>JAJHZJ010000600.1:7307524-7913275 GCA_023548195.1 Bettongia penicillata ogilbyi | reverse complement strand
AGGAACATCCATAGGATTATAGATCTGGAATTGGAAGGGGCCATGGAGAGTCACCAAAACATTTTTCAGCCCAGAGAAATGAAGTCCAAGGTCAATGATTTGACAGTCAAATAGAGCTAGTAAGCTATCAAATGTAGGCTTTGAACTCTGAGGCTCTGGAAAAGATACAAAGGTTAGGTAAAATAGAAACTATCATTATTTTCTTTTTTTAAAATGTCTTTGCTTATTTTTAGTTTTCAACATTCCTTTCCACAAGATTTTGAGTTCCAAATTTTCTCCCCATCTTTCTCCTCCTCCCGCCCCAAGACACTATGCATTCTGATTACCCTTTCCCCCAATCTGCAATCCCTTCTATCACACCCCCCTCCCTTCCCTTATCCCCACCTTATCTTTTGTCTTGTAGGGCAAGATATATTTCTATACCCCATTACCTGTATTTCTTATTTCTCAGTTGCATGCAAAAACAATTCTCAACATTTGTCCTTAAAACTTTGAGTCCCAACTTCTCTCCCCTTCCTTCCTCACCACTCATCCCCAATGAGAAGGCAGGCAATTCAATATAGGCTGTACATATGTGGTTATGCAAAATACTTCCCTAATAGTCATGTTGTAAAAGACTATGTTTCCCTCCATCCTATCCTGCCTCCCGTTTATTCGATTTTCTCTTTTGACCTTGTCCCTCCCCAAAAGTGTTTACTTCTAAATTATTCCCTCCTCCCATTTGCCCTCCTTTCTATCTTCCTCCTCACACCCCACTTATCCCCTTCTCCCCTACTTTTCCATAGGATAAGGCAGATTTTCCTACTAAATTGAGTGTGCATGTTATTTCCTTCTTGAGCCAAATGTGATGAGAATAAGCTTCACTTTTTCTCTCTCCCCTCGCCATTTTCCCCTCCATTGAAAAAACTTTTTCTTTCCTCTTTTATGAGAGATAATTTTCCCCATTCCATTTTTCCCTTTCTCCTCCCAGTATATTCCTCTCTCATTCCCTTAATTTTATTTTTAGATATCATCCCTTCCTATTCAATTCACCCTGTGCCCTCTATCTATATGTATATAATCCCTCCAACTACACCAAATACTGAGAAAAGATTCAAGAGTTGAAAATATTGTCTTTCATGTAGGAATGTAAGTATTTCAGCTTTAGTAAGTCCGTTATGATTTCTCTTTCCTGTTGACCTTTCATGTTTCTCTTGATTCTTGTGTTTGACAGTCAAATTTTCCATTCACTTCTGATCTTTTCATCAAAAATGCTTGAAAACTCTATATTTCATTGAATAACCATTTATTTCTCTGAAGTATACTCAGTTTTTCTGGGTAGGTAATTCTTGGTTTTAATCTTAGTTCCTTTGACTTCTGGAATATCACATTCCAAGCCTTTTGTTCCCTTAATGTAGAAGCTGCCAGATCTTGTGTTATCCTGATTGTATTTCCACAATACTTGAACTGTTTCTTTCTGGCTGCTTGTAATATTTTCTCTTTAACCTGGGAACTCTGGAATTTGGCTACAATATTCTTAGGACTTTCTCCTTTCAGATCTCTTTCAGAAGATGATTGGTGGATTCTTTCAATATTTATTTTACCCTCTGGTTCTAGAATAGCAGGGCAGTTTTCCTTGATAATTTCATGAAAGATGATGTCTAGTCTCTTTTTTTCATCATGGCTTTCAGGTATCCCCATAATTTTTAAGTTGTCTCTCCTGGACCTATTTTCCAAGTCAACTGTTTTTCTGATGAGATAGTTCACATTGTCTTCATTTTTTTTCATTCTTTTGGTTTTATTTTGTAATTTCTTGATTTCTCATAAAGTCATTAGCTTCCATGTTCTCCATTCTAATTTTTAAAGAACTATTTTATTTAGTGGACTTTTGAACCTCCTTTTCCATTTGGCCAATTCTGCTTTTTAAAGTATTCTTCTCCTCATTGGTTTTTTTGAACCTCTTTTGCCATTTGGGTTAGTCTATTTTTAAAGGTGTTATTTTCTTGAGCATCTTTTTGGTCTCCTTTAGCAAGCAGTTCACTAATTTTTCATGATTTTCTTGCATCACTCTCATTTCTCTTCCTAATTTTTCCTCCACCTATCTTACTTGATTTTAAAAATTCTTTTTGAGCTCTTCCATGGCCTGAGAGAATTGTATATTTATATTGGAGGTTTTGGATGTAGAAATCTTGACTTTTTGGTCTTCCTCTAATAGTATGCTTGTTCTTCCTCATCTGAAAGGATGGAGGAAAATGCCTGTTCATCAAGAAAGTAACCTTCTATAGTCTTATTTTTTTTTTTCCATTTTTGGGCATTTCCCCAGCCAGCTACTTGACTTTTGACACCTTTGTCAAGTGGAGGGTATGCTCTAAGGACCTGTAAATTCTCAGTTTCTCCAAGGTGGCATAATCAAGAGAGAGGAGTTTGCTCTTCTTCTGGCCTGCATTCTGGTCTGGGAGCAACCACAAGCTTTTCTGCCCAGGATCTGTGAGCAGAGTCCCCTCCGAATGTTTGAAAATTCTCTACTTCATTGAATATCCTTTTTTACCCCTGATATATTATACTCAGTTTTGCTGGGTAAGTGATTCATTTTAATCCTAGTTCCTTTGACTACTGGAATTTCATATTCTAAACTCTTTGGTCCTTAATGTAGAAGCTCCTAGATCTTGTGTTATCCTGATTGTATTTCCACAATACTTGAACTGTTTCTTTCTGGCTGCTTGTAATATTTTCTCCTTAACTTGGGAGCTCTGGAATTTGGCTACAATATTTTTCACTGACCTTTGAAGCTGTCTTTGGCGTTTGGGGATTGAGAAATCTGGGAACCACACCTACTGCCCATGATTCCATTCCCTGAAGTCAGCTTCAGTCCCGTCACTGCCATGCTGAGTGACCAAGGCTGAGCTGTGCTCCACTCTAAGTACAGTGTGATAGATCTTTCCTCTCAGCCTTCCAGTCTGTCTTGGGTTGGAAATCTCTTTTACTCTGTTGTTTTTTGGCTTCTGCTGTTCTAGAATTTGTTTAGTCATTTTTACAGGTATTTTATGGGCTATGGGGAGGGTGCTACAGCAGGTTCGCCCTTCTACTCTGCCATCTTGGCTGTGCCCTCCACCATCACTGTTGTCATGGAGCTTGAATTATAATCAGAGAAACTCTCATGTACAAATATTTAAAATACAAATAGAATATGAGCTTATATGACATGTAACTAAAGTGCTGTGATCATTTGGATTGAAGAAAGGTCATCGTTGACTAGGAAGATTCTGAGGGAGATGCCAGTTAAGATGGATTTTAAAGAATATTGAGGATTCAACAGTCTTAAAATCATAAGAAAGAGCATTTCAGAAAGAAAATATTGGCCTCTGCAAGCATAAACAAAGGTAGTACCTGACCAGATGCCAGAGGTGATGCATGAAAAAAAAATGTGAGAAAAGGGTTTGGGGCATGAACCAAGGTCATTGTATTGATGACTGTGGCTGCTAGAGCTCATAACTCTGAAGTGAGGGCTGGTTTTCCCTAAGGAAACAATTAGAGTTGGTTTTCCTACTCAATTAGTTCACAAAATTGCATAATGATTACCATGCTTGCATTCACTGATGCAAGCTAACTTAATGAAAACTGCTAGCTCTTCTCATGAGAATTCAGAGAGTCAGACCAGCAAAAGTGCAGTTGAGTTTCTATCAAAAGTGTTAAAATTTCCATACATTTTCAGTTGCCTTCTACTCCCTTTAAAATAAAAAGAAAAAATTCCAGTAACATTCAAAGTATTCATGGGATCATGGAAGCCACATATGACTTAGAGGCAGTTTGATATAGTGATACAGTCATGGATTTGGCATCAGGAGGCTTAGTTTCAAGACCTGACTCAGACTCTAGGATTGTGTCCCTGGGCCAACCATTCTACCTCCCTGGGCTCCAGTTTTCCTTCACATGTAGAATGAGGTGGATAGTAATCATATTTGCATAATTCACCTAATAAGGCTATTGAGAATAAAGTGTTTTGAAAATTAAAGAGCATTGCAGATGTAACTTAAGATGCTCGCTACTGCGGCAACTTCATGCTGTGCAGAGGAAAAGGAACTTTGGAGAGATAATTAAAGGCTGAAATGGCCAAAGCTTGACTAATGGTTATAGGGCTGAGCTTGAAATGCTATTGACCATATAAACAAGCATTTTCTATGTGTCTAATATATGCGAGCCACTGTGCTAGGTGCTAGAAATGCACAGACAAAAGAGAATAGTCCCTGACCTCAAGGGACTTATATTTAGCTGACCTCTGAAACTATGTGACCCTAGGCAAGTCATTTTCTGATCCTCCAAAAGTAATCTAAATCTGTATCATAAGATTGTTTGCTATTTGCCAAAGTAGAGGGAGTCCTCTCCTGCCCCTTCCACCCCCCACCCCACTGACTAAATCATGGATCCTATATAGTAATGACCATATTCTTACATACTATTTCAGTTTATCTTCCCAATAATTTTAAGTGATTTTTTGGTGACATTAGATTTCACATTTTTTAAGTATTATGATATTTTTTATTGATCTGAGATTGGGAGTTGATATGTTTGCCAAGAAAACCCTAAATGAGGTCACTAAGAATTGGACAGGACTGAAAAAAAAACAAAAAGCAAAAAAACAGTAAACTACAATTTATGTGGATCACCATTTACAAAGCACTGTAAGCTGATAAAACACTCCTCTTGGGGTTAAGTGATAAAAGTACTATCTACTCCTCCACCCTCTTTTGAGTAAACTAAGACTCAGAAACTTTAAGTCTTGCTCAAAGTCACATGGCTAATAGGTGTTTAGAGATGAACGTGAATTTAGGTACACGAGTAGTATTCTTTCCATTATAGTTTTTTGCAGAGATAAAATAAGATCACATGTATGGCATGCTTATAAGCAATGCCCTGTGGACATCAGCTATAGTCACTCAGCAATGTGTGTGGTGGGGGTCAAGATCTTGCACACCCGATGCTCTCAATTTGTTTTTCTCCTTGAAGTCATTGCCAAGCAATGAAGTGCCACAGGTCTGCATATCAAGCCAGGAAGACTTGAGATTCTGCCTAGCTATCGGATTCTAGGCAAATCATTTCACCACTCAGTCCCAATTTTCTCATCTCTGAAATGCAGGTATACTAACACCTACCTTGTAAAGTTTCTGTGATTTCTTTAAACTCCATGTAATTTTTAATAGTAAGCCTAGAAAACAGAAGTGGGAAAACCACATACACACTGACTAATAATGCAAATGTAAAGCAAGTCCTTTAAACAATAGAAATTGAGTGTTACAAAATTATGATGTTCTCCAAGAAGAGATACTGAGATATATGTCCCTTTTTCTTCTTCTCAGAGGTGCAGGTCTTTTGACATGTTGGTTAGTACACCAAGTTTTTCCTCATTCCTCCCTTTACAACTCCCTAACCTCTTTTCATTTATTTATTTATTTATATATTTTGTTGCAAAAAGACTGCTCTTCTCTGGCACGAATACTGGTGGGAAGCCACTTTGGAAATGCAGGTGATGTAAATCCAATAGCTATCAATATAATTTTATATTCAAACAAAGCAGTAAGCCTAAAGATAAAGCACATGCATTCCTGTAAACAGTAGAGAATTGGATGTCTCCTCTGTGGCTCAGTTGAATCTATCTTGCCACAAGAGTATGTGTGTGTGTCTAAGAGAGAAAGGACTGCTGCTTGCCTGCCAGGCAAGGCCTGATGGGAAAGTGAAGAACAGGACATCTGCTTGTCACTCAGCTGCCCAAGATGGGGGTTTGGAGAGAGGGTAAGGTGGGAGGGGGAGGGGAAGAGAGAGATGGGAAAGGGAGAGTGATTTCTCCTAAGGCCTTGGTGTTGGGAAGTATCATCTTCTACTTGTGATTTACTCACCTCACATATTAGGCTCCTTGTTTTTAAAAATCTCTTCTTGCTTCTCAGTTCTCAAGAATTCGAGCCGATCCCATACCACCTGCATTCCAATCTCAAGATCACAATATTCAGTGATTTCTTTGCTTTGTTTCTGACTCTGGATTTGCTACCATGCATCAGCTGCCAGCTCACCTTGAAATTTACTCCATTTCCTGGGGCCTTCTCACCTTGGAACAGCCATCCATCCATCCATCCATCCATCCATCCATCCATCCATCCATCCATCCATCCATCCCTACAACCTCCACTGTTGAATTCTTCCCAGCAGCTCCATTTTGGAGAAGATGCCAAAACTGTCCAATGTTCATGCCCTTCTCTGACTCTGCCTCTCATTTTCTGGATTTTGTTACCAAGTCCACAATATGGATACCTTTCTTCCAACCCCCATTTCAGCTCCCTTTTCTTGGTCCTCTTCCCTCATTAGAATGGAAACTTCTAGAGGACAGATTGTCTCTTTTTGCTTCTATTTATATCCCTTGCATCTAGTACAGTGCCTGGAACATAGTAAGTGTTACTAGATGTTTATTGCTCTAATATATACTTGTAGCCTTGCTTGGACACCATACAGACAATGCTTGAGTCCAAGTCAGGGGACAATTATGAGTTCTTGACATGAGGACTTCATTAGTTCTGGAATATGTCAGGGGTGGTGTGGGGTGCAGGGTTGCTTGTTTAGGTGAGAATTGAAACAGACCATCCTTTTGAAAGCTTTCAATTGAGATGATGCAATTCCAACAGAATGTATCCTTTTACGTCTCATTTCCTTAGCAAGTCTGATCTTACTGCCTTTGTTGTTAACTCATTTTTGTGGCTGCTGTTAATTTAGCAATGTGCACTTTTAAAACACATTACTTAAATAGCATCTAATCATTGAACATTCATTTTTGTTTCTTTTAACCCAACATTAAATGCTTTAATATCTATTTTGTCATTTTTCTTGGAAGGAGTTTATTTAAATCTCCTAATTCATCTGCTTTGCTGAGATATGTCTCTCTGACAAATGAATCTCCTTCTTTCTCTTGTTGTAAAGATTCATTCTGCTTATTTAAGAACCGTATGGGCAATTATGGGTTGTATTTCTATGTTTCAAATAGATCCATTCAATAATGATGAAACTTTACATTCATAAACTACCTTTGATATCATCATCATAAAGCCATTTCTTTCTGAGGGATCAATATCGTCATTTCAGTCTTCTGATGGAGAAAATCAGGGAGGATTTTAAGTGACTTAACCTGTTGGTGCATTAAATCAGTAATGACTTTAGACTATGATTTTTTATCCTTTCCCTTTTTGTTGTCTAATATGTACCAATACAACCAACAAACTTTGTTGTTTTTAACAATGTAAATTATGAATTACCTTTTCTTTGGTATGGCAATTAAGATATTTATGTATATAAAACACACACACACACACACAACAGCAACAAGGAAGGAAATGTGATATAATAAAGGACTGATATTAGAATCAGGAAGACCTGAGTTCAAGCCTGCCCACTTACAGTAATGTTTCTAAGACTGTAAATTACAGAACGACTGTGCAGAGATGAAGGGAATTTGAAGAATTCCCTACATGTAGGTAATTGTAGGTCTGTAGCAAAAATAAAACAAAGACAAACAAAACAAAGGAATCAAAATGGCAAACCAGAGATATGGATCCTAGTTTTCCGTCTGTTTAGAGTTATGTGGACTAGCTATACTTTTTGTGATTCAAGGTTCAGTTTTCATGTTTAATTGATTTAATTGATCAGATTGTGGAATTGATGTGAGTACTAAGTCCTGTGAATCCTAGTTCAGTTTCATACTCAGTTTCAGAGGATGCCATTTTCTGATCTGGTTCCCAAATTTTGGACTCATGCACTGACAACACTTAGGTTTCATGAAAATACTGCTTTCTTTTTTTTAAAACAGTGAGCTCTAAAATTAAAATATTTCTGAAAGGCAACGTTTTTACAAAATCAGATGTATGTATAATTAATTTTAAGTATAACTATCCTGGATTCCTGTTTCCTATAGTACTTTCAAACCTTTGCCAACTGGAAACATTATTGTGATCATAAAAGTAGGAAGAATAAGTTAGATCTATTGCTTGAAGATTTGCAAAGTGTTATAAAATGCTTATAGGAAAGTACTATGACTATTAAATGGGTCAGGGGTCTTTGGGCTCTCAGAGTGAAACAGTAGGTTAGTTCTTCACTCACATCTGTATAATATAATTAGAGATACCTATTGCAACATATTATAACTATTAAGTATATCTGAACTATTTGAGTTCTAAAAGATTTAAAACAACATAATCAATTTTGGGGGGTTTTTTCAGTTTGTTTTAGATTTGTTTTTGTTTTTTTTTCTAGTTTGGGGGGAAACAACTCATTTTAATGCTGTAAATTACATAATTTTCAAAATTACATAAAAACACATATATGTATTTATAAAATCCCATTGCACAACAACCTTTTAAGGTAGATGTTATCTCCATTTTATAGATGAGGAAAATGAAAGTAAAATGACTTTCCCAGGATAGCTCCAGTGTCTGAAGGTGAGATTCACGCTCAGGCCTTCCTAAATCCAAATCTAATGCTCTATCTCTTCCTTCATAATTTTTACTTTTTTTAGTAGAGTAGAATATTTAACCAGAAAACATTTAGAAAAATAACCTCAAATTTGTGGTTCACAAAGTGCTTCCATCAGAAGTCTGTGAGCAAGGTAGCACAGGTGTTTTGATACCTGTTTATAGATGAGGTGACTAAGTTTGAAGACTGGCCCAGGGTGCAAAACATAGATCTGAATCCAGCTCCAAATGCATGTTTTGTTTATTTTTCTACTACACACATTGCCTCTTGTCTATTAGGGACCCTTAATGTTGGTAATATCACCTCTAGCTATTCAAGGTTTCTGCTCTATTAAACCATTGATATTAATGCATAAGGGACCTTGGTACAAAGAAGTCAGATTCTTGTGTCCACAGATAAAGGAAGATAAATAGAAAATCCATGGTAAATACCAGGCTTTAGTTCAATAGAAGACATAATGAGAGTCAACTAGATGAGCAGTCACTCTTTGTGAGTTGGTTTAGAAAATACAAAGTTGTCCCCTAAGCAGAGGGTGAAAGGTAATGAGATTTACCACCTAATCTTAAATTAATTCTGATAACGGTATTGATGTTCTGCACAGAGGTGTGTAGCTCCCATAAACCATTGGCTAGTTTGATCAGAGATTCAAAATAGTAATTCTCCTTGAAAAACAGCAGGGTAGTCATGCTAGAGGCCAACCTCGCGATGGTGGCTCAGGGACCTGGAAGATTAGCTGAAAAAAGGGAAGATGCGTTAGAGGTGGAGCCAGAGCCAACATCAAGCGACAGCTCTGAATATGGAAAGGATTCAAGTATATAATCCCCAACTCTTTAAACTCTTAACAGCAAAACATTAGGACTGATTGCATAAAAAGTCAATGATGTCATTTTTCAAAATATTGTTTTGAGTGTGTATAATGCAAAAACTATTCTCTATAAAGAAATGTGTACTCTTTTCTAGATGAACATTTTGTTGTCCCTGGAGGTTTTCAGTACTGACTATTTCTTCTATCAAATTTTGTTCATTTAGATTTTAGATAAATTACCTGTGATAGTCACCATTTACTTTGTTATAAAGCAAAACTCTTTCCTGAATACAAGTCAGACAGACTGTAATGCAAATGATATCGCATAGTCAAAAAGAACCTGGTGATTCATCATCATTTTATCATTTTGTCTTTTATAATCACAAACTTTATTTTCATCAGAATACTTTTATGGAGCAAAACTGTTTATTAAAATTCTTTTCCAAATGTTTACAGGTAGTGCTGGCACGCCAGTCACTTTCAATGAAATGGAGATGCTCCTGGGCGCTATGACATATTCCAGTATCAAATAAACAACAAGAGTACAGAATATAAAATAATTGGTCACTGGACTAACCAGCTTCACCTAAATGTAAGTATCTGTAGGATAATTAATATTGTTCTGGATTTTATTTACATGTATACTTTGCTGATTCAAAAATCAATCCATAGACTTAAGTTTAAGGTATATTGTGCATTTTTCCAACTGTTCATGTAATCTATAAAATGAATGGCTGAGTTGGAGAGGCATAGCAGATTAAGGACTTTCCTTAGAGGCTGGAAAGCTTGGGTTAGTTATATGATTACGGGCAAGTCCTTTAACTGCTTTCTGGTTTTCTAAGAGTAAATTACAGGCCTGTTGCCAATGCGTATCAATGGGGAAAGTTTTTGTACTAGAAATCTTCTTTACCATGGAATCATGGGTGCAAGCATTAAATAAAAATATCTAAAAGTTCTCCCATCTCCAGTCCCCATTCATGATCCCCTGTTACACTAATTTTTGGTTCATAAAAAAATCACTGTGCTACAGGTCACATATCCAGGATTATTTCCTTTTGAATTGATGGCAGTGGAATATAAATTGTGATTCTTTATTATTTTATTCCCAAATATAATCTTCTCTTTATTTTGAATGTTTATTAGTTTAATCATCTACATATGTTGGGGTAGAAATATAAGACTGGGGTAGAATGACGTTCACCAAGAACGCATTGGGGGTTATTTGTGTTTTCACATCAGTTTTGCCTAATGCAATGGTAATAGGTAAAAAGTGGGTGAAAGGACAAAATGTCCCCCAAATCTTCTGGCTTATAACACTTTTACTCACCTAACTTCCCCAATATGTAATAAGTTGATGTACATATGGCTGTATAGATTAAAAAGGGATTGTAAAAGTGCGCATATTCATATGCCTTTTTTGTTGCAATGCTGCAGAAGCAAAGTGTATTTTCCCTTCTAATTAGGGGACAAATAAAGCATGCACTGGCAGTTCCAATTGCGGTCTTACACTTCATTATATAATGTCCATACTATAGAAACTTTAGGGTCTTTAGAGATGAACAGGAAATCAATAAGAATTTATTAAGTACCTACTATGAGTCAGGCAATATACTAGGCACTGAGGGAGGCAGTCCCTACCCTTGAAGAATGTACTTGCTAGGTAAGAATGATAGAGTTCTCTCATATGATGTGATTTATTAAAATCAGTTCAAAACTGACTGGAAAAGATAATAGCCAATGTATTTTCACTCTAATTTAATGTTTTCCCTTCTACTTGATCTTGAAAGGCCCCTCATAATACAATAATAGTGCTTTTCATTTCCCTAATGCATAATTAAGCAAATTATGAATCTCTTAGCTGGAAGGTAAAAAATACATAAACAAACAAAAAATGAGATTCGAACAGTAGAATACTGTGATGATTTAACTCCAAAAATTTTCAATTCATTTATGCTTTGCTTGTATTTGAATACCAGCAAAAGATGTTGATTTGGTATTATAATATTCTTCAGTTCTGCATGTCCAAATATGCTCATTGAAGTGATGTATTTATGCGATGTATTTATCCAGAGTTCTCATCAAAGAAGCTGTTGATAAGCAATAAGAAAAACAACACTGGAGTATTTACAATTTATTGCTCCTTTGAGATAACTTCACAATAATTATCACAGTGCTGCATTCAATAATGCATAAAATTGACTTCCCTTCCCAGCCACTGCTATGTGAAACCAGCTCACCACAGCTCAACAGTCACCTGTGTATTTATTGTAGCCTGGAGATGTTTCATCTGTTTATCTCCCCCGACACTTCTCCCCTTATCCAGGAACTAAAACCAACATCTACTGAAACACAGGTTGTTGCCACGTCTCATAGTGTACATTCTTGCTGCCACTGTGTGAAAAGAGCCTTTTTGAAAGAGTATTTTGAAAGTGGACAAATGAAAAATAAAAAAAAAAATAGGTAGGACTAAGAAAATGTGACTACATTATTTTAAAGCAAGCAAGGTATAATATATGACATCTTTCAGGCTGATTCGTCTGCTACAAATTGGTGGTGTAAAAAAATCATCTGGACCTTCACTGCTGCTCAGCAATCCTTCTGCTTAACTCATTAATTTGCTATCTCATTTCCCGGAGTGTTCCAAGGCTTTCTCTCCCTTTTTTAAATCATGAACTAAAACTCATTTCTCTTCTTCACTGAGAAGACTGAGACCATCTTGCCTCAACTTTTTTCTGCTCCCTTCTAATTTCCTAGAACTCAGCATTATTGCCCGTCATCCTTCTTGTCATCACACAAGATGCAATATTCCTACTACTCCTCAAGGCTTTACCTGTGTCTCTGATCCCATTTCCTGCAACCTCCAGGAACTAACTCTAACAAACTCTATTTTGCAGGACTCCAATTCCCACTCTACTGACTAAGTCCTATAACTGCCAACATGCTTAGACTTCTTTGTTATTATTTTTTTCCTTTAAAGATCTTGACTCTCTCTCCATCTACCATTCTATCTCTTTTTCAGTTCACTGCTAAACTTCTTTATGAAATTATCTACAATTGAGGTCTCTACTTGTTAAGCATGCAGTCTTTGTGCAGCTCTTTGAAATCTGGCTTCCATCCATATCTCTACAGAAAATATTTCCTCAGAAATGACCTGAGGGACTCTGGTCAGAGAATCTGAAAGACTCTGAAAGGGACTCTGAAAGATTGATCAATGGAGAGTACAAATAAAGATTAGAGGTCAATTGTCATTTAAGGCTATTTGCTCTTCATTCATTATAGAAATATTGTCTAGAGGGTTTACAAGTAGGGAGAAGTTTCTTTCCATTTTTAGGTTTAAAAGGGTAAGTTTGTATACCCATTTATATCATATTTTTTATGAACTTATTGATTTGTATTCTCTCCACCACTTGAATTTTCTAATTGCATTCACTCTTTTATTTTTTTCCCCTTTGGGAGCCAGGTAGGACATTTCATCCATATATCTGTGATAAAAATGTATTTTTTTCTGTGTTCTATTCATAATATATCTTAAAAGTAAAGTATCATCAATAAAGAGACTTTAAAATGACAAGATTAGCTGAAAAAACTAAATAGGCTATATTATCTATAATACTTAAGTTATTTGCAAGTCTTGTGAAATATATGTGTAAGATATTTTAATTATATATATATATATACATACATTACATATAGTGAACTAGGAAATATCTATTCTTAGCTTTTATTTTTTGTTTTGGTTTCTTTTCTAGACTTAGTTCCATCAACTCTGCCAATATTGAGTCTTAGTTTTTAGACAAAAATCCGAAATCTTAGTCTCAAGAAATACTTTTTTTGGATACTCATAAAATATTTATAGTTTTTGTTTATGAAATAAGAGTCTGCCACTGATTGTTTACCTCTACTTTTTTCAGTAGTTCTTAAATCATATGATCTCATTCATGAATACTGACCATCTGATACTATATTACTTTATGGATTTAGTTCTGCTTGTATGTTTACTCTAGGAGAAGTCCATTGGATTTAAAAATCAACCAGTTTTTCATTACCTCTAAAATCTCAGCTTCTCCAAAAACATTCAAACCCTATGTGCCTCAAAAATATAAACTTCTCTTAAAATGAGATCATTATCTTTAAAGGAATCCCATAATTCCTTTGTGGTAGTTTGGAAGACAACAGCAGTAAAATATCTTAGGGAATAGGTTCATAAAATCACTACCAATGTTCAGTCTTGATTTCCAATTTGAAAAGTAGAAAATACACTGAAAAATATTGTGGTGCTATCTCCAAATTTTCAAGATCATATTTCTGGAGATGGAAGCCTTTCGGTTCATGCTAATTACACTAAGATATTTCTTACCCTGAAATTTGCTCTAGCCTAAGAAATGGTGGATGGGAAATTGATGTGACTTACAGACCCATCCCCCCAGGCTAAGGATATGAGCAGTTCTGGATGCAAATTTAAGTAAGAGAGAACAATATGGGTACAGGTAGAGATGGACAGGAGCCACTGCAATAAGCAATAAAGTTGGAACCTAGCAGAGTGGGCTCTGGAAAGAAAAATAGTGTCAACCCTGAGATCATCATTTCCATGGCTCTGCTTGCTTGGTTCACATTTATTCATAGATCATTTATCATTACTTCAAGCTATCAGAACCTTTAGGGTTACCTAGGCCAGGGCTTCTTAAATTTTTTTCCCTTTAGGAGTCATGTAGAACATTTCATTCATATAATCTTTGGCAAAAATGTAATATTTTCCTCTGTATTGTATCTATAACATATCTTAAAAGTAAAATATCATTAATAAAGAGACTTTCAAAATGATAAGATTAGTCGTTGAATAAAAAAACTAAACAGGATGTATGACTTACAGTTTAAGAAGCGCTGAAATCCAACCCTGCCTTCTAGAGGGATCAAATAACTTGCCCAAGTCACACAGGTGACAGGTAGCAAAACCAATATTTGAACTTATGTCCTTGGACTCCAACACTCTTTCCATGTCTATATCTTCTGCCTTTTCACTTATTCTTCAATCCACTGACTTTGTCTCTCTTGCTATTACTTGCATGGGACACTTTACCTCTTTCTTGTCTCTGGGCATTTTTACTGTCTCCTACTTCTCTCTTCTCTTTTCATCTCTGCCTTCATTTTTCTCTGACTTCCTACAAGTTTCAGTTTAATCCCACCTTTTACAAGAAGTCTTTTCTTTCCAATTAGTCCTGTATATATCCTATTTGTACATTGTTGGTTGCATATGATCTCTCCCATTGAAACTAAGCTTCTTAAGAGCAGAGATGGGCTCTCCTCCCCACTTCTTTTTTATCTCTGGTGCTTAGCACAGTCTAGAATAATTAGTAGGAACTTTATAAATATCTGTTGACTTGACTAAGCTTTTGAGAATAAGGTGCAATGCAGGTTATAAGTAAATAATGTGACAACTTTTGCAGCAAATCATTACTTCAATATGTCAAGGATACATAATTTTGTTGGTTGGGTACTCCTTGTGTCAGAGCAGATCACTACCTTTCTGTATCTTGCTAGACAGTGCTCATGAGTATCCAGTGGTCAAAAGAATTCAGAATCTGGTGGGGTCCAATCTTCTTGTGATAAGCTTCTCCGTCTGGTTTTTGGAAGGCAGACTATATATAATCCACCACCTACCTACATTTGAAGCCTCTCCAGCTTGGTCTTAATATGGCAGAACTTATATTCCACTAGTGTTTTTTCTTGTTTTGTTTTGTTAGATAATCCAGGGTCCATCATTGCAGGATTACTTCAATGGAGAAAGAGTGCATTGGACAAACTTTTTGGAGAAGAGGGTCTTTGGAAGGGACTTGGTCCATGATTTAATTTGTGTAGGAAACACCCAATGAAGAAAATCCCACTACAGATTCAAGTCAGGACCTACTCTGAAAGTAGTAGTCTCAGAACTCAGGTCTATTAATTGTTGGTTGTTTTAAAATATTTTGATAAGTATATTTAATTATAACAGGTTTGCTTTGTATTCATATATATATCTATATATATTGCATTTAAAAATGTTATTCTCAGAAAAGATTTGTTGGCTTCACCATAGCTTTTCACCCATATGCTCCTTTTTCCTTTTCTAATCAGTCAATTAATAAACATTTATTCAGTAGTTACTAGTCCCCAGGCACAGTGCAGGGAATACAAAACGATGCAAAAGACAATTCCTGCCCTCAAAAAGCTCACAATCTATTGGAGTAGACAGAAAACACAGAAATACAAACAAGCTAAAAATAGGATAAACAGGAGATAATTAAGAGAGGGAAGGTACTAAAATTAAGAAGGGTTGGTAAAGGCATCCTAATGAAGAATTTTCATTGGAACTTAAAGAAAACCAGGGAAGGCATTAGGTGGAGACCAGGAGAAAGTGAGCTTTCTAGTCATGGGAAACAACCAGGCAAAATGTCCAGATCTGAGAGGAGTATCTTAATTGTGTAATAGCAAAGGAAGACAGTATGAATGAATTCTTGGTGGGCGGTAAGGTGTAAACCTGGAAAGGTAGGAGGGGGCTAGATTTTGAAGAGCCTTTGTATTTAATCCCAGAGATAAGGGCAGCAAAGTACACAGTGGGTAGAGTGTCAGGAATGCAGAGGATGACTTATCTTGCTGAGTTCAACTCTGGCCTCAGACACTAGCTTTGTGACCCTGAGCAAGTTATTTAATTCTTTTTGCTTCAATTTCCTCACTTGCAAAATAAGCTGGAGAAGGAAATAGCAAATCTCTCCAATATGTTTATCAAGAAAACCTCAAATGGTGTCAAGAAGAGTTGGACACAACTGAACATCAACCTGGAGGTGACAAGGGGACACTGAATTTATTTATTGTGGGTGATATAGTAATACTTGCAAATTAAGAAATTCATTTTAGTGGCTGGATGGAGGATTAATCTGAACAGAGAAAGACTTGAGGAAGGCAAACCCACCAGAAGGCTAAGCAATTGTTCATATTGAAGATGAAGAGGACTCTTACCAGAGTGGTGGCAGGGTGAGAGAAGAGAAAGAGGCATATTTGAGAGATGTTGCAAAGGTGAAATCAATAGTCCTTAACAAAATATCAGATATTCGGGTGGGGATGAGACATAGTGAAGAGACAAGGATAAGTAGGTTGCAAACCTGAAAGAATTGGAGGATGGTGGTAGCCTCTGTAGTAATAAGGAAGGTAGAAAGGGGAGAAGGTTTAGGGCAGAAGTTATTAAGTTCATTTTGGACATGATGAGTTCATGATGATTACTGGACATACTGTTAGGACTGTATTAAAGGCAGTTGGAGACTGGTGGTCAGCAGAATGTTTTGAGCAGGACAAGTAAATTTGAGAATCATCAGCAATGAGATGGAAATTAATTCCATTGGGTCTGGTGAGATTACCAAATGATATAGAGGTAGAAGAGAAGAGAGCGATATTCAGAACCGAACCCTATGGGACAACCATGCTCTGCCACCATCTTGATATAGGCTCTAATCACCTTATGCCTGACCTGTTGCAATAGCCTACTACTTGGTGTTCCTGCCTCAAGCCTCTCTCCATTCCTGGCCATCTTCTAGTCAGCTATCAAATAAGTCTTCCTAAAGAACAGATCTGACCATGTTACTCCTTTATTCAGTAATCCCCAGTGGTTCTCCTCTACTTTTGGATCTACTTCCAGGATCCAATACAAAATTCTCTGTTTGGCCATTCAAAGCTCTTCACAGCTGGGCGCCTTGGTACATTACCAGTCTTCTTCAACCTTTCTGCCTTACGTGTGCTCTGCCATCCAGTGACAATGGCCTTCTTACTACTCCCTCTCTTAATTGTCTCCTGTCTATCCTATTTTTAACTTGTTTTTTTTTTTTCCATTTTTGCTGTCTACTCCATTAGATGTGAGCTTTTTGAGGGCAGGAACTGTCTTTTCCATCTTTTTATATTGTGCCTGGGGACTAGTAATTACTTAATAAATATTTATTAACTGATTGATTGAGAAGAAGGAAAAAGGAGCATATGTGTGAAAAGCTAGGGTTAATCCCTTAATTCCTTAGATACTCCATGACTGGACTCCAGGCATTTCACAATGAGATGATATTTGTAAAGCCCTTAGCACAGTGCTTTTTATACACACACATACACACAAGCTGTTATATTGTTAACTATTATAAATTGCTTGCTATTATCATTTTCACTGGTTATTATCCTTGTCTGAAATACTCTTCCTCCTCACCTCCACCTTTTGTCTTCTCTAGCTTCCTTCAAGTCCTGGCTAAAATCCCATCTACCATGAGAAATCTTTCCCAATCCCCAGATTAATTCTAGTGATTTATACATGTTGATTATCTACACATAATCACCTCTCTCCATTCAGTTCCTTGAGATCAAGGATCTTCCTTTGCCTTTCTTTGTAGTCTGACTGCTTAGCATAATGCTTGATATTTAGTAGGTACTTAATAAATGCTTACTGAATGACTGACCAGACTGCCGAAGAAGTACATGACACACAAAATGTTACCAGCTCATGTCTAAGAGTGTCTAGAGAAGTTACATGATATATCCTGGTCATATAGCCAATATATCAGAAACCAAATGGGAGAGATTCTCCTGACTCTTCAGATGGACTCTTCATCTATTACCCCATGCAGCTTGCCTAGACAAATATAACACAAAATCATTCACCAGAGTGAGACCAAAGTTATTGTTTCATTGGCTCTACCTACACTGATCCTCTAAACTCAGCTTTACTTTAAACAGAGTAACCATTTATTACCCAGTTATTTGACTGGATTCATCTTATTGTCAAATACCTAGCTGTCTGATTGAATTCGAATATTTTCCTCTTTCAACATTTCTGTGTGTAGATAGACTCCCTCTTTTATATGTAAGCTGGTACTTTAATATTTCATTGAATTGCAATATCACTAAGATCTTCCATGACTCTGATTACAACACCTCTCAATTCAGTAGTGGGTCTTTGAGTTGTTGTGTATATTTGCCTCTCTGTCTGTCCATCTGTCCATCTGTCTATTTATCATCTCTCTCTGTCACCAGCCTAGCAATGAACCTTTTATGAATATCTCCCAAATTAGCTACTTGGTCCTCAAATAAGGGACATAAAATAAACCTCTGAGCTTCTGGTGCTTAAAGCATTTCCAAACTGTCAAGATCTTCCAGTGTCTATAGTTTCCTGACATGGCACTGAGAAACCTATGGTCATTTCCAGGGCCGCCATGATGTAGCCTCTTAGGAATTGAATGAAGACTGAATGAGTACGATCTTGGTGACCTGATAAATAACAAAGCAAAACAGATTATTGTTTCTCTCAGGAACACATACACATATAATTGTATAACCCTTTGCCAATGGCTTTATCTTCATTACCTCTATTGCTATTGGCTTTTTCAGTTTTATGCAAGTAACATATGTTCTTCATTCAATAATTATGATCAGAATGTATGATTTGGTTATTTTGATTTAGTAACCATGCATGAAGGGCATTTTGTCTGCTGGAAAGTGAATTTGAACAACGATGCCCCTGAATTTCACTAGACTGAATTTCTCAAGTGGCAGGTAGTCCTTATTAGTGATTACAAAACATATTGCAACCTGGAGGTTCAGAGTAAACAGAAGTGCCTGAACTGTGAACAAAGGGGCCATATGCTGTTTCTAGTCCACAGAGAGAGGGGGAATTGAGGGTAGTGTATTGGCTTAAAATAACTCTGTATTTACTTTTTTTTTTGGCTTGTATTAGCTACTTTATTTGAAAACTATAGAGATGAAACACATCTTTGTGTGATTATTTTTAAAGTCAAATCATGCTACTTGGGATTAAATGATTATAGACAACAGGAATTGAAATAAGTCTCTTTTTTTTGGCCAGATGTTGCATGGATTATAAGCCTCAGGGTTACCTCTTGTCTGACTCCTTTTCGTAATGAAGTCTCCCAAAGCAACTGCCCTTTCGAAGTTACCTTCCATGCCCCCTAAATCTGAGATCTCAGACTTGGGGGGCACAGTGCTTCTAAGCCACAAGAGAGCCTTGTCTTGCTGGGGTTTTGCTGCCATGGAAACAGTAAAGAAGAAACCTCAAGCCTTTCTGATGTCTTCCATACTTTCTAATAAGTCTACTTTCCTTGTCTGGTAGCTGGTCACCTTTCTCTCTGCTGACAGTACTCAAAGCTGGACTTCCAAAGGCTCTGGATTCTTCTGCTTGTCCTAACCTTTATACAGATGGAAAACCTTCTCTTCAAATAAGAAGTAATAGAATTCCTAAAAAAAAAAACACAAAACACATCATGTAAGTGATTTAAAACAAACAAAAATAAATATGAATACAAAATTAAACACAAGCATACAAGCAACCAAAAAAGTTTTACTAAATAAACTAAGTGAAGAGTAATATATAATGCATTTAAGATGGTCACATTTACATAGCTGCATAGAGTAGTCTTTACAAATAATTTAGACAAACAACATTTTGGGGCTTGAATTATATGAATAAAACCCATAAATATTGCTCTAAGATCTAGCAGTATGAAATGGCCACAAGTTAAAAGGATCATTGAAATTTCGGTTGAGGAAAGTAAGCCTATTGTGTACTCAAATTTAAAATTGCATATGATATGTATTTTGGTTCATTTTACATTTTCAAGGGAAATATTTTTAACAGGATCCCTATTCCTATCAGATTTCCATGGGATATAGTTTTGAGAACATTATTATAAAATATTATTTCATTAACTCTCTTCTCATTCCATGTTAGTTTGATCTAGAGTAGAAATATGCTAGTACTTACCCTTTGAGAAAAGAAATAGGGAAATCTATATGCTGCAGAATCTAAGCAGGCACTAGAGACAATGAAAATAGAGGACCTTTCCTGCTCTTAGACTTGAGCCAAAGAGAAATCAATGGCAACTTTACAAAGGATGGTTTGAGGCTCTGCTGTTAATGATGAACCTACTTCTTACTTCAGATTGTTTTTTTTTAAAAAACATTGTCATCAGTATAAAAAGAATGTGTTCTCCTGGAAGGAAGGAACTGTTTCATTTTTGTCGCATCCCCAATGCCTAGAATACTGCATGGTACACAGTAGAAGCTTGACAAATGTCTCTTGAATTATATTGCATACTCGTTTTGCCTAATGGCTAGATCTGCCTAAGAATTCTAACTAGGGATCATATAGCAGTCAATATATATTCCTCACTTGTTTTCAAGTTCTGGGTTACAAATGGATTTGTAAAAGAAGGGTGTATTTTAAAGAATGTGGCAAAATCCCCCCTAAAGAAAGGCAGCTAATGACACAGTAGATAGAGAACTAGGTCTGGTGTCAGGATGTCAGGTCAGATTTGGCCTCAGATACTTACTAGCTATGTGACCCTGGGCAAGTCATTTAACCTCTATTTGCCTCAATTTCCTCAGTTGTAAAATGGGGGTAACCTAATGTAAAATAACCTACCATGCATGATCAAATGGGGGGATCAAATGAGATTATATTTGTACAAAGTTCTGAGCACAGTGCGTGACACATAGTAGGTACTGTATAAATGCTTATTCCATTTTCCCATCACCAAAAATCACCTGAAGAAATTTGATTAAAGTGTGTGTGTGTGTGTTTGTGTGTTTGTGTGTGTGAGGTAGAGAGGCAATCAATAATTGGGTAATGGTAAAGACACATCTAGAATATTTAGTTTCAGCCTGGACTAAATCTATTGACTCTAGGTTTTTAGCCACATTAAGAAAGCAGCAGTGCTTTGGCCATTTATATTCCCTCTGGACTTGTTCCCAGACTTACAACCTGATTGGCTAATGACTAGGAGTTGTAGATACAGATGGGTGCGACAACACAAAAGTAAGCATCCTTGCTCTGAGGTTTTTTACTGAGAATTCAGAGATGCAGAATCATTAAACTCAATTACATACATTTGCCTAATTCATTTCTTTCTGCCACATGAATAAATACTAGAAAATCATGGTGATCTGAATCAGTGACTCCAAGCAGTCACAATGTCTTTTGCAATTGAATAGAACTGAAATGTTGTTGGAGCAGACTGGATCATTCATTTGTTCCAAGACATTAGCAGATCATTCGCCATGAGCCTTCTGAGGCCACCATTTAACCCTTTCATGGCCTTTGTTTTCCCATTTGTAAAATGATCTTAAACAAAACTTGCCTCTGACATGCCATGCATGTGAGTGTATATTTAAAGTACTTTGAATTCTTGGCATTATATAAATTATTGTATGCATGAAGGTGAAGTCAATTCCTTTAGCCCTTTAGATATACTCAAATTGAATCATTGCATATAGAAAAAAAAATCATTATTCTTTGCATATATAAATTGCCTTGCGGTTCCTTTTTGCTTTATAACAAGGTAGTTATTTGTAACATTTATTATTAGAGGTAATGTGATGTAGTGGATGGGGAGATGGCTCTCCTTGCAGCCAGGAAGACCATAGGTTCAAAACCTGCCTCTGTCAATTTAATATCTTGAACCAGACACTTGACTTTCAGATTCTTCAAAGTTTATCTACTTTGTCATAGGTAGGCTGCAATCTTTGTTGGTAAAGGAGAATCCTATGCCTTGATTTGACTAAAATACAAATCTAATGTGTTCTTTATTGCTACTAGATGCTACTTTCTTAGCTGTGAAAAATCAGTCTTGGGTCACATCTCTGTCTTCATGCCACCAACTACTTAATCAGTTTGGAGCTTGTAGATTAGGGGAAACAAGTGTCCTGATAATTGAAATTTTCCCTGAATTATCCCGCAGATGTTTCCTAAATAGTATCTTTTGGGGGGAGAGGATTAACATATATTCAGTCAGGACATTTTTCAGCATAGTCCTTTTGCTCTGTCACCTAGGCAGAGACTAATATCTATACCAGATAGCTAACAGAGTTAATTGACTGTCAGTTTTGATTATGTTTGTCTAGCAATAATTGTGGCCAATTGCAACACAATCACTGATATAGTAAGATTGAATGGATATCTGACAAGTTTCTTCCCTTCCCCTCCTTTCAATTTGGGTTAGGGAAAAGTAAAAAAAGTCAGGACTTAATGGGCTTTGGGGCAGGGAAAGGCTCAAGCTCAGTCTCCCTTACCAGCATTCTAGAGACCTTTGGTTGTATTGATTTGTCTTCCAGGTCATCTAAGGGGCATAAAGGGTCCCATTCCGATAAGGTCAGGGCCCCTCTGACTTGCTGGGTGATAAAAACCATGTGGTCATCACATCCTTCACTGCTGACTAACTTTCCATTTGAAGATGAGGGGTAGGGATGGGAACAAGGAAGGTTTGTTGGTAGGAGCTAAATGCCACTGTATACTTGTTACATAGCCTTTGCTGTGTTACAAACTAAGAAAATCTCCTTTTGTTAACTGTTCAATAAGTGCAGCTCCCCTCATTTTGTTTCAGTGTTGAACCTGAACTAACCAGAGTCATGTTGTCAGGTCTATCCTTAATACATGGCCTTAAAACCAATCCGGAATGATCATTTAAAGACCAGAAATAAGTGTGGTATTATTTCATATCTTACAAATTCATGCAATATTCGGATTATTTTTTAAGAAACTTGATTTTAATAGACTCTTGGTAATTTCAGACAGGGACCAATGGGAAATGTTCAAATGAGTAGAATCTAAGAGATTGAATCAATTCTAATGAAAACAACAGATAGACCAAAATAAAAAAAAAAATTTCCTAAACCTTATCCTTGTCAACTGTGTCAGATGGAAGGAATTTAGGGAACTAAATAATAAAATGCAGATGGAAATAACAGTGAAAATAAAACTAGTCAAGTTACCAAAGAAAGGATACAAACAAAATAGCAAAGTAAAATTGAATAAACTAAAGTAAAACTTGAGGAACAACTTTACAGAGATATAAAATGAAATAGAAAAAATTGTTTATATATCAGACACCAGAGGAGGATAAAGGAAAATTGTGTCCTTTTATTTTTATGGGGAGGATAAGGTAATAAAGAATGCTGGTAAATGTTATTTTATTCCTTGTCTCAACCTTGGTGTAGATAAAAGAAGGTCAAATGTGATATGAAAAGCAGAAGAGGTATTGAAAAGCACAGAGATATGGGAGTACAACCTGGCTTGGAGGAAACATTTGGAGAGTTTACTTCATTAAGTTGAAAGTACTCAAATTTCTACATGGAAAAGTCACTAAAATCAAAATATGAGCCATATCTCTGAAAACCTTTAAAAATTCTGCTCCAAAGTTATATTCTGGTAAGAGATACAGATTCTTATGGGAAAGTTACTGAAGGCAAGAACTCTCTTGTGCCAACAGTTTGTAAGAGTTGCAGGTCATAAAGGGAACAGCCAAAAACTCCCATCATCCAATGGCTGCAAAGGGTTTTCTGCCAAAGTTCTATCTGCATTCAACTAAAGGATATGATAACTGATGGAAAAGTGTAGGGAATGAAAAAAATGTAATGTAGAAAGTTATACCCTTGGAGTTTAGGAAAGAATTTCTAATCTCTTTCACTTCATTCCCCACTCTCCTTTCTTTCCCTGGGGCAGCTGGACTGAATTATGCAAATTACCATGGGCTGGTAGTTGAAGAATTTCAACAGTGAGGTAGGAGGTTCCAATGCAGGCACCTATGGCTCTAAAGAAGAAAAGCCCCATGAAATAGCAATAGTAGAGAATATGGTGCATGAGCGAAGTGCAGTCAGATAGAATAAGGGGTTAAAGAGAAAAAGCTCATGAATTCGATCTTCATATGGCCAGTTTCCCCAGTATCATATCCCTAGACTGTAACCCCGATCCTCTTCTCTCATTCTGCAAATTCCTGCTTTAAACCAAGCATGCAAATGCTTTCGTATATGACTCTTACCTTAAAACACACATGCACACACACACACACACACACACACAACAAACAATTCAGTGTATATCCTAGTAATGGCAAGTCTGTAGGAGTTCCATGTTCATCATCCTCTGAATCTGGCTTTAATGAAGCCTCTCTCTTGAATGTTTCTATGAAGACTTTCCTTTAAGTATACTTTATTTTTCAAAATTTTTATTTATCTTCTTTCTTAATTTATTGAATAAAAAAGCATTTTCATAATATAGTTTAATAAAAAAAGATAATTACACATGAAACTCCAGATCTGTTATATACAACTTGTTACTGCTTTTAAATATATAATAAAGGTATCATGTAAATTTCTCTGTTTTTCCTTTTTGTCTTCCCTGCCACCCTAAAGATGGTTACCATTAGACACACACACATATGTATGTATATGTGTGTATATATATAACCATTCTATACATAGAGTATACTTTAATTAAGTAATTATATTTAACTAACTCCTTACAGAATTTGTTGATAAATTCTGATGTGTAATTAGATATTCTTAAGTCAATCAACATTTATTTAACTCCTATTGCATGGCAGGTTCTATGCTAAGCATTGGAGAAACAAGGACAAAACAAAATAGCCCCTGCCCCCAAGTAACTTATGATCTTTCAGGGAGACGTGTGTGTGTGTGTGTGTGTGTGTGTGTGTGTGTGTAGATGCGTAAACACAAATAAACATAAGGTAGTTTAGGAAGGGGTATAACTAGAAGTTGAAGACTTAGATCAGGAAAGGCATCTATATCAGTAAGCAACCCAACATACACAAGGGGACCTGCTATCACAGGTTTTTTGATCTGCTTCTCTTAAAGGAAAGGCAACTTTTGAGGGGTTAACGATCGCTTTAAGCAAGCACATGTATCATTCAGTTAGTTCAGGGGAAAAAGTCATCACCCTGAACTTCAGAGAAAATGCAGAGAAATCAAAGATCAACAGACATGACTTCCTCTATCTGACCATAATCGATACATATATCACAATTCAACATACAGGTTCACTTGTCTGACCATAGTTACCAGAGAGGGAAGCACCAACATCTGGGTTTTTAAAGCCAGGAGGGGCTGCTTAGCAGCTTCCTAGAGTCCTCTCTGGCCAAACAAATACTTCCAGTCAGTAAGCCCCCCCAAAAAATGGTACCTCGGAGTCTTTATACACTTTTCAGAGCCAAAGGGCATGACCCTGTAATCCAGTGCCTCAATAGAAAAAACAAAAGGTACTTGGGATTCTCCTACAAAACAATTCCCCTAATCAAGCTTCCCTCAATGAGCAGACCCAAGGAGTGAGTGAGAAATATCCTCCTTAATCACATTATTCAGAGGCATTATACTTCTCGATATAAACAAAAACAGTAAAAAGATTCTTCTTTGTTTGGCCTCACAGCATCCATGGTTAGATATTGCCCAAGTTGACTATTAAAGGAAGTGATGGATTCTCTGAAGAGTTGGTAAGACCAGAACATATTCCAGGGTGGAAAGAGAAGCTGTAAAAAAAGTATGATGATGGGAAGTGATGTGGCTTGGATAAGGAAAAGGAACAAGGTCAGTTTGGGTAGTATTGAGAAGGGAAGTAATATATAATGAAGCTTGAAAACTGCAGTGGGGGCATATTGTGAAACTGAAAGTCTATATTTTCCTAGTCCAGGTGAGAGGCTGAGACGGCATAAAGTAAGGTGGTAGCCAAATGAGTAGTGAAAAGGATTTATCTATAAGAGAGTAAAGGCACAGATGACAAAATCTGGCAACCAATTGGATATGTTTGGGAAATAGGGTGGAATCATAGATAATGCTTATGTTGTGAACCTGAGACACTGAAAAGTTGGTGATGGTCTTGACAGAAATAGGGAAGTGCATTAAAAAGTAGGTGGAGATTGGGAGGAAAAGTAACAAGGTCTGTTTGCATTATGCTGAGTTTTTGATGTCTATAGCACATCTAGTTTTAAATGCCCATTAGGCAGTTGGTCATGCATAACTGGGGCTAAGAAGAAAGGGAGGTTAGATACACTGATCTGGCTAACTCTCCTCTATTTCATTTTTCTATGCCAGTATTCTTTTCTTATTATTTTTCCTCTATCCACTGGGTCTCAGATTCCTTGTGAATCAGATTTTGCTTCTTGATCAAGCTAGCGTCTGGCTCCCAGGGCTTACTAATCCAGCCTTGCTAAAGAGAGCATGAGTTTTAAATTGACAGGTAGTGAGTATATGAATACACAGCCTCTAGCAAACAACACTTAGGGCTCCCGATCAGAGAGTTATTTTAAACTCTCAATGAATGATATGATTTGACTTGAGTGACTGCCCCTTTTTTCATTAAAGTTCATTTAAAAACCAAGCATCCTTGAATATGTAGATCATAGATCTAAAGCTGAAAGAATTTAGAGGTTATCTAGTCCAATTCTGAAATTTTTACAATAGAGGAAACAGAGACTTCCAGAGTATTTAAAGTGATCTACCTCACAAGGGAGGAAGTAGCAGAGTTGGTATTTGAAGCATCCATTAAAAATCATTAGCCACCTCAAAATATTTGAGTGGTCCTACTATACTCAGAATCTGTAAATCTAAACAAAATATCTTTGGGGGTACAATCATTGTGTTGCAGTGCAAAATAAATTGCAATATAAATCTGGAGGCTGGAATTTTAGAATTTTTCACTAATCTGGATCAAATATTAAACCTTTTTGAGCCTTACTTTCTTAAAGCAAACTAAAACAAAACAAAGCCAACAATAAGGTTATGTGAGATTCTTTCTAAGATTCTTCCCTATTTTAAACTGCTAAGCTTTTGCTTCTCTCACTGATGCTCAGATTATAAGGAAAACTAATTTTATATATGCACAAAAGATCACTGCAGTCAATTTAAAGATTCATCCATATAATAATTTCCATAGATGAAATCATGCCACAATATAAACATGTCTAGTTTTTAAGAATTTTGTGGCCTTCCCTTGCATGGATAATAAATCTCCATTTCAATTTGGTATGTTTGTTCTAGACAAAAATACGTGCTAAAATCCTGTAACACCTGCAGGCAAGATAGAAAGGATTAATCAGGAAAATTTAGTTCATTAGACAATATTTATTTTTAATAAAAATATGGGAAATGCTAATCTAGCGGTGACTCTAATATTAGATTTTCTTCTGATTTCATGGCAGGATATTTACTTAAAATGGTTTATAAAGAATCAAATATATTTTTGGCACAAAGAACCCAGTAGTTTTATTTGAAAAACAAATCATATTAAGAATAATTCATGCATGAATAAAAAGTAACTGACATGATTGGAGGGGTGCTGTTTCTTCTGAAAATGACTATTTTTTTAAATTGATGCCTTTCCTTTTTACATCACCTTCATTTCCTGATATATCATCCTCCCTCCACATGCAGCTGGTTTTTCCCTTAAAACAAAGATTTTAAAAGAAAGATCAAAAGACATTTCAACAAAAATAAATGCACACCATTGCACACGCATCATTCCCTACCTCTTCAATGAATAGAGGTGCATTTTCTCGATGCTTTTTGGTTATTATAGTTTTGGTTATTATAAAAACCAAGCTTGGTTATTATAGTTATATGGCATTCTGTTATTTATTTATTCTATTATCATGTATTTATTTTATTATTTATTTATATTATTTATTCTATTATCATGTATTTATTTTATTCATGTATTTATTTATTATGTATTTTATTCATGTATTTATTTATTCATGTATTTATTCTATTATCATGTATTTAATTTATTCTATTATCATGTATTATATGAATACTATATGGGCATTCTGTCCTCTTTATTTGGTTGCTAATCTTATAGGTACAATGTTATCATTGTATGGAGTAGCAGCATAGATTTTATGATCATATTGCTGAAAGAAATCTTAAAGGCCATCTAGTCCAATTTTTTTCATTTACAAATATGTAAATTAAGTCCTGGAATCACCCAGGTATTGGTCAAATTTAGAGAGATAGATGGTGGCACAGTGGAATTCAAGAGCAGATATTTTGACTCCAAATTGAGTATTACAGTTTCCCTGGTCCTGCATACTTCACTTTATATAAGATCTGCCCCATATTCAAACCCCCTATTCAGTTTGGAAGGATCTATCAGAGTTTGTATTCCACTGTCATAGCCTTCAGAAAAATCCAATGTTACCTCTAGGTTACGATCAGGTAAGGGAAGAAGACTTTGGCTGAATGTTAATTATTCTTAATGAATCCTTGATTGTCTTTACTAATAACAACATTATTTTTTCAGGCTGGAGAGAATGAGTGATGATTTCATCTGGTTGGGAAACTCCTGATATGGGAACTCCCTCCATTAATTCTGAGCAAGTCAAGAGACAACTATGGTTTTGTAGCTTAAGTCCCCATCTGAGATACACTCTCTGTCTGTGCTTGAGACACAAAAAGAAAGTGACTTGCCTAGGGAAGGAAGACAGGAAGGAAATGAATATTTATCAGGCTCTTACCATGTGCCAAGAAGACAGGTTTACATGACTAGCAAACTTCAAAAGCAGGCTTCAGTCTGCATCTACCTCATTCCAAGCACAATGTTTTCTCTGCTAGGCCCTGCAGTCTTTATAGTGGTTCTACCCATAGCCATTTTAGGATCATGCATCTAGAATTGGGCAGGCCCTCAGAGATGATCTGGTCCAGCACCCTCATTTTACAAATGGGGAAAATAAGGACCAGGGAAGAACTTGCCAAAGACCACAGAAATAATCAGAATCAGAGATGGTATTTGAGTATAAGTCCTTTAACTACAGAGTCAGGTTTCTTTCCACGCTGCCTTCCTTCACTTCAAATTTATTCTATTATCATGTATTATATGAATACTATATGGATAGCTAAAGATGATACTGTAGACATGCTGCTTACAATGCTTTGTTTATTTTCTTTTTAATTTACACATCTAAATACTCTGAATTGAAAAAGAGATGAGTGGGTAGAATGCTTAACATTTGCAAAATTGGTGAGAGCAAATGAGATCTAGGTTTAATAGGCCAAATCTTCTGCAAAAAGAATGAAAATATTGGGAGAAATGCAGGGACATAAATAGAACAGGGAGTTAAAAACAATGAAAGATTTAGGAACTCTGATAAATGTAGTGACTTAATATGACTTGGGATGACCAGTGATGAAGAATGTTACCCATCTCCTGAAAGAAAAGTCACGGACTCAAAATACCAAATCAAAGTCACATTTTTGCAGTAATTTGTTTGAGTATGCATTTTGGCAAGAAAGATTTTATTTCTTCTTGTTTTAATTGATAGGAGGCAGAAAACAGGGAAAATAAATGAGTAATAGTTAAAAAGTTCCAAAGGGAAAAATGCATGGCTGTAATAGATGCATAAAATTAATTTAGTGACTATTGTGCAAGGATGTTTAAGAAACACAAATAGGATGCCCTCCTGTCCTCAAAAAAACCTTTGTTTAGTAAGAGAGATTAAGTGCTATGGTAACTCAAAGGGTCCATATAATTGATGTAGGCATTTCTTTAATTAGTCCAGATGGCATCTACACCATGTCTCAGGAACTACTGTAGCCAGCTTTTTGTGAATGGACCTATGTGAACTAGGTTGCTCCTCTGAACACAAGTGTAGCCCATTGCCAATCTCATTCTGCCAAGTCCATGTAGCTTGGACAGCCTGTCAAAGCTTCATTCTGCTTCAATAACCTCTGAACACCTAAGGTCATCCCACGCCACAGTGAAACAGTGGTATGTCAGAGGGGAAAATGTGAAGATAATTAACTGATGCAAGAATTTAGTAAATGCTCTAGAGGAGGGATAGGCAAAATGCTCCTGGAACAAAGAGAAGAAATACATTATTTTGGACAACAGGCCTAGAATGATATCCATGGAAAAGCTGCTAGATAATCTTTGCCCTGAAAAGTGGGTAGGGTTTTGATAGCTAGAGATGCGGAGAAATGGTATGTGAAAGTTTATAGCAATAGATGACCTTGTGAAAAGTAAATTAAGTCCAGAGAGAAGTTTGACTGCCAGGTTAATTAGTTAGGATGTCATTTTCAAGGCAACTGGAGCATTGAAAGGTTTTTGAGCAAAGGAGTGCCCTGATCCAAGTTGTAATAAAAGGTTACTCCTAGGAATGTTTTCATTTTTGTTGCTGTTCTGGTGGTAGTAGTGGTGGTAGTAGTAGTGATGGTGATGGTGGTGGTGGTATGTGTGTGTGTATGTGTGTGTGTGTGTGTGTGTTTTAGGAATGTAAAGATGGTGTTGATGACAATCTTCTTCATTATCATTATACAATCACACTTCCAATATTTGGGGGCAATAGGAGATATTTTTAGATGACGTGAAGTGTGTATGTACGTATATATGTGTGTATGTGTGTGTGTGTATGTGTGAGAGAGAGAGGACGCTTTGTTACTAATGTTGTTGAAGACATCACTTATGGGAATAGGGTAGAATAACAGGACTTTATATAGCTTCCTGAAAAGTAACCTTCACCGTCCCTAAAGTTTGTGGTGTCTCCAAGCTAAGCAGAAAATAAGAATCACCAGAGACTTTAGAAAGTTGCTAGCTACTTCTGGAATTCAGTAGGACTGACAGATGGATGAAAGCCATGTTCTATTCTGCTTCTCTAATAGAGTCTGTATTCATCAGGGAACCTCTTCACAGGAAGTGCAGATGCCACAATTAACAGCTCCCTGGTCAATCGATAGCGTCAGACAATAGATGTAGACTTTAGGCCAGTCTGCAAAAGCAGACCAAAAAAGATCATGCAGAAAGTACAAGGCAGCCATTCTCTGAGTGTCTAATATAGGTGTGCAGGTGGGGTTTAGGAGAGAAGGAAGGAAAAGGAATGCAAGCAGTCTTGGGAGACTGCATATCATTGAGCACTTAAAGACTTCAGTAGGAAAAAAACTAAATGAAGTCAGATCTGGTAAATACACAGAAAGTGTTTAGATCATATAGAATATTGGTCCGTATCACTGACCTTTCAAACATGGTTGAGAAATCGGTTTTATTTTGATTCTTGACCAACCATACCTTTTTTTTTTTTTTTTTTTTTTTTTTAAACCTTTTATATGTCATGTAACAGCTAGGTGGCTCAGTGGATAGAACATTGAGCCTGGAATCAGGAAGACTCATTTTCCTGAGTTCAAAGCTGGCCTCAGAAAATTACTAGCTGTGTGTCCCTGGGAAAGTCACTTAACCTTGTTTACCTGGGTTTCCTCATCTGTAAAATGAAGTGGAGAAGAACATGGCAAAATCACCCCTTATCTTCACCAAGAAACCCCAAATGGGATCACAAAGAGTGAGGCAACACTAAAAACAATTCAGCAACAACAAGAAACTGTCATGATGAACAAATGATTTTCCAAATTTTTAACACTCTTTGCATTCCTTTAATTTAATAATAATCCCCTTTAACAATGACAAAATCTTTCTCTTACAACGTTGTGAGGAATGTAATGCAAACATTATGGTCTGCATTTTACTGTTGGGAAAACCAAGGCACAGAATGCTTAAGAAATTTGATTAGTGTTATGCAGCCTGTCAGTATCAGAAATGGCTAGAATTCGGGTTTCCTAACTCCAAGACAGGTGCTTTTCTCCCTTCACTATTCAGCATTGCCTTAAGTCAGTGGGTAATTTGGAGCAGACCAGATGTCCATTTTCCATAAGAGGACCTTTGGCCTTGTCACTCACCAAGCCTTAGATGAGAAAAGATTGAACTTTCTATGGCTTTCCTCATTTTTACTTTACAAATTATAGGACCAATTAACACCAAGTTACATTTGTGAGCCACTTCATGCTTATCAATAATCATCACTTTAATAGGTTTATCTGTGGAATATTTGCAAATTTTAATAATGAATTAAAAAAAAAACCAATTGGCTTTTTTCTGCCATTAAAACATTGTTGATTGGGAAAGAATACATTAATTGTGCTCTGAGTCACTTTCCCTTATAAGTTTACTTGGTATTGTTTTAAATGCTTTTCTAATGTGCTAAACACCAATAAAGATAGCAACCATTCAGTAAATAAATAGTTCACTAAGTCTGTGATATTGGTGTCGACATGGAAATAATTTAAAGTTGCTTTAAATTATAACCTTAAATTTATATGAAATACTGTTTTATGCGTTTGTTCGTCCATTGCCAAAGAAGACCATGCCATCAGAGAAATAATGACATGACTTGCATTTGATTTTGTTTTGAGTGAGGAAGGGCTGACTGTTTTATATACTTAGTCTAATATTCTATTTTTTCTGATAATTGTTGACTATTCACTAGATTATAGAATTTTAGTACTTAATGGAGTTCTAAAAGAATAATTAAAATTTATAAAAGGAGAAAATGAGATAGAGGTTAGATGTCAAAGTACCTAGAAAAGTCAGAATTTGAATCTATCTTTCAAAAGTAATAGCATTGCATTGGGATAAGAAGATCTCAGGTTTTCCCTTTCCTTTTGACACTGGTTTGGCTGCGAGTTAAAAAGTGAGAAGAAGTATGCTCAGGATAGTCTTTTACCTATAAAATGGTTTATAAACTGTGAGAAACTAGAAGTATTTGGTCTTAGAAATGCAGGGAGCCCTCATGCCTAATTTCTCTAGCCAGAAGCAATAGAACTAGGTAGGCTGTGCAAAAGCCATCAAAGTTCTCTATAAATGGGTAATTGGAATGATCCTGAACTGAACGGCCAATCATCATTTGTTACTGCTTGTAAATGTTTCCAAAGTGGCCCCATCACTGTGAAAATCTCCTTCCTTAGGCACTTAGTAGTAAGTGCTTTGTCATTCATTCATTCAGGAATGAGTGAAGCCCTTTGAACTTCATGGAGATATATGAGTGCAATGGAAGTAAAATTGGTGTAGTTAAGAGATTATGTGCCTCTAATTATATAAATTAGAAATGGTTCACTTTTTACAAAATGAGCAGATTCCTAGCATCACCTGTCTTGGCATAATTCAAGGACATTCTCATGCTTTTTATAAAGGGAGAGATGTTTTCTACAGTTTAATTTTATCTTGTTCCTTTATTGACTTTTATACTTTGTTCATCTAAAACAGAGATATAAAATTATGAACTCTAAGAAATCTGGGCAAATAATCTTCTGCAAGAAGGAAAATGGATGTGGTATGTTAACACAGCATCCATAAAATGTCAGATATCTCAGATAGCATTAAAACAAATCTCTTGTTGAATTAGCAAAAGCCTTGGGTAGGGAGGGGATTTCCTGGAGATTTACCTGCTGCTGCTGCTGCTATTAAACAAATGATTCAAAGCCGAATCCAACAGAAGATAGGTCATGGGTTTTATTTTTTAATTCCAAAGGCAGCATTAATTAATGTTAATCCATTGACTATATTCTACCTACTTTTTAGGTGTTTGGAAGGAATGAATTCTCCTCTCCAGTTAAAATTGCACCTCCTGCATTAGGCAAAAGTTATCCTGTCTATGATGGGTTTATAGGATTCTAACTTTTTAATGAACAAAAAGTTGTTAGACAGTAGTAGGCATTAGATGGATTGGTATCAGGAGAGCTGAAGGCAAAGAGATGTGCTAAGGGAAGTGATTAATGGAGGATTGGATGATGAGGTAAAAGATCTGATTAAGAAGAATGAAAGTGCTTAAAATGAGAAGAAGAAAAAGAAATCAAATACAGGAATAAAATTTGTTGAAGGAATTAATGAATAGTTGATTGCATTCAGCTTCAAGAGAGTCAGAGTACTACAGCCAAGTGCTGGAGTCCAGATTTGGGCGTAAAAAGTAACCTGTATAATTTGAATGCAAAGAATTTGAAGTCAGGGCTGGAAATCAGTGAGAAAACCTCTTGTGGCGTGAGCTTAAGTGAAGTTCTGGGAAAAAGTATCAGAATGATCAGGGGGATTTAGGAAGTTCTGATCATGGAACCCAGTGCAAGCAATAAACTCAGATCTCAGAAGATTATAAGGGCTGAATTTCAGCCTGAAACTAGGTAATTACATTTGAATGTCTACCAAAAAAAGAAAAAAAAATATCCTCAAGAATTGGAACTAAGAGCCTCCATTCCTGCTATTGAAACAGGCTATAGTGAAAGACATATTTAGACATGTTAAGCCATGATGAGCAGAATCTATGGTTTAAGCTGATTACTCTCATTTATAACTTACTTCTCCAAAGAGAGCTTTGACTAGCAGTAAGAATATGAGAGTTTATTGTATTAATTGCCACTTAACAGTTCTACAATCTTGGTATCTTCAACTCTCTGAGCCTCAGTTTTCTCATCCATTAAATAGAGATGATATACTACAATTATCCAATTCTAAGGTTTCCTATGAACTCTAAGGTTTTGCAATGCAGAATTTAGTTTTGTTTAAAATGTTACACTCTATGTAAATGTAGGAATCTTATGACTAGATGAGAGAAGACAGAAGAGTTAGACCATTCCAGAGAGACAGAATTCTTCCTCCTTAACTGGCGAAAATGGAAGTGAACTTGTAGGGAGACTTCTGTTTGACTGTGATCGGATCCACCTTATCACAGCATGTAGTTGAAAATCTAGTGAATTATACATTATTCAGTATTCTGAATAAGATAAAGAAAGCAGCTCCTGTAGCAACTGGCTGGTCATCTCTAGAAACGTAACGCTTCCATGACTGAAGCACTAAAATAATTTGAAAAATAATTGAAAAATTATCCTCAGAGAAGGATAATACATTCTGGGAGAGCTAAGATATGTTACATGAAACATGTCACTGGTTAACAATGAGAGAAAAATATCCCTTCCAGAATAATAGCTACTCTCCATTTTTGCCAGTTGTATTGTTAGGGAGAAATTTGAGAACTCTTTCTTGTGGCTAATGCATTGGAAGAACCACATTAAAAAGTTTCCACATCTTCTTGCAGTCTATGTGATCAGTATCTCAAAGTGAATGCACAGCTTCCTCTATTAGATAGCTGTGTATCTTTTGTAGCTTCCTTTTGAGCAGGAAAATATTTGTGTTAAAAAGGAAAAGAATGGGCTGAGAAAGCATTCAAGAAGGGAATTTGGAATTATTCTTGTTTGTGGAATTTCCATTCAAGGAGGGAACTTTGGAGGAGTCATAGGTTCAGAGTCATTATATAGTCAATGTGCATTATCTGGTGTTTCTTGTGTTTATCTTCATAGACCAAATTTGATCTTTCACTTTCTATTGTCCCTTGTATCTCTCTAATATCTATTAGTCATTTTCCATAGTACACTGTGAGACTGATAACGATCTTGCATTTGGTTAATGCTTTTCATCCTAATTGGATCCCAAAGTCCTTATCATGAACCTTTAACAACCGGTAAAGGAGTGCTTTTTTGCCACCATCCCTATGGTCAAAGAGCAGAGATAAGTCCTGTGACCAACCTTTGTCATAATGTAGCTGTAACTTTCTCAAAAACTCCATCTATGGATGGAGATTTCCATTCATTACCTCAGCTGAAGGATGAACTTTAAAATATAACAATAAAAAATCCCTTCCTTTATTTTCAAGTAGTCTTCAAAAGAAAATATATGGTTTTTTAACATTTCTTTTAAAAACACATAAAGTTTCATGAAAAATTTGTATCTATGAAATCTGAGGAGGAAAAAATAGGCTTCTCAACCCCAAGTCACACATTTTCAAATATACCATTCTTTGTCTCCTAATGTTTGGAATTATCTAAGGTTAAAAGAAGAATCAAAGTGGAATGAAAGAGATTTTTCAAATGGCTCCATGTGGTTTCCCTAGGGATACTGAAAACCCTATCATGGTGACTCTTTATGTGATAATCATATGATCCAAGACTGGCTGAGGTTTTGCAACTAGCGATCTCTCAATCATCTTTACCAATGGAGCAGAACTATGACATAGCTGTTGCAATGTACCAAACATTTTTTTAAAGAAAATTATGAGATAATGGTAAGGTCTCTTTTTCTGATGCCCATTACCTCTGTGACCTCAGGGAAGTTGCTGCACCTCTCTGGACCCCAATTTCTTCATCTCAAAATTATGGGGCTTAGCTGGAGCCATCAAATCAAAGAAATAGTTGTTAAGCATCTCCTTAGGACAAGGAACTCTTCACATCACAATTCTCTCACTTTGAATGTTGGCATTCGATTACACTTTTAAAATCCCACAAACAAAATAAGTTTCACTCTGAAGGTTGATTCAAGAGGAGAAAGAGTTCCTTCCTTCCTTCCTTCCTTCCTTCCTTCCTTCCTTCCTTCCTTCCTTCCTTCCTTCCTTCCTTCCTTCCTTCCTTCCTTCCTTCCTTCCTTCCTTCCTTCCTTCCTCTCTGTATCCCCTTTTCTTCCTCCCTTCCTCCTTCCTCTTCTTTTTTCTACCTCCCTCCCTCCTACTCTGTCCTCCTCCTTCTATCTCCCCCTCTCTCCCTCTCTTCCTCCTTACCCATTTTTCAGGAATAGACTCTATCACCTTTCATGCAGATGAAAACAGTCCAAAGAGCTTCCTTCTTTGTGATTTTTGGGAATTGAAACTCAGCACTTCCTTAGGGAAAAGCAGAAGTAATTAAGTGTATTGGTTTGAAGACTTTCACTTCTGGTTTTAAGGGGTCATTGAGAAGATAAAAGTAAATAGAGATAATGATGGTATTAATGGAATATTTAAGTAGGGTGGAGGATAATACCAGGAAGATACTGAAAGCATGATTTGCATAGCAAGTTGAGGGTGAATTGCAATGCATTTACAGACTGAAGGGCCAAGATCTAAGTAACTACAAAATGTATATTTTACATTATCGAAAGCAAAACAAAATGCAAAGTAAAATAATAAAAAAAAAATCATCAAGTGGGACAGGAAACTAGTATATTTACATGTAGGAACAGGCTTGTAAGCAAAGAAATTTCATAAACAGAATAGGAGAGACAGTGCTTTTCTCTGTTTCTCAGAGGGGCACTGGCACAGTAAACAAAGTTATAGTTGGGAAATTAGAGGATCTAGATCTGAATCTCAGCTCTGTCCTTGCTTGTGTGACCTGAACAAATCACTTCTTCCTAGACCATAGTTTCCATATATATAAAATGATGGGGTCAAATGATCTCTGATATGCTTTCCAGTTCTAAATCTATCAATTAATTAATGAATATATATTAAGCATCTACTGTGTGCTGAAATGAGGTGATATGAATATCAAAAAGAGAATCTCCCTTCTCTCAAGAAACTTACATTCTACTTTGTAAGATAAAACATGGTTACAGGTAAGTAAATTGAGAATATGTACAAAATAAATCCATAGTGATAGAGAGAGGCACTAAAAACTGGAGGAATTCAAGTGGCACTTGAGATAAGCCTTAAAGAGAACTAGGGATTCCCACAGGTACAGGTAAAAAATGGAAAGCTTTCCAGGCACAGACGCAAAGATAAGAATGGAAAATTCCATATAGGGAACAACAAGTAGACTTAAAAGTATGACTTTACCACATTTAAAAACTGAGGGCTTCATATGACTTTTGTAATTCTTTTATAATTTTTGTAGCATTTAGGCTGTTTTTTATTTAGTGTTCTACTTGCAATTATTGCTTGAGACAATGACTTGATTCCTCAAGATTTGATTCCTCAAGAATTATTAAATATTTACCAAATCTTCTCCATTGTACTTCCACATCCTTTGCACCCATCTTCTCTCTGCTCGTTCACATACCATGTATCAGTTAGGAGTACTCATCTTCTCTCACTTGGCCGATTTCAATAGGGACCAAATTTGTCTGTTTTCTCTCAAATCCATTTTCCATATAGCTGCCAGAATGACTATGCCAATTCATCATGTCACTCTCATGATCAACATACCCTAATACCTTTTAGGATAAAATCAATGTCTTATTTTTTGGCACTTAAAGTCCTTTGCAGCCAGGCTGCAGTCTACCTTTCCATGCTACTAATACATTACCTTCATTCACAGAGTCAATAATCTAGCCCAACTGACCTTCTTGCCATTCCACAAACATAATGTTCCATCTCCTACCTCTTTGCATTTGCATAGGCTATGTCTCCAATGCAAATGGAATACAGTTTCTCTTCATTTCTGCCTCAAGTACTGCTGCCAACTGTAAGCCATTCTTGACCCTACACCTACTAGTGCCTCCCCTCTCAAAAATTGCCATATATATAATAATGATACATACACATATATATATATATATATATATATATATATATATACACATACACACATATACATTTACATACACACACACACACATACATACAGGTCTTCCTAATAGAATATGAACTCCTAAAGGGTAGAGACTATTTAATTTCTAGCTTGGCATCCATGGTCCCTAACACAGTACTTTGTACTCATAGCATATCTTTAATAAAGGTTTTTATTGATTGAGGTATTACATTCAAGTTAGAGCCTTAACTGGGAGGCTAGGACTTGGGTTTAGGGAACTGAAATGTTGTGTTTTGTTAGTTCTTCATTTTTGAGGAGGACCATGACATCAGAGAGATGATGACGTGACTTGCACTTGACTTTATTTAGAATGAGGGAGGGCTGTGCAGGTTACCAGTCTCACTTTCTCCTCCTGAGACATCTGGATCCAGTGACCAGATACGCAGCAGAATGACTTGAACTGAAATATAGAGGGCTCTGGAAATGTTTGCATTCCTTTAGCAACATATAAACAACTGAACTTAGAACCTATTTGGTTCAGAGATATTTATAGATATAAGTAGTCATAGCTATTTATAGAAAGGCATGATGAATTAGCGAGTAGAGTGCTGCTGAACTTGAAGTTAGGATAAGCTGGGTTCAAATCATACCCCAGGCAGTAAATTAGCTCTATGAACTTCATTTCCCCCACCTATAAAATGAGACTATTAATAGCCTCTATGTCTCAGTATTGTTTTATTTATTTTTTAGTTAATTAAATTTTGTTTTCAACATTCATTTCCACAAGATTTTGAGTTTAAATTTTTCCCCATCTCTCCCCTCCCCCACCCCTAGATAGCATGCATTCTGATTACCCCTTCCCCCAGTCTGCCCTCCCATTTATCACCCACCCTTCTTATCCCCTTCTCTTTTACTTTCTAGAAGGGCAAGATAGATTTCTATACCCCCCCCCCCTTGACTATATATCTTATTTCCCAGTTGCATGAAAAAATAATTTTTTAACATTTATTTTTAAAACTGAGTTCCACTCACTGTTTAAGAGGAACTTCTGGGAAAACTGGAAAACTGTGTGGCAGAAACTAGGCATAGACCAATGCCTGACACTATGTACCAGAATAAAGTCCAAATGGGTACATGATATAGGTATGAAAGCTGATACTATAAACAAATTAGGGGAGCAAGCAAAAATAGTTTATTTGTCAGATTTCTGGAGAATGGAGGAATTCATGACCAAACAAGAGGTAGAGAACATTATAAAATGTGAAATGGAAAATTTTGATTACATTAAATTGAAAAGTTTTTGCACAAAGCCAACACAACCAAGATTAGGAGGGAAGCAGAAAAGGAAAGAATTTTTGCAACTACTCTCTATCATAACGGCTTTATTTCTAATATATATAGAAAACTGACTCAAGAATGCAAGTCATTCCCCAATTAATAAATAGTCAAAGGATATGAACAGGCAGTTTTCAGAGGAAGAAATTAAAGCTATCTATAGTCATGAAAAAATGCTCTAAATAACTATTGATTAGAGAAATGCAAATCAAAACAACTCTGAGGTACCACGTCACCCTTATCAGATTGGCTAACATGACAAAACAGAAAAATGCTAAATATTGGAGAAGATGTGGGAGAGTTGGAACACTAATTCATTGTTGGTGCTGTGAGCTGATCCAACTATTCTGGAGAAAAATTTGAAACTATGCCCAAAAGGATATAAAAATGTACATACCCTTTGACCCAACAATACTGCATCTAGGGTTGTATTCCACAGAGATCATAAAAATGAGAAAGGGTCCCACTGGAACAAAAATATTTATAACCGCTCTTTTTGTGGTTGTTTAGAATTGGAACTCTATGGAATGACCATCAATTGGGGACTTGCTGAGCAAGTTGTGGTATATGAATATAATGGAATACTATTGTGCTATAAGAAATGAAAAACAGGTGGACATCAGAAATACCTGGATAGACTTACATGAACTGATGCTGAGTGAAGTGAGAAAAACCAGGAGAAGCTCATACACAGTAACAGTCTCAGTCTGTGAGGACTATTTTGGATAGACAGTCCCTCACAGCAATGCACAGACGTAAATCATTTCCAAAGACTCGATGCAAAATGCAATCTACATCCAAAGAAAGAACTATGGAGTCAGAATGCATAATGAAGCAGACTATTTTCCCTTTTGTTATGTTGGATTTTGTTTAGTTTTACTCATGCTTTCTCCCATTTGCTCTAATTCTTATATGCAATATAACTAATGTGAAAAAGTGTTTAATAAGAATATATGTGTAGAAATCATATAAAGATTTTACATCATCCTGGGTGGGAGGAGAAAAGAGGTAAAGGGAGAAAAATCTAAGCCTTATGGAAATGAGTAATGAAAACTGAAAACAAATGAATAAATAAATCTGGAGAGAAAAAAATAAAAAAGCTTAAAACTGCAAAAAAAAAAAAATAACCCAAAATTTTGAGTTCCAATTTCTCTCCCTTCTTCCTTCCCCACCTATCCTCATTGAGAAGGCAAGTAATTCAACATAGATTATACATGTATAATTATACAAAACACTTCCATAATAGTCATGTTCTAAAAGACTAACCATATTTCCCTCCATCCTATCAGGCCCTACCCTTATTCTATTTTCTCGTTTGAACCTGTCCCTTTTCAAAAATATTTACTGCTGACTACTCATTCTCTCAATCGGCCCTTCCTTCTATCATCACCCCTTATCCATTTCTCTCATACTTTCCTGTAGGGTAAGATACCCAATTGAGTGTGTATGTTATTCCCTCCTTAAGCCAAATCTGATGAGAATAAGGTCCACTCATTCATTTTTACCTCCACCCCATTCCCTTCTATTGTGACACTATTTTCTTACATTTTTATGAGACAATTTACCCCATTCTATCTCTCCCTTTCTTCTTCCCCCAATATATTCCTCTCTCACCCCTTAATTTTGCTTTTTGGATATCATCCCTCCATATTCAACTCACCCTGTGCCATCTATCTATCTATCTATCTATCTATCTATCTATCTATCTATCTATCTATCTATCTATCTACCTATCTATTTCCTCCAGCTACCCTAATACTGAGAAAGGTCTCATGAGTTCCAAACATAATCTTTCCATGTAGGAATATAAATAGTTCAACTCTAGTTAAGTCCCTTATGATTTCTCTTTCTTCTTCACCATTTCATGCTTCTCTTGATTCTTGTATTTGAAAGTCCAATTTTCTATTCAGCTCTAGTCTTTTCATCAAGAATATTTGAAATTCCTCTATTTTATTTATTGTTCATTTTTTTCCCCTGAAGAATTATGCTCATTTTTTTTCTGGGTAAGTGATTCTTGGTTTTAATCCCAGCTCCTCTGCCCTCCCGAATATCATATTCCAAATCCTCTAGTCCCTTAATGTAGAAGCTGCTAGGTTTTGTGTTATCCTGATTGCTTTTCCACAATACTCAAGTTGTTTCTTTCTGGTTGCTTGCAATATTTTTTCCATGACCTGGGAACTCTGGTATTTGTTTACAATATTATCAGGAGTTTTCCTTTAGGGATCACTTTCTAGATTTGATCCATAGATTCCTTTTACTTTTTTCCCCTCTGCTTCTAGAATATCAGGACAGTTTTCCTTATTAATTTCCTGAAAGATGATGTTTAGGCTTTTTTTTTGATTAGGTAGTCCTATATTTTCTAAATTCTCTCTCCTTAATCCATTTTCCAGGTCAGTGGTTTTTCCAATGAGGTATTTCACATTGTTTTCTATTTTTTCATTCTTTTGGTTTTGTTTTATAATTTCTTGATTTTTCATAAAGTCATTATCTTCTAAGTGCTCCATTCTAATTCTTAAGTATTATTTTCTTCAGTGAGCTTTTTGACCTCCTTTTCCATTTGGCCAATTCTACATTTTAAGGCATTCTTCTTCTCATTGACTTTTTGGACCTCTTTTGTCATTTGGATTAGTCTATTTTTAAATTTTCTTCAGTATTTTTTGGGATTCCTTTAGCAAGCTGTTATCTCAGTTTTCATGATTTTCTTGCATCACTCTAATTTCTCTTCCCAAATCCTTCCTGATCTCTTCCACGACCTGAGACCAATTCAAATTTTTCTTGGAAACTTTGGATGTAGTAGCATTGACTCTGTTGTCTCCTTCAGTGGTATGTTTTGATCTTCATTGTAAGTTTCTGTAGTCTGAGGTTTTTTTTACACTTTTTACTTATATACCCAGGCAAATACTTTACTTTCTAACTCTCTGTCAATGTAGGACTCTGCTTCCAGTGGGGGTGGAGTGGGAGTGGTTGTAATGTCTCGGGTTTTGTATTAGTCACTCAATTCTCTACCATGTGTGAGCCCAGAGCTCTAGAAGCAGCCTCTGCTGCTGCTATGACTGCTACCTCTACTACCACTGCTGCTGCTACTACTACTGCTTCTTCTGCACCTGCCACTGTGGCCACTGCCACTGTAGCCACCACCACCACCCACACTGATGCCAGACTGGTGCTGGACCCTGGCTAGACCATGCTTCCCTTTCACACAGGTCCCACTGAGTTTTACCACTGATCTTCTATGATGTCTTTGGTCTTTGTGGGTTGAAAAGGGTGGAAAATGCCCACTTACTCAGTCCCCTGAGCCCTGCTCTGGCTTATCTCTGCCATCTTAGCCCATTCAGGACTGTGTTCTACTTCCTACCTGGAGTAAAAGGACCTTCCTCTTGACTTTCCAGGTTGTCTTGGGCTAGAAATTTGTTTCACTCTGTCATTTTGTGGGTTCTGCAGCTCTAGAATTTGTTTAGAATCATTTTTACAGATATTTGCAGGGTTTTGCAGAGAGCTCAAGTAAGTCCTCATTTTATTCCATCATCTTGGCTCCACCTCTGTGCCCTAGTATTATTGTGACAATCAAACAAATTTATCTCTCTGGCACAGATAAGCCTTAAAGTGCTACATGAATCTCAATTCTTTTCTTATTTTTATTATCTGCCTGAGGATATACAAATGAAATGAGAAACAATGCTTGCTTTCAAGGGCCTTACAATCAGCAGTAATAATCAAGGGTAGGGCATGGTGAAAAGGAAGAGATTTGTGTATAAGCAATTGTAGTACAAATTAAGAAGTATCATGCATCATGACTAATCTTAGATTCAGGGAGACACGTGTCTAAGTACTGCTTTTAACACATACTAGTTGTATGTGTTATATACAACTGGGACAAGCTATTCTCATTTAATACTAAAACTAAAATACTAAATACTAAAATACTTTAAAAAGAGGAGAGCTGAGAAAAAAAAAAAACAAAAACAAGAAGTTTACCCTCATCACATTTGACTAAACGAAGGAGTGAAATGCACACTCATTTTGGTATGAAAACCTATCTTACAGTATAAGAAAGTGGGGGAGAAGGAGATAATGCAAAGGGGGGGGATGATGGAAGGGAGGGCAAAGGGAGGAGGGAGCAATTTGAAGTCAACACTTGGGGAGGGACAGGATCAAAAGACAGAAGAGAAACAAGGAGGGGCAGGTTAGGAGGGATGGTAATCCAGTTAGTCTTACACAACACGACTATCAGGGAAGCCATTTGTAAAACTACACAGATAAGGCCTATATTGAATTGCCTGCTGTCCCAAAGGGAATGGGTGGGGAGGGAGGGATGGGGAGAATTTGGAACTCAAAGTTTTAGGAACAACTGTCTAGTATTGCTGTTGCTACTAGGAAAGAAGACATACAGTTAATGAGGAATAGAAAGTCATCTGGCCCTACAGGAGAAAAGAGAAGATGGAGACAAGAGAAGGGAGGGATGACAGAAGAGAGGGCAGATTGGAGATAGGGAAAATTAGATTGCTTGGGGTATTGGGGTGGGGGGAGGGGAGAAAAGGGGAGAAAATTTGGAACCCCAAAATTTGTGAAAATGAATGTAAAAAATCAAATAAATAAATAAATAAAAATAAAAAAAAGAAAAAGAAAAACAAAAACTAAAATTAAACTTAAAACTAAAACACTAAAACAAGTTCCCTAATGAAGTCATAGTCATCAATCCTTCCACCAAACACCAACCAAACTGCACACAATTAAATGTAATTTTATGTATATGGAAGTACTTTTCAATGTCTAAAAAACACAAAGCTTATATGATTCTTCTTCCATACTTACCCCATATACACATGCAGTGTTTTTCTCCTGAGTATATGCAATGGCACACTAACTATATTGATGGAAAGGGTCTGCTCTATGTGGATCTTACGTTGACTACTATGGAATTTTCTGGCCAAATCTTTTACCACATTTATCATATTTTTAGGGTTTCTCACTTAGGTTTATTTTATGATTCCTACAAAAGCTTGTTTGAGATGTCAATTCTATATCAAATTTATAAGGTTTTGTCCCCCTTTACATTTGCTTTGACAATCAAACTTGAATGATCCCTAGAAAAGCACGCTAGATTCCTAGAGGAAGGGATACTAGGGTGGGGACTGGGAGGGAAATGTTCTTCAGAAAAGCTTCATGGAAGAAGTAGCACCTGTCCTCTTTGAATTTCATTTTTTTAATTGTGATTTTTAAATTGTGTCACAATGAGTCACCACATTTGGTTTAGATCAGCTGAAAATAGTGAATACATTCACAGAGAATTCTTTGGATGAATGAATTTTAACACAGTAAACTTTTCTCTTGCTCTGACTGCCTGGACAATAAGACTCAGCATGCTTTAGTGGACAAGGTATTTAGACTAAAGTCTTATCGCGCTTTAGATAACACATAGCAACTAGCCCAGCTAAATTTTGTGAGTCTACACTTTTGGTGAAACAACAGTGGTATGCTGGGTGCCTTATTATTATCATTGTTGTTGTTTTAATTTTTGCTTTGGGAAGTTGAACAATGCTTTTGAGGGAAGTGGAAACTTCCAACCATTTCTGTGATCAGAGAGAAAAGAAAAAAAATGTTTCTGCTACCACTAAGAATACTACAAGTCAGGAGATTTAGCTTAGAGACCTGGTTCTAACTAGGCAAATCATTTTACTTTCCTGGGTCTCAGTTTCCCAAACTGTAAAACATTGATTTGACTAAATATTCTCTGAAATTTTTAGCTTTAAAATTCTGAAATCCAGTGATTCTTTGAGTTCTAATTACCCACCCTTCTCATATCAGTCTTGTTTTCATATTTCAAGACTATGGAGAAATGTTGTTTCCCTTAGAAAATACTCATATTATGGAGGAGCAAAGATGGCAGAGTAGAAGCAGAGACCTGCCCACAGCTCTCCCTGCAAACTTTTTAAAAACCTGTAAAAATGACTCCAAATAAATTCTAAAGCAGCAGAAACCACAAAATGGTAGACTGAAGCAAATTTACAGGCCAAGACAGTCTGGAAGGTCAACAGGAAGAGTCTATCACACCAAACTGGGAGTGAAGTACAGTTCAGTATGGAACACCAGCATAAATTGAGCTGGAGAAGGTCTCAAGGGACTGAATTGCTGGTGGCTTCGGTGGATTCCATACTTCTGAACCCACAAACACTAAAGATAGCTTCAAAGGTCAGTGGGAAGAGTTTCTCACCTAGCTAAGAGGGGAATATGGTCTGGCCCAACTCAGTTCTGACCTGGCCCTGGAACCTCACCTGCCTAGCCCCAGCCCCAGCCCCCTGGTGGTTGCAGTCACCACTGAAGAAGAAGCTACTTCTGGAGCCTTTCACTTAACAAAGTTCAAAATTCAAGTAACTGGCTAGCGAAATGAGCCAATGAGGGGAAAATAAATAAACTATAGATTCTTACTTTCTTGGTGAAGAGGCATTTTCTTGCATCACTGGTGACAAGGGACATCAAGACATATAGTCAGTAGAAAACAGATCCAAAGATTGTGTATCCAAAGCCTCTAAGAAAAATATGATTTAGTCTCAGGCCATGGAAGAGCCTAAATAGGATTTTGACAATCAAGTTACAGAAATAGAGGAAAAATTGGGAAGACAAATGAGAGTGATGCAAGAAAATCATGAAAAACAAGTCAATAGCTTGCTAAAGAAAACCCCCAAATGCTGAAGAAAATAACACCTCTAAAACTATACAAACCCAAATGGCAAAACAGGCCCAAAAAGCCAATGAGAGGAACAAGACTTAAAAAGCAGAATGAGTCAAATGGAAAAAGAGTTCCAGAGGCTAATTGACCAAAGTAATTCTTTAAAAATTATAATGGAGCAAATGGAAGCTGATGACTTTATAAGAAATCAAGAAATTAAAAACAAAATCAAAAGAACTAAAAAGCAGAAGATAATGTGAAATATCTCATTGTGAAAACAACTGACCTGGAAAATGGATTCAAGCGAGAGAATTTTGAAAATATTGGACTACCTGAAAGCATGATCAAAAAAAGAGCCTAAACATCATCTTTCAGGAAATTATTAAGGAAAACTGCCCTGATATTCTAGAACCAGAGGGTAAAATAGAAATGGAAAGAATTCACTCATCACCTCCTAAAAGAGACCCTAAAAAGAAAACTCTTAGGAATATTGTAGCCAAATTCCAAGTCAAGGTGAAAATATTACAAACATCCAGAATGAAATAATTCAAATACTGTGGAAACACAATTAGGATAATGCAGCACTCAGCAGCTTCTACGCTAAGAAATTGGAGGGCAGAGGAGCTAGGATTAAAACCAAGAGTCACCTACCAAAACTGAGTATAATGATTCAGGGGAAAAATGAACATTCAGTGAAATGGAGTACTTTAAAGGATTCTTGATGAAAAAAACAGAGGAAAATAGAAAATTTGATTTTCAAATACAATATTGAAGAGAAGCATGATGAGTTAAACAGGAAAGAGACACCATAAGGGACTTGTTAAATTTGAACTGTTTGCATTCCTATATGGAAAGGTGACATTTGCAACTCATGAGACCTTTCTCAGGGTTAGGATAGTTGGAGGGAATATATATATATGTATGTATGTATGTATACACATATGTGTATAAATATACACATATGTGGGCCTATGTGTATGTATATACATGCATGTATATACACACACACAGAGGGGATACAGGGTGAGATGAATATGAAGAGATGATATCAAAAAAATAAAATTGAGGGTAGAGGTGAATGTACTAGGAGAAAGAGAAAGAAAGAGGTAGAATGTAGTAAATCATCTCACTAAAAGAGGCAAAAAAACTTTTTAATGGAGGCAAAGAGTGGGGAGGTGAGAGGGAAAAAGTGAACCTTGGTCTTATCTGATTTGGCTTCAGGAGGGAAATATATACACACTCATTTGGATATGAAAGTTTATCTTACCTTATAGGAAAGCAGGAGGGAATGAAATAAGAGAGGGAGAATAATAGAAGAGATGGCATATTGGGGGAAGGAGTAATCAGAAGCAAACACTTTGGTAGAGGGACAGCTCAAAGAAGAGAATAGAATAGATGGAGGTCAGGAGAGGATAGAGGGAGATATAATTAATCTTACAACATCACTCCTTGGAAGGTATTTTGCACAATCCATATATGGATAACCTTTATTGAATTGCTTGCTTTCTCAATGAGGTTGGGTAGGGAAGGGGGAAAGGATAGAAAGTGAAACTTAAAGCTTCCAAAATGAATGTCAGAGGTTGTCTTTTACATGCAACTGGGACATAAGATATACAGGCAATGGGATATAGAAATCTATCATACTGTACATAAAAATAGAAAGGAAAGGAATAAGGGATGGGGGGAGTAAAAGTAGGGAGGGCAGATTGGAGGAAAGGATGATCAGAATACATGCTGTCCTGGTGTTGGGGGTAGAGGGAGATGGGAAGAAATTTTGAAATTCAAAATTTTGTGGACGTGAATGTTGAAAACTGAAAATAAATAAGTTTATTTTTTAAGAAAATAAAAAAAAGAGAAGATACTCATATCATGATAGAAAACTTCTAAGACAAATGTCAGTGTGTAGTCTTGAAAGGATGTATTCTTGTCCAGAGGGAGGAGATTCTAATTTGGCTATCCTACTGATACACTGCAATATTTTAGACTAGGTTTACCAAACCATTTCATCATAACTTTAACATCTTAGAGATCTATGATTAGTTCATCAACATATTTCAAATTTACTATTGTAATACCAATGAGACATCCACTGCAGCTGCTATGGATATGCATGTGCATTTCCAGGGTAAATTTGCAAAATATTAACTCCCTTCCTCAAAGACAAAACCAAGATATTTATTCAGCTACTAGAAAGCCAATTCCACCATGGTTGCAATGAAGTTTGTACACATTACCAATAAAGGGATCACCGCCATCCCCAAGCCTTCCCTCCATCAGACCTCCCCACAGACAAGGTCTCTTATGCAAAATCCCTCCCTCTCTCACCCATGGTAGCTGCTCTGCTCTGCCTGCTCTCCCTCAGCTCTGCCTCATTCTCTCTTTCTGCTCTACCCATTTGGCAAGCTCCTCCCACCATCAGCTCCATGTGACTCAAGTTATGGGCTGTGCCAAAGCTCAAAGCAGGTTATGTGGGCCTATTAAGGGGCAAGGAAGATCTTCAAATCCCCTTACCATTACAACTGTCTGTTTTTCTTGGTCAGTTTTTGATTGGAGAAGAAAAACGGTGGCCACATAGAGGATTAAGTAGAAGGCCAGAGACCGCTAGCATAAGGAGAGTGTATTTAGACTGGGAAGAGTAGATGAACTGGCTGCACTTGGGAAAAATAGATGAGACAGTATTTCTGTGTACATTTCTGGTAAATTTACTTGTATGTTACAGACTGCAAAAGTTGGAAAACATGAATATAGGCCATATAATCTCTCTTTAATTCTGACCTTGGATTTCTCACTGGCAGGTAAGTTTAAATAGTTAGGACAAGCCTTGGATTTGAATCTTGACTTCAATATTTCAGCATTGTGTGAGTCATTTAATGCTCCCTAGCTTCAGTTTCCTCATCTACAAAATAAGGGTATTTTTACTTTTACAATCTCTGCTCAGGGTTATTAATTTGGAAAGAGCTTTTTAAACCTTAAAGTACCATGTAACATGTGAGTTATGATTAATGAGAAGAATTTGGCAGCTGAAGATTAAATGGGTCTTTCTGATGGTAAAAAGAAAATGCAGATTCATAATTTTAGGACAATTTTGTTAGCTACAGATCCATTTCTCACCATCCTCTTGCTAATACAACTCTTGAAAGAGAATTCCATGCTCATTGACCTTCTCATTCTTTCCCTTGCAATATGACCTTGGTCTACACTGCTTTACTGATGATTCTCTTGAGAAGATTCTTAATTTCTTTTATTTTTCTGCAGTTTTTGACATTGCGTGTGATTGTTTATCTACTTGTGTCCCTTTGTCTCAATGTCACTGTGCTCCCAAGACTTCTCTGATTTCTGCTTTTCTATGTCCACTGACTTCTTCCGCTCCTTTTATTGTAAACTTTTCATAAAGTTTTGTCCTCAGTCCTCTTGCTTTCTCTTCATACAATCTCCCTTGATAATCTTGAGCACTCACTCATTTTCAGTTGTCATATCTACATGGGTGAATCCCAAGAATTTTGTCTCTAGCCTTGAGTTCTAGAATTACCTTTTCAGCTGCTCACACTAACTTTCTCTATCTTCTCTACATTGCCAACTGAATATCTTACTGGCAAACTCATGTTTAAATCCAAATTAACCAGTTTTTCTCCAAAACCTACTTATCCTTTCTTTCTCTTACTTCTGCTAAGGGCACTGTCGTTATCCTAGCCTCAGAATCATCTTTGAGTTCTCTTTATTTGCACCAAAAAGCAGTAATCATGCCCCTCTACAATACTTCTGACAGTGGTCCTTTTCTTGACATTCCTGCATTCCCACTCTTGAAGCAGAATTTTATTATTTTTATTTGAATTATTGAAATAGACTTTTTACTTACTGGTTATTCTTCAATGCATCTTACATACCCTTCCAGAAGATAAAATTTCCTTATTTCCAGATACAATTACATCATTCTATTGTTTAGATTCCCTTAATGATTTTTTTACATTGTCTATTGATTAGAAACCAAAGGTCTTTTGACTGTTGTTAAAGACCCTCTACTCAATGAGTGCAACACACTTTATAATTATTATCTTATGTAATGTGCTCTATGCTCCAGTAATGGCAGATTACTCACCATCCCTAAGTGAATCCTGTATGAATGTCTTCTTCCTACAGCCTTTTCCACCGTTTGATATCCTACCCTTTCTTCAAATTCTAGATCAGTAATTTCTACCCTAAAATCCTGTATTGATAAGCTCAGCATTATCCTCAACTCCTCATTCTACCTCACCCCATGTATTCAATCAGTTGTTGCATCTTCTTATTTTCACCTCCACACTTTTTTTTGTGTCTAACCTCTTTTCTCATAGAGCTAATACTTTTTTTCCAGTTCCATCATCACCTCTGGCCTAGGTTATTTAAAAGTCTTTTAAATTTTTACATGTCTTAAGTCTCTCCCCAATATAATTTATCCTATATACTAATGCCAAATTCATTGTCTTTAAGAATAGATTGGACCATTTCATTCCCCCACTCAATAAATTCTAGTAGCTCTTTATTGTCTCTTAATATTATAAATTCCCTCATTTAGCTTTTAAAGCCCTTCCCAACATGAACATGGCTGACCACGTTGGACATTATCCTCCCTCTCACACTGACCTTGTAACTACACTACCAGGCAAATCCATTTCCTACCTCCTCACCTTTGTATTGGCCATCCCATAAGGCTTGAATGTACTGTCTTCTTATCTCTACTTCACAGAATCCCTTTCTTTCTACAAGATATAATGCAAGTACCACATTCTATGTGAAAGTTTTCCTGACCCCCTGTACTACTAGAATTTTCCCTCCCAAACTACATTGTATTTAATTACTAGTTTCTCTAGCCTTGCCCTCATGAGTCCTGATTCCATCTTGTTTATATCTCCTACATCTCTGCCATACTCAGTTTTCTTTGGATTGTTTTTGTTCAGTTGTGTCTGACTCTCTGTGACACCATTTGGGATTTCCTTTGCAAAGGTACTATACTGTTTTGTCATATTCTTCTTTAGCTCATTTTATAGATAAGGAACTAAGGTCACATAGCTAGTAAGTATCTGAGTCTAGATTTGAACTCAGGAAGATGAGTCTTCCTGAATTCTGGCCCAGTCCTCTATCCACTGTGCGACCTAGCTGCCTTGCCAGTTTTGCAACATAGGTATTTGATACATGTCTTGTTTTTCTTGCATCTTAACTTCTTTGAGAGCAGAAACTGCATTTTATATATATGTATATATGTATGTATGTATGTGTATATATATATATATAATATATATTTATATAATTTTTGTTTTCAACATTCACTTCCACAAAAATTTGAGTTCAGAATTTTCTTTCCATCTCTCCCCACCCCACCCCAGGACAGCATGCACCCCCTCCTCACCTTCCTCCAGTCTTTCTCCCTTCTATTACCCCCTCCCTTAATTCTATCCCCCACCCTTCTATTTTCCTGTAGGGCAAAATAGATTTCTACATCCCATTGCCTGTACACCTTATTTCCCAGGGAACGTATTTTTATTCTTTCTCTATCTTCTAGGCCAAAATGCAGTGCTTTATACACATCAGGGATTTAATAAATGTTTGTTGCTTCTTTGTTAAATGAATGAATCAATGGAAGAAATAGAATTAGACTTCACCCTCCATAGGCAACAGAGCATTTTATTCATTTTAATTAAGAATTCACTAATTTATTAATCATTGTTCATAGCAGGTGGCAATCTCCCAATTCCTAAGTGCCCAAGACCCAAGAATCACTTAATGTCACTCTGGATAGTTGGGTTCTAATACTTCACGGTGACATTTATAGAATTAATGAGATAATTGTCATTGTTTTTAACAGAGCTGTGAGTTTCAGACAAAACTATAGTGATATAGGGAATTCACTATGTAGGCTCTAACTGCTTCTCTTGCTGTGTTCTTATATTTGTTTTTATACAAAAAAGCTGCATTTTAGTCCATAAATTTTATCTATAGTTTTCCTACGGCTTATATCTTTAGTGCATTTTGTAGTTCACTACCATTCTGAGCAGAGAGTTCCCTTTATTTATGGACTCATTTACAAGTAGCGATAGAGAACTGGCAAGGGAAAAAAAAAAAGCACTTTCCCTACTGTTTGAAATCTCTGAACACAGCAAACCTCTTTCTAGAACTTGTGAACCGAGGATGTTAAAATTTATGTTTTAGGGGATTTATTTTGTTTTCATTCATCTTTGCCAGAATGTCTGATGGGAAAGTTTTGCTTAATAGAAAATTTTTGTTGAGGATTGGCCTACCCCAAATTTGCATATTAGCAACTAAGGTTTCCATGAATTAATATGTTAATATGTCACAAATCAGTGATTTTATAGTTAAAGAAACCTCCCTCCATCATATCCTGACTCTCCTATAACTGATGTTTTTCTGAGACTCAGCAAGGTTCAGTGACTTGTTCAGAAGAAAGTAGTATGTGAGTGAAGTCGCATTTGGGTCTTGGACTCCCAGTCAAGCACAAGTCATGCGCTCAATTCACCGTATTATGCTGCCTTCTAAGTGTATAGCCATAATATCCTGAATCTACTTAATTTTGCCTGACCAATGAATACATTTATATCTATATCTATATCTATCTATATATATATATATATAAGCAATATGTATTAATAATATGTATCCCCTTAGGAGAAACTCAGCTCAGTATCAATGAACAAAGCAAAATAAACTTAGGTTAAAATTCTAGACTTTGTACTGTAGTAGAACATGAGCTCTTTGAGGTCAAGGATTACTATTTATTTTATCATTGTATTCCTAATACTTAATATAAACCTCTTATGCTTTTAAGAGTTCATTGGATTATATTGGCTTGTTCAGTCAGTGGGTCAATGAGCACTTATTAAGTACCTACTGTATATCAGACACTATGCTAAGCAGAGGGTGTAAAAAGAAAGTCTATCCCTAGATCTGGATTCACAGGACTTGAGTTCAAATCCTGATTCTTCCAACTACTATCTGTGTCACTTTGGGTGAGTCACTCAGGGCTTCTGTTTCATCATCTATAAAAACTGAGATTGGCTTTTGAGGTCACTTTCACCTCTAAATCTGCAATCTTCTATGACCCATAGAACATGTGGGTACATAAACCTCTGTTCAATGTTTGGAAATTTGTCTTCTAGAAACATACTTTATCAGTTCAGTTATGCCATGTTAAAATAAAACTGTCAGCATGCCATGCAGCCATTGCTGCTGATTAATCTATACAGATTAGCCTTTTGTACCGGAAAGTGTAACTTTGTACCTTGGGTTGCATTTCAAGCAGCAATGAATTTGTTGCTCCCATTTACACAGATGACAGAATGACTATATATGCTGATGATACATTCTAATATTCTTCTAGTCACACCTCAGGTGAATGGAGAGAGAGCCACAGAGAAACAGTCATATTTTTAACTGTAGCTAGAAATGTATATCACTTCCAGAGGCATGCAGTTCCCCATTCAGACTCTACATTTTTGCTTCCAGTTGAAGATTGATGACTGGATTTTGGACCTTTCACAGCCCTCCCAAGGCTCCTTTTTGAAGTGGCCGTGTATGGTTGAGTAGCTAAAACAAATCAAATGGGAACTTTTATCTTTGGTTCCAATTCAGTTCTAATTCAATCTACTTGTCCCTGTTGAAGCAGTTAAGCTATTGAAATGTCATTTTAAGAAGGAAACTTTGGCACGGAAAGATCATTTAACTTGTCCTGGATCACCCAGTATGGCAGGGGCTAATCTAGGATTTGCGTCCTGAGTCTGCTGCTTAGTTTACAGAGCGTGACATCCACTCTGATGTGGTATTAGCACTTAGAGTGTCAAAGTCTACCTGTTGACTCCTGTAACTGATTTCTCAAAATGCTCCAACATCTATAGATCCTTTCCATTCTCTCTCCCTTTCATGATTTCCATATACCCATCTGTGAGACCCTGCCAACTATTTCTTCTTGTTCAGTCATGTATGACTATGACCCCATTTGGTTTCCTTCCTTCCTTCCTTCCTTCCTTCCTTCCTTCCTTCCTTCCTTCCTTCCTTCCTTCCTTCCTTCCTTCCTTCCTTCCTTTTCTTCCCTTCCTTTCCTTTCCTTCTTTCTCTCTCTCTATTTCTCTTTCTTAATTTTTTTCTTTATTAACTTCTTTCTTACATCCTTCTCTCCTTCCTTTCTTCTTTCCTTCTTGTCTTCATTTCTTTATTAAATCATTTATCCAAAACTGTCATTTTTGTTGTTGTTATTGTTAGGAAGGATAGTAGGAAGTCCAGGAGTATTTGGATCAAGGGCTGTGGACTAAAGCATCCTAAAGATGCTAGAGAGATACACAATGAAACAGAAGGAAAATCCAGAAGGGAAGGTGTGTTCTTTATCTTATCAGGGAGTTACCAATGGCAAAGTTTCTTTTTGGGTTGGTTCTGCAGCACATAAAATTTTAATTTCTCAGTCAACAAACAATATCCATGAGATCATAGGGTAATAAACTTAGAGTTAGGTGGAGATCAAGTGCTTATAGATCATCTAACCTCCATTTGTAGAGGAACCCAGAGGGGTAAAGCAATTTGCCCAGAGTCTCACTACTAGTAAGTAAGAAAGCTGAGATTTCAACACTGGTTTCCATTCCCAAACTCACTATTCAATCTGGATAGTTCTATGATGGGTCTTAATTCTATCATATTACTTCACCCTTTGTTATGACCTCATATTTCAACTTTTTTCTTGGAAAACTGATGAATTTAGGAAAATTATCCAGTAGGTAATATGGAAGCTGAAAGTTATCCAGACTCATAGATTCTTAATTGGAAGGAACTTCAGGGACCACCTTATTCAACTCTTCTATTTTATAAATGAGGAAGAGGAGGCTGAAGAAGGTTGAATGACTTGTCCAAAGTTCCACATCAGGTATCATAGATGGGAAATGAACCTTGTTCCTCTTATTCTAGAGCTAATGTTCTTCATTCTCATTACTTTTAGCTGGGAAGGCATGATTTGATTTGAGCCCAGATCCATAGTGAATATATGAAGATGAATATTTTTCATATGATAAGCTTATAGAATTTAAAGCTATTAGGGAATTTAAAGATTTTCCAGCCCAATTCTTTTACTCTGTGCATCACAGATGTAAGGCACGGCAGAGACCTTTCTTCTCATTTTACTCATGAGGAAACTGAGAGCCAGAAAATTAAAGTAACTCGCCCAAAGTCATCTGCAGGTAGCACAGAGTAGAAAGAGGGTACAGACAAAGGCCATTGGGCTTCAAATCAAGAAGACTTTTACCAGTATGCTTCATTACAGCACATTGAATTTCACGGTGTATATCCTGAAGGATATTTGTCAAGATTCACAGGTGAATATGAATGCTCTTTGCATGGCTTTTCTTTTCCTCATCTTAATGTTCCCTCAAGATATCTTGTTAAAGAAATACTTGTTATTATAAGTATCTACTCTGCAGTGTTTCCTTATGAATTTTTCATAAAATTGGAGTCATAAAGGGAGAGGCACCAGCATTTGTAGCTGATTAAAGGAAGGATGTAACGGACTGTGAAACTTAAATAAGAAAGTTAGACAAAATTCTCTTTTGAGACAGAATGAGCTGCCAAAGTAATTATATTACCATTGCCATATTTAGAGTTCCTTTTTGGTAGCTTTCTATACCCTCCTATGATGTATATTAATGGCCTGGTCTTCCTTCTGAGGAAAGACAATAGTTTCTTTTAACATAAAACCAATGACAACAACAATAACTAAAACCAAAACACTTCCAAATTTTAAAAGTCCTCTGATGTCATCTTTGGGTAGTATTTCAGAGCTCTGCAGCAGACGCTCCAGTCTATGACGGTCAGTCACCTACCATATGCCAAGGAAGGCCAAAAACAGTCCCTGTGCTCAAGTAGCTCACAGTCTAATGGGAGAGACATCATACAAGCAGCTATGTGCAAAGTGGATATATAAGGATAAATTGGAGATAATCAACAGAGGGAAGGCACTAAAATAAGGAAGATCAGAAAAGACTTCTCAGAAAAGGTGGAATTTTTAGCTGGGTCTTAAAGGAAGCCACGGAATCCAGGAAGCAGAGAGAGAGAGAGAGAGAGAGAGAGAGAGGAGAGAGAGAGAGAGAGAGAGAGAGAGAGAGAGAGAGACAGAGAGAGAGAGACAGAGAGAGAGACAGAGACAGAGAGACAGAAAGACAGAAAAAGAGAGACAGAGAGAGAAAGACACAGAGAGAAAGAGACAGAGAGAGACAGACAGAGGCAGAGAGAGAGACAGAGACAGAGACAGAGAGACAGAGACAGAGAGACAGAGACAGAGAGACAGAGAGACAGAGAGAGACAGAGAGAGAGACAGAGATACAGAGAGAGACAGAGGCAGACAGACAGACAGACAGAGACAAAGACAAAGGGAATTCTAGACAGCAGGGAAGCCAGTGAATATAGTTGCTGTTAGTAATCACAGGATAATGCCTCTGAATTTTGGACAGCAAAATAATAAATAAGTGATTTCCTGATTTGAGAAGTAAGATTAGGCAAGCTGGTTTTTTATATTTCTAAGAAATGTGAATCATCTGTGATTAAGTATTTTATAATTCTGCTTCAAAACTTTGAATAGCATTGAACTTTACTATCATGCTGGCAGAAAAAAATCATTTATTTTAGGAATTTTTTTGCTTTTGACCTGTGATTTTGTTAGTGTAGTGGTATCTTCTATTATGAAAATCCCCCCTTTGATGATTGGAAATGTGTCTGTAACTCATATAATCTTTGAAAGTTGCATGAGAGCAAGTTAAGTGATCTGCTCAGGGTCACACAAGTGTATGTCAGTGGCTAGATGTGAACCCAGGTCTTCTTGATTCCAAGGCTAGCCCTCTACTCTATTATAATATGTCAAAGGAAAAAAAAAACAAACATATGTTTGTTTAGCAAAAAGCAAATAAAATAATGACCGGTTTTACTGACAAATCTAGTGGTCTATTTTGGTGCCATGTAGACAAGGATTTCTCCAACTGGTTATACTGAGAAATGATTTATTCCTGGCATGCATACCCTTTTTCAACAAGTTGAACTGCTTTTCATATGCATTACAGATTCATGAGCCAAAGTTTTGCAAAAGGGATGCAAATGTCATGTCAAGTGGAATTAACACTAAGTATATTCATGTGTATGCTTACTTATTTTTCTAGGAGAAGAATTGAAAATGAAGGCCTTATGAATTTCCTTTTTTATGAAAATAGAAATATACAAATTGTGCTAATCAACCACCAAACTCTGCTAAGGTTTCAACTACAGTCATACATCCTTAAGAATACATTTTGGGGTATCATAAAATATGATCTGCTTGAAGAAGGAAACAAAGATAGCGAGATCTCTCTTACCAAGCTACTTTAGCCTAGAGTGATTGCTGGAAATTGCTTCTATCTGAGAAATAATGTGTACATCGTTAGGAGTATGGCAGAAACATATCGATATTGTGGCTCAGAGACTGTCTCATGAATGATGAGGTCTCAAACAGCTGACCTCCCCCTTACCATTCCTAGAGATATGTAGTTTGGCCATGGAGAATTGGATTGACTAAAATTCTCTATCATTGTCAGAGTCTGCCTGATCCTTGACCTATATTATAGACATTAGACTCCTTGCCTGTATGTAGTACATATGGATTCACTTCTGTAGTCTTATACAAACTTACACAGGTATACAAGGAAGCATAAATAAGTAGAATAGACTCCTGAGTATAAAATCTTAAATGGACATTTTAGCTAGACACTCACAAAAATATCTTCCTCTGTTATTTCCTAAGTGAGAAGGAGAACCAATCAGTTGGACTCAGTCTAATGTTGACTCAGTCTGTTTTCAAATGGAGAGAGTTACTAATAAACATCCAAGGTCCAAAAGTACAAGACTGTATCTGGCCAGTTTATCTTTCAACAGTTTAATTTATGACAGCTAGAGCTGCTAAAATTACTGATTGGTGGGAAAAGGTTCCATAAATGCCTGATCAGGCATGTGATAGAAAGAATAATGAACTTGAAGAGAGAAAACCAGAGTTCAAATCCCTGCTCTACCATTGCATGACTATAAGTCACATCACTTTCTTTAACTACATAATGAAGTTGTTTAGGGAGATGACCTTGACTATCCCCTCCTGAATTAAATATGTGATTCTATGAACTTACAATAAATTGAGGTACCAACCAGAAGGCATTCCCTTAAAGCCTATGTTCTTTAAGCCTGCGTCTGTTGATGAACCTGTCAACTCCAAGCCAATGACACATGTAGGCACTGGTGGTAGCTAGCATTTCCTCTAAAAATCTGATATTTAACTAAAGGGACCTTGGTTAGTAAGTTTCAAGGATACTGGACTTGGAAAGCAAAGATCTAGCTTTAAATATCTCTTAGACACTTAACTAGCTGTGTTAACTTGGGCAAACCATTCAGCCTCTCAAAGTCTTCTTTTCCTCACTATTACAACAATAATACTTATAGCAACTCCCTCAAAGAATTGTGAAGAAATCATTTTGCAAACATCTAAAGCACTATCTAAGTGAGTTGCTATCTTTATCCCCGTTGTCAGCCTCCCATCAAAAACTTCGGGTTCATACTCAATATTTTTTTACTAAACCTTATCAACATCAGTTCCTAAAGCCTATCTCAAGTGTTAATAATAATCATAGTGATAGCTTAGATTTATATATTATTTTGAAGTTTTCCAAATGTTTTACTCAAAATAACTGAGGTAGGGGCCATAAGTAATATTACCCTCACTGAAACGATGAGGAAAATTATTCAAAGATGGTAAATATCTTGCCCATTGACACATAGCTAATGTGAGAACCAAGACTTGAACCAATGCCTCCTGCCTCTAAATCTGATTGTTTTGATCTATGTGACTCATGGTATTTGAAGCATCCTGATGCTGTCTAGTTTCCTTGCCTGGGACCTTGCAGAAAGTAAGCTTGACTGAATTATTGCCATGATCTAAATGTCATAGTTATACATAATCTAAAGAGAAGAGCTGCAAACTAGGAGTCATGCATATGACTTCTGACAGTCATATGTTCCTTTGAGTTTCAATTTCCTCTTCTTTACAAAGGGAATTATAATACTGGTTCTTCCCTATGGATATCATAGGATTGTGGATCCAATAAGAAAGCGGTGGTAATAATACTTCAAAAGAACCAAATAATATAATCTGTATTCATGAGTACATGCAAGATCTTTGAGTTTCTGTAGGGAGTTACCATTCTCAACTCAGGTGGCAACCATTTTATAGCTTAGCAAAGGAGTCCAATAAAATTCTCTAAGGCTACAAAAGGTCAAATGGCTTTCTTTGTAACACATAGCTAATGGTAAAGGCTAGATTTAAACCCAGATCTTCTTGACTCAAGTCCAACCCTCTATGCTTATGGCATAGTGATGAGAGAGTAATGCCATGACAATAATGTGTCATTGTTCTATTTTCAGCCACTGAAAGAATCTACTGTATCATTTTCATTCTAAGTCATAACATTTTCGTCATGTTTCTAACACAAAAAATCTTAGTTATTCATACTATTTAAATACATTGTGGCTACATCTGAATATTTTCCTGCATACTAAAATAGTGAGTTACTATTATTTTATATATATTCTTATATATATTTTTATATATTTTCCATATAGTGATTACTTTTGTCCTTTTCATATTCATCTTTAAAAATACACTATCAAAAATTTCATAGAATGAAAAATGAGAGGAGGGGATTTCTCCCTCCATCAACATTCACTTTATCACAGTTTCTAATTTCATCTCATTCCTTTGCATTTTTCATATCATTCCTCCAGCTGTAAATGATCAGAGGATGTCAAAAATCCAACACTGGTTAGAAAAAATATCTTATTGGATACTTAATGCAAATTTATCCAGTATTGGGAACCTCTGAAACACTTGTAGGACAGCAAAAAATAAGACAACAAGCAGCTATGTTGGACAATTTTTTTAGAGAAGTAAATTTAATAGGCTGTAATTACTATCTCCTGATTTCTCTTGAAAAGGACAAAACTTTCCTTGGATTACTTCTTATTAGTGGCTTCTGCTTTATATCTTCCTTTCCAATTATTTTGAACTACTATTTATGTGATTTATTAGTTTCTTCTAAATATATACATACAGAGAATATGTTAGTTTTGACCACAGATAAACATAGATTTAGATAACTCTACACATAAAAAATTCAGTGATTGTAAGAATGAGGCTGTATAATTCTTTAGACCAAAGAAAAGAACCTAATTTATTGCTTCCTCACCTACCCCCAATAGTTTATTTTATTTAATAGTTTGCTCTACTTCTCTTAAATTCTCTTTCTACACACACACACACACACACACACACACGTGTATAGTAGGTATATAGATTTCTGAAAATATGCATCTCTATATTTTTTTCTTTAAAGGTTAAATTACATAGAACACTATAGGTGAGAGAGACAGTCCTTATATCTGGGATCTTTAATATGAGGTCCATGAATTTAATTCAAAATTATGAATCCCAGATCTAGGCTTCTCATCGTCAGTATGCATATATAATAACTATGTCCCAATATAATTGGTTTCCTTTTAATCCTTTGCATTTTATTTTATACTTTTAAAAACTATTCTGAGGAATGGGGCCATAGCCTTCACCAGACTACCCAAAGATTCCATTACACACAGAGAATTTAAGAATCCATGATCTTTTCTAATGCCTTCATTTTATACATGAAGAAGTTGAGGCTCAGGGAAGTGAAATAAATTGTCCAAAGTTGTATGACTAGTAAGCAATAGAACCAGGAATGCCAAACAGCCTTTTGACGAGTCTAGAACTTTTGTCTAGTGCCTGGATTACTTACCTGGTAAAATTTCTGTGGATGAAATAATATATTTTAAATTTTACATATGCTAGCTTAATAGCTATGAGAGCCAGTGGAATTGTTCATAGAATGTTGGACATGGAATCTGGAAACCTTGGGTTCAACTCCTGTCAAATAATAACAAGTTAAGTTTTATAAACAGCCTTAAATCTGTATTATCTTACTTCATTCTCACAATAATCTTTAAATTAGTTGCTGTTAAAATGAGGATGATAATAATTATAGGAGCCCCTTTGTAGGGACATGATAGCATATTTTTAAAAGCACTTTGTAATTTTTAAGTACCATATAATATACATAATACTATATAACTATATTCCAATATGGCATGCTGCCTTTTTGGTATTTTCTTTGAATTGCATATGCAAAAAAAAAAGAAAGAAAAAGAAAGTGATTAGATTGAAGTATAATGCATATACACTGAATTATTTAACTTTAAGGCAGAACTGGGATGTGGTATTCAGAAACTGACATCCAACATTCTATAGCTACAAAAAGACCATTTTGGGATGTAGGGATGTAGGAAAGCGCATATATTCTTCAACTAACTTTTGTTCAGTAATGAAACTGACTGACATCACTCATTATAAATCTGAATTCTTGCAGATTTTATCTTGGTATGCATTTGTATTTTTACAGTCTGATGGATGTATTGCCATTGATTTATTTCCCAGTGACATCTTTGCTAAATATATGTAATTTCCACTAGTAATACTACTTAGCCAGCCTCTGGAGATAGGAGAACTAGCTAGCAGAAAAGTTCAATGGTTGTCATATTTCATCTCCTAATCAGTTCCCTTGGGGATCGACACTCTGCGAGCTTAATTTCTAAGTTTCATAGTTCAGATTACCATGTTGGATAATGTGCATTAAAGAGTCTAAGTCAGCTACTGGGAGATAGAGACACATTACAGTCTACAAAAAATAAAACATTAAATTGAGTTTCATTCAGTTTTGTGATTGCTTCACTTCTTGGGAGAACCCTTTGTCAGATGAGGACTAGTCCTAGAAATTTCATGCTAACAAAACTGACATTTTAACACATTGCCATTCTTGAAAGGAGGAAAAGATGATAACATCTTTTAAAAGTGGTATTACTAACTCAAAAGCAGCACTGAAGTCTCTGAAGGGGAAAAAACCATTTGATATTAAATGGAAATACCAATGTACTTATTTAACTAATATCATCAGAAAAAAATGTCATTTAGAATATGAAACTCACACCACACTGAGATTACAGTGTTGTACTCCAGTCAGATAATTTATGAGATAGATTATTTCAAGAGATGAAGAATTGTTTTCTTTTTAAGGTTGCATATCTGACTGCTTTCCCTTTTAAGAATGACAAGCTTGATTTTGTACTTCCTATGTGATCAGGGAGGTGTTAATAAATTCCTGAAAGGAAGCCCACTGTGGATTAGCTGTATGTGGAGAAAAGAGGAAGAATTAGTCTTACTCATTGGTGAAATAAGAATATACCTACACAGTGCAATTTAAGGAATAACAAAGAATGCCCCTGCCTGAATTCCATCATGTCTGTTAAAAAAAAATCTTGTCTTACAAAGTTATTTGCCTGACATACAATAAAAGTAGAGTTGGCATAAAACTGAAGCACCAAAGAAGAATCTCATAGGTGCTAAGCACTGTCCTAGGTACTGGCTATACAAATATAATAATAATAATAATATTGATTATAATAATATTAGGCAGTTTCTATACATATGTATATATATAATTTTAAATATATAAAGCACTTTGCAAATATCCAATTTGCTCCTCATAACAGCCTGGGGAGGTAGGTGCTATTATTTTTATTCTTCTCAATTTACAGATTTTACAGATACACATTTGCCTGAAGCTGAGAGAGGTTAAATGACTTGTCCAGGATCACACAGTAAAGTTCTCCCTAGCTTCCTATAGTATATAATTCTTTCTTTCAAGAACATTTGATTATCATGACAACTCTGGGAAGTAGATGATAATATTATTATAGTTTACAGATGAGGAAATTGAGACATGCAGAAGTTACGACATTCCCAGGGTGACACAGTTAATAACTGTTTGAGGCTGGATTTGAACTCATCTTCCTGACTCCAGCCTCGGTGTTCTATCTGATGCATTACCTAAGGTGTTTCCTTAGTTATATGGTGGGATTCAAACATATTTAGTGATGATAACTAACATTAATAGACTAAGTTTTTACAAAGAATCATACATATGTTACCTATTACATATATTACTGATCCTCATAACAGCCCTGCAAGATTGTTGCTATAATTGTCTTTATTTGAGAAAAGAGAAAACCAAGTCTCAGATAATAATTTGGCCATGTTCATACAACTATTAATTCTCTAATCCAGGATGTGAACTCAGGTCTTTCTTACTCTAAGACCAATGCTCTAGCCAATGTACCCCTTAGCCCTAAAACAACCATGTAGGACAATGGTATCAAACTCAAATAGAAATGGGGCCACTAAACTATATATAAAGATCTCTACAAACTATAAATTTACTTAGTAAATAATATATTATCTATGTTTCATTGCATTTTACTTACTTTGTAAATATTTCCCAATTACACATAGAATATAGTTTTATTTATTTCATCAAATATTTTCTAGTAACATGTAAAATTCACACACACACACATATATATATATATATATATATATACATATATATCAACATATACTATTGAGTTTCAAATTCTTTCCCTCCATCCTGCTCATTGTTAAGAAGGAAAGCAATATGATATTAATTTTACATGTGGAATCATGCAAAACATATTTTAATGATAACCATTCTTCAAAAGTCAACTGACCAAAATAAAAAGAACAAGAAAAATAAAGGAAGCAAAAAAGCATGCATTCAGCATTTATCAGTATTCTCTTGGATGGAGGTGAATAGCATTTTTCATCATGGGTCCTTAGGAATTGTATGGTTTTATTGTCTTGATCAGAGAATCTAAATCTTCCAGAGTTGATCATTCTTACAATACTGCTGTCTATGTATCTAATATTCTCCATGTTTTGCTCATTTCATTTCACATCAATTCATATAAGACTTCTCAGTTTTTTTCTGGGAAAAGAAAAACAATTGCATCATTTCTTATAACACAGCAATGTTCCATCAAATTATATACCACAATTTGTTCAGCAATTTCTCAATTGACAGGCTCAGTTGCTCTCAGTGTCTAATTATTCACTACTGCAAAATGAGCTACTATAAATATTCTTGTACAAATAGATCCTGTTTTTCCTTTCTTTGATCTCTTTGAGATGTAGATCTGCTAGAGATATTGTTGGGTCAAAGTGCATGCAGAGTTTTATAGATCTTTGGGAGTTGTTCCAAATGGTTTTCCAGAATGGTTAGACTAGTTCACAATGCCACCAACTGTCCCAATTTTTCACATGCACTCCAACATTGATTATTTTCCTCTAATGTCGTCTTAACCAATATGAGAGAAATGAGGTGATATCTCAAAGTTGTTTTAATTCATATTTCTCTCCTAAGTAGTGATTTAGAACTTTTTCATGTGCTTATTAATACCTTTAATTTCCTCATTGGAAAACTGGCAGTTCGTAGCCTTTAACCATTTATCTGCTGGAGAATGGTCCTTCTTTTTATAAGACTCAGCTCTCTACGTATTTGAGAAATGAAGTCATTATCAGAAAAAATATTGCATATTTTTTCACAGTTTCCTGTTTCCCTTATAATTTTGGCTGGATTACTTTTGTTTGTGCAAAATCTTTTTAATTTCATGTAATCAAAAGTGTCTCTTTTATTTCCCTTAATGCCCTCTATCTCTGTTTGGTTATAAACTCTTCCCTTCCTCATAGATCTGAATGTATATTTTCCCATGCTTCCTTAATTTACTAATGATATCACCTTTTATGTCCAAATCATTGATCCATTTTTACCTTATCTTGGTATATGATGTAAAATATAGGTCTTTGCCTAGTTTCTGCCAAACTGCTTTCCAATTTTCCTAGCAATTGTTGTCATGGAGAGTTTTTAGCCCCAAAACTTGTTTCTTTGGATTTATCAAATGTTAGGTCACTATGTTCATTTACTATTGTGTATTGTGTAACTAATCTGGGTTATTTCACTGATCTTCTGCTCTGTTTCTTAGTAGTACTAGAATATTTTGATGATTATCACTTTGTAATGTAATTTAAAATCTGAAAATGCTTTTCAACATTTTTTCACGGATCTATTGGCAACAGTATAGATAAATGCTGATGATGTACATGGGTTTATGTTGTGTCCTGTAACTGCTAAAATTGTTAATTTTTTCATCTGGTTTTTAGTTGATTCTTTAGGGTTCTCTAAGTGTACCACAATGCCATTTATAAAGCATGATAGTTTTGTTCCCTCAATGACTATTTTTAATCCTCCAATTTCTTTTTCTTGTCTTGTTTAGTTTTTTTTTCTTTTTTTTCTTAAATTAAATTTATCAAATACAATCTCTGCAAAGAAACTCATGGCCAGGTCGATTTTAGAGCAGTTTAACTATTAGGACAATTCCCCTCATGTGAACTTAATCTGTCTTTTGGCAACTTTTGACCATTGTTCATAATTCTGCCCTCTTATAAGGAACAGAAGAGCTATGACAGTAACTAAGAAGAATAACAGCCAGCACTTTACAGCGCTCCACCACTTTACAGCTTGCAAAGCATGTTTCATTTGATCCTCAAAACAACCCTGGGAAGTAGGTACTATTAACATCCCAATTTTTTAGATGATGAAACTGATGCAGACAGAGGTTGTGAGTTGCCAAGGACCACACAGTTAGTAAGTCTAAGAAGCAAAATTTGAGCACTAGTCTTCCTGACTTAGTCAGGCTATCTATCTGCATGCCAGATATCTACCTGTGTATTAGAAGCCTTATCTTTCCTCTACATGACCTAACAGACCTTGGGACTATTTAAAGAAAGGCTATTTACTGTTTATTATCAAGGAGGGAGGAAGGGAAGAAGGAAAAAGGAGAGGGACAGAGAGAGAGAGAGAGAGAGAGACAGACAGACAGACAGACAGACAGAGACAGAGAGACAGAGAGAAACAGAGACAGAGACAAAGACAGAGAGACAGAGAGACAGAGAGAGACAGAGACAGAGAGAGAGACAGAGAGAGAGAGTTCACTAGGAGACAGATTTAAGAACTTGGAATCTTCAGTGTAGAGACACAGTTCGAAGACAGAGAGTAAGGATGTAATTTAAATTGATAAAATCATGAAAGGGTAGATAGGAAAAGTTTTCCTCAGTAAATTGTAAGATATTAGACCTAATAGGCTCTCTTGGAAGCTTAAAAGAGGTAGTCTTCAGGCAAATAAAATCAAAATACATAATAAACTCAGAGAACATTTTAATCCAGAAAAGTATTATGAACTGAGACTATAGAAAAAAAAAGATTCAGACATACATGGATTGTGATTATTAAGGGTTGTAAGGGATATTTGGCCTATAACTTTCTTTTCAATAAGACATTGTAGAGGTATTTAAGGAGTCCATTCCTAAATGTCTATTCCTATTTTTTCCAGAGACAAAATGGGACCCAGCATGGTTTTTTCATGTACTCTTACTTGGAAAGTTGACCAGAGTAATTTATTATTTTTCTTTATTAATTAATTATTTTTCAGTTATCAGCATTCACTTCCACAGGATTTTGAGTTCCAAATTTCTCCCCATCTCTCCCCTCCACCCACCCCAAGAAAGCATGCATTCTGATGACCCCTTTTCCCAATTTGTGCTCCCTTCTATCATACCCCTCCCTTCTCTTATCCCCTTCCCCTCTATTTCCTCGTAGGGCAAGATAGATTTCTATACCCCATTGCCTGTCTGTTTCCAAGTTACATGTAAAAACAATCTTTAACATTTATTTTTAAAACTTTGATTTCCAACTTCTCTCCCTTTCTCCCTCCCCACCCACTACCACTGAGAAGGCAAGCAATTTGATACAGGTTATCCATGTGTAGTCACAGAAAACACTTCCATAAAAGTCATGTTGTGAATGACTAACTATATTTCCCTCCATTCTATTCTGCCACTCTTTATTTTATGCTCTTTTGACCCTCTCCCTCCTCAAAAGTGTTTACTTCCAATTACCCCCTCCTCCCATTTGTCCTCTCTTTTAATCATCCCCTCGACCCCCACCCCACTTATCCCCTTTCCTCCTACTTTCTTGAGGGGAAGATAGATTTTTATACCATGATTGTTCATGTAATTTCCTCCTTAAGCCAAATGCAATGAAAGTAAGGTTCATTCTTTCTCTCTTACCTCCCCTGCCCCTTCCACTCCACTGAAAAGGCTTTTTCTTGCCTCTTTGCTGTGCCTTTCTCCTTCTCCCAACATATTCCTCTCTCACCCCTTAATTTTATTTTTTTAGATATCATCCCTTCCTATTCAACTCACCCTGTGCCCTCTGTCTATATGTATATAATCCCTCCAACTACCCTAACACTGGGAATAGTCTCAAGAGTTACAAATATTATCTTTCCATGTAGGAATGTAAACAGTTCAACTTTAGTAAGTACTTTATTATATCTCTTTCCTGTTTATCTTTAAATACTTCTCTTGATTCTTGTGTTTGAAAGTCAAAATTTCTATTCAGGTCTGGTCTTTTCATCAAGAATGTTAAAAGTCTTCTATTTCATTGAATGACCATTTTCCCCCTGAAGTATTATAGTCAGTTTTTCTGGGTAGGTGATTCTTGGTTTTAATCCTAGCTCCTTTGACTCCTGGAATATCATATTCCAAGCCCTGTGATCCCTTAATGTAGAAGGTGTCAGATCTTGTGTTATCCATATTGTATTTCCACAATACTTGAATTGTTTCTTTCTGGCTGCTTGAAATATTTTCTCCTTGACCTGGGAGCTCTGGAATTTGGATACAATATTCCTAGGAGTTTTTCTTTTTGGATCTCTTTCAGGAGGTGATCAGTGGTTTCTTTAAATATTTATTTTACCTTCCAGTTCTAGATTATCAGGTCAGTTTTTCTTGATAATTTCATGAAAGATGATGTCTAGGCTCTTTTTTTGATCATGGCTTTCAGGTAATCTAATAATTTTTAAATTGTCTCTCCTGGATCTATTTTCCAGGTCAGTTGTTTTTCCATTGAGCTATTTCACATTGTCTTCTGTTCTCCATTCTTTTGGTTTTGTTTTATAATTTCTTAATTTTTTATAAAGCCATTAGCTTCCATCTGCTCCATTCTAATTTTTAAGGAATTATTTTCTTCAGTGAGCTTTTGATCCACTTATTCTATTTGGCCAACTCTGCTTTTTAAGATATTCTTCTCCTCATTAGCTTTTTGGATCTCTGTCGCCATTTGGATTAGTCTATTTTTTTAAGGTTTTATTTTCTTCAGCATTGTTTTGGGTACCTTTTAAACAGTTGACTCATTTTTCATGATTTCCTTGCATCACTCTCTTTTCTCTTCACAAATTCTCCTTTACTTCTCTTATTTGATTTTCAAAATCCTTTTTTACCTCTTCCATGGCCTGTGACCAATTCATATTTTTCTTGGACACTTTGGATATAGGAGCTTTGACTTCATTGTCTTCTTCTGGTTGTATGTTTTGATCTTCCTTGACACCAAAGTAATGTTCTATAATCTGATTTGTTTTTCCTGTTTTTGGTCATTTCCCCAGTCTTGACTTTTGAGCTCTTTGTCAAGATACTTCTCTTCTTTCAGTGGAGGTGGGGATGTATATTGTCAGATGCTCAATTCCTTCACAGTTTGTGAGCTTAGAGCTCCAAAAGCAGCACTGCTGCTGCTCCTGCTGCTGAGGCTGTGCCAGGCTCCTCCACCCCCCCGTTGCCCTCGGACTAGGGCCAGACCACTCTACTCTCTTACACAGGTCCAAGGGTTTTTTCCACTGACTTTCCCATTTGTCCTCTGCATTTTGGGGTTTAGAAATCTGGAAATCACCATAACTGCTGGTAATTAAATCTCCCAAGGGAGGGGTCATGTCCTATCTATGTGGGAGTGACCCATGCTGGACTGTGCTCTGTTCCCAGCTGGCACAATAGTCGCTTCCCCTCAACCTTCCAGCCTGTCTTGAGCTGTAGATTTGCTTCACTCCATCATTTTTTGGGTCCTGCAGCTTCAGAAATTGTTTAGTCATTTTTACAGGTATTTGTCTGGGTTTAGGGGAAGAGCTCTAGCAAGTTCCTGCTTTTACTGCATCATCTTGGCTCTGCCCTGATCAGAATAATTTATAGCAGAAGAATATATGTATTTCAATCAGCAAACTTTTTTTGGCACTTGTTAAATGCATTGTGCTATGTGTATTGTAGTATATGGCAGAGGAACACAGATTAGCAAGACATAATTTATTTATATTATAAGCTTATCATAATCTAGTTTTTGCTTTATTATTACTCATATTTCAATGTCTTGGTGACCTCATCCACTTAGGAGTTCTTTCTAATGATGCAAGTTATAATTCATCTCTTCTTCCTTGCCTTACATGACTTTTAACCATATGTTCCCATATGCTCGCCACAGAAGGGTCCAATCAATCTTCTGATGGCACTTTGTCATTCCTTCTGACATTTTAGGGGTACCTGGGGAGCACCCTGCTTGTCAATCTATTCTTCCACTGTTTCTTGATGGTATATTTTATTCTAGTTATTCTTTAGGCTTTATCATTGGTGTCAAGTTGGCAACTGTTCATATCTCAGCCTAAGCCTTCCAGTTGTCATTCATTTTTATTTCTTTGGAGGTGGTTATATTCCTTGTGTAGTTGGCATATAGAAATACCAGTAAAGTTAGCATTTTGATTTTGCTTTCATGGGATCTAAGTGGCACAGTGAAGAGATAGTTCTGGAGTCAGGAAGTCCTGAATTCAAATCCAGCCTTAAACAGATCTTGCCTGAGTGACCCGAGGCCAGTCACTGAACCTGTCTGCCTCAATTTCATCAACTGTAAAATGGCATAATAATACAACCCATCTCCCAGGGTTGTTGAATGACATAATATTTGAAAATATTTTGCATAGTTCTGGTACATAGTAGGCTTCCTTTTTTCATGGAAAGCTTGCTATATCACTAAAGAACTTTAGTTTGTAGTTTCATATAGGTCATCCAACTAATTCTCTTCCTCCTGTTCAACTGTAGTACTGATGTATTCATCTAACTTCTCTTTAAAAAAAACAAACAACTCTATAAGTTGTCCATCTAAATCCATGTTGAAATCTGGGTAACAGATAGCATTTGTCCTTGTGGAGAAGGAATTTGGATTTCCTGTGTGAATGGACATGTTAAACTCCTTTCAGTGATCACAGATACCTTACAAGTGGTAAATTTTTTTTGGGGGGGGAAGGGGCACAGCACAATACCATCAATAAAGACAAGTATCTGGAGAGCCTCAGCATCCACAGGAATGTTCTCTTCAACTTGAAATCTCTGCTGGATTTCTTCACAATGTGTGTAGAGGAAATCTGTGCTGAGAAAAGGGGAAACAGCATGATCATGAGGGCACCAAATGACTGATATATAAGATATCTGAAGGAGTATTAAATACCAAAGACATGGAAAGAATCTCAGGCTATATAATACTGAAAAAAAAAATACTTTAAGACTCTTATAAGCACCAACCTAGATGGCTGATTTACCATCTACACAGAAGCTTAATGAGAGTCATTTTAATGTGCTAATCAAGGGCATTTCCAATGAAGGTATGAGTAGCAAACAAATTCTGTTGCTTTCGTTCAGTCATTTCAATCTTGTCTGATTCCTTATGACTCCATTTGGGATTTTCTTGGTAAAGGTAGTCAAGCGACCTGCCATTTCTTTTACAGGTGAGGAAATAGGTGAAAAGAGTTAAGTCACTTGCTTATGGTCACACAGATAGTACGTATCTGAGGCTGCATTTTAACTCAAGTCTTCCTGACTCCAGACCCAGTGCTATATTCACTGTGCCACCTAGCTGCCCAGCAAACAAATCGACCTTTTAAATTATATCCGTAGTACTATATAGTTAATGTTTTTGTATATTACGTCTTTAATATTTTTATTTAATATTTAGCATTTGTTTTAGTATTCATAGGATTTACTTTTACTAAAAGACTTAGAAATAGTAACTCAGTCTGTTTATAATTCTTGATTATGAAAATATTTTGATTTAATCAAAGCACTACATTCTCTTTTAAAAGCTCCTTGAGAGGAGACCTCTTTTTGTAGCCCCAGTGCTTAGTACAGTACCTGGGAATTAGTAGAAGTTTAATAAATGCTTATTGACAAACAGGATGGCTTCAATCCATACATCAAAATCATTAAAAATTTCTTGGAAGATATGGCGACTTGTTGTTTGCCTAGAAAAAAATGACCAATTTAGGGTCAATCTATCATTTCTGTGCCATTATGACTCCAACCACTCTGAAAGTGGTCACGTGTCCTTTACAGAATATAGTCACCACATCTTTTCATTGTTTCACAGTATTCTTTGAAATAACAGTAACAAAACCAATAAAGATTTATTAGATACCTACCAAGTGCAAGGTATTGTGCTGGGCACATGGGATAGAAAGATAAAAATAGAAAACAGTCCCTGCAGTCAAGGAATTTAGATTCTACTAGGAGAATTATGTTTGCCTCTAAGTAAATACAACATACTTTGAGACAGGAGAGAGGACTAATGATTAGAGATCTGAGGGAAGGAGTTCTAGGAGAAGGTATCTGAACTGATTCCTGAAGAAAGCTAAGGGTTCCAAGACATAGAGGAAATATATTCACCTTTTCCCACTCTTGTTACCTTCAGTTAAACCTTGCTCATCTTATTCCTGGATTAGTGCATCTTCCTTCCACCTATTTGTCACCAAGCAGCTTGCCAAAATATCCTTCCATTTCACTTATTTTCAACATAATTCAATGAGCATTAGGTGCCCCAGTATTTGTAGACCACTTTACTAGATCCTGGGGAAATGAAGCTTGGATAAAATTGATCTCTGTTCACATGGAACTGATGATGTACTAATTTTTCATTTCTTCCTTCATGTCAGTCCTCAGTTGAGGACTGCTCATATATTACGAGCAATTCCTCCTACCTGATTTGAGGGCCACTATGGCATTTTTACTGTGATCATTCAACTTCATTTTCTATCATTCTCTAATATTCAGTACATCTTTGTTGAGATTCTGCCACAGAAAGGCCGGTCATCATCAATTCCATGTTCATTCACATCTCTATGCTTTAGGTCATATAATTTCCCCCTCCTAGAATTCTGTCTGTTATAACCTATATTTATTTAGATTTGACTCATCCTTCTCTTTCCTTCATGCAGCCTTCTCCAAATACTTCATCACACTAATCTGTTCCTTCTTTAAAGTGTAACTGCATTTAAATCCTGCAGTAACAACAAATTCACTTAGTGCTTCATTCTTATCCAATTGCTACATGTGTGTAAATTTTGTGTCCTCAGATACAATGCAACCTCAATGAAGTTTTAATTATATTTCTTTTGAATCCCACCAAATGCCTACTACAGTATGGATTCATCACAGGTATTCAATAAACACTGTTGGAATGAATGAAAGGACTGAAATTAGTTAACATTCTACCCACTGTTCCTTCTATATGCTACTCAGAGAAAGAGTGTATTTTTTCTTTATCATTTATATTATTTAATCTCTTTTCTTTCTACTGTCCTGTATCTTTCTTTGAACTAAGGGTTCAGTAAGGTACTTTGGGGATCGGTTCCAATGGAAAAGGTCCTGTACTGAGCAAGAGGATATCTGACATGTCCAAGATCTTCCTCATGAAGCTCTCTCATGCCAGGAGATCTATGAGTAAAAAATGGTTGACTGTCTGCCAGAGATGTGGTAGTGATTATCTACCCAGTAGATACTCATACTAGACAATTTCTACAGACCTTTCAAGTCAAGTCAACAAGCCTTTACTAAGCACCCACTAGATATCAGTGATTGAGCTAAGTGTTAAGAATGCACAAAAAGAGTCCCTGCTCCCAAAGAGCTTACATTCTAATCAAACAAAATACAGAGACGCTAATTAACAGAGAGATGCTACTAATGCTAATAGGGACAGGGGAAGGACTTCTTATAGAAGACGGAATTTTAACTGAGCCATGGAGGTCAGAAAAAAGAATTTTCACAGAGTGCCTTCTAACATTTTCTTAGATTCTAGTTGCACTAATAATTAAATTAATGAAGGAAAAACTAGAGAAATGTAGACATTAGGAAAAGGGATGTTCTTAATAATCCACAAAACTGCTGGTAAAGATGGCTGGTCTTAAGCTCATTCTCATGCCATTAACTTCCAGTTTTGTTATTAGAATTGAAGGGCCAAATTTAATTCTGTGTTAATGATCATAAAAGACTAGCACTATTTATTCTATATTACTACTTCATATGGCATTTAATTCATATTTAATGATTTAGCTGATATATTGAATTTTAGGCTCATAAATTTGAATAAATTTCAGCACTACTTGGCAAAAATCTCACACACAGATTCTTTTAATGTCTGCTTAAAAACCTTGTCACTTTTTTCACAGTAGACATTCAAATGAGTTAGTCCTTTAGTGAAAGAAATTTATTTAAAGAAATATTTTGAAATTCTAATTTTCATCATTAAGCAGACAATCATTAATGAAGTAGAACAATGGTAACTCATTGACCAGTGTTTCCAAGGGAAAATAAAAATATTTATGATTTGTTCATAGCATTTAAGTTAGAAAACAATGGTGTATCCTAAGTAAAGCTTCAAGTAAAAGGAACTAATTCTGTTTTGCTAATACTACAAGTAAATTGAAGTCAGTGCAACAAATGTTTATTGAACATACTCTGTGACAAGCATTGTGCTAGGTACTGGGGATCTAAGGACAAACACAATAGTTTCTGCCTCTGAGGAGCTTACATTCTATTTTGGGGAAAACAAAACATATACAGATTGGACAATAAAAAGTACATGGAAAAGAATATAAAATTTCATGAGCGACTATAGCAGTGGGGAGTCCAGGAATGGCCTTATGATGGAGAAAGCAACTGAGCTGTGCTTTGAGGGAAGCTAAAGACTCTAGAAGGCAGAGATAAAGAGAGAATGTATTTCAGAGATGGGGAACCATCTGCACAAAGACAGTAAGTAAGATGTGAGATGGAAAAGTATGGACAAAAATACTTAATAGACAAACTTTATTGAAAATGAGAGAGAATAAATAGGACAAATGTGCAATAAGACTTAGGAGGTAGGAGAAAAACAAATTGCCTAAATCCCTCTTCAATGGGTAGTTTGCTTAAGATGAACTATTTACTGGTACATTATAACCCAGCATAACAATTTCTGAAAGTAGAATACCTGGGCAATATTTTTTTTTACCTTTAAATGAATTTTTATTGTGTCAGGCATAGCAACATTTTTATACCTTTGACAAATAGTAATTGGTGTGTATACATACATATGCATATGTGTATATGCCTATGCATATGTGTATATATATACATATATATAGTGTGTGTATATAATTTATACACATATACATATATTCAAGACAGTTAAAAATTTTTTAAACTAAAGTAACCAGGTTTTTGTACAAGGTGTTGAAATTTATAAAGCTCTGATAGCACTTATAACAAGAAGAAATAATTGAATTTGGCAGCTGGTTAACAAGAATAATTAGTTAAAATAAGAAGCTACCAAATGGTACTTGTTCTACCCCCAGCAGTCACATGCTAGGTAAGCTCTTCCCTGGACCAGGCCTACTCTGCTGCCTCCCCCAGTGGCCCTATCCCAATAAGTGGCTTCACAGTATCAGAATCTTCACCCACATCCCCCAGCAGTCTGTGCAACCCTTCTAATGAGAGAGACAAGGGTGAGGAGGAGAAAAAACAAACAAACAAGCAAAGTGTCTTTTTGCTACAGAATTGTGATTTTAGTAAGATGCTTTGGAGAAGGATACCATATGCAAAATGTTAAGTCTTACAGAGTTGGCTATGAGTACTGAGAGTTTATGGGACTTGTCCAGAGTCATACAGCCAATTTGTGTCCAAGGTTTCAAGTCAACTGGCTTGGAGGATGGGAGGAGACCGAAGAGCTAATGTAGCTCTCTGCCGCAGAACAGCAGAAATGTAAGCTTACATTTATATTGCATTTTCAAAGCGTTTTTGTATACCTTAACACATTTGATCCTCACAGCAGAATTATATGGGGTGGGTAGAAATAGTGAGTCACAAGTGAAGAATTCAATCAATATTATTGTTACTGTCATGTACACATATCCCCACAAACATATTAAAGTATTAGCTAGAGCCCTTTTGTAGCTGAATTCAGTCAGACAGCCTCTAAGTGAGTGAGTGCAAAGAGCAGAATTAAGCCCTTTGGGCAAAGTTTCGGAGATACTCAAACTTCTGGTCTCACGTGGTTTGTAATCTTGCCAAACAGGAGTTAGAGATGTCACTGCTAGGACAATAAAATGTCATGGTAAATCAACTTTCAAAACAAGAGAAACCTTGAGCTTTTTAAAAGAGAGATAGATCTGGTACATATGACACATCTGGGACATGGAATAGAGCAGACCTGGTACCTTGATGGTTGTGTAGCTATGCAAAGGGGTTGAGCATTAGAGTCTTTAGATTTATAGGTTAGGAAGCTATTGCCTTATTTTTGACTATATGCAGTATTCATACCACTCCATGAGGGAATGGTTATGTGATCATCTGGTTGGAATAAGCGACAACAACAAAAGATTCATTCTTTTAAAGAACCTAGAAAAAAATGAACACTTGAACTATAATATTTCCAATTATATAATCATCTTTTTATTAAAAACACTAATAGATTAATCTCATTTCTTCTGAATGGTCACTCTGGGTTGATTGACTTGACAAATTGCATGATATTATATGAAATAAATTAAGAATAAATTGTTGGGGTGGGGGAAAATTATTTTGTCTTCATCTTTATATCCCCCTAACTTCCTTGATGATAGTAAACATCTAACAAATTCTTTTGATGGTATTCTTTCAAAAATTCCATTGAAACACAGTTGGTCTAGTAATCATGTATAATTATCTTGCCCCCACGTCTGGTGATAGGGGTATTCTGGACATATCGGCAAGAAGTGAAAATCCAAAAATGAACATCAAGTTCAGGGTTCATAGAGCTAATTAAGAAAAGCTTAAGTACACTAAGTAGAATATGTCTATGTTAGATGGAGGGTAAATTCATTGTTGAATGCAATACTTGGTATCAGGGAATGCAGTAGTAATAAGTTTATTACATTAAATGAAAATTTTACTTGACTGCTGAGAATTCATTATGAGGATATCTATTAGATAAAGGGAATAGTCTCCCAAGGAAAGAGACCCATTAAAGCTACACTTGAGAATACATTAGAGGATCAAAAAAAGCCCCACAATTGTAATTAAAAGTCACTCTAGATTTAGTGCTCTGGAGTGACTGAGCATTTTTGGAAAGAAACAATTCTGTTCATCCACGGAATCATGCACACGTGCATGTGTGTGTATGTGTGTATGTGTTCTCTAATAACAGTCTAGTAATAGGATTTGACTAATATTTTCTATTGTTTCAAATTCAACAACTGAAAAGACTAGGCAGTTAGGTGGCATACTGGGCCTGGAGTCAGGAAGACTTTAGTTCAAATCCATCTTTAACTACTTAGCTAGCTGCGACCCTGGGGAAGTCACTTAACCCTGTCTGCCTCAGTTTTCTTATCTGTAAAATGATCTGGAGAAGGAAATGTCAAACCATTCAATTATCTTTGTCAAGAAAGCCCTAAATGGAGTCAGGAAGAATCGAACACAACTGAAACAACTGAGTAATGGCAGACAACCACAAATGAGAGCAGAATGAATCATTGCTAGTGAACTTCCCAAGGCAGCAATGAATGGTGATTATTCATCTCAAATGTAAGTTATTTCAGATGTAATGGAGTGATTAGTGAAAAGGAAACAAGTTTTACATTTACAGTATGTGAAAGTTCCTTCCAAACCTTTCGCCATTGGGTGATCATCTGGGGAGGCCAGAAACTTCATTTCAGCTTTGCTGATAGATTGATGGTCTCCAAGAAGTAGTAGAACTGAATGAGGCTGGTCTTGGTGTAGAAAGGAGGGTAGCTTCAACATTGTGGGAGAGCGAGTGGTTAATTTTTGTGTAGTATATTACTTACAAGATCAACTCTGAAATATTGCTTCAACTACCTTGGCCTGAAAGTGCTCTCTCCGAAGTGACCAGTGATCTCTTAAATGTCAATTGGCATTGGCTCATTATCTATTCTTTTTTGGCCTCTCTGCCACATTTAACTTTGATATGCCTCTTCTCTGAAATTTCATGACACTACTTTCTCTTGTGTCTCTTCTTAACTGAGTGCCTACTGCTTCTCAGTCCAATGAGCTGGTTCTCTATTCATGCAATGATCTAAAACTGGGGATATACCTTATGACTTTGCCTTCTGCCTGCCTCTCTGCTCTCTATGGTCTTTCATTTGATGGCTTCATTATATCTCATGAGTTCATTTATCATCTCTATGTACATGAATGCCATGTATCTGGTCCTAGTCGTTCTCCTGAGTGAGATAGTTATGCTATAACTAAGTATTCACCAATTGAAATTCCATGTTCTGTTTCCATTTTTTATAGTCATGTTTCTATGTTAAATACACAAGTGGTAGGCCCCATTGCCAACACCCTTTCCAGTGGTCAGAGCCAGATTAAAATATAATTAGGAATTATTTGATAGAACAAATTTTAAAAAAGACAATAGAACACGAGATAATATTTTCTAAGTCAATATGAGATTTCAGGGATCCTTATATACAGTTTGTATTTGAATGTGACACCACTGTTCTACAGAAAGCCTTTCCCAATCTCTCTTAAGTTTAGTGCCTTTCCTCTCTTAATCATTTCCTATTTATCCTCTATATAGTTGGCTTGTACATATTCATGTGCTTGCTATCTCCTCCATTAGACTGTGAGCTCCTTTAGGGCAGGGACTGTTTTTTACTGCTTTGTTTTATCCTCAGCACATAGCACAGTGGCTACTACATGTTTATTGACTAATGATAGGTGTCTCTTAATCTACTCAAAACAGAACTCATGACCTTTCCCTTTGAATCCTCTTCTCATCTAAATTTCCCTATTTCTGTTGAGATCATTACCATCTAGTCAACCAAGTTCTCAACCTTCCTTTTAATCTCAACCCTTCACTCTCCCTCACCTTTTCTAGCCAATTAGTTACCTAGTCTTGTTATTTCTATCTCCACCACATTTCTCATATGTGTCTTCTTTTTCTCTATTCATATGGCTACCATTCTAGTTTTACTCCCATCATCTCTTTTTTTGGATTACTGTGTCAAACTTGTAGATGGTTTTCCTACTCAAGCCTCTGCTCTTTATTCTATTGTCCAAAACAACTGCTGGTGTAATTTTCCTAAAGTATACATCTGATTATTTCCTAACCTCATTTGATAAACTCCAATGCTTCCCTAATCCAAGCAGGCTCAAATAAAGCATGCTCTGTTTGCCTTAAATGCTCCAGCTCAAATATCACCTTTTACACAAAGTCTTTCCTGATTCTTCCCTGACTACTGCCTTCCTCACCAAAATTACCTTCTATTTCTTTGGAATAAAATTAATATTAATAATTGCATTCCCTAATTAGAAACTAACTTCCCTGAGGGCAGGGGCAATTTCATTTTCTTCTTTGTGTTTCCACCTTGTACTTCCTGGAACAGAGTAGGTATTGAATAAATGCTTAATGATTGATTGATAGGTTACATTAACTTTAAAATCATGTTAATAATTGGCATGCATTTTAAAATTTCTATTTATGAATATGAATTTTGTCAGAAAAAATGCAGAAATTTTCAAAGAAATTCCTTCATTATTAAAGTTCATGACTATTAACAAAAAGGGAAGAGTGATATTTTTGAAGACAAATTGAGTCACAGGGAATGTATCCAAAGGAAAATACAGATTATTCTTTTAATAATTAATTAGCATTTAAATCAGGAGAATCTCCTTAGGAAAAACAAAAGCCATGAGGTTTGGCTAACAAATCCTTTTTCTTTTCCTAAAAATGACATAAATGAATTGCTGCCATGGTTTGGCACAAACAACACTAAATTATAGATCACATATCCAACCAAAATGTAATTATGGTATTCAAATAATTATCTCAGAAACATTAAGTTTAAGAGAACAGTGTTTTATTTATGTATAAGTGTCCATTAGAGTATAAAGTCAATATTTAAGCCACTCAGTGGACACTCAATTTTTCTCACCAATTTTAAGAAAAGCCACTGTGTGGTTATAATATTGACTTTTAAAAATTTAATGGATTCCTGTAAGTAAATATCCTTTCAAAATATTTAAAACTTAATAGAAAATTAATTGAAGTATAATAAATTGCCCTGTTATTTGTGGTGGTCACATAAGATAGATCTAGTAGCATCAACTACTCTCATGATATATAAAATAGCAACCTTATTTCCAAAAGATCATCCTTAAAATTCAGCATTCACTTTTCCATTCTGCCTTGGAAAACACCATGAGAGCAATAGGATATCCTATTAGAATTTGCATGGTGAATACAATGTGTATAACTTCTCTCTCTTTTTCATCCCACGCCCTAATAAGGTCTAGTGCCACCCTGAAATATATGGATTTCTAAGCATAACTAGAGCTATATATTACCAAAATGGCTGTAGCCCATGTAAGTTAGGGGTGAGGGAAAAGCATTAAGGAAGTGGGGTAGTGGTGGAAGATGGAAAGCAGTGTATATAACCATAGTGGGTATTCCTGGTTACATGGTAGTAATTCCTATCTGTTTTTCTCTAGTGTGTTACTACAAGGCAGTAGCGGTGCAGTCAGTATAGCAGAGGGCCTATAGGAAGATGGGCATTCATTTTTGGCTCAGATACCTTTTAGCTGTGTGACCTTGGTCAAGTTCCTTACCATGTTAGCTTTAGTCTCCTCATCTATAAAATGGTGATAAGAATACTTTTTCCAGGGCTCTTGTGAGAATTAAATGAGACAATATTTATAACACATCTGCTGCACCACAAGCGCAATTTATTTAGATATCATATTACATGATATTATATTTGCTTTATCATTATTACATGCTATTAGTGTCATAAGAAGGTTATATTGCTATGGTCCCATGCTGCATGCTGCATGAAAAACTGATGTGGTTTTTCCTTGAATCTTGTACAATCCATAAGGTTCACCTTCAACTTCCTCTTTTTTTTCTTTTAGCAATTGCCTCTTGCCCTCTGAAACTATGTTTTCCTCCTTGATACTCTGAAACTCTCATTTTTGTGTCAGCCATATTTTTTCAAAGCTCCCTTCCATGACATATTTCCTGAGATTGCCTTTTCTTATTAAGCTACATGTTTTGGTCCTTTCCTAAGCTGCCAGAATAAAATCTCCTTTCCTACTGTGTCAATACTTAAGGGTCCTGTGACATGACTGACTAACAAATTTGTTAAACTAATGGTTTCCTACATGACATTTTTGTTTCAATAGAGGACTTCAGTGTTTTAACTCCAAAGGATCACTCATGTGGGACTTAGAATTGGTATCAGTCTATCAGCAAGCATTTCTTAAGTGCCTAATTTGTTCTAGGCATGGGAGATACAAAAACATAAAATGAAAGAGTCCTATCATGTCAGAGTTAATGAAGAAGAATTATTCTTTCTGGCTAATGGTAAAATAATACTATTCTGTTCTTCAGTTGTATCATTTAGAAATGTTACCTTTTCATAATGGGTCTAGCCCAGTAATCATATGATCAATGAATGAATGAATGATTAAATGAATGAATGAAAAAGCATTCATTAAGTGATTGTTCTTTCAAATATAGTTCCTGCCCTTAAAGAATATAGGGGAAAGACAACACACATGGAGGAGTAGCAACCAAGGGAATGTACAGGGATAATTAGTAGGGACAGAGGAAAGTAGACTATAGGATCATATATTTAGAGTTGAAAGGAATATTAGAGGCTATCAAGTCCAAGCCCTAGATTTACAGATGTTGAAACTGAGACACAGGGAAATTAAGTGCCTTGCCATGGGTCAAAATTTAGTTAAGGTGAGATTTGATCCCGGGTCTTCCTTACAGGCCAGTATCCTAAAAAAAAGATTGACATACCTCTTTGAGGAACAGTGACTGAGTTGATTTGCTCAGGGTTCTAGAAGTGGAAGAGAGCAAGGTAGTTTCAGAGAAAACAGGAGGGGAATGAATCAAGTGCAGTATTACAGGTACCTTCCTGAAACAGTGGGCTTGATGAGGCATATACTGATCAATACAGCAGTCCCTCATTGCACATATTCTGGTGATGAAAGGGTTAAAAACCTATCACACATTATGTCTTTGTGATTTCAGTTTAGTTCAGAGAATTAGTTTCATGGTGGTGAAATGTAGAGGGGGGGAAATTTGTGTTTCAAACCTGGCTATATACCTCTATGGATAGAAGGAAATTTAATAATGCCCAAATTTAAGAGGTCCTTCACTAGATATTTCTCCTTGAATCTGGGGCAGTGTGTGCTTTTGTGTTTTCCAAAATATAATTACAGAAATTACATCATCGAATGTACATATATATATATATATATATATATATATATATATATATATATATACACACATATATCCTGAATAAGTATTTCAAAATTTCTGTCATGTAGTTGTATTTGTGATAAGCTCCTGAAACTTCTTTCCATGGGACCACTTTTTGTTTAAAACATCAGAGGCGATAAATCTTTCTCCAAATGTCAGATTGGTCAGCAGCTGAGGAGTAAATGGAAACTAATGACACTCATCAGGATGATGACACAAATGATTTATTGAACACAATCATTTAACACTTTCATAAAGTCAATATAAGGGAAAGAAACTGGTTTCTTATTATGGTAAACTGTATTTGTACTGTCAGCCCGTCATGGTTTATAATAAACCTGTGGCTAGGATTAGGATATTACAAATGGGGGAAAAACGGAAGGCTCATTAATTTTTTATACCTCCAGGTAGAAGACATGCAGTGGGCTAACAGAGAGCATACTCATCCTGCATCGGTCTGCAGCCTGCCATGCAAGCCTGGGGAAAGGAAGAAAACTGTAAAAGGAGTCCCTTGCTGCTGGCACTGTGAGCGGTGCGAAGGCTATAACTACCAAGTGGATGAACTGACCTGTGAGCTTTGTCCTTTGGATCAAAGACCCAACGTCAACCGCACAGGCTGCCAGCTCATTCCCATCATCAAGCTGGAATGGCATTCTCCCTGGGCAGTGGTGCCCGTGTTCATTGCTATCCTGGGAATCATCGCCACTACCTTTGTCATCGTGACCTTCGTCCGCTATAACGACACGCCAATCGTGAGGGCATCCGGGCGGGAGCTGAGCTATGTGCTCTTGACTGGGATCTTCCTCTGTTACTCGATCACTTTTTTAATGATCGCAGCACCAGACACAGTCATCTGCTCCTTCCGACGGATCTTTCTGGGGCTAGGCATGTGTTTTAGTTACGCAGCCCTACTGACCAAAACAAACAGAATCCACCGGATATTTGAACAAGGGAAAAAATCCGTCACAGCTCCAAAGTTTATCAGTCCAGCCTCCCAGCTGGTGATCACCTTCAGCCTCATCTCCTTGCAGCTTTTGGGAGTCTTTGTTTGGTTTGCTGTGGACCCTCCACATATCATCATTGACTATGGAGAGCAGAGGACACTGGATCCAGAAAATGCCCGAGGGGTGCTCAAATGTGATATTTCTGACCTTTCCCTTATTTGTTCACTTGGATATAGTATTCTCTTGATGGTCACATGTACTGTTTATGCCATTAAAACCAGAGGTGTCCCAGAGACCTTCAATGAAGCTAAACCCATTGGATTTACAATGTATACCACCTGCATCATTTGGTTAGCTTTTATTCCCATCTTTTTTGGTACAGCACAGTCAGCAGAAAAGGTAAGCGCTAAGAAACCAAATTACCAAGTATTTGCCTTTTCTTCTCCTCTTCCATGGCCATGCTTTCCTGCATTTTCTAGGCTCATTTGTATTCTGCCATGGTTCTTCACACCATGCTAGGCTTATTTAGAATTATACATATCTTTCAGGGTCACAGTGCTCTGAAAGTGAGTGGAGTGAGTGGGATTTCCGTGAAGAATATTTAAATACATTTTCTTCTTGGGACGACTAGAGAGTTGATGGATTATATTTTCTGCATGCCTCTCCCCAGGCCTCTAACTCTAAATTAACCGTGCTCTTCCAAATTAGGATTGGGCTAGCTGAAAGAGATGGCAAAGTAAGAAGTAACTTCAGATCTATCAAGTCCCAAATATTCCTACAACATGCAAAAGTTTCTCCTTTTGCATTTCTGAAGTCAGTAGAGGACATTGTCATATACCAGGTGTGATGGTGGTGATGAGAATTACTGTACTTCCTTTTCCTTGTCTCATTAAGGGAATGGGATGAGGATGATGTGTGAAAAAAAAAAAACTGAGATGAGTTCTCTTTGATTTTACTTTTTTCCAATAGTCTATTATAGACTTCTGGGAAGGTAAAAGAAGGGAAAGAAACAGAGGAAAGGGAAGATGATTAAAGCAATTGGGACATTAAAGATTTTGCACTCTGTCAAGAATTAAGGTTTCTAATACAACATACCTAGAGAGGAATAGGAGCTACTCCTTTTTTCCCACCCTTCTTTCAATAGTGCTAGAAAGAAAATCCAAGAAAAATAATTATTCTGCTGGAATGACATAATTATATGTCCATGAGAAAGAAACGGTAAAAGCAAGTCTGAAATAAAAGATTTAGGTGTCTAGCTTGGAAGTAGAGCATAAAAAAATCATACATAGAACATCTCCCTCTGATAGTTACTCCTCTAGTAAATTGTTCCTTCAAATTAAGCAGCTTCAAAATTGTTCTGTCCTCTCTTAGAAGTTGTAAAGAATTGGGAGAACATTCTGGGGACAGCCATGTTCCTTTATCAACCTTTAAAGGGAGACTGCAGGACTCCTAAAGTTTCAGCTAATTCAGAAAAATATAGCTCGATGAGGGGGACTGAGAGCTTATTACTATGAGTACTCAACCTTTATGAGATCTATGTTACCTTCAGCAATATTCTTATAAGGAAAAAAAAATGGCTTCAGCAAGCTTGCTGCTGATAAGGCCAAACCAACTATGGATCCGTAATCTATGACTTAGGTGACCTCGTGGAAGTCCACACGTGTGTGTATGGTAGGAAAACAAAGCACAACCATTCTGCCCTCTAAACTAAGAACTAGTAAAAACCCTATATTTATAAATGCGGAGGAGAATATATTCTTTAACTTTCTGAGTTCACTTAGGAGAGAAATGTGTGGGTCAGAATTGTATTCAGGAGAAATTGCACTCATGTATTTCCTCATCTTGCATGTTTCTGATTACAGTTGTGGTCAAATGTACCTTTCAGAGTACTGGAAATTATCTGGGGCTTGGGTGAAAAATTGGAATCCAGTCTTTTAGTTCTTTCTCTCCCTCTGTCTCTGTCTCTGTCTGTCTGTCTGTCTGTCTGTCTCTCTCTCTCTGCCCCCCTCCCACCCCCTCCCCTTGCTGAAGTAAGTTCCTTTCTCCTTTTTAGCATTCTAGGTTTTATGACTGTATGGTTACTAATGACTTGAGAAGGAAGTATGCTTTAGGGAAAATGCTAGTTTTGGAGTCAAAGGAACTGAGTTCAAATCCAGACTCTACCTGAAAGGCAATAGTAACTTTAGTCAAATCATTAAACCTCTATGGTTCTCAATTTTCTCATTAATGAAAAGAAGAGGTTGGACTAGAACAACAGTTCTTAATATTTTTGTGTGTCAAGGATCCCTTTGAATCCTGGTAAGGCCTGTGGACCCCTAACAGAATTAGTATTTTAAATACATAAAATATAAGACAGGATTATAGAGGAAAACAGCTGCAATGAACTAATAAATTGACACAAACACACACACACACATATATATATATATATACACATATAATGGTGTATTATATATTAACATTAATTCCGACCTTTTGTTTATTTGTTCTCTTGGATACAGTATTACCCTGATTCTATGTGTGTATGTACATAAAGATAATTCTATATGAACATATGTATTCAGTCGTTTCAGTCATGCCCAACTCTTCATGACCCCAATTTAGGGTTTTCTTGGCAAATTACTGGAGTTTTTGACATTTCTTTCTCCAGACATAGACATATATGCACATGTAAATATTCAGGTGTATATACAAACATATGTGCATATACACGTTATATAATATAAAATAACATGTCTTACAAAACAAGTTCATGGACTCCAGGTTAAGAATTCCTGGACTAGATGGGTTCTGAGGACCCCTCCAACTCTAGATTGATGATTCCCTCATCCCTAAGGTCTCTTCCACCTCTGAATCTATCATCCTATGACTTCACCTTATGCAGTGTCACCTTTATCTCTGCTGAAGAATAGCTCTCTGCAACAAAAAAGGTCAATAATATGCAACTTACTTTCCTGTATTATAGAAAAATGAATATTTGAAAACAGCAAAATCTCCAGGATTTAAATACTTAATGTGAGTTTTTTTCCCACTTTTTTCTCTTCTCTTTTTGAAATTATAGGCTACTCTTGATCTTCATATAATTACTTCCAGGAGAAAAATAGGGAAATTAAAATGCTAATAAGATGATTTTGTTATTTAGTTAATTCTTTTAGTGCCTCCTTTATTTATTTATTTTGGTAAATAGCATGCATTTCTACAATAAACCTCTCGATAAAGCCTACTTTATCATGGCAGTTCAAACATATTATGAAAGTGTTTTTTATAAGTAATAAAAACAATGGACATTATTTGAGACAAAGACAGAAATAGGGACGCAGAGAGAGAAAGAGACAAAGTCAGAGACACACAGAGAAACCAAGACAAAGAAAGGGAGATGGAGAGGAAGAGAATATCGATGGGTCAAAATGTGCTTAGGTTAGAGTTGCTTTTTCTTTCTTAGCTAATACAGAACTTTTCCAGAAAACAACAGTTATAAAACATGTTAATGGGAACTGGGAACAAGATAAAGTTACACATATAACTTGATTGAATGAAGGAATGATTAAAGAAATGAATGAGAGAGGGCAATCCTGGAACTTTGGTAGTAGATTATGAAGTCTTTTAATTACTTAACTAGAATGAGCGTTTGCACAGACTTGGAGTAGCTATACATCAAGGTGCCAAAGTTGTAAAGTAGTTAAGGCTCCTCTCCTGAGGTACTTGATGCAATAAAATTAGATGTGATTCAAAAATCTATGGTTTCCAGCTTCCCACCTAATATTCCTCTCTGCCTAAGGCCCACTATTATTCAAGGCTAGTATTTGGGATGCTTCAGAATGGCCTTGCCTCTTTCTCTTGTTCCTTCAGATGGCTAAAATAAAGGGATAATGACAAGATATGATTTTTGAAAAGAACACTCCAAATATGTTTTATTGATTTTGAATCATTCCTGTCATGCCTACAGGCAATCTAAGGCTTTGGCAATTCTTGGAATAGGCCTAAGATAGGTAAATGCATGTCTTGGGTTTTTTCCAGGCTAGCCCCCATTTCAGGAAATGCAAGGATGCAAAAAAAAATGTTTTTAATGAGGTTTTGCAAAAACAATATCCTTTATCAGACCATGTTCTAACTTTTTTGATGTAAAAAGAGATTATCAGAATTTAAAAAGTTCTAGACCTGTTGTCTATTCCTGGTTCTAACATTTCCTTACTATGTGACCTCAGAAAAATTCTGTCACTTTTCTAAGACTCCTTTATCTCATTGACAAAATTATCTTTAGATATTCTCTAAGGTGCCTTCCAATTCTATCGTTTGTTTGTTTTGTAATTTATTTGACTTAAAGTGATTTGCAATGTTAGCTTTGACCAATATTATGCCAATATTTATCAATTTAACAGCACGTAGTCAGATAGCATACAAATGAATCTACATTCTGGCCCCTGGTATGCTCTTATGGAACCACATGTGACTCAAAGGCTAGGGATGATTCCACAACTGGCAATAGTAGTGATGGTGTTAGGTTGCAGGTGGGAGAGGGAAATATGGAACAGATAAATTGAATACAGGAAGAGTGCAAGAGACAGGGAGATAGAGAGAAAGAAAAACAGATAAATAAAAGAGACACAGACAAAGAGAGACAGAAGCAGACAGTGAAAAAGACAGAGACAAAGAGACAGAGGCAAAGTATAAGACTGTCAAAGAGACAGAGACACAGAGTGAGAGAAAGATATAAAGGACAAGAGACAGTCACAGAGAGATATACAGACAGAGACAGGCAGAGATACAGATAAAGATGGACAGACATGGAGAGAGAGGGGGAGAAAGACATAGAGAGAAGGAGGTACAGACAGTCTATAGATCTGGATAGATGTGATTTAAATTTCATCACATGTGTAAATAAAGATGAGTTAGTATAAACAAATAGGCAAGATACCTGGGAGTTTTAGTGTGTTTCACAGTCAATTTGAATCAAAAGTGTGGTACAAGGGAAAGGGACTGGACATGTGATTTAGCATAGGAAACTCCTAGTTGGGGAAACCCTCTGGATCAATGCAGATCCACACCATCACTGTAATTTTTATAGTCGTAGAGACTTGATAAAGTATTTGGTAGTGAAGTGACATGCCCCACATCACAGAGGCATCTCCAAAGGGTGATATAGTAGCCAAAACAAATTGTCTGCAAGCACAAACTTTATTGAGAGGGATAGTGTCTGGGACTAGACAGATTCTTGTCAGAATACATATGAACTAGTGTTCAGTTCTGGGCAAAGTACCTTAGGAAGGACATTGAAGAGCTGGAGATCATCCAGAAAATGGCCTTTAGGGGAGTGAATGGCTTGGACAGCATGTCCTATGAGTGTCAGTTGAGGGAACTAGGATTGCTTAGCATGGAGATGTGGAGAAGAGCAGGCTTTGGGTGGTGGGGACACAGCAGGTATCTCCAAGTATCGGAAAGGTTAAGAAAGATTGGATTTATTCTGTTTGGCCTTAGAGGGGAAGTTACTTCCTACTTCACCCTCAAATCAATGATATTTTAAAAGAGCTTGGTCCCTTTAAGGGGTTAAAGGACAGAAAAGGGTCTGGTGGAAGGAAAATCCATCAGTTCTCCAGGAACAGTGGGTGGTAGTTATTAGAGAGGCTTGGTGTAAACAACAATGACCTCTAAATGGAATGAGCTTCCTCGGGAGGTTGTAGTACACCTTGAGCAGAATCTGTCAAACCAAGGCTGGATGACTTCTTGTAGTACATTCTGTAGGGCAGTTTATTGCTATGCCATGGGGAGAGCTGATTGGTTTCCTGTATCTCTTCTCATTCTAAGATTCTGCGATTCTGCATAGACCACATCTTGTGTCTTCTAATTTAGTAAAATTTATTTTCTCTCATCACAGATAGATTGTCTCAGAATACAGTTCTCATAGGGCATTTCCAAAAGTATTTTGAACCATAATAGTGTCATGAAATAACAACTCTCATTTACATAGAGCTTTATAGTCACTGAATACTTTGGATATATTTTCTCATTTAATCCTTCAAATGGCACTACTAGATTGGCAGCATGGCATTATTATCTGTATTTTACAAAGTACGCTGAAGTGCAAGGTCATGTGTTGAGTTACTGGAAGAGCCTAGACCTGCGCCAGGTGACTTATAGGCTTTCCTTGAAGCTACCTTGGACAGTGATACTCATTTCGAAGGGCTCAGTAAGCATTTGCTGAATTCCATTAAATGAGAGTTTCATGTTTAAATATTTGAGTATTTTATAGTAACTTTATATCTTACCCTTTTAATGTGGCTTGTAAAAGGAAACAAAATAAAACATGTACCTTCTAATGATAGTTGGAATCCTTAATATGGTAAAGTGGAAGACTTCTTTCTGAGATAAACATAAGAATAGCTAACCTTATATAGTGCCTTAACTTTGTGTTTGCCAAGTGCTTTGAAGATATTATTTTATTTGATCTTTACAACAATCTTGTGAAATAAATGTTATTATTATCCCAATTTTACAGAAGAGGAAACTGAGCCTAAGACAGTTGGGAATTTACTGAAGAAGGATTTGAAACCTGACTTTCCAGAACCCTAAGTTCACCTTACTCCAAGTCACCCAATCTGACTCAGGATTACATTCTATAGCTTTGCATTTTAACCATCTAAGCAAAAACTTTGAGATTTTTGACACCATGAAGGAACACTGAAGTGAAGGCTCAAAGGATGAAAAATTCAATGTAAATGAAAATTGACTCATAAATTTTGAATACAGATATGCCTTGCATTATAATGAAGTGTCAGGTGAAATAGTAGTTGTAGTAAGATCCTAGATGGGGAAAACTAATTGTTTTGAAGTGAACACATGATCAGCAATGACCCAGAGATATTTTTACATGTGAGGTATCCCCAAAAGTTGCCTTAAGGGAGGATGCCTGTGAAAACTTCAAAGATACTTTTGAACTTCAGGACCCTGGCAAAATGTCTATTCACCTTCGGGTCTACTTAATTAAGCCACAGGTCTGTCCATATCATTCCCCTACTCTGGTAGCTGCTATGGCTTCCTATCACCTCTAGAATAAAATAAAAACATCTGTTTGGTATTTAAAATTCTTCATATTCTAGAGATCCTAATCACTGATATGTTTCTCATGATTTCCCTCCTCACACTCTATTTTCCATCCAAACTATCCTATTTGTGATTTCCCAAACTCACCACTCTATCTTGTTCCTCCATGACTTTGCACAGGTATCCACCATACCTGAAAATAGATTTTCTCCTCTTTTCTGTCTTCTTAGAGTCCTTAGCCTCCGTCAGGGTTCAACTTAACTGTCAGCTCCTATGACAAACCCTTAATGATTTCACTAGTTCTTAGTACTTTCTCCTTATTTAGATTTTCTTCTTTTATTTATATATCTTTTTAAGTAGAATATAATCTCCCTTAAGGTAAGGATTTTTCTTTTCTAATTTTGTCTGTTTCCTCAGTTCCTGCTCCAGAGACTTGCTTGTTATATGCTCTTAATAAACACATATTGAATTTAACTGCATTTAAAAAAATAAAGCAGTCATAATGATGATATGAACTAAAAACTTTTCTGGGATATTTTAATAAAATGTATTACTTAAAATTGTACTTAATGAGATTTTGTGATTAGTGGTAAAATTGCTCCATATAATTGAATTATATGAACTTTTAAAAATATACTATACATATCTATCTATCTATCTATATATGAAACATTAATTATTTTTTTCACGTGGTACCTATATTCTTTTCTCTAAAGCACTGGGTATCAGGTATTTGGTTAGAACTGCAGTGATACTGCTGCATCATGGTTTCTATGGGTAAATCCAATTTGCCCTGAGTCATTTCAATTTAAAATATCAAAAAATACTAAAAATATTCACACTGTGTATGAGGACTTGCCTGCCTTATATTTAAACCCTTTTCTAAATGTGATCTACCTGCAGAGGCATCTCAGGTCAGTCTCTGATCTAGTTTAAACATTCCCATTTTTGACTATCCCCTCTGTTGGGGTTTTTTTTTCTCCACTAGGCCTAATTATTAGGAAATTTTATCATCCCACATGATCTAATCAGCCTTGGTGCTCTTATCTATCATAAGCAACTTCTTCCCCTCTGATTGGATGGTAGACTCATGAGCTTCTCCACCATTTAAGGAGGGGATACAGGACAGACTTTCTCTTTTTTTTCTGCCTGGGTACACTCATTTTGGACTTCTTTGATGTCTCTCCCATGGCCTTTCATCAGATACTTACCTGCTTTCTCTTCCTCCTCTCAAACACTTTTGAACTTTCTTTTGTGTGTTGTTTCCCTCAATTAGACTGTAAGCTTCTTAATGGCAGGGACTGTCTTCATATTTGGATCGCCAGTACTTAGTACAGCATCTAGAACCTAATAGGTACTTAATAAATGCATATTGAGTTTTGGAAATGAGTGATATTTTGGAAAGTAGTGGAAAAGATGGTCTATTTGGAGTCAGAATACTTGGGTTCAAATTCTGACTCTGTCATTTACATGATTATCCTTAGGAAAAATACTTAACCTTCCCATGACTCAGTTTCCCCATCTTTCTAATGAAAGGATAAAACTAATGAGTCTCTTAGGTCTCTTCCAGATTTATATCTATGATCCTAAGAAATAAAAACTTGCCATGCTTGTTAATAGAAGGGGGAAAAACAGCCTTATAAATTCTAAGATGATAAAAATGCCAAAGGAATAAGTTATGCATTTAATAAACTGCTATAAAATATTTTGCATATCCAGCAGTTTAATTACAAATATAACCAAAAGATTAAATTCTCAGCTGTGGGAATTCAATGATTTGGAAAATTTTATATATCCTCTGAACCCAAGTTAACAAAATATAAACCCATATATCTTCTCTATTAGTTCATACCTAGCAAAAATGATCATGTATTATAATAATTCCTTTATCATACATATAACATATGTGTATAATGACATTTTATCTCATGTTGAATTTTCTGCTGTAAACAAACTTTATGATTTATATATGTATATGAGCATATACATGTATAATGTGTGCATCCTTGTGTATAATGCATAAGGATTTTGCTTATTATTTCTAGATCTGTAAGGCATTTATTGCTACCAAGTTGAATCACTGCAGAAAGAAAATGGGAGGACTTCCAGCGCAAAATGGAACCCTCCCAAATCCCCTTCAAAAACAACTGAAAAACCACCTCAGAATGTACCTAGGAGCAGGGAAGCAGTTTACCAGCTCAGCAGGAAAGGCCTGTCTCCCTGGGATGGTAGAGGAACCAGGTTGAAGAGCAACAGCAAAAGTAGCCAGCATGGCATCAGGGGGCCGACAGTAAGGCTCCAAGCCTTGGGCAAGTCACCAATAAGGCCCCACCCTCCTGTAAACCAGCAGCCCCCACCCAGCCCCCAAAACTGAGAAGCCTTTGCTGCACTGCAAGTCCCTACCCCAGCAACGCCACCCCAACCACAAGCCACCATCTAGGCTTTGACCCCATTGCTGGCAAGTAGTGAAGTTCCATCCTGGGGCTGACCAACAGTGAGAAGCAGTCCCTGAGATCTATTAGGAGAGAGGCCCTATTTCCATAGCAATTCAGCAGCAAAGTCACATCCCAGCAGTTAAACTACCCACACCCAGGGAAGGCCAACAGGGAGGTCATCTCTCAGGACAAGCCAGAATGGAAGCCTACCCTTCAGAGAAAGCAAACAGCTAAGTCATTAAGGCCAGTGAAAGGCAGAAGTAAGACCCAGAGCCCCAGCACAAAAAGCTTCAGATGGTGTAAGACCATAACTCAATTCTTACATAAAAAACCAACTCATAAAAAAGGCAGAAAAATGAGAAAAAAGAAAGAAACCCCAAAACAAAAAAAACAAAAAAGTTAATTATAGAAACTTACTATGATGTTAGGGAGGGTGAAAGCATAAATTTAGTGTCATAAAAATGTGTCAAAATGACTACATGTGAAGCCTCAAAGAAAAATGTAATTTGATCTCAGTCCCAAAAAGAATTCCTGGAAGAACTTAAAAAGATTTTAAAACTCAAATTAGAGATACAGAAGGAAAATTGAGAAAAGAAATGAGAGTAATGCAAGAGAATCAAAAAAAAAGGATAAATAGCATGGAAAAAAGATATACAACAATTCATCAAGGAAAATAACTCCCTAAAAAATAGAATTAGCCAAATGACAAAAGAAGTACACAACTTCACTGGGGAAAATAATTTTTTAAACATTAGAATTGCACAAGTAGAAACTAAAGACTCTATGAGACATCAACATACAATAAAACAAAATCAGAAAAGTTAAAAAAAGAGAAAATTTGAAATTTCTCGTTAGAAAAACAACTGACCTAAAAAAATTGATGCAGGAGAGATAATATAAAATTATTGGACTACCTTAAAGTCAAGATTAAAAAAAAAGAGCCATACAACATCTTTCAGTAAGTTATCAAAGATATATTAGATGTATATTGCATATTTGTATGATTAGATATGCATATACCCTGATATATTAGAACTAGAGGACAAAATAGAATTTGAAAGAATCTTCCAATCACTGCCTGAAGGAGATCCCCAAATGAAAACTCCTAGGAACATCATAAGCATTTTAAGCAGTCTAAAAGAAACAATTCAAATATCATAGAGTTACAGTCAGGATTACACAGGATTTAACAGCTTTCACATTAAAGATCCAGAGGGCTTGGACTATGAACTACCAGAAGGCAAAGGAGTTAGTATTACAACCAAGAATCACCTACCCAGCAAAATTGATTATAATCATTCAGGATGATAAACAAACATTTAACAAAATAGAGGACTTTCAAGCATTTCTAATTAAAAGACCATAACTGAATAAAAAAAGAAATTGATCTCCAAGTAGAAGAGTCAAAGGAAACATAAAAAGGTAAAAATGAAGCAAGAAAGAAAACAAAGTCAATAAGGTTAACCTGTTTGTATACAACAAGATAATATCTGTAATGCTTAACAACTTTATTACTATAAAAGCAATTAGAAGAAATATATGTAGACAAATGATGTGGATAGAAGGTGACTTTGATGGGATGATATAAAAAAATAAAATGTGAGAAAGAAAATTGCACTGAAAGAAGGGAAGGAATACTAAATGGAGTAAGTTATTCCACATAAAAGTGGCATGAAAGAGCTAGTATAATGGAAAGGAAGATGGGGGAAGGGTTGGCAGACAAAGTTTAAACATTAGCCTCATCAAAATTGTCGCAAGGAGAGAATAACATACACACTCAGTTGGATCCCGATAAGAAAGTAAAAAGGGTCAGGGATAACAGAAAAGGGAGGGAGTTACTGATAAAAGGGAGAGTATATTGGGGAAGGCAATTATCAGAAATGAAACATTTGTGAGGAGGGTTAGGGTGGGGGATAATAAGGGGATAAACAAGCAAAAATGTATGGTGGGAAATACAAAGTTAATTATCATAACTATAAATGTGAATGAGATGAACTCACCCATAAAAGAGAAACAGATAGAAAAAAAAATTAAAACCAGAATCCTACAATATGTTGTTAAAAAAAATTAAAAGAGAGATACACACATGGTAAAGGTAAAGGACTGGAATAAAATTTGCTACACTTCAGCTGAAGTAAAGAAAGCAGGGTAGTAAACATGATCACAGGTAAAGCAAAAGCAAAAATAGGTCTAATTAAAAGAGATAAAGATGGAAACCATATCTTGCTGAAAGGTACTGTAGATAATGAAATCATATCAATACTAAACATATATGCAACTAATTCTATAGCATCTAAATTTTTGCAGAAGTTGAATAAATAACAGGAGGAAATAGATAAATCTGTACTATTGGGGACTGCAAATTTCTCCTTCCAGAACTAGAGAAATCTATCCCAAAAAATAAACAAGAAGAAAAAGAGGTAAATGAAATTCTGTAAAAATTAGTTATGATAGATTTCTGGAGAAAATTGAATGGGAATAGTAAGGAATACTATTAACCCTTTTCTCAGCAGTATGGCTGAGAAAATTTGGCTATACAAATTGCTATACAAAAATTGACCTTGTACTAGGACACAGAAACTTCATAATCAAATGAAGAAAAAAAGAAATAGTAAACACATCCTTTTCAGATCATAATGCAATAAAAATTACATGGATAAAGGAAAATGGAAAGAAAGATAAAAAAATTGGAAAATAAATAATCCTAAAAATCAAGTGAGTCAAAGAACAAATTAAAGAAACAATAATTCAATTAAAGAAATTACAACAATGAGAAAAACATAGCAGAAATTTATAAGATGCCACCAAATGGTACTAAAGGGAAACTTTATATCTGTAAATGCTTACATCAATAAAAGATAGAAAAAGCAGATCAATGAGCTGGGTATACAACTAAAAAAGAAATTAGAAAAAGAGCAAATTAGAAATTCTCAATTAAACATCAAATTGGAAATCCTGCAAATCAAAGGAGAAATTTATAAACCTGAAAGTAAGAAAATTATTGAACTAATAAATAAAGCTAGATTCTGGTTTTGTGAAGAAAAAAGCAACAAAATAGATAAATCATTGATTAACTGGATTTTAAAGAGAGGAGAAAACCAAATTATTAATATCAAAAAATTGAAGGCATGAATTAACCACCATTGAAGAAAGTGAAGAAAATTGTTAGGATCTATTTTCCCCAATTTTATTCCAACACATTTGACAATCTAAATGAAGTGGATGAATATCTACAAAAATAAATTACCCATATTTACAGAAGAAATTAAATATTTAAATAATCCAATCTTAGAAAAAGAAATTGAGCACACCATCAGTGAGATTCCTAAGAACATATACCCATGACTAGATTGATTCACATGTGAATTCTATAAACATTTAAAGAATGTTAATCGTAATACTACATAAACTCTTTGAAAAAAATAGCTGAATTTCTTTTATGACACAAAATATGGTGCTGATTCTTAAGACAGGAAGAACCAAAGCAGAGAAAGAAAATTATAGACCATTTTCCCTAATGAGTACTGTTAAAATTTTTCATTAGAATACTAGCAAAGAGATTACAGTAATATATGACAAGAATCATACACTATGACTGGGTGAGATTTATGCCAGGAATGTAGTGCTGGTTCAATATTAGGAGAACTATCAGCACAGTTGTCCATATCAATAACAAAACCAACATAAATCATATGTGATCATCTCAATAGAGAGAATACCTTTGACAAAATGTAGCACCTAATCCTATTTAAAAGACTAGAAAGCATGGGAGTAAATGGAACTTACCTTAAATGATAATTAATATTTATCTAAAACATTAGCAAGCATTGTAATAGTGATATGCTAGAATATTTCCCAATTCAATCAGGAATGAAGCAAAAATGCCCAATATCACCTCAATTATTTAATATTGTGCTAGAAATGTTAGCTATAGCAATGAGAAGAAAAAGAAATTAAAGGAATTAGAATAGACAATGAGGAAACAAAATTGTCACTTTTTGCAGATAATATCATGTTATAATTAGAAAATTCTAGAGTATCAACTAACTACTTGAAATTATTTATAACTTTAGCAAAGTTGCTAGATAAAAAATAAACACATATAAATCATAAACATCTTCATATATTACCTACAAAGTCCTGCAGCAAGAGATAGAAAGAGAAATTCATTTAAAATAACTATAGACAGTATAAAATATTAGGGAGTCTACCCGTTAAGACAAACCCAGGAACTATATGAACACAACTATAAAACACTTTTCACACAAATGAACTTAGATCTAAACAATTGAAAAAATATTAATTGTTCAACGGTAGATCCAGAGAATATAATAAAAATGACAATTCTACCTAAATTAATTTACTTATTCAGTGCCATGACAATTAAACTACCAAAAAATTTTTATAGAGCTTGAAAAATAACAAAATTCATCTGGAAGAGCAAAAGCTCAAGGATATCAGGAGAATCAATAAAAAAAGATGCTAAATAAGATGGTCTAGCCATACCAGATCTCAAACTTCATTATAAACAGCAATTACCCAAACAGTCTGGGACTGGCTAAGAAAGAGTAGTGAACCAGGGATTAGATACAAATAACATTATATTAAATGACCATAGTAATCTAGTATATGATAAACCCAAAGATCCATACTTTTGGAGCAAAAGCATGTTATTTAATTAAAAAAAAAACTTCTGGGAAAACTGGAAAACAGTATGGCAGAAACCAGGTATAGATCAACATCTCACATGTTATGCCAAGATAAGATCAAAATGGGTACATGATTTACACATAAAGGGCAACAGCATAAGCAAAATAAGCATAGAATAGTTTATGTGTCAGATTTAAGAGTAAGAGAAGAATTTAGGAGCAAAGAAGATATAGAGAGCATTACAAAATATAAAACAGGCAATTTTGATTATATAAAATTAACAAATTTTTTTCATAAACAAACCAGTGCAGCCAAAATTATAAGGAAAGCATTAACCTTATAAGAAAAAAATTCTACAATAAGTATCTCTGATAAAGATGTCATTTTTCAAAAATATAGAGAACTGAGTCAAATTTATAAAAATATAAAATCATTTCCTAAATGAAAAAAATAGTCTAAGGGTATGAACAGGTAATTTTCAGAAAAAGACATCAAGACTATCTATAGTCACGAAAAAATGGCCTGAATCACTATTGATCAGAGAAATGCAAATTAAAACAACTCTGAGCTACCATATCACACCTATGAGAGTGGCCAAATTTCCAAAAGGAACATGTTGGAATGGTGGAGGGGATTTAGGAAAACTAGGACCCTAATGCCCTGTTAGTGGAGTTTTGAACCGATCTGGAGAGCAGTTTGGAACTATGCACAAAGGATGGTACAACTGTGCAGACTCTTTGATCCAGCAATACTATTGCTAGGTCTATATCCCAAAGACATCCCAAAAAAGGGAGAAGGACCTATTTGTATAAAAATATCCACAGTAGCTTTTTTTTTTCCCGTGGTAGTGACTAAGAATTGGAAATTAAAGGGATCTCCATCCATTGGGGAATAGCTAAACAAGTTGTGGTATATAAATGTAATGGGATATGATTGTGCTATAAGAAATGACAAAAAGGATGATTTTAGAAAAGCCTGGAAAGACTTATATGAACTGATGCATATTGAAGTGAACACAGCCAGGAGAACATTGTACGCAGTTAGCAATTAGTATTTGATGAATAACTGTGAGTGACTTAGCTATTCTCAGCAATGCAATGATCCAAGACAATCTTCCCACCACCCCAAAAAAACCCAACAAACTAATGATGAAACACACTATTAGCCTCTAGAGAAGGAAGTTATTTTGATTGAATACGGGCTGAAGCATGCGATTTGTCCCTTTCGTTCTTTCGTTTTTTCTTTTGAGTATTCTTGTACAAAATAACTCATATGGAAATGTTTTACATAATTGCAGAAGTATAACCTATATCTGATTGCTTACCATTTCAGGGAGGGGAAGTGAGAGAGGGAGAAATAGAATTTGGAACTCAGACCTTTAAATAAAAAATGTTAAACAATTGGATAAGAAGATGAGAAAATTTCCAGGAAAGAAGGAAGGAAGGAAGGAAAGAAGAAAAGAAAGGAAGGAAGGATGGAAAGAAATGGGATATTTTCCATCAGCTTGTCTATTAGAGAGAAATATGAGAACAACAAAGATAAATGACTACAGAATATTGTTTGTTGTTGTCCCTATGATTTTTAAATTCACTTTGTGATTACACTGTCACCCTCTCTACCTAAGTAGTTTGAAAAATGAGTCCATGTGTTGTATCTATTTTGGCCTAACAATACTGGCAAATATGAATCCAGGGGCAAGATTCCTGTTTTTCCTTAGGGGCAGCATCCGTGACTGTTTCTCTGCCATGGTGATCCTGGTGGTAAGAGCAGGGGCATCTATCCCTGGGTTAAGAGGGAACATCGTGTTAGGACTCATCTACTTTGCTACCTTTGCCTGTAAAGCATATGCAGCTAATACAGTTGTACTGAACGGTGCTGCACTAAATGAGCAGCTTCATTGACTTGAAACAAAACAAAACCAAAACTTTGGCCAGTTTAGGTGTGCAGTTGTTTACCTTGTGTTTGTTCCTGACTTCCAGTCCCTGAAAGAAAGCAGTCTCAAGCTGTCAGCTTCAGTTGAGTTGTTCTTTTTAAAACACTGCTCAAGGGTTACTGCACAGTATATCAAAGCAACTCTGTAATAATTCATAAAACTCAGCTATCAAAAAAAATAGAAACAACAACAAAATCAGTAGCCATTTAACAAGTAAATTAAAAAAATAGAGCACTATTCTAGGTCTTGAGGGGGATGAAAAGATGTATAATACAAGTCCACACAGGACAAAGGTAGATGGATTGTCAAAAAGGGACTTTAGAATAAAGTTATATCTAAGTGCATAGAACTAGAGACATGGGCTTTGTTGTCAGGAATTATGGATTCTAAACTTTTCTCTGCTATGTATGGTTACGTGACCTTCCTTACATCCCATCAATTCACTTAGCATCATTTCCTCAATCTTTTTTTAAATTGTATTTATTCATTTATTTTTAGATTTTGACATTCATTTTCACAAAATTTTGAGTTCCAATTTTTCTCCCCATCTCTCCCCTCCCCCCATAATATCTTGCATTCTGATTACCCCTTCCCTCAATGCTCACTCTCTTCTATCACACCCCACCCTTCCCTTATCCCCATCTTCTCTTTTTTTCTTGTAGGGCAAGATAAATTTCAGTACCCCATTACCTGTCTTTCTTATTTCCCAGTTATATGCAATAATAATTCTAAACATTGGTTTCTAATACTTTGAACTCCACCTTCTCTCCCTTGCTCCCTCCCTCCCCATCCCCACTGAGAAGGCAAGCAATTCAATACAGGATATATATATATATATATATATGTCATTTTGCAAAAGACTTCCATAGTAATCATGTTGTGTAACACTAACAATATTGCCCTCTGTTGTACCCTGTCCCCCATTTTTTTCATTCTCTTGTTTGACCTTGTCCCTTCTCAAAAGTGTTTGCTTCTAATTACTCCCTTCTCTCATTTGCCCTCCTTTCTCTCATTCCCCTCATCCTACTTTTCCCCTCCTCCCCTACTTTCCTGTAGTATAAGATAGATTTTCATACCAAATTTAGTGAGCATGTTATTCCCCCCCTTAAGTCATATGTGAAGACAGTAAACTTCACTTTTCCCCTCTCACCTTCTCCCTTTTCTCCTCCATTGAACAAGATTCTTCTTATCTCTTTTATGAGTTATAACTTGCCCTATTCCATTTCTCCCTTTCTCCTCCCAGTATTTTCCTCCCTCATCCTTAATTTTAATTTTAATTTTTTTTATGGATATCATCTCTTCTGATTCAACTCAACCTGTACTATCTGTCTATGTATATGAGTGTGTATAATTCTTCCACCTACCCAAATACTGAGAAGAGTTTCAAGAGTTATAAAAATTTTCTTTCCGGGTAAGAATGTAAACAGTTCAGATTTAGAAAGTCTTTTATGATTTTTCTTTCCTGTTTACCTTTTCATGCTTCTCTTGATTCTTGCGTTTGAAAGTCAAATTTTCTATTCAGTTCTGGTCTTTTCATCCGGAATGCTGGGAAGTCCTCTATATCACTGAATGACAATTTATTCCTTTGAAGTATTATACTCAGTTTTGCTGGGTAGGTGATTCTTGGTTTTAATCCTAGTATCTTTGACTTCTGGAATATCATATTCCAAGCCCTTTGATCCCTTAATGTAGAAGCTGCCAGATCCTGTGTTATCCTGATTGTATTTCCAGAATACTTGAATTGTTTCCTTCTAGCTGCTTGCAATATTTTCTCCTTGAACTGGGAACTCTGAAATTTGGCCACAATATTCCTAAGAGTTTCTCTTTTCGTATCTCTTTCAAGAGGCAATCGTTGGATTCTTTCAATATTTATTTTGCCCTGTGGTTCTAAAATATCAGGGCAGTTTTCCTTAATAATTTCATGGAAGATAATGTCCAGGCTCTTTTTTTGATCATGACTTTCAAGTAGTCCCATAATTTTTAAATTTTCTCTCCTGGATCTATTTTCCAGGTCAATTGCTTTTCCAGTGAGATGTTTCACATTATCTTCTATTTTTTCAGTCTTTTGGTTTTGTTTTCTAACTTCTTGTTTTATCTGATAGTCATTACCTTCCCTGAACTTGATTCTCTCTTTTAAAAAACTATTTTGTTCAGTGAGCTTTTGAATCTCCTTTTCCATTTGGCTAATTCTGCTTTTTAAAGTCTCCTTCTACTCATTGGCTTTTTGGACCCCTTTTCCCAATTGTATTAGCCATTTTTTTAAAGGTGTTATTTTCCTCAGCATTTTTTGGTTCTCCTTTAGCAGGCCACTGACACACTTTTGAAGCTCTTCTATGGCCTGAGCCCATTTCGTATTCATTTTGGAGGTACTGGAGATAGAGGCCTTGACTTCCTCTGATAGTATGCCTTGTTCTTCTTCATCTGAAAGGATGGAAGGAGATACCTGTTCACCAAGAAAGTAACCTTCTATGGTCTTATTGTTTTCCCTTTTTTGGGCATTTTCCCTGTCAGTTACTTGACTTCTGAATCCTTTGTCAAGAGGAAGGTCTTAGTGCTCCTCCTCTCCCCAGTGCCTTCCTCAAGGCTGAGATTCAAATCAGCTGCTCAATTCTGCCAGGGGCTTTGGATGGTGATGGGGCTGCCACTGAGGCCTAAGGTTCAAATCAGCTGCTCAATTCCGCCAGAGACTTTAAGGTGAGCTGCCTGGATAATGGATCCAGGATGCTTCTGCCTTCCAATGCTGCTGCTGCTGCCTGGGGCTAGTGCTGGGGGAACCCTGTTCCCCTCTCACCCAGCTGGGAAAGCCCTCCCACACTGACCTTTGGAGCTTTCTTTGTCCTTTTGGGTTGAGGGATCTGGGCCCCTCCCTTCTGGGAATTCTGCCCCGGAGATCTGTCCAGGTCCTGTTTGTCCCAGTGATGCCTGGTCAGGGTTGGGCTCTGCTCTCCTCAGCATCCTGTGAGATAGGCCTTTCCTGTTGGCCTTTCAGGTTACCTTTGGCTGGAAACATCTTTGACTCTGTTGTTCTGTGGCTTCTGCTTCTCTAGAATTTGTTGAGAGTCATTTTTTACAGGTATTTTATGGGCTGTGGTGGGGGAGAGTGCTAGAGTGTATGCATCTTTCTACTCTGCCATCTTAGCTCCACCCATTCGCTCAATTTTGAAATAAGAGAGTACTGTGCTGAATGATCTTTAAGGTTCTTTCCAGCTCTAAAAATCTATGATGTAAGACCCAAGCATGCCAGCATTGACCATCATCTAATAATGCATTAATTCATACCATTCCATTCAAGAAACATTTATTTAGTGCCTGCTTAAGAAGAAGACACTGGGGATACAAAAATGAAATTGCAAAGATCTTGACTTGGAAGGCCTTACAGTCTAACAGGAGGGTAAGATGTATATGCCAAATAAATATTAAGCAGGGCAGGGAGAGCACAAGAGAGATCAAATCATATACTCTGAGTAAATGCAAGAGAGAGCATAAACTTCTAGTTATGACAATCAGGAAAGGCTTCACAGAAGAGGTGATATTTGAGTTGAGTTTTGAAGAAAGAGAAGGGTTCTAAGAGATAGACATAGATAAAAATGCATTTGAAGAATAGATAACATGGAAGAAAAGTCATGGGAATTGAGATCAAGTGATGTTGGGTTGCCCAGTTTGACTTGAATGTGGAGTACATGAAGTGAAATAATAAGCAAAAAAAGGATAGCAAGAGTCAGATTGTGGAAGACCTTAAAGTATGGGCTAAGGAAATTGCATTCTCTTCCATTCATTATTAATCCCTCCATTTAGTCTATAAAAATCAATGAATGGGCAACTAGATGGTATAGTGGATACAGAGTCAGACCTGCAGTCAGGAAGATGAATCTTCCTGAGTTCAAATCTGGCCTCAGACACTTACTAGTTATGTGACCCTGGACAAGTCACTTGACCCTTTTGTTGCAGTTTTCTCATCAGTAAAATGAGCTGGAGAAGGAAATGAAAAACCCATTCCAGTAAATTTATCAATAAAACCCTAAATGGGGTCATGAGGAGTCAGATGCAACAAACCACTGAACAGCAACCAAAATTAATGAATATATATGCATACTTTTTTGATACATACAGTCATGAAACAAAGATGAATAAAACATTCTCCATGTGGGAAGGGGATTATTATCTCTTAGAGTTTATATAACTGGAACACTTAGGATAAAGAACAGAGAAACTGAAATTCTTACAGCATGGTTCAGCTTCATGTTTTTATAGCAGTTTCATATAAAGAACTGGATTGATCTAATTTTAAGATCCCTTTGAAGTCATGAGCATTGTCAAATGGAGTGAAACTAGTTAAATGATTTAAACAGATGTTTTAGAAACCTCTGGGTAAAATTAAACAACGATGGGAGGCTGCACTAGAACCAAATGAGAATAGATGCCTGTTTAGAGTACATCTTCATTCATTGAAAAGACATAGTTTAATTTCCGCGCATTACTCGTTTTACAGATTTTGACATCAAGATGAATCATGTTCTTTCAAAAGATTATAAAGACATCATCTATTATCTCAGTGTTCATTTCCATTTTGCGTCAAATCATTGTGAAAGCTCTTGTTTGAGGTTACGTAAAAGAAAAGTAAGTTGTTTAAAAAAAGAGAATGGTTGAGGCATGGAAATAAAGTAATAGAAACAAGTACTTATGTCCCCAAAAGATCAAGGAAGTACCACTATCTCAGAAGATGGGAAGGAATATATGTGTGTGCGTGTATATATATATATACACGCACACACATACATGTATATATCCAAATCTGATAAGGCTTTTTTTTGTAGTGTAGAGACTGAGATAGGGCATTCAATTCAACAAACATTAAATATATACTGTGTAGAGAGCACAGTGATAGCTACTGAGGGAAATGTAGTTTAGGAAAGATGATCGCTGCCTTCATTGAACTAACATTCTAGAAAGTGGAAGAGATAGAAGCACAGATGACCATTACACAGGGTAGAGATATGTAAAACGAAGTGTTTTATTTGGTGAGAGTAGAAAGCTTCTTTAAAGAAGTAGCAAATGAGTTGAAATGTAAAAGAAGAAGATGACTTCCGTAGATAAGAAAGAAAAAGGAATATAGTTCAGGCATAGTAAACAACATAGGCACAGAAATAGGAAAGAATGGGATTGGATGGGAAGGGGACAGGGAGGCAAAGAAGAGTCAGTTAGACTATAACTAGATTGTGAACCATGTGGAGGGAAATCGTATAAGGTGAGGTTGGGAGGGAAAGGTAGGGTAGCACTAGATTGTGGAAGGGCTTGAATGACAAGCAAAGGAGTCTGAATTTTATTCAGTAGGCAATAAGGAGATACCAAAGGTTTTTGAGAAGACATAACATAACCAGAGTGAACATAGAGGAGATAAGTTGGTAGTGATGAGATTAATATAAGCAGGAAGATCTTTAGAAGGATATTGAAATAATCTAGGCCAATAGTAATGTATGTTTGTGCTAGAGTGGTGAGAGTGAAAAATGGAGAGAAGAGGACATATAGAATAGGCATTTTTTTTCAGTGGCATGATGGGGATATAGATTCAGGATACAAAGGAGTCCAGTATCAGAGCATTAAAGTGGCAAGTGCCCCATTAAACTTGACATTGCAGGGTAATGTGAAAGCTAGAAGGGGAAGGGCTATCCCATAGACTGATCCTTACCTGATGCATACTCTCAGCATTGCAAGAGGATGCAGAAGTCATTTTAGTGCAGTCATTTTTCTAGAGGTAGGATTGTTCTAAGCATTTTAAAGCTACTATTCTCAATGTCACCATACAAAACAAAACTGAGACTGTTGTTCTTCAGTGATTTCAGTAGCGTCCAAGTCTTTATGACCCCTTTTGGGATTTTCTTGGCAAAGATACTACAGTGCTTTGTCATTTCCTTCTCCAGCCCTGTATACTCTGCAATAATGTTAAATAATAATAATTATAATAGCTAGTGTTTACATAGTACATTTAAATTTACAAAATACATACACTATTATTAGTATTAATCACATTTTACATAAGAGGAACCTGATGCCAAGAGGGGTTATATATCTTGCCCAATGTGGCACAACTAGTAAGCAATGAAGGCAAAGTTCAGATTTAACCTTTTCTGCCTCCAGTCCAGCATTCTATCTGTCATACCACCTAGCTGCCTGTGGTGCCTACTGGTTGTCTCTGGCTTTTAACACGTCCTTCCCCAGGGCCCCCTGAACCAAGCTGCTACACAGCAGCGTTAACTCTGTGCTTCTGGAATAGAAGCATGAGTCATTAAATGACTGATTGGGCAAGATATTTACCATAGAGAAGACACAGGAGAAGTGAAGGGAACAGCAATGAAGAGCTACTCCTCCTATTCATCAATTTTTCAAAGTCATTTAATACCAACAGTCAATCCAAAGTCTGGCTTTATTCAAAATCAATGTTTGGAAGCCCAAAGAAGTTCTTCAGGAAACTCAAGAATGTGAAACGTCAGATTTGAGTAGATGGCCCAGCCCCAGAATCGTTACTTTCCACACAGCTGCCCAAACAAGTGAGACTGAGATAGAAACAAGAGGCGCAGCAGCCACTTGGAAACCCTTTGGTCACCCTTCTCATTAGCAACATGAACATGATGATAATAACAAAAAGAAGGGTCACAGGACTTGGTCAAGGATATATGAGCAGTCAGCGGGAAAGCTAAAACTAGAATGCAGATTTCTGGCTTCCAGACCTAATAGGCTTCCATTGTCCAGTGGCTTGTTTCCCCCACCATCAACTTCTCATCTCTATTGTTTCAAGGATCACTATGAGATATATAACAGTTGTCAGCACAATTGCAGAATATGGAGGCCATGTTGCATGAGGGAAAGAGTGCAGATTTGAGGCCAGAAGATCTGGGCCCTCTGTCTCTGCTTTTAGCTGGCTTGGGTCAGTCACATAACCTTTCTGGGGCTCCATTTGCTTAGTTTCAATCTTTGCCTATAATACATTTTGCTGATACTCTTTTTCTATTAACATTAGCCAGCATATCCGATTGGATGTTCCCTTTTCAGATCAAAAAGTTACCAAGTACATTCTAACCCCAAGCTTACCACTTCAAAGAGAGCAGTCCAAAAGGCTCTTCTATGTGGATGAGGGTGCCATGACTTCCTCTGCCTGGAGATAGGAGTAGGTAGGGTGTGAGAAATAAATGGTTCCAGTTGAGCTGCCTCTGGTACCTTAAAAATTTCCTAAACACGGCAAATGATCATCTATCGCTGAACCTCATCCCCATGCCCCTCCCACCCCAACTCTTGTTTCATTTCTGATCAAAAAGAGCTCTGAGTTCAAATATAAGGCAACAAAAAATGTTAGAAGAGATACTGTATTTAACTAAATCACAATTTGACTACCGAGCAGTTGGCATGCAAAGTACTGGTTTAATGACAAGAGAGATAACTGAATGTCAGCTGCTTTGAGCAAGTTGCTCTTAAAAGTTTGATGGGTGCTTGTGATGGCCTTTTTGAGTCTGAGAGCATCCCAGCACAAGCTATGCCTCCCCATTCTGTTTCATGAGTCACAGCTGTGCTATGGTTGGCAGTACTGACCGATAGTTGCTTTATCCTTGGGTGCTAGCCTAAGCTCAGTTATAGTCTCTCTTTCCTTAGCCAAGTTGTGCAGAAACAACTTCTTATCTAAAAACAAGATGTGGAGAGATGATAACTAAACCTATGCTAATTATCAATTGGTATGATTTTCTACTGTGAAATATGATCTAACCTAGGGACATAACTCTTCATGCATATAATCCCTATCCTGAAGATAATATATATTTTACTGTGTTGCCCTCAGACTGCCGTACAGATCCGAGTTTTTTTATGTTCTTTTGTTGTTGCACACACGCATATGTAAACACATGTAGGTATGTATCTACCTATATATATGTATATATATATATATATATATATATATATTATAGTCTTTGAAAGTTAATATTAAAGTTAGTAAACTTCAAATGTTTGCTGCAAATATCCATGTGGATGTCCCACTGGCAACTCAAGCTCAAACTGACACAAATAAAGTCCATCCTTTTTCTCTCTGTTCTTTCTGCTCTTTCTCACTTCACTATTATGTATTGTGAGCATCACGATTTTTCTAGTTATCCAGGCTCAAAAACTTGGCATCAATTTTTTTTTACCTCTCTCCTTTCCTATGGCCAAACATTTGCCTTATAATCTCTACCTTCACTGTTCTTGGATCTGTTTCTTCCTATTTGCAATGCCAATACTATATCCCAAACTCTTATCTCCTCTGTTCTAGAACATTGTAATATAATAGTTTACTTATTTTTCTAGTGTTAGGACACGGTCTGGCATACAGTAGTCACTTAAAAGTGTTTATTAACTGACTGATGGACTTCAATATCTCCCAAGTCCTTCTTTCATTAGCTAGAGAAATATAATCTTTTTATTATATTGTTATGACAGTGCAGTGTCCTTGATTGAAATTTGGTTAGCTCCCTATTGCTATAGGACGGACCTGCACAGTAGGTAGGAGCCAAAATTAAAACAGGCTGAACTTCTTCAGGCCACAGATGGTCCAGTCACTAGAGACAAACTGACAATGGTTGGTTGGCATGAATCACATGACAAATAGGAGAGAGTGCACAGTGGCAACCCAGCGCCCAGTTATATGATAGGCACAATGGTGACTAGTGGAAGGTGGGTTAAGCAGGGCATAACGCACTCATTACATCTTTAATTTCTTTGCTTCCTCTACATTTTTCATGTGTTGTCCAAAATCCTTTGGCAGGCCACAGAAAGCCCACAGGACATATGCTGTGCAGACCTGTTATAGGATAAAATATCAGCTTCTAAATTTCTTACAGTATCCCTCCAATATCCCTTTCCAGTCTTATGGCATAATGTCCTGCTTCATGCAATGTATATTTTGCCCAAATGGGACTTCTAAGTTATTCCCCCAGTGTCAACTTGCTATATATATCCTGCCTCCATATATACAAATAACATTACGTACCCAGAGAATGCCCCATTCCTGAAATAAATTTCATCCTTATTTCCTCCTGTTGAATTTCCTATTCTTGTTTTGACTTTGACACTTCAATCTCAAATTTTCCTAAAACACTTCATACGGATTTTGTTCACGCCTCTATCATATTCTGCTTTGAATTCTACTTTTTCGTATGTATTCTCTCTCTTAGTAGATTGTAAATTCAAACAGCCTGAAAAAGCAGGATCTGGGTCATTTTTCTTCTTTCTGTTTATAGGGCCTACATACTGCCTTATACATGTCAGGTACTGAATGGATGATTAATACATATGCTGATATTAATTGATCTGAGCATCAATCAGGTATTCAAGTTTCTTAAGATCTTTGAGATTAGAAGAAACTGTGAAGTCTAATGTGAAGAATGTAGGTCCTGGGATCAGAATCAACTGAGTTAACATATGACCTCACAGACTTACTAGTTGTGTGACCCTGGGAAAATCACTTAAACACTGTCTGCCTCAGTTTTCTCACCTGTAAACTAGAGATAATAATAGCACCTACTTCAGAAAATTGTTGGGAGAATCACCTGGGATAATATTTGTAAAGCATTTAATCCAGTACCTGGCACATCGTAGGTACAATATAAATGCTAGCTATAGTTCTTTTTGTTAACATTGTGGATCCAGAATGTGCAATGTAATGCTTTAGTTCTTCCTCCCTCTTTTGTTTTACCTGGAAATTTGATGTGCTTGCTGTCTATACTTTCACCAAAACTATTGATAAAAATGTTGAAGATAAGTCCAGTAATATCTGCTCCTCTAGATATCATGCTAAAGTTGACATTAATTCATTAATTGCCACTTTTTAGTTATTCATCTAGTTCATAAGTCACCACACTATCTTGCAGTTTAGCTCATCTTTTGCTGTCCATAAATATATCATGAAAAACCTTATCAAATGCCTTGCTAAAATCCAGTCATGCCATATATCTTGCTCTAATTTATCAGTCTAGTAACTATTTAAAAAAAACAGAATAAGGGCAATTTGACATTACCTTTTCTTAATAAATCCATTTTGTCTCCTATTGGTCTTAGGAAGTCAGAGGAATCCACCTACTTCATCTTTTTTTTTTATTTTAACCTGAAAGAGCATCCACTTGACACTCACACCAAGGCAACTTTGTCTTTCTCAAAGATTCTTTTGAAACACAATAACCACTTACACAGTCATATCTTTTAGTTCTTTCCATATGTTATTTATTCTCAGATTGTAGAATATTTAATATACTTGGTCTGAAATTCCCTCTGTATCATTACTAATTGTTATTCAGGCTTTAATTGACCTGTAATCAGGGCGTGCCCACTACTTTCAAAGGTAGTCTTTTCTACTTTATGGTAACTCAGTTTTAATAACAAAATCAATAGCAGTAACTAGTATTTACATGGTGCCTACAGAACACTTTAGGTGCTATCATGCCCATTTTGCAGATTTGTAGTTTGTTCAGTCACGTAACTAGGAAATGCTTGAAGTTAAACTTGATCTTAGGTCCTCCTGATTCCTGATCCAGAGTTCTCTCCACTGTACCACCTATTTAAAACAAGGCTATATTTGCCTTTGTTATTTCCATCTGATCAGAACCTTCAACTAGTTGAAGATAGTCATCTTGTCATCCTAAGGGTAAAAATCCCTGGTTCCTTCAAGTGACTCTTATTCAGTGTGAAATCATGGCCACTCATATCCAGATTGACCTTTGGGTAATCTGCAGTCACACTTAGACAAAATGATCTCTGGTCTAGTCACACCGTTTGAGTGTTGTGTTTAATTCTTGGCATCCCATTTTAAAAGGGACATTGATAAAATGGAATTCTCTAGAAGCTGAGGATGAGAAGGGAAATATAAATCATGTACTTTGAGAATTGTTGAAAGAATTAGTTGTGTTTAAAGTAGAGAACAGAAAATTAAGGCCATGTATGAAAGCTATCTGAGTACTTGAAGAGGGTGTCATCTGGAGCATGACTTCAGTTTATTCTTTTTGGCCCCAAAACACAGTGCTAAAGCCAATGAATAAAAGTACTAGGGAAGCAGATTTTGGCTCAGCATAAAGAAGAAATTCTTAACAATTAGAGTTGTCCAAATGTGGATTAAGCTGTATTGCATGGTAGTGGGTTCTTCATTACTGGATATATTCAAACAGAGGCTGGATGACTGCCTTGGCAGGCATGCTGTATATGGGATTCCTGCGTCAACAAATAATGGTTATCAGATTAACTCTATTTTCAAATTTAAAAGGTCATGATTTCACAACGCTGTCAAGCTTAAACTAAGATATGTTCTAGGAAGAAGTAAGTGTGCACAATACATTCTGTTGCTTTAAGATCTGGAACAGTGACTTGACACATCTGGCTTCTTGAGTCTTTATACCAATATCATCTCAAAGCTATATTCTACATTAAATGGCAAGACCACATTGCCAACGATGAAACCCTGGAGTGTGGCTAAGCTGCCATCATCACAGCTTTACTGGCTTTTACCCAGCTCAGCTGGGTTGGGTATATATGAATAATGGATGACAGGAGGTACTCAGACAGCTCCTGTTTGGGGAGTTAACATAGCAGGATATATAGCAGAAACACCATAAAAATGAAATAAAGAACTTTAAGCAACTTAGTTAAGGTATTTGTTGATCATATGTATTAACAATCAGATGGGACCTTCTTCTATAGATGAAGTCATTCCATTAAGGCTAAGATAGTCCAGTGTCCATGGGATCAAAAGGCTATCTAGTACTGTAGCAGGCTAATCAAGCATCAGATTATAAGAATGAGAACATTAGACTATATAGTTTGATCTAGTATATAAGGCATATCAGTATTTATAAGGTATATCAGATTGAAGGTTCAGGATACTTGCATCTTGGACAGGTTAATTTAAACAAATCGCTCCATGCTTTGGCCTTCTCCTCTGTAGAATGAGGACAACAGCCTGCGTTGTACTTACTTCTCAGAGAAATTAAGGAAAATAGAAAATGTTTTAACAATATCATGATGATGATTCAGTTTTGCCTTTGGAAGGGTCTAGGAAGATTTTGTCATCTAACCCAAATCCAATATTAATACCGATTTTAACATTCATATTTATAAACGATAAAACTACCAGCAGTCATAGTTGTACCTATAAAGCCTGTTATATGCATATATCAACACGTAATGTTAACATTACCAATTTTTATTTTTAAATGTAATACTCTGCATAGCATATTTTTAAGTTCTGCCATTATGTGAAAATTTTGACATAATTGGCTACATATCTAACATTTTTTCTATGGTCCTAGCCCTAATGTGTGACATTGTCTCTAAGATCTCTTTCAATTTCATTTACTTTTCTCTCTTCCATAAAGTGAGGATAAAAATAAAACCATCTTTAAAGTTCATTTTGAATATAAAATACACTAATATATGTAAAGTACTTTATAATCTTTCAAACACTATATAAATGTTAGTTATTACTATTATGTTTGATGATGGTTAGAATTAAAACTGAAGAAGAGGGAAGAAAGGATGTGGGGATAATAGATTTGTGACTTCTCCAGGTATATGAATCCCTGTGTGAATATTCACTCCACTGATGCAGATCAGGAACTCATCTGCAACTTCTATACCTAGGGGTTAATGATTTGCTGATGATCCCTCAGCTAGAATGTGTCACAGGTGAAACTTGAACACGTATCTTCTTTACTCCAAGCTTGGCACTTTTTTTGATGATCATATCAAATGCATTTCCACTTTAGTCATGTTACTAAAAAAAAGAACTAGAGCAAAAGGGAAAAACCATGAAAAAGAAAAAAAACAACAAAGAAAATCATATGCTCTAATCATTCAGACTCTGTAATTCTTTCTCTGGATGTGGATAGTATTTTCCATCATAAGTCTTTTGGAATTGTCTTAGATCCTTGCATTGCTAAGAAAAGCTAAGTCTAACAAAGTCAGTTATCACACAGTTGCTTTTACTGTGTAGAATGTTCTCCTGATTCTTCTCACTTTACTCAGCAAATCTTTCCAAGATTTTCTGAAGCCCACCTGCTCACCATTTCTTGTGGAACAATAGTATTGCATTACATTCAAATACCACAGTTTGTTCAATCATTTGTCAATTGATGGGTATCCCCTCCATTTTCAATTCTTTGCCACCACAAAAAGAGCTTCTATAAAGGACCCACAACACATGTGGGTCCTTTTCTATGTTTCACGATCACTTTGTTATTACTAGTAGTGGCATTCCTGGATTAAAGAATGTGTAGAATTCCAAATTGTTATCCAGATTGGTTAAATCAGTTCACAACCCCACCAAGAATGCATTAGGGTCTAAATTTTCTCACATCTTCTCCAACATTTTCCTTTCTTGTCATGTTAATCAATCAGATAGATGTGATGTGGTAGCTCAGAGTTGTTTCAATTTTCATTTCTGTAATCAATAGTGATTTAGAACATTTTTTCATATGATTATAAGTAGCTTTAATTTCTTCCCCTGAAAAACGTCTGTTCATATCCTTTGACTGTTTGTCTATTGGGGAATGACTTGTATTCTTACAGATTTGATTCAGTTCTCTATATAATTTAGAAATGAGGCCTTTATTAGAGACACTGACTGTATAAATTATTTCTCAGCTTTCTGTTTCTCTTCTAATCTTGGTTACATTGACTTTTTTGTGTAAAAATATTTTAATTTAGGGTAATCAAAATTATTTATTTTGCATTTCATAATGTTCTCTATCTCTTGTTTCATCATAAATTTTTCCCTTCTCCGTAGATATGACAGGCAAACAATTCCTTGCTCTCCTAATTTGCTTATAATTTCTCCCTTTATGTCAACATTGTGTACCCATTTTCATCATATGGTATATGCCTAGTTTCTGCCATACTGTTTTCCAGTTTTCCCAGAAGTTTTTGTCAGACAGCTATCCCAGAAGCTCAAATCTTTGGGTTTATCAAACAGAAAATTATTTTAGTCAGATTAATGTGTCTTGTGCACCTAACTTATTCCACCACACTATTTCTTATACAATATCAAGTAGTTTTGATGACTGCTGCTTTATAATATAGTTTTAGATGTGATACAGCTAGGCTACCTTCCCTTGAATTTCTTTTCATTAATTATTTTGTTTTTCCAGATGAATTTTATTACTTTTTCTAGCAATAAAGTAACTTTTTGTTATTTTGATTGGTATGGTGCTGAATAAGTTAATTAATTTAGGAAGAACTGTCATTTTATCATATTTTATCAAGCTTGACTTACCCATGAGCAACTGATATTTTTCCAGTTATTTAGATCTGACTTTATTTGTGTGAAAAGTGTTTTATAATTTTGTTCATATAGTTAGTTCCTGGGCTTGTCTTGGCAGGTAGACTCACAGATATTTTATATTGGCTACAGTTACTTTAAATACAATTTTTCTTTCTATCTCTTACTGCTGGGCTTTGTTAGCAATATATAGAAATGCCAGTGTTTATATGGGTTTATTTTATATACTGCAACTTTGCTAAAATTGTTAATCATTTCAAGTAGTTTTAGTTGATTATTTAGGATTCTCTAAGTATACCATCATATCATCTGCAAAAAGAGATTGCTTTGTTTCCTCATTGCCTATCTAATTCTTTCATTTCTTTTTTCTTCTCTTATAGCTAAAGCTAACACTTCTAGTACTATATTGAATAACAGTGGCGATAATGGAGACACTCTATCTTTGAAATGCTCTGGCTTTCAACATAAGATATTGTGTCGGAAATATATGCTCAAAAAATAAGGTAGATTAGGCTTGTGAGAATGATAGATCACATACAGACCTCCTGAGTGATGCTCTGATGGTCATGTAATACTAAAAGATTTAGGAGAACAACTCTTTATGGGATGAAATGGATAAGAATTTCACAAGGTGAGATGGCATGAATGGAGTATGATCTAGACCACTGGAAAAGTTACCTACGTTGATAAAATCACAGGTCAATGAAATAATAGTATAATAAGTTTTATGATAATAATTCAGGATCAGATCATTGCCACTAGGAATTAGAGGAAGATTAGCCATAGAAAGCCCCAGATCTAATAATAGGTACAGATAATGGAGTGAAATGGTAAAAATGTGGACCTATATATCATTTGTGAATTATGAAAACTAACAAAACAAAACGAACTCCTTTGAATTCATCACCAGTCATCTTGATGAATATTTGGTCATTGGATTCAGGTGACTCCGGAAGAGAAGTGAGGCTGGTGACCTGCACAGCCCTCCCTCACTCAAAACAAAGTCAAGTGCAAGTCATGTCATCATTTCCTCTGATGCCGTGGTCTTCTTCAAAAACGAAAGATAAACACAGTAACAAGAAGAAGAAAGGCACTACCAATTAACTTATGTCAGAAAGTCACTAACTATCCATTTTAAATTCACAAACAATAAATACCCATGCTACAAACACACACATACTCCTAAATATCCTTGAGATAGTGAGAAGTGACCTATCCTAGAAGATAATTACAGACACAACTACTACACAGCAACTACAGTGTAACAATGGGCAGGTAGGTAGTGGATAGAACTCTGAGGTTGGAATCAGGAAGACTCATAAGATGAGCTCAAAGTTCATGAGTTCAAAATCAGTCTTGGACATTTACTAGCTGTGTAGCCTTGGGCAAGTTACATAGCTCTCTTTGCCTTGGTTTCCTCATCTGTAAAAATGAGCTGGAAAAATAAATGGCAAACAGTCTCAATGTATTTGCCAAGAAAAACCTATAAGAAGTCGTAATGATTTGGACACAACTGAAATGACTCAACAACAGCAACATGTAACGATGAGGCATAAAAATTTAAGAACATTTTAATAGATGTTGCCATATGGAACACTCATAATCTCCAAACTTCGTGAGCTTTCAAAATATAACATCACAGCAAAAGAAATTAAAACCATGTGCAAGGTACTTTGTCATCCTCAGTACTATTAGCGTTGTTCTGAAAATGCAAGTACAGAACATGAACTACCAATCTAACTAAAATGGCAGTCCTACACAACAGTTCAATCAAAAAAGAAAAATAGTAAAATAGTGACTTGTCTTCAGGTCATTCCAATGGGAGTTCCATTAAAAAAGTGGAAAGTTTGAAAATTATACCACCATTACTGTACCTATGTACCTATTCCTGTACCTTTTAGTTTACCAACAGTTTTAAACAACTCTTGACTCATCAATTCAAGGCCTTATAGTGATGTATTATCAAGGTTTATCAAGGTGGATGTAAATTCAGAAAGGTTGCGCATGTAGCTTAGTTCTGACACCAGATTTATTGTCACATTCTTAAGCCTGGTTGCATGAAATGGAAAAAAAAAATGAGGCCTGTTATGCAAAATAAAGTACAAAAAAGCATTATAAAGAAAAGTATGACAAAAATTGAATTATGCACAATTATACATAAAACATAAATTATACACATCTTTTTACTTCAACAGTAATAGGGAAAGGACTAGTTGAGATTCAATTACTTCAGTTTATACAACCTTTTAGGCTGTCATAGGATAATCTAAAGAATAAAGCAAATATTCCCTGGAACTAATTTAAGTACGTAAGACATGTGTAGTCAGCTTACTATATGGGTACAAATTCAACTTAAAAGCAACTTATGTTTTTATATCTTCTTCAATTACCCAGCATAAGTGATTAATAAATCATTTTTATTTTATTCATTTCACTCATTATCAGTTCATCCAAGTCTTACTAGTTCTCTTTGAAACTGCCTATTTCTTTAAATAATAGTATATACATTATATTCATACACAATACTTTGTTCAGCCATTCCCAATTAATTGACATCTCCTTAGTTTCTAGTTCTTTGCCACCACATTTCTTTTTGGTGGGTAAAGGAGGAGGGGAGTCCATTTGTAGTTTTGATTGGCATACATGGAACATTCATCCAATCATGTCATCAAACATTTATTAAAAGTCTATTATATCCAAGACTCAGTGAACCTTAGTATTAGAAGAGATTTAAAAAATTAATAATATCTTATCTGCCCAAAAAGAGCTTGTAGGACTAATTGACTTGATGATACTTTATTCAACTTTCTTGTAAGTGTCCTGCTATTTAGATTAAATAAAAGTAGTTGTTAAAATGCCAGAGTAGAAAGAGTGCTAGACCTGAAGTCTAGTCCCACCTTTATTACCTACTTGCTGTGGTGATATTGGGCAAGTTACTTGTTGGGAACTTGTTTTTATCTAGAACATGAAATAGTTGGATGCTTAAGATAATTTTCAGTTCTTAACAAGAAAAAATCCCATGGGTGTTTTCTTATTCTACTTTTCTCCCATTTCCACCAAGTCTTCTCCTTACTTGTCTCATATGAGGAAGACAGAAGTCCGCCTCTAACCACAAAATAACTTGACCCCTAGATGGCCTACAGCTCTGTGGGCCTGACTAATTTTATACTGAGGTAGAAGTAAAGAATTAGTATCTTATTATATGTGCTCCAGTCTTAGAGTAATCTTAGGTCAGATAAGTTTATACATAAAAATTGCAGAATTTCTTTGGAATCATGGGATGCATGCCTGGATAATTTTGTTACTCTAGCTTCTCAATTTACATTTTCTCCTTGCTTTTCTTGGTGCCTCCCCAATAAATCTGATTCACCAACCTGCAAAGTCACCAAGCCTGATCTCACCAACCTGTACAAAGGGGCGCCAGCACTTATGCCCCGAAACAGGCATTATCAGAGTTAATTAGAAGTAGGTCTAAAGGCAATTTGATAACTCTGGTTGGATTCAGGATTCAGGAATCCTGACTACACCCACAGCCCTAGGCTATTTGAAGTTGTCAGGACAAAATCCAATGCTTTACACATAGTAAGTATTCAAAAATTCTTGTCAATTGCTTGAGATACTTTGCAGTTGATCAGTATTACTGCACCTCAAAGTACAACTTGCATTTCTTTGAAACACAAGGGGTCTTCATCAATCACAAATAACTAGAAAATGCATAGAATTTGAGAGAAATTTCTAGCTCAGTACAAATATGTAAATATATCCAAAATAGCACCAATAAATTGAGAATATACTCTTCAATACTTCCTACTTCTAAACATCCAGACAATATATATTTGAAGAAAGAAGATGAAATTGAACTATAAATCAGTATCTCTACTGTGCCCTACAGAGTTTTATTGCCAAAAGGATGCCAAGTTTATGACCTCCAATATACAAAACACAATCATGAAATAAGAAGAGAAAAATAAAACATGTGTGTATCTGTGTATATATGTATAAGTATGTGTGTGCTTATATGTTTATGTGTATGCAGAGTGTTTACTGAGTCACTAGTCTTTCTATAACCCCCTCCTACAAAAAAAAAAATAAACACTGTGATGCTGTGGTATTGTTGCCCTTTTCATGGAGTCAAAGAAATAACCAGGAGACAAATTTTATTTTGTCTCCTCAACCAGCAGTGAGAAGTACCTCTCTCTTCCCCAACTTCTCATCTGAAGTTCCCCTTTCTGTCTGAGATCTTCTCAAAAGTACACATTTTATTTTCCAGGTCAGTGCTTCCCTATACTTATATCTTATGTCCCCTTGAAACTTAGGTTACAGTTTTTGCCTATACTAATGGCAGCATGGTATAGTAGAAAGAGGTAGAATTTCTGAGACTTGAGAGTGTGGCTTACAAACTCAATTCTAATGCTTAGTTAGACAAATTTAGTCTTAGGCAAATCACTCAATGTCCTTGAGACTCAATTTTTTCATATGTGAAATGAGAGCCTTGGGCTTGGTGCCATCTGAAGCCCCTTCTAGGTCTAAATCCATGATGTTATGATCTATAATCCAATTTCAGTCCAATTCAGGATTTATATGTAGTTCAGAAAGAACCTGCATTGTGAAGCATAGGAAAATATCATTTTGATCTGAACAGTCTATTTAGAAAGTACCCTCTGGAACTGGGAGTTATGCAAAGGTTTACATCAAGAAATAGCTTAGTAATCCTCGGTGGTGTAGAGATATATAGTATATTTCTGCATTGTTTTACATTTGAATGGATAAGTAGGCAAGCTTCAAAGAAAAACACTGTGGCTTTGAGTTCTTGGGAGTATGAATGAGGAAAGCCCTACTTACTTTAGTCTATTATTCCAGGAGCTAAAATTTGACATCTAGAGGAGTTATTTTCTTTATTCCTTGTTTTGCCAAAAATGGAGAATGTCAAAGAAAACTATTCTATCCTCTGGGCTGGCAAATACACATGGTTCATCTCAGAGAGGGAAAATTGGACCCCATAGTTAGAAGGCTGGAAAGGAATCTGTGTGGTGCCAGTGAAAGACAAGGCCATCACAAGGGCAAGGATATCACTAAGACAGGAATGACAGTTTCACTTTGATTGTAGATAAACAAATCATGTGGAAGTAAACAAAACTCAGCTCAAGCTCAGCAATTTGAAATTTCTAATGCATAGTAACTACCAGTTTCTAAATGTATGTGTTCAACCTTCAACATTCAGTCTTACAGGAGACACTATCCATTTCTTCTTTCTGTATTCTAAATTCAGTTCTGTGAGAGTCTCTGATGATTTTCATTGAGCCTCAGAAAATTTGAGGGTGAGGCAATGGGGTAATTTCAGTTTCCTATGACTTGTCATAACAAAGTTAATTTAATTATTCTTCATTATATACCAGTTACTTATTAATTTATTTTTAAGACTTTGGAAACATAATATATTATTATCAGAAAAAATCAATGTTTAATTTTATTATTCACATGTAAAATATTTTAAAAGATCAAAGGAAATAAATACTCTAAAGATATAGGTTATGCGGTTCTTTTATCAATTTCTCCATTTGGCACCTCTGAATGAAAATTTCGGCACTATCATGGGCATATGCTTTGAATTATTTTAGAGGATCATAAAATCATAGGATTCAGTCTGGAAAGAACGTTAGAGATCATCTGTTCTGATCATTTCACTGATAAGAGATGTGAGGCCCAGAGAAATGAAAGTCACACATAATAAGTAGCTGAATTGGAATCTTCTAGCTCATACATGAGGTTTTTAAAAAAATCTGCATCCAAACAGTAAAGGCTTTACCCAATCCAAAATATTTTGCCCATTCACCATTAATGTGGGAAAATTTTGTGCAAATTTTTTGTAAGTTTGAATTAAAAGTGTGCTAATTTGAACATACATATCTCAGAAAAAATAACCATTAATATGCTTGCTTCAATTAGTAAATTATTCTAAAAAGCAACCAAAAAATAGAGTAATGTGAAAAATTCTAGTAAATGCAATCTTTTCTCTGTTACTAAGCACATGGTGTCCTCTGTTCTAGAACTATGCGGTATGGCCCCCAAACTTCCAAAACATCTTACTGTTTCTAAGGGAGGTATAATGTTTTATGGCAACACTATGATTTTCCAAAACTTTATGTTATTTTTCTCTTTGAAAAATTCAAGTACTCCAACATTATGTGGGGACAATGTAAGCCTGCCTTAAGACATTAATGGGTCTAGGTAGGAAGCCTGAAGTTGTCTACTCTTCTAAAGGAAATGCTTTCTAATTATCAGCATGACCAACCAACCAAAATGAAAGATGCCAGCTACTCAAGCTGACACTTACATTTCATAATAGGAACATTTTAAAGTTTTGAGTACAAAATGTATTATTATATAATCATATATTTGGATTAGTAAGATGACAACTTGCAATGGATTGTACATAGATCAAAGTACCTTGGATTCAGTGGGAGGGGAAGAATCTCCTAAAGACTACAAATTATTTTTTTCTTCACTAATGATAATAGTGGAATAGGGAAATGGAAACTGAAGAGACAAAAGTAGTTATTGCCATTTAAGTTAATGCAAACTGGGTATATATCTTTTTATATGGCAGAATTGGGAATGATTAAAATTGTTGGTAGACCTATTGTTTGCTTTTTTTGTCTATTTCCATTTCTTTGCAAGAAGGAGAGACTATTTCTCTTACTCTGCTCCCCATGAATGTTACTTTCAACTTACCAGCTCCCTCTTGAAAGTCTCTTCTCCCCTAGACTCTGGGCAGTCTCATCCAGTTCTCCAGTCCTGTAGACCGAACAGCAGGAAAAGCAACAACATTGCAAAGGTTTAAGGGAAATTTGAACTCAGATCTTCTTGACTCCAGACCCAAAGCTCTTTCCACTGCACTACTTGGGTTTTTACTGTTGTTCAGTCATACCTCACTCTTTGTGACCCACTCCATTTGGGGTTTTCTGTTTTTTCTTTTTTCCAACTCATTTTAAAGATGAGGAAACTGAGGCAAGCAGGATTAAGTAACTTGCTCAGGATCACACAGTTAGTAAGTATCTGAGGATAGATTTGGACTCAAGATGATAATTCTTCCTGACTCTAGGCTTGGCATTCTAACTACTACACCATCTATTTGACCCCTAAGATTTAATATGAAATAAAGCTGGAAGGGTTAGAGTGTTTTCAGATTGTAGAAGTCCTTGAATGGCAAGCACCGGATTTCTTGTCTTAATTATTGGTCAATGGGAAACAGCATCAATCTGTACATAAAAGAGATTTTTCTGCCATAGGCTCTAATGATAAGTTAATAGACTTCCGGTAAAAATACTTATAAGGGAAGACCACGTTTATGGAAATGATATCTTAGACTAGAGCTGTGGAGGTCATGAGATATACTTAAAGGTATAATTGATAGGACTTTGCTACGAGACTTAATTAGAAGGTAAAGAAGGATGAAGGGTCAAAAACAACTGGTTTTCAAACCTGGAGATTAGACAAATGGTGTTGGAAGTGACAGAAATGGTGAAGTCAGAAAGAGGAAGTTTGGTTTTGGACGTATTGAGTTTGAGGTGATGGCAGGACCTTTGAGAGAAGATGCCCTATGGAGCAGCTGCAGATGAAGGTCTGGAGCCCAGAAGAGAGATCACGATGAGGATGATTCATCCAGAGGCAAAGGAGAGACTTTGCAGAATGTTTGTTCTACCAGAAAATCAACCATAATTGCAAAAAGCAGTTTGGAAGATAAGTACACATGAGGCAGATCATCTGTCTCTTGAACCTCAGTGAGTTCACAGACACATTTAGATCAACACAGCATGATGCAAAAAGATGAGCCAGAGCCTGAATTACTTTTTCAAAGAGCCCTATGGGGCATGTGCTCACACCATATGTTTCACTCTGAAGCTGATCTGCTGGAGTAGCATTAGGAAAACAACAGCAGCCTTATTGCCATGTTTTAAAGGGTACAAGACCCAAGTCAGTTTCACTGAGGATGAAACAGGAATTTTGAAGGTGCCCCTACGATGCAACATTTTCTGACTTGCCTTGAACCACCATGATTTAAAAATATAGCATCACCAATAAAAGAACCTAATTAATGATTGCCAATTAAAGATCATGTGTCTGTTGTTTTGACAAGTAGTAGTCACCATTAAAGTGTATTTATCCTTTACATATTTTTCCTGTCAAAAATATATTTACCACTTGCTAGAAGACTTTGAAATGACCCTGGAGGTGTTGATGGGCAAAATAATCTCTTGTAAGAGATGAGTTTTGATTTTTATCTTATCTTAGAAGACTTTTTAATTTACTCAATCATATTTTTTTAACTTTTCTTTTTTTAACATGCATTTCTTTTGTCTTGCTTCCTGTTTCCATTTTCTTATGACCAATGTGGATAATCATTCAGAAAATTTCTACATTGGTCATGTCCAAACATATATGACTCATTCTGCATCTTGAATCCTTACCTCTGACAGAAAGCTTACTTCATCATTGAATTGATGAAGACTTTAAAAAAAGAGAATTGGCAATTTTGTAGGGCCACTATTGAACTTTTCTGATGATGCTGTGAATTGGTCAAGTCATTCCAGGGGGAAAAAGCAAAACAATTTGGAAGTATGATCCCAAAGTCATTAAATTATACCTACAAAATAATCTGATCCAGTGATGATGGTGAGGTGAATGAAAAGAAGATAACTAGTATTTATATGGTGTTTTAAGGTTTTCAACGTACTTCAAATTTTATCTCATATGATCCTCACAAAACTCTGTGAACTAGGTGCTATTTTACATTCATATTTACAGATCAAGAAACTGAGAACAAGAGATCTTAAGTGGGTAACTAAACTTTTGGTCAAATACTTGGTAAGTGTTTGAAGTAGAATACGAACTTAGGTCTTCCTGATTTCAAGTGCAGCACTCTTACCCACTATATTATCTAACTCCCTAGTGATATGAGTATTTTTTCATAATGCAAAGAAATTAAAGAAAGAAGGAAAGAATCCATATGCACTTAGCCTCATTGTCTTTGTTCTTTCAGTTTGTGCAGTTGCATCGCTCTTTCTGCCATGTGGTCTTAGACATGAAAGACATGATCTCTGGGTAGGCAGCCCTTCTCAATGATGAATGGTAGGTTAATAGCAAAAACATTCCCTGCTTTGTATTCTCTTAAAATTCTTGTCCTTTCCCCCACCTTCTTTTCTCCTATCTTTTATTTTTGATCTTGGGAAGAAATAGGATTGATCTAGAGCATGAGATAGATAATCTATTGAGATAATTAGTGCTCTAAGAGAAGCATCAGATAAGTCATTTTACTGAAAGACCAAGGAACTGCCATTTTCTGAGATAATTTAACTAGAAATATTGCAAGACTGAGGAAGAAGATGTCTTGTTTCATATTAGTGGTTAGTAAAGCCTCATGGGACAAAAATGAGATTTTAAAAATATATATCTTTTTTCTTCTCTTGATTATGCTAAATCTGAAAATTCTGAATGTTGTACCCTTTATCTAAAGCCTCTTGTCATGTATTCAATTCAATATTGAATTTACTAAAATTAAATATTTTTAAATATGATGTGTAAAGCACTGCAATCGATACTAGGGATGCAAAGGTAAATTCAAAACCTTTCTACCTACAAGAAGGACACATTTTATTGAGGGCACGTAACATATGTGCAAATTAAGTATGAGTCGAAAATAGTTAAGGTAAGAGATGATTCTAACAAACAGAGTAAGTTGGAAAAACTTCTTAGAAGAAGAGGCACCTAAAGTGAAAGTTGAAGGAAAATTGGAATTCTGAGATGCAGAAGAAAGAATGAAATTTCAGGGAAAAAAAAGGGGCAACATACTAGACTCCACAGAAGGCAGAAGCTGTGGTATGGAGCTTGGAAAAAATCGAGTAATCTGGACTGGCTGGAATGTGGGTGTCATGAAGGGGAAACAGAAATTAGGTTATACCAGTAGCCTGGTTCCTTCTTTCTCATGAGCCCAGATCTTCTCATAGGCTTATAGGATTTAGAGCTGGAAGGAACCTTAGCTTGCTACTGGTATGAACTGTTGGGAAATCACTTCAACTCTCTGGCATTCCCTTCCCTCTTCTACAGATAAGGGACCTAGGCCAGATGGCCATTGAGACCTCTTTCAGCTATAAGTCAATTTTTTTCTGATCCTGTGTTATAGTCTAACACCTCCATTTTACAGAAACAGAAACTGAGGTTATACAACATCCAAGGGTTATACAAATAGCAATATGAACCAAGATTGAGAGCTAGGTCCTCTGATTCTAAATAAATTGTCCTTTTCATTACACAAATTTACTTCATCCAGTGGCTTCCCATTGTTTACAATATGGAGATAAAACCCCCTTTGTCTAACATTTAAGGCCCTTCACAGTATAGCTTATCATATATCTTTTCTTTTTTCTGACACTGATTGTATAGTCTTCACATGCTTGGGAAGAATGAATTTTTGTGGTGGTATATTCTCTAACCTTTGGCTGCACCTTAAAGTTGATTCATTACACACATATAGGTAGGTATGGGTATATATATATATATATGTATGTATGTATGTATGTAAGTATTTGAGAGGGAATGAGGTCTAACCTAAAGAGCTATGAACCTTAAGCCCAGAGAAATCTTGGTTTTAAACTTCAAAATAAACAACTGTATGATGTCAAGCAATACCTCTCTGGTCCTCAGTTGGCTTATCTGTAAACTAGGGAATTGTAGCATTTGTACCACTTGCCTCATTGGTTTGTTGTGAGAAAAGAACTTTGAAAATCTTAACAGCATTATGTAAATGTAAGGGATAGACAGGATGCTACTAAATTTTAATATATTTTGAAAAGTACTTGTCCTCATCATGCCAATAATATACACTTTTGAAATAGACTAATGCCTAAACTTTCCACTTCCTTAGTATTCTTCACAGAGCCTAATTTAGCATTCATCTTACAGTAGGTGCATGTGAAATATGGTTGACTGACTGAATAGATCCAATTTTGATTTTTTTAATATCAATATACATTTTAGTCAAGCAGATTCTGCAGGATTTTGGTTCTATGTTTTCATAACTTCTAACTTAAGCTCTTTTTAATATAATCTCACATATTCTTTCAGTACCTTCATTTTCTTCTGGAACATTTGGTCCCTTTCAAATCAACCCCTCTTCCAATATTCATTTGTGACATGTAGTACAGTGAATAGCATGAAGTCATATTTGTAGCAATAAAAACAAAACAAACGTAAATAACACCTGAATTTCATTGTTCTCAAATGTTCTAAAAGTCTTCTGAATATTAGTATAAATGGTGTATTTTAATATTTATAGGATGAATTTATAGTATTCTCTTATGTGCTGATAAAGAAAAATATGTATTCTCCTTTATTTTTTAATGGGCATCATTTCAACACACTAACTTTTAAGCCAATATTTTTTATATTTACTCTCTCAATTCACAATTAGAAACATATGGACATGGTGAGTTAGTGTTCTTTGGCTTATATCCTGACAGTTTCATCTTTAAATATTTTTTACTTAATTCATGCATAAAAGATTTTTTCAGCTCTTTATCAGGCATTCTTTCTCCGAAGGAAAAATACTGAACAGAAATCATATTTACACACTTAATTTACATAACTTTACAATGCAGATTGTAGTAAAATAAAATAGATGGGCTCTTGGGATTGTTATGTCATTAGTACCACTCACTTCGGATCCATTTTCTTAGCTAGGACATGTCAAGGTAAAGAGTTTGGTTTGAGATAATCTGTATATTCTTGAGACATGCAGTTTTTGATCACACTGGCTCTAGAAGAGGATTACAAATGTTAACAAGGGGATAGGAACCACAGCACAAAGAAAACACATGCCTGATGAGTGTGTGTTGGAGGTGTACAACAAAGGTGAATGCCCTCTCTTCCTAGTATACTCAATAGGTCTCAAATTTCAAATTATCCTGCTCCAAAGTAAAAAAAAAATAAAAATGAACAAGGTGAAGAAATATGGAGACCTTTCTAAAAGGATAATAAGGAAAAGGGGATCAAATATAATAAGGAGAATAAAGCCTGTTAGTCATGCACAAAGGCTCTTCCTATTCACCCTGAAAATGTATTTTGAAATCAAACTAATTTCCTTATTTGAAATTAAATTTATTTTGAGCTAAACTTAACTACTTAATATTCCTCATTATAATAAAATATTTTGGGAAGATTGTCAGTAAAAATGTATTAATGTCTATAATCTTTTTCAACAAAAATTTATTGAGCTCTTGAATAATATATTAAAATAAATTCAGTTCAATAAACTTTTATTATGTATTGTGCTAGATACTAGGCCTATAAAGACAAAAATAAAGTCTTTTCCCTCAGAGAGATTGAACTTCATTAAAGGGGTACAACAGGCATACATTTAAGTAAAAATAAAATAATTTTTGGAGGCAGAAAACAATACTTGAAGGGGAATGGTAGAGTCTTCACAGTAACTGACATGGTTATATGTATGCATGTATACATACACACATATATGTGCATATAAGTATACATATTGTTGTTGTGTTTGTCCTTTGTTCTTGAAGAGGACCATGACATCAAGATGATGACATGACTAGCAGTTGACTTTGATTTGAGTAAAGGAGGGCTGTGCAAGGTCACCAACTTCACTTTCTTCTGCTGCGCCATCTGGATCCAGTAGCATGATATTCATCAGAACTTCTAGAGATGGCCCAGGATGCAATGGGAAACCCTGGCCCTTTCAGGCTAAGGTCTTATACCATTCTCACTTTAAGTGAGTTACACTTATTCAATGAAAAGGCTTCTTTAAGTAGTTGCTCAAGGGATGGCCTCTTTAATTAAAAAAAAAATCATACTGGGAGGAGAAGATCCTCAGGGTTCCTGGGTAAAAAAGAAACAAAATACTAAATCCATATACATATAGAGAGAGAGGGAAGGGAGAGAGGGAAGGTGAGAGATAGAGAGAGAGAGAGAGAGAGAGAGAGAGAGAGAGAGAGAGAGAGAGAGAGAGAGAGAGACTATAAGACCATAGAGGGCATCTATCTAGTAAGCTCCTCAAGGGGACATGTTATTTCTTCTTCTTTTTCCTTTGTATCCTCAGCACATACTGGACATGTAATAAATATTTGCTGATTGATTGATTCTAGGCAAGGAAATTGAAGTTAAAATGATTACATGACCTACTCAAAGTCTTACCCATGATAATCAGTAATGTCAGAATTTGGTTCTAGCCCTTGATTCTGATATATTGAGTTAGAGGTAGCACTTGAGCTACCTTTGGAGAATGACAAGAACTCCTGAAGCAGAAATGAGGAAAGAATACATTCTAGGCACAAGGCAAAACTTTTGTGGATGCCACAAAGCAGGAGATTGATTGTCCAGTCTTATGAACATTTAATGTTTCAGCTTAGCATAAACATAGATTATGTGAAGAAAAGTGATGTGAAATCAAGTTGGAAATGTAGTTGGGCCCAGCTTATGTAGACTTTTACAGTCTAGGCTGGGAAGTTTTCATTATATCCCTGAGACATTTCAGAGCTACTAAAGGTTTTGGGGCAAGTAATAGTTAGATCCAGAGCAGCAATTTTGGCAAGAGTATGGAGGATGAATTGGAGAGGGCTGGTGGGAAGATATACCAAAGGCTGTTATAACTATGCAAGTAAGATGTGGGTATACTACTGAAGTAGTGTGGTAGTATTACAAAAATAGAGGAAACAATGTGATTTAGGAGAAACTGTGGAGGCAAATCAATAGGACCTGACAACTAAGTAGCTGTGCAGAGGGGAGCAGTAAAGCAGAAGGAGGATCTAAGGTTTGATTTGAAGGTTTCAAACCTGGGTGACCAGTCGGATATAGTCAAGGCTGTGCTGGAGCCAGGTCTGTCCATCTTGTGATAGACAATTGTTAAATTTTCATGGGGAGCGTTGACACTTTAGAAATCTTTAGTTGCCACAAATCTGAGTTTGATGTATAGTTCTGTTGATTTTCTAGTCTTCAAGCATTTGTAGTGCAAATTAAACTAAAAGTGTGTGTATGTATTTTTTTAAAAAAGAGACCTCTATTGTTAAACCATTACCGGCATGCCCCTCTCTCTGTATTTATAGATATATAAATGTTGATTGAGTTCAGCAGGAGTGCAGAAGAAAGCTCAGGGAATTGGCTCAGACTGAAGGCCTGTTGACTGGATGATGATGATATTTGTTAGCATTTCTATAGAACTAGAAGGTTTACAAGGTGCTTTATATCAAATATCTCTTAAAGTGATGTGAAGTAAAGTTGGAAGAGTAGGTTGGACCGAGGTCTTTAAAAAACTAGGCTGGGAAGTTCTTGTTATATCCCTGAGATATTTCAGAGCTACTAAAAGATTTTTTGAGCAAGGCATGGTTGAACCTAGATAACACTAGATGTAAATGTGCTCCACAGGAATAGGAAATTTGGAAGAGGGGAAGAGGTGTGTGTATGTGTGTGTGTGTGTGTTTGTGTGTGTGTGTAAGTTGAGGAAGAAGATGAGTTCCACTTTAGAAGATGATGTTGAACTTTTGGTTAACTATCAATGTGAAAATGTCCAGGAGATCCTTAGGGATCCAGGGCTGTAGTTTAGGAAGGAGATAGATAAATTTGGGAGTCATCTGCATACAGAAAATAATTTCATCTATGACAGAGAGTAAAGAAAGAGAGGAATAGAACCTTAGCAGACACACACATTTAGGTGGTAAAAATTCAGTGGAGAGAGAAAAAAATCAGTTCAGTAGGTGGGAAGAAAACTAGGAGAGCTAAAAGTCAAAGGAGAAAGCATACTTGAGAGAGGGAGTAGTCAACAGTGGTGAAAGCTTAGTTAGGTGTGGTGAAGGATCAAAGAAAAAATTATCTTTGGACTTTTTAGTTAAGCAAAAAATGATCTTTTTTGAAGCAAGAGCTTTAGGAGCAGGGTAAAAAAAGTTACTTTGCCAAAGAGAAAAATGGATGGATGGTGAGGAAGGAAGGGCATGGAATAGAGATGACTTTTTAGTGCAGTGAGGATTTTTACTTGAGATATAATTTGTTCTGTTGATATTGATCATTTAAACACATATCTTTCAAAACAGCTTTTTTAAAACCTTGCAAGACAAAACACAAATTTGCCCAGGAGGAGTAATTGTAGAACTCTTCCCAGACAAAAAAGAGAGAAAAATAAAATCCCCAAGGTCAGCTCCATGAAAAAAAAAAAGATACTTGGAGGGGAATTGTTTTGATATAAAATGGAAATTATTCTGTCCACGGGTGCAGTACCACCAGATTGTGAGTGAAGATTTGATTTCAATGAACATTTATTAAGTAGTTACTATTTCCCAAGAACTGTGCCAAATGCAAGTGGTACAAGTAAAAGCAATGATGGTCCCTGCCCTCAAGGAGCTTGGAGGGAGAATTCTAAGAACAATGATATCCAAGTTTTTCTTTTTTTCCAGTTCTATGCTTCCCATAGAAGTGCCACCACTCTCTCTCCCCCTCCATAAACACCCTGCTTTCCACCCCAGTCCCTATCAATATTTTCTATTTCTTTAGGAATATTTGAGAAACACTTTTTCACCATTAAGGTACCTAGAATTGAAAACTAGGGAAGGAAAGGTGATGCTAGGGAGAGAATGGTAGGCAGGAGTAAGATAATTAGAGACAAGGGCACTGGCAGTAAAGGAAGAGAGGAGGCTGTGCAGACAATGTTGACATGGGGAAGAAGTCCTGTTAACCTGACCAGCTGCATTCAGTACTTTCCTTGAGGATAGCTCCACAGTTCTTGTCTCTAAGAGGCTGCAGTTGATTTCCTATAAAGCCCTGGTTTAAACTATACTAGCATAAATATTCCATGATGACAATGAAGCTCTGGACTCTGGAGACCCCAAATGAATTGTTCTTAAAATGGTTTACTGGGGCTGAGAGATCCTGGAACTTGATTCACATTCATTTATTCACATATTTTTTACTCTTACTTCTGCATATATTAAACTGATGTTTCTTGAAATAATGTTATCACTCTACAATAAAGGGAGATGAAGCAATAAAGTGGAAACTACACCCTAGTTTAACGGTATAGGTATGGCCATACCATCTTCCTACTCGATAAACTCCTGTGGCTATCTCTTACCTCCAGGATCAAATATACAGCATTCTGCTTGACATTTATAGTCCTTCACAACGTGGCCCCTTCCCATCTTTCCAGTCTTACTCCCTTCCATACATTTTAAGATCAGATACACTAGTCTTCTTGTTAACCTTAAAACACAATGCTCCATCTTCCAGCTCTGGGCCTTTTCAATAGCTGTCCCCATATCTGGAATGCTCTCCCTTATTACCTCCCTCCTGGTTTCTTTCATGTCTTTTACAAGAGGCCTTTCATGGTCCCCTATAATGCTAGTGCTTTCCTTTCAGAGATGAACTTCCATTTAGATTGCATATATCTTGTATACACAAAACTATTTGCATTTTACCTCCTCCATCAGAAAGTGAGTTCCTTGAAGATAGCAACCCTATTTTTGCCTTTCTTTATATGTCTGGGACTTAACATAGTACCTGGTACCTAATAAGCACATAATAAATGGTTTTTGACTGACCAGTTCAGCGGTAAATATTCTGAATTCTAGCAGGGAGGTACTTCCCTTGTGTCTTTATCTTTCTCACAAAACTCTGTATTTTTTTAACCATATCTGAACTGGTAAATAGTTGTATCTCCTGGGCAATATTCATAGGACTGGTGGTGACTATTGAATATACCAGAGTAGTTCTCAATCGCAAAGTATAACAGACTCTCCATATGAAGAAAAACATTTATTTAGATACCAGAAAGCCAAATTCCAGAACCAGAAAGCAAGATCTATCATGGTAACCAAGAAGTTAATAAACATGTTCACTGCAGGGGCAAAGTCATTCCCAAGCCTCCACCATTGTGCCAGGGCCTTCTCACAAGCAAACTAGCCTGAGCCTGGTCATGCCTGCCTGCCTGTGTCCTTTTTCCTCTGCCCCAAGCATGCTCACTCACTTCCTCCAGGTTCTGCTCCACCCTTCTGTTCGACCCATTCAGCAAGTTCCCCCCACTACATGTGTCTTAGGCTTCCAGGTGATTAAGCCGGTCATATGAGCCTGTTAATGAATGAAAAAGAGCTTTTCATTTAAACTGCTATTACAAAAGTAGGCTAGAAGAGAATATAAATGAGAGCAGGGTCAGAGGTTTAGTCTCCAGATGGGCTAGTTAGCTTTGCAGGCTTATTGCCTTTTGGGCACAGACTACAACCCAGCCCTGGCCAGCTGCTTCACTATTGTATGCAATCCATTGATTACAAGAAGATCAGGAGTGTGTCTAGATTATTCTAATTAATCTAATAATTATTATGATGATAAATATTATGATGATAATATTATGATAACATCCTTTCAGATATTGATTTATGATTATGACACAAGCCATGTTACACTCTGGACCTCCTTTTATCCTCCAGGCAATGCTGTGAGCAATGGGATACAGTTATTCTCGTTTGACAGATGAAGACATGGTGTGTCAGAGACACAAGAGACTTATTCAATCTCCTAATCGATAAGTGATGTGGCTAGGAGTCAGATCAGGAACTTGGAGTCCGAGGCTGATGCCAAGTTCTTCCGCTATATTGTTCTCCTCTCCTCCCTTGCATTAGAAGCATAGGATCAAATCTTGATGGGGATGAGAATTCTGCCTTCTTATCCTTCTAGCTCTCCTCCTCTACCACCATAACTTTAAAGTATGAAAAGCATTTTAAAGATCTTGTCTGAGCCTTTGAACTGGGTTCTATCATTATTGCTATTTATAAATGAGAATGGAAGAGGTCAAGAGAATCACCAGGTTGATTCCCAGCTAAGAGTAGCCACAACAGTAGCAGCAGTAGTAGAAAATAACTAGAATCAATATAGGATCTTAAGGTATGCAAAGCTCATAACAAATAGTATCTCATTTTATACTCTCAATAATTCTGAGAGGTAAGAACTGTTGTTATCCCTATTTTACAGATGAGGAAACTGAGGCAGACAGCAATTAAATGATTTGTTTAGAATCTCACAACTAGTAAATGCCTGGGGTCAAATTTAAACTAAAATCTCTCTCAGTCCAAGTTCTGGGCTGCATCTATTGTGACAACGAGCTTTCTGAGGAGGAATTCCTCAGGTGTCCTCATTTAAAGTCTAGCACTGTACCCCCTATGTCACCTAGCTACCTAATGTATAAAGGACAGAATATTTGTCACCCTGTCCCCCAACTAAGTTGATTCTCCTTTATGATTTTAAGCAACTTACTTATTACACATTTCCCTGTGTGAAATATATCTTTAAAAGTTACTTGAAATGCTCAAGTCATCCTGCCTATAGGAATTTCATGGTAATGAAGTGGCACAACAAGTAGATTACTGGTTCTGGATTGAGGAAGACTCATCTTCATGAGTTCAAATCAGGCATTAGACATTTACTGACTGTGTGTCCCTGGGAAAATCACTTAAATCTGTTTGCCTTAGTTTCCTCATCTATAAAATGAACTGGAAAAGGAAATGGCAAACCACTGCAGTATCTCTGCCAAGAAAACCCCAAATGGGATCACAACTGAAGTGATTGAACAACACAAGGCCGAAGGTTCTTTTCTGGCTTATACTAAATAAGATGAAGCTTCACAGGGGATCTCGACAGTCAGATAAATGAAATGAAGGCAGCACCAGTCAGAAAACAGAGTGCCAATCTCGTTCTAAAGTTCAATCCAAACTATCTTTTTTAGTCCTTGTAAGGACAGGGACACTGACAGAGTACAAATATCTAAATGAGTACTTAGTTTTAAAGGGGTTTCTATTATGTATTTAGAATTAGAAAAGATTTTCTTACATCTTAAATCTACTCCAATATCCTCAGTGTACAGAGGAAGAAACTGAGCTGCCGACACAAGAGGTGACCTACCCAAAGTAACTCATATAGTGAATAGCTAAACTAAGATTTGAGCCAAGGGCCTCTGATATCCTGATCAATCAACCAAACATTGATCAATAAGAACTGAAGTGCCTATTACGTGCTAGGCATGGTAGATACAAAGACAAAAAAGGCAGCATTCTTCAGCCTTGAGGAACTCACATTATCTTGTAGGAGACTACATTTACATATAAATTATAAGTGAAGGATATGCAAAGTATAAGAAAAATAAATACAAGTTAGTTTCTTGTGGGAATCCACTAGCAACTGGTCAGATGAGGGGAAACTTTGTATAGAATGTAGCATTTGAGTTGAGTAGTAAAGTATAATTTAAAATGTGAAGATAAGAAACGAATGTATTCCAGGTACAGGGAACAATAAATACAAGGCATAAAGATGAAAAATATATTGTTTTCTGTAAAAAAAATAAAAAGACAGTGAATTTGCATGGGCATTAAGTATGGGAAGGGGAGGAAGGTATAATTGGGTTGGAAAATTAAATTAGGACCAGGCTGTTGCTTAATGCCAAACAGGAGAGTTTGTATTTTATCCTAAATCAAAAGGAAGAGATATTGGAGTTTGTTGAAGGGAGAAGTGACATGGCTAGATCAGGATTTAAGAAAAATTCCTTTGACAGTAGTGTGTAGGACAGACTGGATTGGAGAAAATGCCGGAACTAGGGTTGTGACCATGTGAAAAGAGGGAAGGGATGTATGTGAGAGATGCTGTGCAGGTAGAAATGATAAGTTTTAGCAACTGGTTACCTTGAAAGTGAGGAATCAAGATTCACTAAGGTTCACTAGAAGGATGGCTGTGATCTTAACAGAATTAGGCAAGTTTGTAAGAGAGTTCGACCTTGAGGGGAAAGATGGGGAGTCTGTTTTGGACATAGCATTTGGGACGCCTACTGGGTGTCCAATTCAAAAAACAAGCAGTTGGAGATGGATTGGTGCCCAGGAAAGTGACCACAGTACCTGTCTTCTTGTGTTTTTTTCTACTATACAATGTGAGGGGGCTTAACAGAGGTACAGACTGATATAAACTGCAAATCTCCATTTAAGGAGAGAGCTCAGCTCAGACATCTCATTTCTTATTTCTTCCTTGACTATGCTACTTTAGGATTTCTCTGAATCACTTCTTCACCATTCCCCCATCCGGTACCTTCTCCTCTTCCAGCTTCCCTCTTCCTACAGCTTTTTAGCTTCCTTTTGTGATTTATCTTTCCTTTAGATTGTAAGTTCCTTGGGAAGAGACTATGTTTTATTCATATTTGTATCCCTAGTACTTAACATACTGCCTGACACATGCTAGGTGTTTAATAAATGCATTTTGACTATTGACTCAATTATAATTGACTAATATTGATTGAAAAGCTCTCAGTATTCACCTTATACCCTAGCTGACTTAAAGAGACTACTTACAAATTGGTTGTTTGGAACTCAAAATATATTTTATCCTATAGACAATGCTATAAATGGTGGATAGGTTGTCAGACCAGCTGACAAAGTAAATTACACCCAGAATGAAGTTGAAATGTTATGTGTTTACAGTAAAAAGTAATAGAAAAAATACTTTTATTTTTCCAACTTCTCATACTTCTCTAGTCCCAACAAGTCCTTATAAATGACTCTAGCTAAGGCCAGTTCTAACTTTGAAATTCACTCACATGAGACTGTACATAAGTGATATTAGATTCATTTTTGAACTTAACAGGGAAAAAATCAGCTACTAGAGAGGACTGAATGTCTGAAAAGACGGTAGTCAACAAAGGAGATTGACTCAGTTTCTTACCAGTATTTGAGTCAACAAAAATGTTATTAAGAACCTACTATCTGTAATGCAATGGAATAGAAAGATAAATAAGACAGATTCTGCCTTAAGATCTAAAAGGCACAACTGGATTAATTCAAAGGATGTTGTGTTCCCAAAGGAAACTGCTCAACAAAAGGCCTTGAAGAGAAAAGGAGGGAGGAAGGGAGAGAGAGGGAGAGAATGAGGGACAGATGATGTGGGCAAGAAGAGGAAGATTGAAGGGAAGAGAGAAGGGAGAGGGAGAGGCAGAGGGAACACTTTCATCTGGGTCTGAGTGGAGAAGTAATCAGGGAAGCCTGAAAAAAGTGGGTGACACCTGGGTCAGGCCTTTACGGGAAGGCAGGACTGTAACAGAAAGTTGGTCATGCATTAGTTGTGAAGGATGGGGGAGGAATTATGAGCCAAAACTTAGTGATGGAAGAAGCCAGAATGCCATCAAGGGGTCAAAGTAGTTCAGATTGACTGGGATATGGCTCTAGGAAGTGAAAAAGTATGAGATGTGGTTGAAATGTAGGCTAGTACCAAATTGCATAGTCCTTGAAAGTCATTATTTTCTTTAATGGGGAATGTGGAGCGACTGATGGTGATCTTTGCTTGTTTTCTTTTGTTTTATTTTAGTAGAGAATGATGTGATCATAGAGGTGTGTCAGGAACATTACATGAGAAGTAGCATTCTTTCCAATACATGTATATCATGTTTTGCTGTATAACTTGAAGGAAATATGTTCCTCCTTCAGTCATGATAGCTACAGACCATGAAGGAAACATGGCAGCTCCAGGAACATTTTTGATTTTTCATGTACGTAGCAGACATCAGCAAAGTGGTTATTCATAACTTTGAGACTGGGTAGAAAGACTTATATGAGAAGTCCTATAAAAAGACGCTATAGATTTTTAAAAGGTATTCAAGTGTTATTAAATCTAGGGCAGTCATAGTCACTGCTAATATTAGGAATTAGTTAACGAGGAAAACACTTAGGATGCAAGAGATTTAAGAGAAGGTAAAGAAATAATATGGATCTTGTTCTTATAAATCTCTAAGGGTGTTTGCTTATACTGTACCACCAATCAACTGGAGCCCCTGTAGGGGTTTGCTTACATCCATCAAACCAAAACCTAATTGATGACAGGAATGACTACTTCTGTTCATTATTCCTCTCTGGAATCTTAAACCTGAAAAATGATTCTGCCTTCAAAATAGAAGACCTTCATTTTTCCTTCTCCATTTAGGAAAAGATTCTCTAAGATGACAATAGTAGAATCTATTTTATTTTCTAGCTTACAGAGGTGAAATTATTTCTTAACAAAACTTGATGAAACTTCTTCAGTTGCAGAAATCTGAAGGCTCATTTTCAATATACATTTCTTAAAATTTTAGACAGGAAATCTTATATCTATTAAGATTTCATGTTTCATATGTACATTCTAACATGATGGCCTTTCAGTGGGAATGATGAAGTTAATGGCTATCAATTGATCATTATAGATTAATTTAATTTTGATATTTATGTTCGTGAGTTTTGTCACTTAACCATAAAATAATAGCTATGAATGAATTCCTGAAAGGCTTAAGAAGCAAGGTGTCAGTTGTATATACTACTAACATCCCATCCCATCTCATCATTGTTATGTAGTGAACAGAAAGAAAATGTCAAGTGAATGTCAAGTGAAAAAATGACCAGGTTCCCATGTGGGTGAAAAATTACAACTTGCATTAAAGAAAGACAGCCTGGGTTAATGTGTGAGTAGAAAACTTATGATAGGTTTTTTGTGCCCTGTTAAAAACACAGAAGGCAAACTATAAAGAAAAAAGTCTACCTTATTAAAATGTGATATAAGTAGGTTGGCCAATAAATAATGATGAAGCCTCTGGCAGTTATAAAATGCTATATGTTTCCTTGAAAATAATCTTCCATAAATCACATGTACATTTCCAGAATGATACTTACCGGAATCTCATGTGTGTATGTGTGTGAAACAGAGATGGAGATAGAGAGAGATAGAGACTGAAGCACTAATAAGTCACCTGGATCCAATCAAATGGCTCCCAGTGAGCAAACTGAAATGGAAAACTTAAGTAGTTTGTAGGATCCCAAATTTAGAGTAGAAAGGAATCTTAGAAACTACCTAGTCTTTATTGTATAAATGAGGAAACCAGATCTGAGGAAGATGAAGAGACTTATCCAAGGTTATACAGGCAGCACTTGTGCAAGTAGTAAAGGAGTAAACAAGAGGCAGGAATGGGATTCCAAATCCAGCTCTTGAAAACCATTTCTAAATGTTCATTCAAAGTTACATTGTCCATAATATGTATACTACAAACGATTAGCTATGCCCTGTGATTTGTTAGATTGACAAACTATAAAAGAAGTGTCAGGTTGCTAAAGAATGAGATGTGACCATAGGATTCAGTTAATTCAGAGGGTGGTCAGTAGGAATTACTAAGAAAATTCTCTTGGTTTGTGCATTGGACAGGGATAGCTATGACTCTTTCACATCCTCCACAGTTACCTGAAAAGAAGTGAAATTGTCCTATTCCTCATTGTCATTTGATTTGAAGAGATAACTGTGCTGTTTTCCTCCCAGACATGCATCGAGAGCACAGTAGGTAAGAAATGACCTCTTTTAGTCAATCAATCTCCAGGTTGTCTGGATATTGGTCACATGCACCAAGAATGTTCAGGTGAGTCTTTAAAAGCAGAGCACTTACTTATATCTAGTCATCCACAAGAGAAGCAATTTGGCATTTATCCAAAGTAGAATTTTGATGTCATAATTTCCATTTGTGGCATTTTTTTCTTCTAAAATCCCCTTAATAAAACAAAATTTCATCTTCTTCTCCAGCTAAAGAAATGTACATTTTGATACATTTGTGACATCATAGTTATTTCCAGATATAATCCCTGCCTTATTCTTGTTCCCTCCTCCCAAACCAATGATGTTTCTCATAGAAAAAAAGAAACAGTTTAGCAGAAATAGTATCTGGCAATATCCCCCAGTAATAAAAAGAGGGAGGTAGTATGTATATATATGCATATATACATGTGTGTATATATGTGTGTGCATGTATGTATGTATATATATATACATATATATATATATATATGAATGAATCTTTTGTGATTCTTAGAACACAATTAAAATTAATGACCATTCTGATCCTTTAATCACTGAGGGATAGGGTAGAGTGGACAACGAATGAACTAGAAGATAGTGTGGGTGTTTTTAAAATACCTTTCTCTACAAAATCCCACAGGACTCAAGGAGAGAAATGAAAGTATATGTAATATTTTCTGCTTTCCTTCCCTTCACCCCCAGACACAAACCTACCCCTACTGGATCTCTGTGAGGCCAAGCAAAGTGGGATATTTTGCTGTTTTTGTTTTAGTGTAATTGGGAAGTATAATGCCTCTATTTGAATGTGATTAAAGGACATCTTCTCCAACCATTGATGTGCCTGCCCATTGAGTGAAACTTGATTAAGGGAGTTGTTTGGTAGGAGAGTCCCAAGTACCTTTTTTTTTCCTATTGAGACACTGAGTCAGAGGGTGCTGCCCTCTGGCTCTGAAAAGTGTATAAACACTCTGAGAGGGAGGTTTTACTTCAAGGCTTAGTTTTTTGAAGAAGGTTTGAGTGCCAGATCAGAGTTTGGGAAGCAGCTAAGCAGCTCCTTGGCTTTGGAAACCCAGATGTTGGTGCTTCCCTCTCTGGTAAAGATGTATGTATTGGTCAGGCAGTTTGGAAGTGCTTTCTTTCTGTTGATTTTTGACTTCTCTGAAATTTTGGTTTTCTCTGACACCTGTGCTTGATTAAAGTGATTGTTAACTCCTCAAAAATTGCCTTTCCTTTTAGAGAAGCAGATCAAAGAACCTGTGATATCAGGCTCACCTGTGTATTTTGGGGTGCTTACTGATATACTCTCCTAGCTTTGAAGATTCAGGGAAGAACAAAGAAAAAGACAGAAATTGAAGGGGATGAAAAAGGCTGAGTGAAAGCGCTTCTATGGAATGATTTTTTGCCATTCAGAAGTAGGAGAAGGCAATTAGAGGTGGTAAAAGAAAAAAAACTATCTTCCCACAAAAATGCTGTACGTGAAATAAGATAGCATTCAAAATGCCCATCAAAAATATTCACACAAGGTAATGATGATGAGGTTTCTCTGTTATTTTGACTGTACATCACCTGTACTACTTACATAGTACTTTTTACTCCTCAAAGCCCTGTTGTATACTCTCCTTTATGATCAAATTTCAAAAGCCTAACTACTGAGAAACAAAGAAGTGAATCCCTATAGTTTCATTTATGAATAAAAGGAAGTGACAAGTAGATGCCTTGGAGTATACTGAAGAATTAGGACTGAAAATAATCCATTCATGTTCGTGGGAATTATTGAGTTCAAATCCAGCCTCAGATAGTTACAAACTGTGTGACCCTGGCCAAGTAACTTAACCTCTCTTTGCTTCATTTTCCTCATCTGCAAAATGAAGATAACAGTAGCGCCCACCTCCCAAGGTTGTTGTGAGGATCAATGAGATAGTAATTATAAAACACTGTACAATGCCTGACACATAGTAAATGTAAAGAAGTATTAGGAGCCCTCCTCTTAACCCCAATATGTGCACCCAACTTACCCTGCCCCCTCTGTCTTGGCCAATGGAAATTGACACCTCCCCCAAATCACCCTCTTCTGGGAACCATAGTTAAATAGTCACACTCAGTCCCTCTACTTATGCCCTCAATCCAACTCTACCAGGGTTTAACAGAGCAGATGTATGAGAACCTCTACATGTGAATTCCCTATCTTCCCCCCATGACTTCCCCCTTCCTAAAGCAATAATTCTCCTTGGAATCTATTAGAACCAAAAGAGATAAAAAGAAGAAATGCTGCCAGAAATGTAGATCCTTTTACCCAAACCCCAGCCCTGTACTCCTCCTGTCCTACCTTAACCTTGTCCCTACTTTCACCAAAGACTTTCAAAAAGCTGGGCTGGTGTCAGGCAAGAGTAGAATAGAGGAAATGTCCATTGGGGCTATGTCTGAAGTTTCTTGTCATTGGACTTCCTCAGGGAAAGAAGAGAGACTTATTTATTTTTCCTGGGAAAGAAAGAACAGGCCAGACAATACTATTCATCACCCTCTCTTTTCTACACTCTTTGTCTGGACACTTACCATATTACAGCCTCGCTATATTACAACAATTAGTCCAATTCTCCCTTCTTCAAAGATCCATAAAATCCCAAATGCTTATTAAGACTGATTGGAGAATGTTTGTCCCACTTGCCGCTAGAAGGAACTGCTCTGTCAATTGTATTGAGAGAGCAAGAAGGCTAATAAACTTCCACTTCAGAATGTGTGGAGAGAACTAAAAGTAAGAACACAAGAAAGGTAGGATGGGGTCAGGTGGTGAGGAGATATTTGTTTTAAAATAGTATTCATTTCCAATTACATATAATGACAATTTTTAACATTTTTAAAATTTGAGTTCCAAATTTCTTCCTTCTCTCCCATACAACTCCCTCCATAACATGATAAGAAATTTTTTTTTTTTGGAATTTCTTTTATTAATTTATTTATTTAACTTTTTTACATTCATTTTCACAAAATTTTGGGTTCCAAATTTTCTCCCCATTTCTCCCCTCCCCACACCCCAATACACCAAGCATTCTAATTGCCCCTATCACCAATCTGCCCTCTCTTCTATCATCCCTGCCTTCCCTTGTCCCCATCTTCTCTTTTGTCTTGTAGGGCCAGATAACTTTCTATTCTCCATTACCTGTATTTCTTATTTTGTAGTAGCAAGAACAATACTCAACAGTTGTTCCTAAAACTTTGAGTTCCTCTTCTCCCTATCCCTCCCTCCCCACCCATTCCCTTTGGGAAGGCAGGCAATTCAACATAGGCCATATCTGTGAAGTTTTGCAAATGACTTCTATAATGCTCATGTTGTGTAAGACTAACTATATTTCCCTCCATCCTATCCTGCCCACCATCGTTTTTATTCTCTCTTTTAATCCTGTCCCTCCCCAAGAGTGTTGATTTCAAATTGTTCCCTCCTCCCATTGCCCTCCCTTCCATCATCCCCCCAACCCTGCTTATCCCCTTCTCCCCCACTTTCCTGTATTGTAAGATAGGTTTTCATCCCAAAATGAGTGTGCATTTTATTCCTTCCTTTAGTCAAATGTGATGAGAGTAAACTTCATGTTTTTCTCTCAACTCCCCTCTTTTTCCCTCCTCTAGGAGTCTCCTGCTTGCCTCTTCTATGAGAGATAATTTGTCTCATTCCATTTCTCCCTCTCTCCTCCCAATACATTTCTCTCTCACCACTTAACTTCATTTTTTTAAAGATATGATCCCATCCTATTCAATTCACTCTGTACTCTCTGTCTCTGTGTGCGTGTCTGTGTGTGTGCATGTGTGTGTGTGTGTGGGGGGGTGTGGGTGTGTAATCCCACCAACTACCCAGATACTGAAAAGTTTCAAGAGTTACAAATATTGTCTTTCCATGTAGGAATGTAAACAGTTCAACTTTTAGTAAGTCCCTTATGACTTCTCTTTGCTGTTTACCTTTTTATGCTTCTCTTCATTCTTGTGTTTCAAAGACGAATTTTCTTTTCAGCTCTGGTCTTTTCATCAAGAATGCTTGAAAGTTGTATACTAATATCATGTGACAGAAATTTGGTAGCACAATAATCCTCAACTCTCCAAAAATTTTACTTTTTGAGTTAATCAGAGTAGAATTTTCGCAAAGAAGTGAACTACACAAAGTTCTGGAACTTAAAGACAGAAATGTGTCAAAACATATATTTCTTGGATGGAATTCACAGAATATGAAGTTTAACCTTATTTTGAGAACTCAGGATCCTATTAGAAGCATAATTTATTATAATGCAGAGACAGATGGTATAAGACACAGATCTAAATGAATGCAGACTTTGATGACTCTTCAGGGGATAGACTATACTCAGAAATGAACTATATAGAAAAAGGAATACACACATATATGCATATGTATATATACACATGAGCCTCATGAACTACTGACTTTTTCAGGAACTATATTTAGCTCTCTAATACTGGATATCTGTTTGGAATGCTAAAACTGATTATTAAGAAATGAGTTTGACTCAGTTAATTGAATTTACTTACACATATCTTTTTAGGCAGTTTGGTACATAAGAGAAAAGTCACCTTCATAGAGGTATAGAAGATTCAGAGATGTCTATTAAAGGCGACCTTTTCTAACCCCCTCATTTTGCAGAAGAGGACATTGAGGTGCAGAAAGGTTAAATATCTTGTGCAAGGTCATAGAAGTATAGTCACAAGTAGCAGATCTTTTGACTTTACATTCACTGTTCTTTCTAATGTGTCCAGTTATCTAATGGCTTCACATCCTTTGATGGAAAACCATTCATTCACAATATGTTTTGGTTCTTCATTTAGGGAGATGGATTGTGTTAAGACCGTTTTATATCCTTAGGTGAATCAGAATCTACAAAGAATTTGAACTGCTCTTTAATAAAGTTTAGAGGGCAGGTGAATGAATTCTCGTTGTACTCACCATCAATATTTTATTATGCTGAACTTTTCCAACTCATTCAGCTATTTGTTTCTTTGTTTCAAGTTAGTGCAATATTTTTACACTTCTACATTTGAATGCATACCATATATGACTTCTGTGAGACCCATTCTGTTGTGCTATGTGTATAAACATTCATAGAAAGGCTATCCAATTCTATTATGACTGCTTAAGATGTCTTAAACCTCTAGAAACACTGTATGGAAACTTATTTGACTCTTCCCTCCCTTATCCCCCCCACCCACATGCAATAATTCCCAACAGCTATCAAGACTGAGTGCTGGATCTGCTTTTCCCTAGGTTTTTCCAACCAGATTTCCCAGCTGTTTTGTGTTCTGTTTGTGTGACACTGTAATAATGATTTGCCTAGCTTTGTATCCCTAAGTCCTTCTAAGATTTACACCTGGTATTATTTAAACTTCAATACTTAATACTACCCCTTTACTCAGACTAGTCTAATTCCTGGTCAAGGTGAAGATAAGGAATACGTAGGCTCATTGGTTCCGTGTAAAATCATTCATTCTAATGTTGTTTCTTTGTCCCTGAATTTTGGTTTAATCAACTAGAATTATTGCCTTGTTGCCCTGGGACGAAACCCCTACCTTTCTTCCCAGTAACATGGGAACCCATTTCCCTGCCTTTGTGTGAGATTGTCTTCCTCTTTACCTTGCTTCCCTGGCTTTCTCTAAGTCTCAGTAAAAAGGTTTAGCTTCCTCAAGAAGCCTCTCCCAGTCTTTCTGAATTTTGGTGCCTTCCCTCTAAGATTTATCTTGTATTTATCATTTTTATACATTTTTTTAAAAATCTTGTGTTCCACATGAGACTATGAGTTCCTTTAGAGGAGAGGTTAAGTTCTTTTTTCTCCCTTTCTTTTTATGTCTATTGCTTATCCAGTGCCTGGCACATAGTAGGTGCTTTATAAATGCTTGTTTACTTGAGTATATCTCTGTCTTTTCTCTTATCCTATATCCCACTGATTCCAGGGCTAGAATTTTGCCTTGTTCCCCAAGACCTTCTGGCTACCATGGTCCTGCTTCTGAATTATAATTCTTATAATTGGATCCCTGTTACTTGATATCAGATATTTGCAGTGTAAATAGAAGGTAATAGACTGAAGGGCACTGGGATTTAGGAAATTCAGTAAAGTCTTCTACAGCAGATAAGACTGGAGCTAAGTCTTAAAGGAATCCAATTGCCTCCAATCGGAGATCAGGAGGAAGACCTTTCTAGGCATGAGCAGGGGCAGCCATTGCATATGTATGAAGTCATGCAAGGGATGCTACATATAAGGAACAGTGTAACTAGATCATAAAGTGTGTATAGTGGAATAAAGTAAAAAGAATACTAGAAAGGTAGAAAAGGGGACACATTGAGAACTTTAAATGCCTTCTATTTTATCCAAGATACAATGTAGAATAACTATAGTTTATTGAGTTAGGGAAGTGACACGTTGAGGTATAAATTTTAAGAAATTATTTTGGCAGCAGAATGGAAAATGCACTGAAATGAGGAGAGACTTAAAGCAAAGTGATCAGCTGGAAGGATTCTGCAATAGACCAGGCAAGAAGTAGTGAGAATCTGTAAGTACAAGGGTGGGAATTATGATTAGTGAGAAGGGGATGTAAATGAAAAAAATTCTGAAGGTGAAAAACAAAAAGGTTTGACAATAAATTGGAAGAGAAGAGCATTTTGAGGAAAATATAATGAGTTTTGTATATTTTTAGTTTAAGATGCCTAGGGAACATCAAATTTAAATTTTCGAAAAGTCAGTCAATAATGAGGGAATAGAGCTTAGGGGAGAAATTTGGACTGGATATATAGATCTGGGGATCATTTCAAAGAGAAAATAATTGAACTGATAAGATCATCAAGTGAGATATAATGTGGAAGTAAGAGAAAAGAGTCAATGGTGCAGAGCCTTAGGAGAACACTTACAATTAGTAGCATAAGCTGAAGGAGGATCCAAGAAAGGGGAAAATAAGAGGAGTGGTCAGATGACAAGGAGGAGGACCAGGAAAGAGCAGTACCCCAAAAACTTAGAGAGGAGAGACTATAGAGGAAGACAAAGGGAAAGCATAGAAGCCTAAAGAGAGATCTAGATGGTTGGGCAATTATGGGATCATTGGTAATTTTGGAGTGGACAGTTGAATGAAGTCAGATAATAAAGGATTTGCTTAGAAGCAAATGAGAGAAAAGGAATTGGAGGAACAGGGATCTTACAAACATTCTAAGCAATAGAAAGAAAGGAAAGTTATATGTGTGATTATTAAGGAAAGAAAAATATAAAAATACTCCATTTTAAGAATTTTTATTTTTAAGAGAAAATATTGATTTACAGATTAATAAAGCAAAAATTAAACCTACAAATTTCTTAAAAATGAAATATTTTTAAAAGAATATCAGTACCCCAGACATCCCAGGGGGATGTCGGGTGGGCTCAGGCCTTGGAAGAGCTCAAAAAGGATTTTGAAAAGCAAGTTAGACAGGTGGAGGAAAAACTGGGAAGAGAAATGAGAGAGATGCAAGGAAAGTATGAAAAATGGGTCAATACCTTGGTAAAGGAGACCCAAAAAAATGCTGAAGAAAATAACACCTTGAAAAATAGGCTCACTCAATTGGCTAAAGAGGTTCAAAAAGCCAATGAGGAGAAGAATGCTTTCAAAAGCAGAATTAGCCAAATGGAAAAAAGAGGTTCAAAAGCTCACTGAAGATAATAGTTTTCTCAAAATTAGAATGGAACAGATGGAGTCTAATGACTTTACGAGAAACCAAGAAATCACCAAACAAAACCAAAAGAATGAAAAAAATGGAAGAGAATGTGAAATATCTCATGGGAAAAACAACTGACCTGGAAAATAGATCCAGGAGAGACAATTTAAAAATTATGGGACTACCTGAAAGTCATGATCAAAAAAAGAGCTTAGACATCATCTTCCATGTAATTATTGAGGAAAACTGCCCTGACATTCTAGAACCAGAGGGCAAAATAAGTATTGAAAGAATCCATCGATCACCACCTGAAAGAGATCCAAAAAGAGAAACTCCTAGGAACATTGTGGCCAAATTCCAGAACTCCCAGCTCAAGGAGAAAATCTTTCAAGCAGCTAGAAAGAAACAATTCCAGTATTGTGGAAATAAAATCAGGACAACTCAAGATCTAGCAGCTTCTACATTAAGGGATCTAAGGGCATGGAATAGGATATTCCAGAAGTCAAAGGAACTAGGACTCAAACCAAGAATCACCTACCCAGCTAAACTGAGTATAATACTTCAGGGGAAAAAATGGTCTTTCAATAAATTGAGGACTTTCAAGCATTCTTGATGAAAAGACCAGAGCTGAAAAGAAAATTTGACTTTCAAACACAAGAATGAGAAGAAGCATGAAAAAATAAACAGCAAAGAGAAGTCTTAAGGGACTTACCAGAAGTGAACTGTTTACATTCCTACATGGAAAGACAATATTTGTAACTCTTAAAACTTTTCAGCATCTGGGTAGTTGGTGGGTCCATACACACACATGTACATGCATACCCGCACACACACATACACACATGCACACACATACAGAGACAGAGAGTACAGATTGAATTGAATAGGATGGGACCATATCTTAAAAGAAATTAAGGTAAATGGTGAGAGAGAAATGTAGTGGGAAGAAAGAGGGTGAAATGGAATGGGGTAATAATATGTCATTTAAGAGGCAAGTAGGAGCCTTTTTAGTGGAGGGAAAAAGAGGAGAGCTTAGAAAAAAAAACAAACAAGAAGTTTACCCTCATCACATTTGAGTAAAGGAAGGAATAAAATGCACACTCATTTTGGTATGAAAACCTATCTTACAGTATAGGAAAGTGGGGGAGAAGGAGATAAGCAAGGGGGGGATGATGGAAGGGAGGGCAAAGGGTGGAGGGAGCAATTTGAAGTCAACACTTGGGGAGGGACAGGATCAAAAGAGAGAAGAGAAACAGTGAGGGGCAGGTTAGGATGGAGGGTAATTCAATAAGTCTTACACAACACGACTATCAGGGAAGTCATTTGCAAAACTACATAGAAATGGCCTATATTGAATTGCCTGCCTTCCCAAAGGGAATGGGTGGGGAGGGAGGGATGGGGAGAATTTGGAACTCAAAGTTTTAGGAACAACTGTTTAGTATTGTTGTTGCTACTAGGAAATAAGACATACAGTTAATGAGGAATAGAAAGTCATCTGGCCCTACAGGAGAAAAGAGAAAACGGAGACAAAAGAAGGGAGGGATGACAGAAGAGAGGGCAGATTGGAGATAGGGAAAATTAGATTGCTTGGGGTATTGGGGTGGGGGGAGGGGATAAAAGGGGAGAAAATTTGGAACCCAAAATTTTATGAAAATGAATGTAAAAAGCCAAATAAATAAATAAATAAATAGGTAGATAGATAAATAAATAAATAAAAGAATATGAGATGAAAATGTATGAAGGAAGTAGGAGAATTAAAGGTAGAAGGGCAACACTAGAGCACCATGAATAAACCCCACAGCCCCCATGTAGGGAAATCAATCGTGTATTGTATTGGATAAAATTTCTATATTAAAAATGTGTGTAAATGAAGACAGGGAAAGGGAAGAATATTTTTATCAAGTCTTTGGGTTCATAGTGAAAATATGTTGATTCCTATATTCTTTCAGCAAGAATTGAGGGTATGGAAAAAATAAGAGAGGGAACAGAAGGGAAGAGTCAAAACTGAAAGAATGAAAGGAGAGGATTCAGTTCAAAAGCAGGAAAGGGTCCCTTTGATAAATAATTCTATGGGGGAAGTGATACCATTTTGCAATTGACAATGGAAACTTTATAATGGGTTTAATCTGGGGAGAGATTGTAGACTGAGAGACCATCTTCCCCAAGTAAATGTTGTGCTACTTCCTATATAATATTGCAGACCTCTGTCCATAGTTCTTCAGCATTCTGTTTACCAGATCTATTCCCCTAAATATGTTCATCAATTCCACTTCATAGTCACAAGGGATGCTATTTAGGCCATACATTTATGGTTTGATATTTTCCTTACTTTCTTTAATTTAAGTTTGAATTTTGAAATAAGAAACTAAGTAACAGTTGAATTCAGGTTGTGATTTAACTGACTGTATAGATTTTAGCTGAAAAGTATATAATCAATCTGATTTATCTTGATGAAACTCCATCAGTCTTTGTCCTGATTCAATTTATACTTCAAGGCCAAATTTCCCTATTGTTACATTTATATTTTGATTTCTCACTTTAGTATTCCAACCTTCTATTATGAATGTGGCATCTTTTTGGGTGTTATTTCTAGAAGATATTGTAGGTCTTCATAGAACAGATCAGCTCTGAACCTCTTAGGAATTAGTGTTTGGAATACATTCTTATATTACCTTGGTGTTGAATAATTTGCCTTAGATTTGAAAATATGCTATTCTGTCATTTTTGAGATTTTACCACAGTATTGCTTTTCTCATCTTTTTATTGACAGTGAATGCCTCCCTCTTTCTTCTAACGGATTCTTGTCCATGGTTATATGTAGTGATCACTTGAATTAAATTCTCCTATTCTCATCCATTTGAGTTCACTATAATTCAAGATGCCAGTGTTTAATCTTTCCATATCCTTTTTGACCATATTCAGCTTACCTCAGTTCATTGATCTTACATTCCAAGTTCTTATACAATTTCAGTCTTTACAGCACTGGACTTTACTTTTGTCACCAGACACACTCACAGCTCAGCTTTCTTTTGGCTTGGCCCAGAGTCTTCCTTAATACTGGAGCTACTTAGACAAAGGCAAAAGAAACAGTCCCTGATCTCAAGGCTTTTAAAATCTAATGAGGGAAATAGCAGGTAAACAACTATGTACAAGCAACACGTATATATACATATATGTATGTATATATATATATATATATATTGCACCATTCATTCAACTTACATGGCTACTGTAAAATACTGTTTACAAAACCTATTTCCTTTTCATCCCTTGTCTAAGTATTCTCTTTTTCATATGTGAAACTTATTCTGATAAAGTCCTGGTGGAAATCGGAAAGGAGGCAAGGGAGTGAGTAGTTAATGATATTTTCTCCCCTACATTTTTCATTAGTAATAATACCTGTGGTTTTTGCCCTGTTATTTACTTTTGTCCCCTCGTTATACTCCTAAAATTGTTCTATCATCTCCAGCACAGACCTCCTCTGTAAAACTGGTCTGGTCTAGCTACAGTTCCCACCCTTGTCATCTTTAGTGCCATTTCTCCTATTGCAATATCATCATTGCTGTACAGATAAAATTATTGATAAAATTAGAGGGATAATAATAATCCCTCCCACTTTCTCCAGAGATGCTTATACCCAAACCACAAGCAGCATTGAATGTCCTGTCTTTAAAGACCTCCAGGAAAGGACATTTTATAACTTTACTTGAAATATCCATTTTGTATTTTTAATGATTATCCATACAAGAAATCAAGATAACTGGACAATTAAGTGGAAAGATATAAATCAAACCAGTTGACTCAAATTAAAACAAGTCCAAATGTAAATTTTCTTCTTCAAAATTAATATAAATTTGTTTATTTCTACTTGTCCTTTTTTTTTTCAAAATAACAGAGCGAGTGACACTTTCTGTAGTCTCCTCACAGTGACCTCACTGTCGAGTCATTTCCTCCCTACTAGAACCTAAATCTGCACTCCTGCCTTCCCCATGACTCTGATAGGTGAGCCCTTTGCCCTATCTGCATAGGATCTAGGCAACCATGCTACTTCTTTTGGTTTCCTCTCTGTGCCTCCATAAGTACCCTTTCCCCATTTTATTCACTTTCAGCTATCCTTCATGTGTCATCTTCCATCATTAGAATTCAAAATCCTTGGTGGCAGGGACTTGTCTTTATTTTCATGTATCTCCAGCACTTAGAACAATACCTGATAAATAACATCCACTTTGATAAATGCTCCATCATTAATCTACTATCTATCTCTTTTATCATCTATTTCTATCATCAGTTCTATCTCTATTATCCATCTGTACCACCTCAAGTCTATCATGTAATTCTTTCAGTCTCTATTATTTATCTCTTTCATCTAGTTCTTTCTATTTATAAATCTATCAAATTACCTAGTATAGAATACAAACATTGGAAAGTAGTAACATAGAAGTAAGAAATAATTCTTCAAGTTCCACAAATAAAAAGTAATCAGAGATTAGTGGTTATAGCCTCTCCTGTGCTTTACATTTTTTAAAAATCTTGAAAGTTGCTACATTTTGAATAATACCCTTTAATTTCTTCTAATTAGCAAATTATTTTAATTAAATAATATAAACTATACTTTATGACACATTTTAAATGCATCATATGTGCTCTGTAATCAAATTTCACACAGTGAAATGTCCCAGTTTGACACAATCATCCCATTATGCTCACAATAGCTCTTCTTTTATAGGCACCAAAAATACAGCTATATTTGAAAATATGCAAAATTTAAAAGTAGAAAAAGACCAAAGTGAAGCAGTGAGTTACACTATTAAAAAGTTATCATTAATTGTCACTTCATTAAGGCAGACAAGGAGCATAACTATTAAAAAACCAAAACATTTGCTATAGATATCCTATCTCTGCCTAAAAATAAAGTTCTTTCATTGGGATGTTTGGAAGGAAACAAGCATTTATTAAGTGTCTACTGCATAAAGTGCTAAGTGCTTTGCAAATAACTCATTTGGTCCTCACAACAACTTTGGGAGTTAGCTTCTATTATTACCCTCATATTACAGTTGAGGTAACTGAGGCAAACAGAAGTAAAATGACATAAAGTTCCCATAACTGGTAAGCATCTGGGGCTGTCTTCATGCCCAGATTTTCATGCTCTTTTGCCACATAAGGTCATGGCCCTGACAACATCTGCCTAGCCACAGTCTACAATCTATTATCTGGTTATTTGTTGAATGTTAATAGATGTTATTTGACTGGCAGATAAGAATTATTTGTGAAATATATGAGCTAGACAATACTAGTCTTGCTGGAGCTATTATTATTAAACATTATTGTAAATTATTTAAAGAGGTCTATAAATATACAATGTCCATGGGTTGGAGGAATATGTGTTGTATGGGGGTGTGGGGAAAGAGACCTTTCCAGTAGGAGCAGAATCTGTTTTAATCGAGTCAGTGTTTATGAATATTTCCCACTGAGTGATTTTCTTTGAAAGAAATGTAGTTTGGGAAACTCTTATCTGATATTTTATGTGATTTCTCTAACCTTAGTCATTATGTTGAGTGAGAACATGTTTAGAAGAAAAGAACATCTTTCAACTCTGTATTTCCAATCTATAGCAGCTGTCGAATCAACAGTGATTCCATTTTTGAAGGATTGCCACTGAAGTGCTCTTTGTGATGTCTGAGCAAACACACTAGGGGCTTTTTGAAACTCAAATGAAATGAAATAGAACATGCCTTTGGCAAGCATTTCCTTCAGAAGAGTGCTGCTGAGAAATGCAATGGTAGACTCATTTCAACAATTACACCAACATGCTTCCCTCCTCTGCTTCACATTAGAACAATTTTGTTTCCTTTCAAACTAAAAAAGTCTCAGCCATGGACATATCACTTTGGCTTTCATGATGAAAACTTAAAAATCATTAGGCATAAATGTGAGATGGATGATACATGTTCCAATAAGTGTACTTAAGAATTTTTAAGATGTATTAGAATACTTTGTAAAATAAATTATACAGCCTAACATTTCCATTTGTTTCAGCTAATTATTATTATATGTTAAATTATGGCTGCCTATACAATTTTCCGTTCTGGGGCTGAAGTTTTAAATTCTAGGTCACAACAATATGGGAACTAATAACTTACATGAATTTTCATTTTTAATGGCCATTATTACCTACAATATATGCATCCATACTCTGATTATTATGCCTGAGTAAGTACCACACATAGTTTGTGCAATTAAAAGTTGGGAACATTTTTGTTCTTGTTTTTAAAATACAGAATATTTTTGCAAAGGGAGAAGATGTCTTTAATAGAAACACTGAGTACTAATAGCTAGAATGCTGAGGTTGGCGTCACAGAAACCTGGGTCCTTCTGTCTTCTCATCCTTACTGCTTCCATGTGTTTCCTTTGACGTCTTGTAGATCTGCACTAGTGGAAGATGTTTCCATGTGGGAGTAACTTATATGAAAACACAGACACTTCTCTTATTTATGTAATTGTGCTATAAATCATCTGTTTGTGTTGACTGAGTTTTATAAACTTCAATATTGGGTATTTTAAATACTATTAATTGTAAAAGAAACAAATTTCTAACCGGGAAGGTGAGATTTTTCTTAAGGCTAAGAAAAAATGCACCTCAGTGGGACTGTCTCCTTTATTGTAACTGTATTCTGTTTTCCAACATTGTTCCCATTTCTCCATGCAAATCAGTCACCCAAATGTCTAACCCACTGCAAATTCCTTACTAGAGTATAAATTCTCTGAGGGCAAGAACGGTGTGTTACAATTCATCTTTGTAGCCCTTTGCTATGTATTATTTCATAGATAACTATTAATTGGGTGAATAAGTTCATAAACAGAATAAAACATTTCAATATATGAATATAAGAAGCTTGATCGAAATCAACTACCTATTAATTTCTGTTGGGTAGATTGTTGTTTTTGTTTTTAAATAAGTGTATGTGTAGATATACATACTTAGGTGTGTGTGTGTGTGTGTGTGTGTGTGTCTATAATAATTAATAGGGACTGCATTTTTTCATTGGTTTGATTATCATTGGTTAAGAGACCTGTTGGATGAGGAAACACTCTACCAATGTGGGTTGTTACCTTTAATAAAACTTATAGCTTAAGACTAGGACTCAGAGAGGTAGCCAGAGCACTGAGAGGTGAAATCATTTGCCCAGGCTCACACAGTCGGTATGTATCAGAAACAAGACTAGAATTCAGACCTTTGTATCTCCAAGATTAGCTCCCTATCTACTTTGCCAGACTATCTCTCTTTCCTTCTCATCCTCCTTTAACTTCTTTCTCCTCTCCCCTCTCTCTCATATCTTCATTTCATTCTTCTTTTCCTCTCACACCCAATACTATCCTTTCCCTTTCGCTAAGCTTAATAAGATAGTCACAAAACAGATTCATTTGTTTGTTTCCCTTTCTATGTTTTTTGTTGTCTTCTGTGTGTTAAAAAAAGCTTTTCTTCTTACCAATGTTCTCTTTGTGTGTGTATTTATTATTTTCTACTAATATATTACCTCCATCCTACCTCCCTAGTAGATGGCCTCTCTGGAAATAGATGTATATAGCCTTGAAAAAGAAAAACATAATCAACACATTGACAAGATCTAAGAATTAGTATATGCATCCTAGCCTATTATCACTCCATAAGGAAATGAGCTTATATTTCATTATCACCCCTTTGAAGTTACCAGTATTTGCTATTTGGATCAGTAGTTCCTATCTTCATGAAGTGTAAAAGTAGAGGAAATGGCTGCTATGAGAATTACAATTGAATGTGATGTTTGGTAGTTCCTTGTGTGGCCTTGCTTAACTCTCTCTTTTTTTTAATATAATATCATTGGTTTAATAAATGTATATATTAGTAAAGTATGCTTGATCCATAGTTATACAAATGGATCTATGATTTCACAAACATGGTTATTTCCTTCCATTCCCTCTAATGATACCAATTGCAACCTGTCCTTTCTAGACCTATGTAGTCATTGTCCAGGACCTCTCATGAATTGACCACTGGGGTCTACACAATGTACTGTACTTGGACTTTATTTAAATTCTTTTTACATTGTAAGGATATTAGTATCTTTCAAATGATTCTCATTTTCACTATACAATGAGCCCATATTTTTGCTTACACATTTCTTTTATTAACATTCTTTTGTTTTTCAGATTTAGAGTTCCAAATTCTCTCCTTCCCTACACCCCACCATTGACAAAGCAATCCATTTGACATGGGTTATATGTGTATAGCCATGAACAACACATTTCCATGCAAGTCATTCCGTGAAAGAAAACACAGACCAAAAAAAAAAAATCTTAAAAAAATAAATAAATAAAAAGTATCTTTGATCTTCATCCAAGAATGCTACCAGCTCTTTCTCTGGAGATGGACAGTACCTTTCATCATAACTCCTACAGAATTGTCTTAGTTCATTGTGTTACTGAGACTAGCTAAATATTCATAGTAGATCATCATGTACTATTGCTGTTACCATGTACAATATTCCCCTGGTTCTGCTCATTTCACATAATTCTTTCCATGTTTTTCTGATAGTATCCTGCTCATTATTTCTTTTATTTATTGATTATAATTAAATGACTTTTAGTTTTCAACATGGACTTTCACAAGATTTTGAGTTCCAAATATTCTCCAGATCTCTTTCCTCCCCCCCACCCCAAGATAGCAGCATTCTGATTATTCCTTCCCCCAATCACCCCTCCCTTATATCAATACCACTCTTCTCTTATTTCCTTCTCCTCTATTTTCTTGTAGGGAAATATTTTTATACCCCCTGTGTGTATACATATATGTGTATGCATATATATGAGTGTATATATGTTTGTGGGTATATATACATATATACACATACATATATGCACACATATGTATGCATACATATGTGTGTATGTGTATATGTATGTTTCTATGTGTGTGTGTATATATATTCCCTCCAATTATCCTAATACTGAAAAAACACTCAAGGGTTACAAATATTATCTTTCCATGTTGGAGAGTAAACAATTCAAATTTAGTAAGCCGCTTATGATTTCTCTTTCATGTTTACCTTTTCATGCTTCTTTCGATTCTTGTATTTGAAAGTCAAATTTTCTAGTGAGCTTTGGGCTTTTCATCAAGAATGTTTGAAAGTCCTCTATTTCACTGAATGCCCATCTTCCACCCCCAACTCCTACCGAAGTATTATACTCAGTTTTGTTGGGTAGATGATTCTTGGTTTTAATCCTAGTTCCTTTGACCTCTGGAATATCATATTCCAACTCTTCCAATTCCTTAATGCAGAAGCTGCTAGATCTTGTGTTATTCTGATTGTGTTTCCACAATATTCAAATTATTTCTTTCTGGTTGCTTCCAATATTTTCTCCGTGACTTGAGAACTTTGGAATTTGATTACAATATGCCTAGGAGTTTTCCTTTGGGGATCTCTTTCAGGTGTCAATTGATGGATTCATTCAATATCTCTTTTATCCTCTGGTTCCAGAGTATCAGGAAGTGTTCCTTGATAATTTCTTGAAAGATAATGTCTAGGCTCTTTTTTTGATCATGGCTTTCATGTAGTCCAACAATTTTTAAATTATCTCCCTGGATCTATTTCCCCAGTCAGTGGTTTTTCCAATGAGATATTTCATATTAACTTCTATTTTTTCATTCTTTTGGTTTTTTTTTATAATTTCTAGAATTTTCATAAAGTCATTAGGTTTTATCTGCTCCATTCTAATTTTTACGTAATTATTTTCTTCAGTGACCTTTTGGACCTCCTTTTCTATTTGACCAATTCTATTTTTTAAAATATTCTTCCCCTCATTGGCTACTTGAACCACTTTTGTCATTTGGCTCAGTCTATTTTTTTTTCTTTTCTTTCTTTTTTTTTTTAATATAAATTTATTTATTTAACTTTTTACATTCACTTTCAAAAATTTTGGCTTCCAAATTTTCTCCCCATTTGTCCCCTCTCCCCACCGCAATACACCAAGCATTCTAATTTCTCCTATCACCAATCTGCCCTCTCTTCTATCATCCCTCCCTTTTCTTGTCCCCATCTTCTCTTTTGTCCTGTGGGGCCAGATGACTTTCTATTCCCCATTAACTATATTTCTTATTTCCTAGTAGCAACAACAATACTCAACAGTTATTCCTAAAATTTTGAATTCCAAATTCTCCCCATCCCTCCCTCCCCATCCATTCCCTTTGGGAAGGCAGGCAATTCAATATAGGCCATATCTGTGTAGTTTTGCAAATGACTTCGATAATAGTCGTGTTCTGTAAGACTAACAATATTTCCCTCCATCCTATCCTGACCCCATTGATTCTGTTCTGTCTTTTGATCCTGTCCCTCCCCAAGAGTGTTGACTTCAAATTGCTCCCTCCTCCCATTACCCTCCCTTGCATCATCCCCCCCACCCTGCTTATCTCCTTCTCCCCCAATTTCCTGTATTGTAAGATAGGTTTTCATACCAAAATGAGTGTGCATTTATTCCTTCCTTTAGTAGAATGTGATGAGAGTAAACTTCATGATTTTTTCTCAGCTCTCCTCTTTTTCCCTCCACTTAAAAGTCTCCTGCTTGCCTCTTGAATGAGAGATTAATTTACCGCATTTCCATTTCACCCTCTCTCCCTCCCAACTACATTTCTCTCTCAGTTTACCTTAATTTCTTTTAAGATATGGTCCCATCCCATTCAATTCACTCTGTGCTCTCTGTCTCTCTGTGTGTGTGTGCACACGTGTAAATGTGTGTGTGCGTGTGTGTGTGTGTGTGTGTGTGTGTGTGTGTGTGTGGTCCCACCAACTACCCAGATACTGAAAAGTTTTCAGAGTTACAAATATTGTCTTTCCATGTAGGAATGTAAACAGTTCACCTTTGGTAAGTCCCGTATGACTTCTCTTTGCTGTTTACTTTTTCATGCTTCTTCTCATTCTTGTGTTTGAAAGTCACATTTTCTTTTCAGCTCTGGTCTTTTCATCAAGAATGCTTGAAAGTCCTCTGTTTCATTGAAAGACCATATTTTCCCCTGAAGTATTATACTCAGTTTTTCTGGGTAGGTGATTCTTGGTTTGAGTCCTAGTTCCTTTGACTTCTGGAATATCCTATTCCACACCCTTCGATCCCTTAATGTAGAAGCTGCTAGATCTTGTGTTATTCTGATTGTATTTCCACAATATCTGAATTGTTTCTTTCTAGCTGCTTGCAATATTTTCTCCTTGACCTTGGAATTCTGGAATTTGGCCACAATGTTCCTAGGAGTTTCTCTTTTTGGATCTCTTTCAGGTGGTGATCAATGGATTCCTTGAATACTTATTTTGCCCTCTGGTTCTAGAATATCAGGGCAGTTTTCCTTGATAATTTCATGAAAAATGATGTCTAGGCTCTTTTTTTTGATCATGGCTTTCAGGTAGTCCCATAATTTTTAAATTGTCTCTCCTGGATCTATTTTCCAAGTCAGTTGTTTTTTCCAATGAGATATTTCACATTCTCTTCCATTTTTTCATTCTTTTGGTTTTGTTTTGTGATTTCTTGGTTTCTCAGAAAGTCATTATCCTCCATCTGTTCCATTCTAATTTTGAGAGAACTATTTTCTTCAGTGAGCTTTTGAACCTCTTTTTCCATTTGGCTTATTCTGCTTTTGAAAGCATTCTTCTCCTCATTGGCTTTTTGAACCTCTTTTGCCAATTGAGTGAGCCTATTTTTCAAAATATTTTCTTCAGCATTTTTTGGGTCTCCTTTGGCAGGGTATTGACCCATTTTTCATGCTTTTCTTGCATCTCTCTCATTTCTCTTCCCACTTTTTCCTCCACCTGTCTAACTTGATTTTCAAAATCCTTTTTGAGCTCTTCCATGGCCTGAGCCCATTGGATATCTATTTAGGTGTTTGGGGTACAGAGGCCTTGACTTCTATGTCTTTCCCTGATGGTAATCATTATTCCTCATCAGAAATGAAAGGTGGAAACATATGTTCACCAAGAAAGTAGCCTTCTATGGTCTTATTTTTCTTCACTTTTCTGGGCATTTTCCTGGCCAGGAAATTGATTTCTGAGATTCCTGTCCACCCCAGCCTAGATCCGCCCAGCTAGTTCTTAGGGTCTGAGATTCAAATGCTGCCCTCCAGCCTCAGGGCTTTCAGCGGGTGTGTGTGTGTGTGTGGCTGCTATTCAATATGAGCTTAAGTTCAGGTTCTCAGTTGGGGGCAGGGCCACTTCCCAGGCTCAGTTCCCTCAGGGGGTTTATGGGGAGACCTTCAGTAATGGATCTGAGGTCCTGTCTGCTCCAGGAGTGCCACTGCCTCTGCCTCTGCAGTTGCCTCCCAGGTAGGCCCGAGTCACGGACACACCCCACTCCTGTCTTGGCCAGCCCAGAAGTCTCTCTCACTGACCTGTAGCACCTGTGGGTGGAGGGACCTTCGCGCCCACTGGAGATTCCATCCCTCAAGCCTGCTCATATCTGCTCCTCTGGGGCCACGTGGCCAGGGCAGGGCAGGGCTGGGTTCCACTTTGGTGTCAGTTTTTCAGGGCTCTCTGGAATGGAAATCTCCTCCACCATGTTGCTGCACGGCTTGCACTGCTCCAGAATTTGTGGGGAGTTCTTTTTACAGGAAATTTATGGGCTGTCGGTTCGGAGCTAGCATACGTGAGTCTTTCCACTCCACCATCTTGGCTTCTCCCTGACTCAGTCTATTTTTAAGGTGTTATTTTCTTCAGCATTTTGGGGGTTCCCTTTAGTAAACAGCTGACTCATTTTTCATGATTTTTTTGTATCACTCTTATCTCTCTTCTATGTGTTTCCTCTAGTTCTCTTACTTGATTTTCAAAATCCTTTTTGAGCTCCTCCATGACCTGAGGTCAATTCATATTTTTCTTGGAGGGTTTGGATGTAGAAGCTTTGACTTTGTTGCCTTCTTCAGGTTGTACATTTTGATCTTCCTTGTCACTAAAGTAAGATTTTATAATCTGATTTCTTTTCCCCATGATTTGCTCATTTCCCCAGCCAATTACTTGACTTTTGATCTCTTTGTCAGGGTACCTGTCTGTTTCCAGTGGGACAGATGTGTACTTTCCCAAGGTTTAAGGGTTTTGTGCAGCTGTTTTCAGAAATACTTCGATGAACCTGCAAATTTTCACCTCTTCCAAGATTGTTTGATCAAAATAGAAGTGTTTATTCCTCTTCTGATCTGTGCTCTGGCCTATGAGCGTCCTCAAGCACTCTTTTCTGCCTTTTAACTGTGAAGAGGATTCCCTGTCCATCTCTGCTACAAACTCCACCATGTCATTACTCTTCCATACCAAGGGACTGCTCCCTAGGACTGCAAGCCAGATCCAAACAGTGCACAGCAAAAGAATTCCACTTTAGCACTGGCAAAGAAATCCTGGCATTCCCCCTCTGATTATCCATTGGATTCTCCCACAGTCTATGGGCCTGGAGCTCCAGAAACATATGCTGCCTCTGCTGAGACCACCGTGGGCTCAACTGTCCCCTCTGCCACCCTGGGGATCATAATAGACCACTCTAATCTCTCACACAGGTCTAACAGGGTTTTCCCACTGACCTTCCAAGTTGTCCTCAGCATTTTAGGGTCTAGAAATCTGGAAACTGCCACAGATGCCAGTGATTCAGTCCCCTGAGGCCTGCTCAGGATCATTCTGTGTTGGCACAACCCACACTAGACTGCTCTTCGCTCCCAGCCCAGAGGGATAGATGCTTCCTGTCAAACTTGCAGGCTGTCTTGGCCTGGAGATTTGCTTCACCTCCTCATTCTGTGAATTCTGCAGCTCCAGAATTTATTTAGGGTCATTTTCACAGGTGTTTGGAGGTGTTTGGGGCCAGAACTCTAGCAGGTCCCTGCTTTCACTCTGTTATCTTGGCCCTCTTCATTATGTCTTAAAGTACAAGAGTATTCCATCATAATCACATGCAGCTTGTTGTGCCATTACCCAACTGATGGATATCCCCTCAATTTCCAACTCTTTGCCATCACTAAAAGAGCTGATGTATGTATTTTTGTACACATAGGTTCTTTTCCTTTTTGTTTTTTATATCTTTGACAAACAGATCTAGTAGTGGTGTTGCTTGGTCAAAGGCTATGCATGGTTTCATAGTACCCTGAGTATATTTCCAAATTACTCTCCAGAGTGGTGGAATCAGTATGCAACATTACCAGTAATACAAAATCATATACAAACAACAGTATTTTAGTTTTCCCATATCCCTTTCAATATTTGTCATTTTTCTTTTCTGTCATATTAGCCAATCTGACAAATATGAGACAGTAGCTCAGAGTTCTTTTCATTTGCATTTCTCTCATTATGAGTGATGTAGAGTATTTTTATATGATTATAGATAACGTTGATTACTTTATCCAAAAACTACCTGTTCATATCCTTTGACTATGTATTAATTGAGGAATGTTTCTTATTTCTATAAATATGACTCACTTTTCTGTGCTTGAGAAATTAAATCTTTATCAGATAGTCATTTTAAAAAATTTTTTTTGCACAAATGAATACCAATTATGTGTTTTCCTCTATCTCATTTTCCTTCTGTTTATGCTACACTCTCGTCTTTTTCCCTATCCATTCTCAAAAGTATTTTGCCTCTGACTTTTACCTCCCCTAAATTGCCCTCCCTACTTTCATCCTCTGTGCATGTCTTAGCTCCTTCACATCCTACTTTCCTTTATGGTTTATATATATATATATACATACATACATATATATATATATATGTATGTATATATATACACATATATGTATATATACATACACATACATGTATATGCATATATGTGTGTGTGTATGTGTACATATGCATATATGTATACCAAATTGAGTGAATATTTTTTCCCTCATTGAGCCAATTCCAATGAGAGTAAGGTTCATGTGCACACATTCCCCCATCCCCTTTTCCCTCACTTTGCAATCTCTTTTAGACATCTTTTATGTCAGATAATCTATCCCTTTCTAATTTTCTCTTTCCCCTTTTCCCAGTGAGTTCTTCTTTCTCACCTTAATTTATTTTTTTTAGATAATCATAACATCACATTCTGCTCACACCTCTGCTTTCTGTGTATGTGTATTACTTCTAACTGCCCTAAGAATAATAAAGTTTTTAGGAGTTGTAAATGTCATTTTCCATATAGGAATATGAAAACAATTTACACTTATTGAGTCCCCTATGATTTTTCCTTCCTATTTACCTTTGTATGCTTCTTTTGTATCTTGCATTGGAATGTCAATTTTTCTATTCAGCACTGGTGTTTTCATCAAGAATTCTTGAGAAGTCCTCTGTTTTATTGAATATCCATTTTCCCCCCATGGAGGATTATATTCAGTTTTGCTGCATAGTGATGCTTGGCTGTAGTCCTAGTTCCTTCACCCTCTAGAATATTGTATTCCAAATCCTCTTATTCTTTAATGTGGAATTTGCTACAACTTGTCTTATCCTGATTGTATTTCCACAATACTTGAATTGTTTCTTTCTGGCTACTTGCAGTATTTTCTCCTTGATTTCGAAGGTTTGGAATTTGGCTATTAAATTTCTGGGAGTTTTTATTTTGGAATATCTTTCAGGAAGGAATCAGTGGATTCTTTCATTTTCTACTTTACTCTGTGGTTCTAGAATATCAAGGTAGGTTGTCTTAATAATTTCTTGAAAGATGATATTTAGACTCATTTTTTTTTTTAGTCATGACTTTCAGGTAGTGGATCCTTAAATTATTTTCTTGGATCTGTTTTCCATGTTAGTTGTTTTTCCAGTGAAATATTTCACTTTGTCTTCTATTTTTTTCATTTATTTAATTTTGTATGTTTGTTTCTTGATGTCACATAGTCATTAACTTCTACTTGCCCAATTGTAACTTTCAAGGAATTATTTTCTTCAGTAAGATTTTTTTTTAAAAATTTCCTTGTCCATTTGGCTAAGTCTGCTTTTTAAGGAGTTCTCCTGTTCAGTGAATGCTTGTATATCTTTTTTCCATTTGCTCTGTTCTGCTTTTCAAGGCATTTTTGTCTTCATTGGATTTTAGTGCCTCTTTTTGCCATTTGGCCTATATTGGTTTTTTAAGGTGTTATTTTCTTCAGCATTTTTTTCCTCCTTTACCAAGCTGCTGACTCCTTTCATGAAATTCTTGCATTTCTTTAATTTATCTTCCCAATTTTTCCTCTACCTATCTTACTTGATTTTTAAAATCCCTTCTGAGCTATTCCATAGCCTAAGACCAATTCATATTTTTCTTAGAGGCTTTGGATGCAGGAATTTTGACTTTGATGACTTCTGAGTGTGTGTTTTGATCTTCCTTGTCACCACAGTAGCCTTCTATGGTCAAAATATTTTTCTGTTTGCTCATTTTTCAGCCTATAGCTTGACTTGTAATTCTTTGCTAAGGTAGGTCTCTGTTTCCAGGGTGGAGGGTGTACAACCCCAAGAATCATGTTTTGTGTGCGTTTTTGTGTGTGTGTGTGTGTGCAGCAGTTTTCAGTGGTTTCTTGGAATCTATAAATTTTTTGCTCTTCCAAAGTGTCATGATCTAGGGAGAGGTGTGTTTACTAGTCTTCTGTTGTGTGATCTAGTTTGAGAGTGACCACAAACACTCTTTCAACCTTGGAACTGTGACCAGGATTCCTGCTCCCCTGAAGCCCCAAGCTCTCATGGGCTAGTGCTCCTCCTTGCACTGAAGGTAAAAACCCAGAACTATGACCCAGATCCAAGTATAGCCAATACAACAGAATCCTGCCCTGGTGGCAGCAAAGAAATCCTTGTAAATCTCTGCCTGACTTATTGTCCAATCTCCTAACTGTCTGTAGGCTGCAAAGTCCAGAAACTGCCACTGTTGCCACTGATTAAGTCACCTGAAGATTACTCCTGGTTTGCTAGAGGGGTATGCACTGGTGTGACCTGCACTGGACTGTGTTCTTTTCTCATCCTGGTGCAACAGACCTTTCCTGGCAGCATTCTAAATTTTATCCTTGGGCTAGAAAATTATTTGTGGGTTCTGCCATTCTAGAATTTATTTAAAGTCATCATTTAAAGGTATTTGGAAGGCTATGAAGGAGAGACTAAGTGAGCTCTTACCATACTCTACCATCTTGGCTCTACCTCTCCATGCTTAATTCTTTTTTCAGATGCCTTTTCCCCTAAAATTTATTAATTTATTTGTTTTCAGTTTTCAACAATCACTTACATAAAATCCAAATTTTTTCCTCCTCCCTCCCCAAGAAGGCATGCAATCATATATGGGTTCTATATATACATTCCTATTGAACAAATTTTCACATGGGTCAGGTTGCATAGAAGAATTAAAAATAATGGGTAAAACCATGAGAAAAACGAAATGTAATGAAGGAGAAAATAATATGCTTCATTCTACATTCTAACTCCATAGTTCTTTCTCTGGATGTGGATGGCATTTTGCATCGAGTCCTTTGAAAATATTTGAGGTGTTTACTTTGTTGTGAAGGGTTAAGTCTATCAAAAACAGTCCTCACATACTGTGGCTGCTACTGTGTATAATATTTTCCTGACTCGGCTCAATTCTTTCAGAATCAGTTCATTTAAGTCTTTTCAGGTTTTCTTTTTTTAAGTCTGCCTGCTTATTATTTCTTAGAGCACAGTAGTATTCCATTATATTCACATGTCAAAACTTGTTCTGCCTTTTCCAAACTGATGGGCATCCCCTTGATTTCCAGTTCATGGCTACCACAGAAAGAGTTGTTTTAAATATTTTTGTACATGTAGGTCCTTTTCCCATTTGAAAAAATTATTTGTTTTCATTTTTCAACAATCACTTCCATATGTTTTAAGTTTTCACTTCCTTTCTTCCCAAGACCACATGCAATCTTAAATGAATTCTATACATACATTCTTATTAAACACGTTTTCCCATTAGTTCTGTTGCATAGAAGAATTAAAACGAATGGAAGAAATCATGAATAAAAACAAACCAGAACAAAACATAACAAAAGAGAAAATAATCTGGTTCAATCTGTCTTCCAACTACATATTTCTTTCTCTGGATGTGGATGACATTTTGCATGAAGAGTCCTTGGGAAATGTTTGGGATCTTTATATTTCTGGAAAGGGCTAAGTTTATCAAAAATAGTCCTCTCACACTGTGACTATTACTGTGTATAATGTTCTCCTAGTACTGCTCATTTTACTCAGCATCAATTAATATAAGTCTTTTCAGGGTTTTTTTTTTTTTTGAAGTCCATCTGTTCATTATTTTCTTTATAGCACAATAGTATTCCATTACATTCATATACCACAACGTGTTCAGCCATTCCCCAGTTGATGGGCATTCCCTCAATTTCCAGTTCCTGGCCACCACAAAAGGAATTGCTATAAATACTTTTGTACATGTGGGTCCATTTCTCATTTTAATGATCTCTTTTGGATACAACTCTAGAAGTGGTATTGTGAATTAAAGGGGGTATGCACTTTTTTTTATAGCCCTTTGGGCCTAATTCCAAATTGCTTTCCAGAATGGTTGGATCGGCTCACAGCTCCATCAACAATGAATTAGTGTTCCAACTCTCCCACATCTTTTCCAACATTTGTCATTTTCCTGTTTTGTCATGTTAGTCAATCTGATAGGTGTGATGTTACTTCAGAGTTATTTTGATTTGCATTTCTCTAATCAATAGTGATTTAGAGTATTTTTTTAATATGACTATAGATAACTTTAATTTCTTCCTCTGAAAATTGCCTGCTCATATCCTGTGACAGTTCGTCAGTTGGGGAATGGACTTGGATTCTTGTAAATTTGACTCCATTTTCCATATATTTTAGAAAGGAAGCATTTATCATAGACACTAATTGTAAAAATTCTTTCTCACTTTTTTGCTTCCCCTCTAAACTTGGTTGTATTGGTGTTGTCTGTGCAAAAACTTTTTAATTTAATGTAATAAAAATTATCCTTTTCACATTTCATAATATTCTCTCTCTCCTTTTGTTAATAAATTCCTGCATTCTCCAGAAATCTGAACAACAGTTTCTTGCTATCCTAGTTTGTTCATAGTATCAGCATTTATACCTAGATTGTGCACCCATTTGGATTTATTTGGGTATATGGCATTGGTCCATGTTCAGTTTCCACCGCACTCTTTTCCAATTTTACCAGCAGTTTTTATCAAATGGTGAGTTATTAGTCCAGAATCTGGAGTCCTGGGATTTAGGAAACAGTAGACTGCTACAGTCATTGGCTACAATGTCTTGTGTACCTAACTTATTACACTGATCTACCCCTCTGTTTCTTAGCCAATACCAAGTGGTTTGATGATTGTTGCTTTATATTACAATTTAAGGTGGCTAGGCCACCTTCCTTAGCATTTCTTTTTATTAATTCCCTTGATGTTCTGAAATTTTTGTTCTTCCAGATGAATTTTGATATTATTTTCCATCTATAAAATTATTTCTCATAGTTTGAGTGGTATGGGACTGAATAAGAAAATAAATTTAAGTAGAATTGTCATTTTTATTATATAAGCTTGACCTATCTACAAGCACTGATGTCTTTCCAATTATTTAAATCTGACATTATTAGTAGGAAAAGTGTTTTGTAATTTTGTTCATATAGACCCCGGGTTTATTTTGGAAGGTAGACTCCCAAATATTTCGCAGCATCTAGAGTAACGTTAAGTGGAATTTCTCTTTCTATCTCTTACTGTTGGACTGTGTTAATAATATATAAATATGTAGATTATTTATATGGGTTTATTTTGTATCTTGCAACTTTGCTAAAGTTGTTAATTATTTCAAGTAGATTTTTCCTTAATTCTCTAGGATTCTCTAAGTATGTTGTCATATTATCTGGTGAGAGTGATAATTTAGTTTCTTGCTTACCTATTCCATTTTTTTCTTTTATTTCTTTTTGTCCCCTGATCTTATTGGGAATATATCTAGTGTATCCCCATTATATATCATGCTTACTGATAGTTTTAGGCAGATACTGCTTATTATTTTAAGTAAGGCTCAATTTATTCCTATGCTCTCCAGTGTTTTCAATAGGAATGGGTGTTGTATTCTGCCTTTTTTAAATCAAAATTTCCAAAAAAGTTTGTCAATTTTATTATTTTATTCATAAACCAGTTTTTAGCTTTATTACTTCAATAGTTTTCTTAATCTCAATTTTATTAATCTCTACTTTGGTTTTCAATATTTCTCATTTGATATTTAATTGAAAGTTTTTGATTTTTTTCCTAGCTTTTTCAGTTGCATGCTGAATTCACTGACCTCCTCTTTCACTATTTTATTTATGTAAATATTCAGAGACATAAAACTTACCCTAAGAAGTACTTTCACTACATCCCTAAAGTTTTAGTAATTTGTCTCATTATTGTTATTCCTTGAATGAAATTATTGATTGGTTCTATTATTTGGTGGTTGACCCATTCATTCTGTAAGATTAGATTATTTAGCTTCTAATTAATTTTTGGTTTATCTTTCCAGGGCTTTTTCCTACATATAATTTTATTGTATCATGATCTGAAAATGATGCATTGAGTATATCTGCCTTTCTGCACTGGATTATAAGGTTTTTATGCCCAGTACATGGTCAATATTTGTGTATGTGCCATATATCACTGAGAAAAAAGTTTATTCATTTCTATCCTCACTCAGTTTTCTCCAAGGATCTATAATTTCCACCTTTTCCAGAATTCTATTCACCTCCTTAACTTCTTTCTTTTTTATTTTGAGATTAGATTTATCAGATTCAGAGAGAGGGAGGTTGAGGTCCCCCACTAGTATAGTTTTGATGTCTATTTCTTCCCTAAACTGTCTATAATTCCCTTAACTTCTCAAGAATTTGGATGCTATGCTCCTTGGTACATATATGTTTAGTAATGATATTACTTTAAACTCAGATCTACTGAACTCCAGGTCAGCACTATATCTACTATGCCCCCTGGCTGCCCACTCACTATTTCCTCATCAAAATATTTAATCTCTCTGGGATTGGTTTCTTCATATGCAGTGAAAGAGAGAAAGAAAGAGATAGAAAGAGAGAAAGAAAAAGAAAGAAAGGAAAGAAGAAAGAAAAAGAAAGAAAGAGAAAGGAAGGAAGGGAGGGAGGAAGGAAGGAAGGAAGGAAGGAAGGAAGGAAGGAAGGAAGGAAGGAAGGAAGGAAGGAAGGAAGGAAGGAAGGAAGAAAAAAAGAGGCTAAACTTTGAGGTCTGAGGTACCTTTCCACAATAAATCTGTGATTCTCTAATCACTGATGGCAGAAAAGTCCCCCCTGTAACTGACTCCCAAGCTAATTGCTTTCAGTGGTGAACAGAAATGGAGGAAAATATGTAGCTGTCAGCTAATGAGAACAAACAAGTATTTGCAGTTTTTTGGTCCCAGCATCTTTGACAGCCAACTTTTCTGCTCTGCTGATTACACTCATGGAGTGGGGCTGGCTTTTTCCTCATGTTTTTATATTATTCCTACACACATTAAACAAATTGCTGTGAATTTTTCACAATTGTTGTGAATTTAATGGGAGAAGCAATGAGGAGGAAAACATGAGATCCTTTTCTTTTTCCCTTTGAGGCAGTTAGGTGGCACAGTGGTAATAAAACTGGGCCAACAGTAGGGAAGATCCAAGTTCAAATCCAGTTCTGACACTTATTATCTGACTTTGGGCATCATTTAACCTATCCATATCAGCTTTTTTTAATTAATTAATTAATTTAACTTTTCAACATTCATTTCCACAAAATTTTGGGTTCCAAATATTCTCCCCATTTCTCCCCTCCCCACCCCAAAACACCGAGCATTCTAATTGCTCCTATCACAAATCTGCCCTCTCATCTAATATCCCTCCCTTCCCTTATGCCCATCTTCTCTGTTGTCCTGTAGGGCAAGATAAATTTCTATACCCCATTATCTGTACTTATATTTCCTAGTTACAAGAACAACACTGAACAGTTGTTCCTAAAACTTTGAATTTCAACTTCTCCCCATCCCTCCCTCCCCACCCATTCCCTTTGGGAAGGCAGGCAATTCAATATAGGCTCTATCTGTGTAGTTTTGCAAATGACTTCCATAGTAGTCTTGTTGTTTATGACTAACTATAATTTCTTCCATCCTATCCTGCCCCACATTGCTTCTATTCTCTCTTTTGATCCTGTCCCTCCCCAAGAGTGCTGACTTCAAATTGCTCCCTCCTCCCACTGCTCTCCCTTCTATCATCCCTTCCCACCCTGCTGATCCCATTCTCCCTCACATTCCTGTATTGTAAGATAGGTTTTTCATACCAAAATGAGTATGCATTTTATACCTTCCTTTAGTCAAATGTAATGAGAGTAAGCTTCATGTTTTTTCTCTCACCTCTCCTCTTTTTCCCTCCAGTGAAAAGACTTTTATTTGCCTCTTTTATGAGAGATTACCTGCACCATTCCATTTTTCCCTTTATCTTCCTAATATATTTCTCTCTCACCACTTAATTTCATTTTTTTAAAGATATGATCCCCTCCTATTCAATTCACCCTGTGCTGCTCTCTCTTTCTCTCTCTCTCTCTCTCTCTCTCTCTCTCTCTCTCTCTCTCTCTCTCTCTCTGTGTGTGTGTGTGTTTGTAATCCCACCAACTACCCAGATACTAAAAAAAAGGTTCAAGAGTAAAAAATATTGTCTTTCCATGTAGGAATGTAAACAGTTCAACTTTAGTAAGTCCCTTATGATTTCTCTTTACTGTTTATTCTTTCATGCTTCTCTTGATTCTTATGTTTTAGGGTCAAATTTTCTTTTCAGCTCTGATCTTTTCATCAGGAATGCTTGAAAGTCTTCAATTTCATTGAAAGATCATTTTTTCCCTTGAAGTATTATACTCACTTTTGCTGGGTAGGTGATTCTTCGTTTTAGTCCTAGTTCCTTTGACTTCTGGAATATCCTATCCCATGCCCTTCGATCCCTTAATGTAGAAGCTGCTAGATCTTGTGTTATCCTGATTGTATTTCCACAATATTGGAATTGTTTCTTTCTAGCTGCTTGCAATATTTTCTCCTTGACCTTGGAATTCTGGAATTTGGCCACAATGTTCCTAGGAGTTTCTCTTTTTGGATCTCTTTCTTGGTGGTGATCAGTGGATTCTTTTAATATTTATTTTGTCCTCTGGTTCTATGATATCAGGGCAGTTTTTCTTGATAATTTCATGAAAGATGATGTCTAGGCTCTTTTTTTGATCATAGCTTTCAGGTAGTTCCATAATTTTTAAATTGTCTCTCCTGGATCTATTTTTCAGGTCAGTTGTTTTTCCAATGAGATATTTCACATTCTCTTCCATTTTTTCATTCTTTTGGTTTGGTTTTGTGATTTCTTGGTTTCTCAGAAAGTCATTAGTTTCCATCTGTTCCATTCTAATTTTTAAAGAACTATTTTCTTCAGTGAGCTTTTGGACCTCCTTTTCCATTTGGCTAATTCTGCTTTTGAAAGCATTCTTCTCCTCATTGGCTTTTTGAACCTCTTTTGCCAGTTGAGTTAGCCTATTTTTCAAGGTTGTTATTTTCTTCAGCATTTTTTTGGGGGTCTCCTTTAGCAAGGTTTTGACCTACTTTTCATGCTTTTCTTGCATCTCTCTCATTTCTCTTCCCATTTTGTCCTCCACCTGTCTAACTTGATTTTCAAAATCCTTTTTGAGCTCTTCCATGACTTGAGCCCATTGAATATTTATTTTGGATTTTTGGGATACAGAAGCCTTGACTTTTATGTCTTTCCCTGATGGTAAGCATTGTTCTTACTCATCTGAAAGGATGGAAGGAGACACCTGTTCACCAAGAAAGTAACCTTCTATGGTCTTATTTTTTTTCCCCTTTTTTTGTCATTTTCCCAAACAGTTACTTGACTTTTGGGTCCTTTGTCAAGAGTAGGGTATACTCCGGGGACCTGTAAGATATCAGTTCCTCCAAGATGGTACAATCAAGTGTGTACTGGTCTGGGCGCAGGGATGGATTTTTGTGCCCAGAATCTTAGCAGCATTTCCTCTCCACAGGCATCTGACTTCCAGTTTCGCCAAGCTAGCACTGGGGGGGTGGAATTCAGTCAAGCTGTGGGGGCAGGGCCTCCATTCAGTGTGAGACAAAGACCTGCTGCCTCAGAGTGTCTACATAGGATTGAGGTAAGACTGAGCTCTTTAGGGCCCCCAGGGGTTTTTGCAATCCAGCTATGGTCTCAGGCTGCTGTAGGAGCTGCCCTGAGACCTCCTGCCACCTGCCTGATGTGAAGGCCCTTCTCCCTTCCTGCCCAGCTTAATAAACCCCATCACTGACCTTTGGTGCCCTTTTGGTGCCTGTGGGTTGAGAGATCTGTGGACCCTCTGCTGCTGGGACTGGGGATTCCATGACTGGACATTCTGCCCCGGAGGGCTGTTCACAAGCCCTGCGTGGGTGGCCAAGACTGGGCTGAGCTCTGCGCTTCGAGCTCCATTCTGTGTCTGGTGCAACTGATGTTTCCTGTGGGTCTTTCAGGTCACCATGGGCTGGAAATCTCCTCCACTCTGTTGTTCGCTCTCCACTTCTGCTGCTCTAAAATTTGTTGAGAGTCCCTCTCTACAGGTGTTTTATGGGCTGTGTGGGGGCAACCTCTTTATGTGTGTCTTTCTACTCTGCCATCTTGGCTCCACCCCCCTACCCCTGTATCAGTTATTTTAACAGTAAAATTAGAATAATAATAGTACTGACCTCCAAGTGTGAAAATGTGTATATGTCAGGGTAGGGCTCTCTCTATAATGCGTCATTATATGATTGAGAATGTTAGTTCCCAAATAGCAGAGGCCATGTTTGATTAATCTCTACTCCAATGTACATACTAATGGCAATACACAAATAGTTTCTGATGATCATGTCTTGTAATCAGTTTTAGATTCATCTTAAAAACTCATCAGGCATTATCAGAAGATAATAATATCTAGTGAAATTTTGTTTGAAATTCATCTAATCCATATTTTCATTTAGAATTCCAATTGATGGTCACTTGAAAAAAAACTTTCCATTTACATAAGTGATCTTAGATATCTGCCTTACCATGATAATATTATACCTCCATAGTTTTAAAATGCTTGAGGGTTCATAGTATGCTCTGCTGTTATTCCTATTTTACAGATGGAAAACTGAGATTCAGTCTGAAGAAATTATTTGCCCAAGGTCACATAGTTAATAAAATATGTTAACTGACCAGGACTTCAAGCTCTCTGCTCTTTCCTTCACAGTGGACAACCACCTCTTAAAGAAACTACACATAACATTCCTGAGACTGAAATCATTGGAGGATATAAGAATTTTTGTTTTCAGTATTCCAAAACACAAGGTCTACTCTTTAGGTAGTTGTGATAAAGTGTTTGCTTTGCTTTGCCCCAAGGATTTAGGTTTTCACCAAGTATTATATAAAGGCAAATGATCCACTCATTTTTTTTTCTTGAAGAATTATACAAACTTAAAGCTTCCATATGTTTCTTGACATGTATTTTGATCCTTACACTAAGAGTTGGAGGAAACATTAAAAAATATCAAGTTATTGCCCTAATTTTATGGAACTTTTTACTTAGTGACTTATTACCCAAATTAGAACCACAGTTCAAGATAAGTTAAGTAATGCTATTGCCTTTTAACCATTATAAGTTTTATTTAGATAAACCTATATTCTGGGATAAAACTCCTGTGGTCTTAAATTTTAAAGTTTGAAAGGATTGTAAGATATCTTCTAGCTCATTCATCTTTCTTTTATTCATAGACTTGCCCTAGATTCATTTTACTTTCTCTACATACTATTTGTCCTAGACTATTTTCAGCTGCTCTTGAGGTAATGGCAACAATTACATCATTCTCATAATCTTATTATGTTTTGAACACTTACTGCTCTATTTTCCCTTAATAGAAGATACTGAACTGAGTTTTTCCAGATCATGTTATCCTAATCCTATGGGGCAGTGTTCCACAAATTTTTATTTACTTGGTTTGTTTCCTGATTGATTCTTAAATCTATTTTTCATAAACTGGAGAATGATGTCCGGACTCCAATCTATTCCATTTATTTGATTTATACTATATCTACTATACATGTTGCATCCTTGAGTCTTATATCTTTAGGATGTTAAACTCTTGCTCTTTTCTCTACATTTAAGTGAATCAAGCTCAACAGGATAGGTTTTAAATAAATATGTGCTTCTATAGGTCAAAGAATGGAAAGGTTGTACCTGTTAGAAAAGAGTAAAAGATTTCTAATAGGAAGAAGTTTGCAGCTGTGGATTTTTAGGAATTTCTAACTCTAAGTCAGATCATTTGTAGGACATTGGGCATTGATTCAGCCTGAAATAGAGTGGTTCAAAAGTGGATTATTTTTTTTCTTTTATTGAGCCAAATGACTAATCTGTGATCACAAAAGCTTGACCCCTGGAAGCAAAGAAACAAAAAAGCTCTTTATCTGATGAGTAAAGCTAAGATTCTGAGAACTGGTAAAAACTTCTCCTTTTAAAGAGAAAATAGCAAATATATTTTCTCTAATCTGAGAACTTTTTGTGAACAGAAAGAGTTTGCTTCCTTACTAAAAGAGTGGAAACTAAGCCTTTAGGCTTTAAAGCTAAAATAAGTTCTGGTCCTCCTCTTATGAAGAAGAGAAAGCTGCTCAACTATAGATTCTAGCTAATTTAGGATTAGAAATTCCTTGAATTTCTTAACACCTTGTAAAATTATTGTCCTATCTCTTCTTATTTCAATCAAAGGCAAGAAGTAGGTGGAGACTCTATCAAAGAAATCTAACAAAGGCTTTGAGCAGTGTGGTAGTTCCCAAAGGTGTATGCAAGTGAAAGGGAATAGAGAACTGCAAGAATAAATATCACACATGGCTCCCCAGTGTGCCTCAGTTCTTCATTCTAAATTTCTGCCATTATTATATAAAATTTTTTGACAACAATCTTTTGAAGTTTTGAATATCTCTGCGCATTTTTTATAAAGTTAATATTTTAATTGAATGCAGATTCCTTAATAAGGAAAAAAGAGGAGTTTTCTGTGGTTATAGAACATTCAAATTTTCATCATTCATAAAAAACATTAAAAAGCTGTACTGTTCTATTGTCCACTGACCCCTATAGAATGAATCTGCTAGTATTGAACTCCCAGCTTTACCTTACCAAAGAAAGAATTCTAGATGGCACATAGAATCACTGATCTTTGGGAATTTCTTCAAACCATGTACACTTCAGAAAAATTTTTGGCCTTAGCTATGAATTTCCTCATATAGGAAAGGCAACAGAGTTTAGTAGAGTATGAGTACCTATTAATTCAGATGAAAATATTTATATATGAATAGATTTGAATTTTGCTTTGCAGCTGTCAATGCCCAGATGTATGATAAACTGTAGTTTATAAGGCATGGAACAATCCAGGGAATATATTGGAGACATAAATTAATAGTGCATATTGGAAGTGTGACTTGAGTTATCACTCCTATTCCCAAGCCAATTTTACTGTCTATGCATTGATAACAATAGTGTAAGTAGGTGAATGGATCTGATATATAACAATCTTACTGCTGAAATATCCAAATCAAAGATGAATGATATATGCACTGGACCACTGTAGTTACAACTTAAGAACATAGTCTCTTCTACTGATTTATTTTTCTTTACCCTTTCAAAAGTGTTTCTTCACTTTTAATGCACTTGATACTCATACCAACCCTATGACATCAAGTGACTGTCATTAACCCCACTTTAATTTCTTCAAAATCAAGTTAAATTTAACTTTCACAAAACAAGCATGAAGTTTCAAATTTATTGACAAAAAGAAAAGAACAAATGGAATGAAACAGAGCCAGAAGATGACTGGAAACACAATACAGCTATAAAAGCTGCTAGGTAGCTCGAAGGAAAAAAAACACCCAAAGAACTATAGGCCTAGAGTCAAGAAGACCTGAGTTAAAATTTAACCTCAGATACTGATTAACTTTATAATCTTTAATAAGTCACTTAAATGGCTTGCCTCAGTTTCTTCAACTGTAAAATGGGGGTAAGTGCAAGCACCTACCTCCTAAGGTTATTTTGAGGGTTAAATGAGCTAAGTTTTGAAAAATGCTTAGAATTGTACCTGACGTTTAGTAGGCATTATATAAAGGTTACCTATTATTATTATGACTAACAGTGATAGAACAATAAATCATCACTTGCAATTTTTAAAGAAAAGCACACAACAAAAATAGTAACTTTAATAATATAGTAATAAAATAATTTCGTTATGTTTCTCTTTTTGAAGTCCTTTGTATATATGCACTTGGATTTTGTTGTGCAAATTTCCACAATTTTAGTTATAATTTATGTTTTTTCTCCTCCAATTTCTTTGTTTCATGTCATTTCATGTATAATTAGCTCAACTTTGCAGATAAATCAAGGTAAAAAAAAAACAGGATCATGTAGAACTACATATAGTGATGGAGTCTCCTGACTTGCACTGCACAGCTGTGCCGCAATACCTCTTTCAGTGTAAAATTTTGCATTACTCATTCAGTTCTGTACACACACACACACACACACACACACACAACACACACACACACACGCACTCACATGTATGTTTCTAAAAATAAATTTGCCTGGTCTTTGATGAAGGCTATTATCACCTAGTGAGTGGTTCGGTGTCAAGTAACAATAGGTAACAATAGGTGTTATAGTTTGTAGATGTGGTTGTAACAAAAAAACCCTACGTTGTTAATACCCCGTACTGCATGGGGCATGAACAATAGAACTTGCTTAAGTTTCATACTGAGAGTCTCCAGAGGGTGCTGTAATGTGAACTTGACTTAGAGCTAGAGGCTGAACCTAGGGCTTTTAGACTGTGACAAAAATAAAACTTGAATTAACTACCCTACAGAGGTGCTTTGAGGAAAATATATAAAACTCTCTATACATGTTAGCCATTATTCCATCCAAATTAAAAGAGTGCTTGTGATAAAAATATTCCAGAGGGCAAATCAGATCCCTAAGATATATCACTTCCTTTCCAAGAAAAGTGGTTTCTATAGTATTTTTTGAGAACAATGACCCTTTGAATTCTCAAGTAGCTTTCATGTATAAAAATTCTTTCACCAATATAGAAGAGGGAGGAGGAAAAACTTTTAGTCAGTTGTAGAAAACCAAATAACTGAGATGGTTTTGAATGAATTCATGTAATGGGAGATTGGACCATATGGTCTTGAAGACCCTAAGACATGTCAGTTACAGACATTTACTTTGGTTTGTCTTCTGATAATGGTGTCCTGGAAAATATGGTACTTTGAGAGGAAAGAAAGAAAAAGTAGTAACCAACAAGTAGGCAAAAATACAGAACAACTCTTTCCATGATAGTCCCTCACTAATGCTCTGTTGTATGAAGGAAATGCCTATTCAAGAATGGATCACTGAATATTTGTGAGAAATGTTTGGAGTCAATGACATCCTCTAGGATGACCCAGATCTTCTATCAAAAGAGTTGCCTGTAGTGTTGAAACTAGGGAGCCTGGGTAATTTGGAATAATCCGTATGTAGAAGTTTTGGGTTAAAATTGAAACTCTTCAGCTTACTAACTGACCTAAATTATAGATAAGGTTGGAATAAAAGAGAAAGGAAGAGAGCATCTACACCAGCTAAATAGACCTTTCTAAGTGAGCTGGACTTGAAAAGCTTCTCCAGCCCTTCTGTGCCACTTCTCCAACCCTTGTATAATGACTTAGAATTTCTATATGATTTGCTACACCTTCCACTTTTGTTTTTATGTTCTGGGCTATATGAATTGAATCCCAGCAAAACTCTAAATTATATTTGTTTAAGATCCTAATAAGCACTTATAACCGTGCAACCCTGGTAAAGTTATTTGGCTTGTTTGTGCTTCAGTTTCCTGATTTGTAAAATTAGATGGGGTAGGAAGGACTTAATAACCTCTGAGGTCCTTTCAGTTTGTCAGCTAACATTTATTAAGTACATACTAAGTTCCAAGCACTGTGTTAAATGCTGGAGATAGGGAAAAACAGTCTTGTTCTCAAGGAGCTCAATGACTAACTGGAAATATGTAAATAAAAACAATCATGTACAAAAAAATATAATACAGGATTGGGACTCTGAGAGGAAAAGCACTATGATTAAGAAGGACTGAAAAAGTTTACTTGCAGAAGCTGGAATGTCAGCAAAGTAGGAGACCTAGGGGTTGATGATAAGGAGGTAGAGTATTCCAGGCTTGGGGGACATTCACTGGGCAGGGGTGGGGGAGGGGGGATCTTAATGGAAGAGTAAGGAAGACAGGTGAGACTGAATTGTAGAGTACATGAAGAATAAAGTATAAGAAGACTGGAAAGATAAGAGAAAAGGACATGAGGCTATGAAAAACTTTAACAACCAGAGGATTTTATATTTGATCCTGGATTAATAGGAAGCTACTAGAGTTATTGAATGGAAGGGATGGTAGTGATATGATCAGACCTATGTTACTCATTCATGGAGAATGGATTAGAGTGGGGAGAGTTAGTTGTAAGTGAAGGATGAACTAGAGTGGGGAGAGATTAGAGGCAGAGAAACCTACCAGGAAGCTAAGCTTTTGCAATAATATAATCCAATACAGATGGAAGCCTTCACCTTAGTGATGGCATTGTCCCAGAATAGAGATGGAGGTTAATATGAGATATATCCGAAGTAAAATTGACAGGATTTGGAAAAAGATTGAATGTGGGACTGCTAGGTCTGTATCTTAAAGGATCATAAAAAAGGGAAAAGGATCCCTTGTATATCAGTTCTTTTTGTAGTGGCAGATTTGGAAATCTAGGAGATACCATCAATTGGGGAATGGCCAAACAAGTTGTGACGTATGAATATAATGGAATACAATTGTTCCATAAGAAATGATGAGCAGGCATAGTTTAGAAAAACCTGGAAAGACTTTCATGAACTGATACTGAGTGAAGTGAGCAGAACCAGGAGAACATTGTACACAGTAACAGGAACATTGTGCTATGATCAGCTTTGATAGACTCAGCTCTTCTCAGCAATGCAATGCTCTAAGACAATTCCAAAAGACTCATGATGGAAAATGTTATTCATATCCAGAGAAAGAGCTATGGAATGTTAATTCAGATCAAAGCAAACTATTTTCTTTCTTTTTTCTTTCTTATTGTATTTCCTTTTTGTTTTGATTCCTCTTTCACAACATGACTAATGTGTAAATATGTTTAATATGATTTTACATGTACAGCCTATATCAGATTGCATGTTGTCTAGGGGAGGGGAAAAGGAAGGAAGGGGAAAAACTTTAGAACTCAAAATCTGATGAAAGTGAATGCTGAAAACTAAAAATAAATTTAAAAAAATATTTAAAAAAAGATTGGATGTGGAGGGTGAGAGAGAATGAGAACTTGAAGATAACACCCATATTTGGAGCCTAGGTCACTGAGAGGATGCTGGCACCCCTTAATAGTACCAAGGAAGTTAAGAAGAGGGGAAGTTTGGGAAGGCAAAGGAAGATAATGATTTCATTTTGAGATGAATTATATCTAAGCTGTCCATAAGAGATCCAATTTGAAATTCCTCACTGGTAATTGAAAATGTGAGATTGAAAGTCGGGAGAGAGGGTAAAGTTGGACAACCCTGAGAGTCACCTAAAAAGCACTAATATTTGGATCTGCAGGTGATGAAATCACCATGTGAAATTGTATAGAAGGAGAATAGAAGAGGACCCGGGATAGGTCCTTCAAGGATTGCCTTGGTCAGTAGTCATGACTTAGATGAAGATCTAGCAGCATAGCCTTAGAAGGACTTGCAAAATAGGTAGGAGGAACACCAGGAGACAACAATATCTTGAAAACTTAAAAGAGAAGAGGATGTCTAGGAGAATAATGTGACTGATAGTGTCAAAGGCTGCCAAGAGGTCAAGAAGGATAAGGATTGAAAATGGTCTATTAGGTTTAGCAAATAAGAGATCAGTTTTGGTTAGAAGAGAGTGAGAAGAAAGGAAGCAGAAGTTCCTATTATATGAAGTCTTCTTAAGGACTTTAGTCACAAAAGACAGGAGAGATATAGAGCAATGGCTAGCTCTAAGTCTGTGGTACAAATAGTTCTATTTGACAGTGTTCCCATGTAGATACAGCCTGCTCCAAGACTGAGGGAGTGAATTTTTTTTTTTAATATTTTAAAATAATTACTTAGTTTTGAAAAAGCTACTAAGCCATTCCAACTTACGGTGTTATAAATTAATCTGATCGATTAACTCCTTGAAGTTCCATCACTGGAGACAGACAGGAAAAGTAAGGCATTTCTGAGAATGCTTTTCAGAGCAATGCTAATGTTTAAGAAATAAATACGATAAATCTGGCTTCTTGCAAGGACTGAGCATGACTGCTTAGCAATAGTTACATTAACAAAACAAAAAAAGGAAAGAGTTCTTGGAAATGGGCTCATTACCCAGTGATGACATGCCTTAAATTTCTCTGGACATATGAAGCACATTTGAATATGGGAATAGGACTCCGGTACTTACTTTAAACATTTCCCCACATAAATGCCAATTGAAATGCAAGCTGAAGGCTAAAGGGACTTGTCTGATTGTTTGTTTCTCTCTCTGTCATTCTGTTTTAGTGATTTCCTTAGTCATTATGTTGAGCCTATTAGCATTATACATGGGCTGTGTTTGCACAGCTTTCCTTGCCAAAGGCTGCCCCGCAGTTGAACAGTCATTGAGGTAGCCAGCTGTTACTTACTTAAGCCTCCATCATTTTGCATGACAGAGTAACTTAATTATGCCCTGCTTTGAAGATGCTTAATAAAATTATCTTCAAAACAACTGTACTTCATTTGATTTTTTTCCATCAAGTGCTTCAGTGCTTACACTTCTGTCCTGGGCATTAAAAAAATGCCCTGATGACTTTTTAAATACAGACCAATTGACAGCATCATTATTACAGTTAGGGATTTGTATTGTAGAACGTCTTTGATGGAACCTGATTAAAGAAGCAAAACTGGGTAGGGAATAGTGGATCATGTACTTGGAGACAGGAAGACCTTAATTCAGACTTGGCTTTAGACACTTGCTCACTGTGTGACCTTGGGCAAATAACTTAACCTCTGGTTACCTCAGTTTCCCCATGTACAATTAATAACAACTTACTCTGAGGGTTATAATGAGGATAAAATGACATTGGTATTTGTAAAGCACTCTGCAAACCTTAAGGCACTATATAAATGCTAGCAGTTATGATTACTCAGTCAGACAATGAGTTTTCTGAAGTGCTTATTTCCTGTGATGACATATTTGGGACAAAACAAGTATCCAACATTACACTATCCCAGTGTAGGATACGCTTTCCCACAAGTAAATAGAATGTAGGGGAAAGTGAGCTCAGGCTTAGAACACATGTGACCAAGGCATAATCAGCATCTCCTAGACGTCCTCTTGCTGGAATTTTCAAGATGTTTCTTTAGGTACGATGCAACTTCCCTGCTGGTCTCCTAGACCCTCAAATCTTCTTTGCCCGTTGTCAACTTTCTTCACCTACTAACATAGACCCTTTCTTCACCTGTTCCAAGGATGCTTCTAGGATGAGAAGTTTAGACTTCTTCATAGTTCACAAAGTTCTCCTCTAGTAAAGGTATGTGAGAGGAGAGATGACAGATTGAGACTGCAGTGAAAACCAGGGTCCCCTTCTGCCCTCTTCCTACTCAGACATTGGCTTGAAAATTTCTGCCCCGAACTGGCAGATGCTAAAATCCTCAGTTCAAAACTAGTTCACTAGTTTTCTAAATGTTCTGAAGGATGCAGCCAAATCTTTCATCCTATCTGAATTCACATTTTTTGTTCAGTGTCACTCAACTTCATTCAAATATCATTTAAAGACACTTAAATTGGTCAAAGACTTCATTCACATTTAGCTCAAAGCCTTTGATAGATTCAGTTGAGAAGTGTTCTCATCCTGGTTCAGTTATGGGGGCAGGGACTGGGCTTTTTTTTTTAAAATTTTTTGGCTTCTTTTTGTATCCCTGGCACTTAGCACAGTGCCTGGTAAATAGTAGGTGCTTAATAAATATTTATTGGTGGACTTTAAATCAGATATTGGGATTTAATTAATTGACCTAATAAACCTACAAGCTTTTACTTACAGATTTATATAAATGTGTATATATCACACATGTGTACATATATAATGTATATTGGCACATATATGTTTTATGTGTGTATACTAAACTCAGACAGGACTTGTCTAAAATAAGGGAACATAGTTGTAAATCCATTTATTAATTAGGATTCTACTAATAGGACTGTCATTAGGAAGAATATTAAATTACCTAACATTCTCTGTCCATCTATTCATTTATCAAAGATTCTTTCAATGTATATTGTCTGTAGATCACTTTAAGTGTAGAGTAAGATGCAAAGTTAAACCTGATCCCTGCCCTCATGGAGCTTATTTCCTCAGTGTCAGTTGTAGTTTTTTAGTACAAAATATAATTTATAGTTTTTAATATTCTTGAGGTAATTTTAACAGATTATAATTTCCTGTTGTCCTTTAAATGAATGTTAAAGTGTTTGTCTCAAGAAGAAATGCTTAGAGTTAATGAAAATCTATACAAATGCAGCACTTTCTAATATATAAATCACTTCCATATAATTTCATTTCACCATTACAAAAATCCTATGAAGTAGGCATGGTAGATATCTTCATTTGACAGATCAGAAAACTGAGTTTAATGAGAATAAAATGACTTTCCCGAGGTCACCAAGTTAATAAAAGTCATGTCCAAACCTAGTGCTTCTTATTCTCGTCTAAACTATCTTCCCATTCTAAATCTTAGTGCTCTTTTACATCTACCTTTCTTCTCCCCAATATTGGGGGAAATGACGGAATCCTAATTATTGACTCTGCTAATTGTTTTTCCCTGTTAAAAGTATCAGAACCCCACTCCAGTGAAAAAAATCACCATCACAGGACCTCAGTATGGGAAGAGATTTCAGAGGCCAGCTACTGTAAGTCATATACAAGTACACATCTTCTCTGCCATATAACCAGTATTTATGTATCTAGCTTTCACTGAAGACTTCTATTGATGGAGAACTATGGTGGCAGAGAGATGGAACATAGCACTTTTCCTTTCTTGACATTAGTAATGCCATTTTAGAATAAGCGTGTATTTCAGCAGTAGTGCCTCACCCTCGGGTTTTGTCTTACTGTTATGCTGGGTCTGGCGGTCTAGGCTTCTAAAGAATATGCTTATGAAAAAAAAAATGCTTTTTGTTTTTGTTTTTTTGTTTTGTTTTGTTTTGTGAAGGGAAGAGAAGGCAATCAGGGTTAAGTCACTTGCTCAGGGTCATACAGTTAGTATGTCTCAAGTGTCTGAGGTCAAATTTAGACTCAGATCTTTCTGACTTCTGGACTAGTGTTTTATCTACTCTGCCATTAGTGTCCCAGAAAATACTGACAATAATATTTTTTCTAAATTTAGTAGAGCTATGCCCCTCAAATAATATTTTATCTACCACTAGCTTGTTTTTGTCCCTGCTAACAAACTCCTCAAATAATATTTTTGTCCTGACCCTGATAAGAAAATCATCCATCACTAGGGCGTTCACCCAAAATCTGCATATAAGAACTCCACTTTCAGAAAGGTAGTTTGGAGAGCACCTTCCCTTCCAGCAAGAGCATATCTTCCTGCTGGACCACCCTCTTCCAGCTGAATGGACCTGGGTTCCCAGAAAAGTGCTACTTTTATGTAAGTTTTACCCTACGTTAGACGTTTAGTCTGATCTGTAAATCAGATCTACTTCTTCCTCTCTGTTTGCCCCGCCTTTTTTCCATTGCTTATCATAAAGCTTTGCCCTGAACTGATTTGCATTGTTTTACATGCTATTTTCAGCCTCCCAATTCATTAAGGAGTTGTTTGCCATCATTCTGTCTAGCCCCTGATCTCTCATTAGACTGTGGGGCCAGGACAAGGACAACCTACTAACAGCCACACTTGGGCACTTATGTGAACCTAGTTGTAGAAAACCAGGATCATCAGGGATATCCTACCTCTTCCCAGGTGGGATTTCCCCTATGCTGGAGCATTGTAACAGAACACTTCCTTTACATCAGTTCTTATGGAAGGATAATTAAAAGCCAAAGTCTGCATTATTTTTTCTCTCGAGGCCAGTGACAGATGCCAAATTAGAAAAATCTGCATTGCCTTCCCTAATATACAACAAACTGCTCCCAAAGTCATTGATTAATCAGTTGTCTACATCTTCCTCTTTGAAAGTTCTATCCACCTTGCCAATTTTAACCCATCAAGTCAAAAAGAACGGGTCTAATTCCTTTTCCAAGTGACAACTCTGAATACTTTAAAATTTCTATCATGTCGTTGATCAGTCATCTCTCTTATAGGTTAAATATTCCAAAGTCCTTTCACCTAACTTCACATGATAGACTTTAATATCATCCTATCTTTCCCTGGATACTCTAGTTTATCAATATTTAATATCCTTTCTTAAATGTAGCAGACGGAACTCAACACAAAATTCCAGTTCTGGTTGAGCAGTATACCATCGAATAAGAAGAAATGCCCTTCACACAAAAGACCTGAATGTAAATTTAATAAAAAGAGCTTTTGAAAAAGGTATCTAGGTAGCAGAGTAGATAGAGTACAGGATGTGGAATCCTGAAAACCTGAGTTCAAATGCTGACCCAGACATTTACTACCTGTATGAATCTAACCAAGTCATTTACCCTCAAATATTTGGCAGACCAAGTAGTAAATGACTTATTCTTGGATCCATGCCTGGATATGTTGGTAACTGACATTTTGACCTTGGGCAAGTCATTTGATCTCAAGGATCATTCATTTTGCTCATCTATAAAATGAAGGCAATAATTTCACTGTTACACTCGTCCATTGTCAGGAGGAAAGCCTCTATAAATTGTAAAGTGAGAGATAAATGAGCAATTATTATTATTTAAATATGAACCATATGTGATACACAACATAATGAATCTGATTCTCATATCATAATACAATATAGTACTTAGGTTGTTTTTTAAAACTCTAAAACATTATAATTGCATTATGGATTGATCTATTTGATTATATCATTTTCCATGTTTCTATCTTTGACCCTCACTGGTCTGTAATTTCTATGAGATTAGGGAGGATGTGTATCTTATCTAACTTTTATATCTTACCCACAGCCAAATTCAAATTTCGGTACAAAGTAGGAATTAATGTGGTGGTTCCAGAATGGCATGACCTGAACAAGGTAATTCATTTTGCCATTCAGAAAAAGGATAGGAGAATTTGACCTCATTTTGATTTTCAATTGAAACTAGTTTTAGAAACTGCATACCTGAAGATAGGTGTGGGTGGAGTGAGGCATGTGATCCTACAGCACTGAGATCAGATTTGTCATTAATGTGACCTGCCAAGATTTTCATACATGGAATTTGGTCCATAAGTACTTAAGTTTGACACCTAAAGCTTATATCTTCCCAAATTTTGAAGGTTTTGAATGTTGATCTCTACTAGAAGAGAAGCATCTTACCGATAAGTGAATCTCACACTTTCCATGTTGCCAATTGGCTTTTTGAGACTAGAATATTCTAAAATGTCAGGTCTCATATTTTGAAGAGTATTACATTTGAAAATATGCCAGACTACATGAAATTATTTTGAATAGTTGCCCATCTGCTGCCTTTGCAAGTTGATTTAGTCTTTGGACAGCTCCTACAATTCATATTCACAGTAGCTACCTGCAATGGAATTAATTGGCAATGGGCAAGAGACATAAAAGAATGCCTCATTTTCAAATTCAAGTAGCCCAAATGTAACATGATTGCTAGCATACTGTTACATTTGAATTGGACAGATCAATGTGATAAATGGGGAGTGGAATATGTTACTCTTTAAAAATAGATAGCTTTGCATTTCTAAACATCCCCAGAGAAGTTAAGAGCAATTTGTCATTCTGACTGTGTTATTTGTTCCTTTTCAAGATCCTCTATTAATTATGCCCTGAAAGAATAGTTTAGTTACAAAATGAGGAAAAATAATAAAAATCAAGGCACTTTCAGGTACATTAAAACTGAAAATGATCTTCAGTTTCAAATACTGGGGGGCAAGTAAGTGACCTTTCAAATTTCCAGGCTTTTGAGCTCATGAGAAGGAGCTAGAGATGAGCACTGGCCATTTCTGTCTACTCTTATGCAATTCTTTTGAGTCTTAGCTCATTTTATCTGCCTTACCTTCTTGTCTTCTGCATGATAAGTGACTTCTTCAATCACAAGAAAAGGAAACAGGAATCTTTGCCCATCTCTTAACTAAATATTTAGTTGAGGATGATAATGTATGAAGATGATGCCTTGATGTCATTGGGCAATCCACCCCTCAAAAGAAATCCAAAACAAACCCAATATGAAGGTCATTTTCATTAGTATCCTATTTTCTTTTATTTTTACCCATATTTTTTAGTAGGAGTAAAAATTCTCAGTCGTTTACTATTTTAATATGTAAAATCATGTCAGAAAGAAGTACATAAGGCCGGTTAACACCTACATCTCTGTGAAAATTATCATTGATACAAAGAGAAAATATACATTTGACTTCATTTTCTTTTTTTAAAAATAGGAAACATTTCGGTATATCTTACAGATCACTCCTGCAGACGCACCAACAGAAGCACACACACATACACACACACCATTAAGCATTTGCGACAAATTTTCATACAGGCATTGGTGGTTTGTATATCTGCTTTAGTTGTCTCATAATCCTTAGATTATTGCCCACCTTGGTCTGCATCGTGGTTCATAAAAACTCTTGGGACAGTGCCAAGAAAGCCAGCTGAAAACTTTTTACTTGTGGCATACCAAATGATTGGATTTGTAACTAAGTTGACTGATCACATGTACTATTTAAATATTAGAATCAATCATCTGACTTAGTGAGAATTTGAATCCTATATTTATGTTCATTGTATTGCTATTTGGCTTAAACTGTCATGCTCTATTTAGATTTTTTGCTTAAATCACTGATGCCACTGGTGTATGTATGGAATTATCATTCAAAATGGTCTACTTGATCTTCCTCATATACAGCATCCCATCTCTCTCCCCTGCTATGGGACTTTCCATGGTTGTCTCCAGAGTATAGAAAACACTGTCTCTTTTAACACTTAGGGCTCTTTTAATTCCTGGTTTTCTCCAAGGTTCAAAGTTAAGCTTGCATACTACTTCCTACGTGGCACCTTCCTGATTCCTTCCATGCCCGCCCCGACCCACACATCTTCACTGCTGTTGTTTAGTTCTTCTGAGTCATGTCCCACTCTTCGTGACCCCATTCGGGGTTTTCTCAGCTGAGATTCTGGACTGGTTTGCCATTTCTTTCTCCAGTTCATTTTACTGGTGAGGAAACTGAGACAAACAAGGCTAAGTGACTTGCTCAGGGTCACGCAGCCTGAAACCATGTTTGAACTTAGGAACCAGGCCCAGCGCTCTATGTAATGTGCTGCCCAAAAGGATCCAAATTTTGCCAGAGAGTGAGCATTTCCTCTTACCATACTGGTGACAACCACTTTAAGATTTATTTGATGTCCTTCATGGATAATTTTGTCTGAAAACATCTATCACTTGGTGGCCAATCTTTAGGTGATGAGATTCTTTACATTTAGCTGGGCTGGTCCTCCTAAACGGTCCATTGGTGTTTATAGATTGCAGGAAATCAGGATATAGCTGAGAGAAAGAAAGGAATTCCTACTGTGGGAATGTCTACAAGCTGAGAGGCTTAACTTAGCGCATATTATTCAAGCCAGGAAACACATCTGAGATGTAAGGGAAAAACTATGGAGCATAAACTATGTTACCAGTTGAACTTGAGCCAAGCTCTCTCTGTATGTGATACCTAGCCTTGAGTCCCTATTCAGTCACCCTGTGCGCGCACACACACACATGCACACACACATGCACACGCATGCACACACTCCACAAAAGAAAATGGGTTTCTTCAATCAAACAAGAACCTCAGTACATGGAGCAAGTTGTCACACAGGCTCTCATGTCCTTGGGATTTCACAAGCTTAGAGGCCAAGGAAATCATGTACAGTAAAGGTGAATACTTACAATTCTAGGACACGTGGCATGATCCAGTGGAAAAGATGCTGAGTTCAGAATTAGCAGACAGGTTCAAATCCTGCTTCTGCAGCTTATTTGCTGGGTAACCTTACACAAATCACTCAAATTCTCTAGGCCTTATTTATTGCATCTATAATGCCATCTCGGGTCACTCCCAGCTCTAAATCTATAATTCTGTTGGATGACTAACTTCTATATCCTTATTTCCTAAATAAATTCTAATTAAAAAAAAAAGCAACAGCTCCATCATGAGTACGTTCATTTTGTCAGATCACAAGAATTCTCTGAATTTCTTGCTCTGAGCAAGACAGACCCCATCACTGTGGAGAGTGGTCACCTTGGTGTTTTTTGCTCTGCACTTCCCCACTTCATATAATTCTAGTACTTGTTTTCAGGCCCATTCTGTTGGTTCTGTGCTGTTCTAGAGCCCATAAGCATTGTGAACCGGAATTGGAAAACACATTTTGAAAATTATGGTCAGAACCAGCCTGGTGCCGATTATCTGAATCAGCTAAGCTTACATCTCATTTCCACCCCTCAAGAAGGATGATACCAGTCATGGAACTGGACAGATACAAAGCTAGAACCTGCTAGAATTTTGGCTCTGTTGGCATAGTTTTCAAACACACAGGGTTGGGTTGAAGTTATACTGAAGGATCAATGGAGGACTTTAGTGGAGAAATCATACTAATGTTTTCTTTGAAATGCTTGGAGACAGATATCAATAGTATTATATTCAGCAATAAAATAATAATGTGTTTCTAAATCTTACTCCTTACCAAGAAAGCAGACAATAAAATAAGAAGAATCCGTTCTTCTTCTGATAAAGATTGTAATAAGAATGAGAAATGAAGCAAGTCTCCAGTAATCTATTCTCATTATACTCATCTAGTGGCATTCTTGCCATTCTCTTTGGGTTCAGGTAGAGTAGCCAAAAAAATCTTCATACAAAGTCTTATTACAGAGCCAAAGGGAAAAATAGGTATGTGATGCATTTTTCCAATGTCTTTTTTACTTGTTAAGAAACTGAAAAACAACAATGATGAGCTAGTTGTTTTGAAAATATGTGATAGGTAAATTCTTCCCAGAAATTGTCTTGTAATGATATCATAGCAGCAGAAGTCCTATAAGGCAAGAAAGAATTTACAGGGATACCATTTTGGGGGCAGGGAAATAGGGAAGGAAAGGCCTAGAAAATGTGTTTTTGGATTATGACAAATTTCTGGACTTTGAGGCAGAAGGGCCTGGGTTCAAATACATCACTAATATTTCCTAGGCAGCTAAATGGTTCAGTGAATAGAGTGCTGGCCTTGGAGTCAGCAATACCTGAGTTCAAATCCAGCCTCAGACACTAACTGTATGACCATGGACTAGTCACTTAGTCTCTTTTTGCCTCAGTTTCCTCAGTGGTTAAATTGGGATAATAACAGCACCTTCCTCCTAGGGTTGTTGTAAGGATCAAATGTGATAATGATTATAGAGTGCTTAGCACAGTGCCTGGCACATAGAAAGCACTATATTAAATTACAGCTATTTGCTAAATAATAATGATAATACATATTGTCATTGAGGGTAAGCATATTTAATCTCTGCACAATTTAGACATTTCATTAGGCTTTATCTATCTGCTTCACTGGATGAAGTTCCTAGAGAGAGAACCATACACCTCTTCCCAACCCTTTGCTGATGAAATCATGCATTTTTTATACATCTTAAAGTTATATATATGCATATTTGTACAACTAAGAGAGCTCCTCAGCTCCTTTGAAAACCTTCACCATTGCTTTCAGCTGTTCTGCAGTGCAGGTGTGAATTCACCCCTGAGATCTGCTCACTTCTGGAGCAGTTGTGAGAGCCCTTGTCGATGCTTTCTCTTGACTCCCCATTACCCATTTGTAGCAAGCTAACCACAGAGGCATTTAAAACTTGCCAAATACCAGTGTGACTTAGAGTTGTTGTCCTAAACTTGCTCTGTGGATGATGTCTCAAACCTCTTAAGGTCCAGAGGAAAATACTCAAAGGAACTATTATCATTAGCCTTTTCTTCTAAAACACACATCACCCTCTACACTTCTAATCCTGTCCACTTTTTCAAACTCTCAGTCATTTTTAATGGTCATCCTCCCAATTATTCAAAAATAAATGTTTTCCTTCAGCTACTTTTCCTTTGGTCTGAAGTTTCTGCCCTTCACTTGCTCTTTTGTACTCTGTTCTGGATCTTCCTCTTTCTTGTCAAATAGACCTTTCTTATCTACCCCATGAATAAATTTCTACAGAGTTCTTCTCTATATCATCTTCCCACCCCCACATCTTCATTTTTGAAGACAGAAAGAAGAAAAATCAACTTCCAAACTCCAAATAAATGTTTAATGACCCTTAATTTCCAATTAAATTGAATAAAAATTTCTGAGGATATTAAACCCACTACCATGTTGAACTACAATCCAGTTTTGGATAGACTTTCCAGAGTTTCTTTTCCTGATCTCTATTTCATTAGATACTTTCTTTTATTAACCCTTCCCTACTAAAATGTCTTTATCACTCATACTATTAATAAAATATTTGACTGCTTTTAATACATGAATATAATGATTAATCCTATTGCCCATATGTACTTTACACATTGGTGTAGTGCCAGTGCAATACCCACAGCAGTCGTTGTGGATATACATGCGAATTTCCAGGGTATATTTGCAAAATACAAGCTCTCTTCCTCAAAGAAGAAACCAAGGCATCTATTCAAACACCAGAAAGCCAAATCCATCATAGTAACCAATAACCCTATACACAACATCAATGTAGGGAGCATGGCCATCCCCAAGCCTTCCCTCCTTTGGTCCTCCCTTAGGCAACATTACTCCCTCTCTCACTCACACTAGCTGCGCTGCTCTGCTCTGCTCTGCCTGCTCTCTCCCAGTGCCACTTCATTCTTTCTTCCTGCTGCACTCTTCCTGCTCAACCAATTCAGCAAGGTCTTTCCACCTGATGACTCCATGTAACTCAGACTATGGGCTGAGCCAGAGCTCAAAGCAGGTCCCATGGGCCTATTAAGAGGCAGGAGAGATCTTCAAATTCTCTCACCAGTACAATAGGACAGTTCTATCTTAAACTGCAAAAATCTGTAGGGCAAGGACTATGCTTGTAATCATGTTATAGAGAGCCAAGTTCATTGTATAACTTTCATAATTGTATTTATATAAAATTTTGTGGTTTACAAAAATACTGTTATGTACATTATTTCGCTTCATTCTTATGATAATGTACTCACTTTCACACCATAGGAGTCTTTGCTTACTTTAAGACTTAGGTGAGCTCAGATGTCATCTCCTACAGGAAGTCTTTCCTGTTCCCTATTCTAATTAATGTTCTCTCCCTTTTCAATGATGCTAACTGCTGCTATTTACTTTTTCTGTGTATATGTTATTACTCCCTGTGCAACGTAATCTCTTTAAGGGAGCTGTTTAATTTTGATCTTTGTATTCTGTTATATTACACAGTATTCAAACATATTAGACACTTAATATCTATTGAACTGAAGGTCAAACAGGTATTATCAACCACAAATTAGGAGAGGAGAAGACTAAAGCTTAGAAAGGTTAAGTGACTTGCCCAAGGTCACATGGTTAAGAAACACTAGAACCAGTAGAACTTAATCTTTTAATCAATAGCCTAGTATTCTATCCTCTATAGGCATGTATTCTTTTAATTTTAAATGATATTGGAAAACTTCAGTAAATATCTTTTCCTGACAGTGCTTAAACATTCCTGTAATTGAATGAACTCAAGGATGAATGGAAATTTTTTTTGTCAAAAATAATCATTTGACTACTCAAAGTTTCTGTGATTTCATCAGTGTAAGTACTCCTTGAAAGGATAAAGTCACAAACCTTTCACGACTGAGTTAATGGAACCAAGAGTTAGTGAAGGCAATATGGTGATGGGCCTCCATAAACATAGCCAAGGGTATTCTTGAAAAACATATGTGTGTATATACATGCTCACATACATATGGGGCTTTTATCCAGATAAGGGGCATCCAAAAATGTTACTTCTTCCCAAATTCTAAATTTCCATTTATAGTACTAAATATTCTCCATCAACATGAATTAAATTTCCTAAGTCAACTACAACTCTTCATTCTCCTTTACCTTTTATATCCCATCAGTTGCCAAGTATCGACAATTTTGTCTCCACAGCATCACTCACAGTTATCCAATTCTCTCTACTCAGAAGAGAGAGAGACAGAACAAATATACTACTCAAGATGATGACTTTAGTTACCATGGTGGTTATCTGAATAGAGAGAAGGGAATTGGTTCAATAGAAGCTTCCAGGTACAAATCTATTAAGAATTGGCAACTAAATTGATATGGGGAGTTAGACAGATGGAAAATTCAAGGATGACATAGTGGTTGAAAATGTAGATTACTGTAAGCATGGTATTATCAAGTGAAAAAGGGAGGATTAGAGAAAAGGCAACTTTATAAGGAAAGAAATGAACTCTTTTGGACATGGAGAATTTGAGGTGCCTGTAGAACATCCTTCTGAAAATATGTAGTAGGCATGTTGTTGGTTATACATGATTGAAACATATTGTCCACAAATATACCCATGTTTCCCCCATCCTCAAAAAAAAAACACCTTTATTGATCCATCCTCTCTAGCTATAATCCCATTTATTTTCTTCATTTTGTGGCTAAACTCCTTGAGAAGACCATCTATAATTGATGACTATTCTTTCTTTCCTCTCATTTTCTTTCTATCTCCATAGACGTGCTTCTGACCTTATTTACCAAAACTCCTTTTTCCAAAGTTACTAGTGATATCTTAATTGCCAGATCTACCATTTTTTTCTTCTTATACTTGACTTCTCCACGTTTTTGGCCCTGTCAATTATCCTCTTCTATGTGATACCCTTTTTTCTCTAGGTTTCCATGATACTACTTTCTCCAGGTTACACTCCCTGAAGGTGGGAGCACTTCAGGGCTGTCCTGGGTCATTTTTTCACCTCCCTCAATATAATTTCACTTGGTAATCTTATCACCTCCCATGGATTTAATTTTTATCTGCATGTGGATGACTCTCATCTCCTCATTCACCTTCTAACTTCCAATCATATACGTCTAATTGCCTGTTAGATAAATCACATTGTAGACATCTTAAAATATACATATCCAAATCTGAACCCATTACTTTTCTCCCCACAGCCTTCCCTGTTTCTAATGTTCCCTGTTACTATGCAGGTCACCAACCATTCTCCCAGTGACCTGTGCTCACAACCTAGGTGTTACCTTCATCTCCTAATTCTCACTTCTCACATCTAATCAGCTCCCAAGTCCTGTCATTTCTACATTTAGAGAATCTTTTGTATTCATTCTTTCTCTATTGTAATACTATCATCAACATGGTGAAGGCATCATTTCATGTCTACAGTATTACATTAACCATTTGGTTGATTTCTTTGCCTCAAGTCTCTCCTCATTGTAGTTCATCTTCCTATCAACTGTCAAGTTAATCTTCCCAAAATACAGGTATTCCCAACGTCATCTCCTCAGCCTTGCATAATGAAATTCAGTGGTTCCAACCTCCAGGATCAAGTATAAATTTTTTTGCTTTGCATTCAAAGTCATTTATAACCTGATTGTTCCTTCCTTTGTAGTCTTCTTACACTTTATTCCCTTCCACATATTCTGGAATCTGATGACACTGACTTCTTTGTTGTGTCTTGCACAAGACATTCCATCTCCAGCCTCTAAACATTTTTATTAGCTATTCCTCATTTGTGGAATATTCTGTCTCCTCATCTCCAACTACCAGCCTTCCTGACTTCCTTCAATCCTCACCTTCTAGAAGAAACACTTCCTAATCTACCTTCATGCTAATGCTTTCCCTCTGTTGATTATATCCAGTTTATCCTATGTCTCTCTAATTTGTACAGAGATGTTTTCATGTTGTCTCTATTAGACTCTGAGTTCCTTGAAAGCAGAGCTGCCTTTATTTATGTTCCCAGCATCTAGCACAGTGTTTGGTACATATTAGGCGATAAGTAAATGCTTATTTACCCACTGACAAGATAGATGGATCTGAGAGTCTTCTCTATGCATAACAGCTGCGTAGATCACCAAGAAAAAAAGTTCATAGAGAGGAGACATGATAGTTCGGGAGGAAAATGTAGCCTTTCCTGGATAGTCACATCTAAAATAGATGGAAGAACTTGAATGATGCTGGCAGAGCTATCACAAATTCTGTGATATAGTCACCACTAGCCAAATCTTCCAGCTTTGGTTGTTTCATTCTCTCCATTTAAGATGTCAGAAGCCTGGAGCACACTTCAATGCGCATGTTTCCCTCAGGGAAACACAAAACACAAGGGAACATAAACACAGACACACAAGAAAAACAACTGATTCTCTTGTTTTCCTACCTGTCACGACCCACAGCTCAACCACTACAATAAAAGTAGTCAACTTAAACACCAGCCTAGGATTTTCAGGGCTTATATGTTCAGCCTTCGTGTATCTTGGAAGTAGGAGAAAGATCCTTAACCGTTAGCACTAGCAACAGCTTTTGCTTTCCTTTATCATAGATCAACTAGACTGTTTTCCTAATGTAATCAAAAAGTATTTACCAGGAATCTACTCTGTGCCAGGCTTTGTAGCAGGCACTGGGGATACAAACACAAAAAAGCAACAACACATATTCTCAGTGGCTTTGCATTGTAATTCAAGTATATATATATATATATATATATATATATATATATATATATATACACACACACACATATATATATGCTTAAATACATGCATACACACATACATTCATATAAATGTAGAGAGAGAGAAGTTTAGCATAAATATAAAGTGAATGAATACAATAATACATAAGATAGTTATATACGTGGCAATTTGAGAGAGAAGACATTTGCAGTTGTAAGGAGGAAGAATCAGGAAAGGCTTCATGCAAAGCTATGTATAGGTTATTTCTCCCCCTTCCCTCTTCAGCAGAAGGTGAATGAGTATACCCTTATGATAAGCCAAGTGGGGCTACAAAAATCTCTTCCTTCTTGTAAAAATGACATGGTGAGAGTCCTCTGCCTTTGACTAAATCAGTGGTTGTGCATATCTAAATAAATGCTTTTATAGAATGATTGAATGGATTCCTATATAGTATTCGATTGCCATTATGATGTTAATTTTCCCTTTGTGAAAAGGTATCTTGACTCAAGGCTGTGTACAGTTGCTAAATCAGAATCTTGGGAGAGATTGAAGAATCAGCTTTGAAATAGATTTGAGGTTAGTACATCAACCTTAAGCCTTTATTGATGAAGAGGTTGTTCCCTGGTAAGGCTACGATGGCCAATCCCAACCTGAAAAATTGTTGGTCAGGTCAGTGGAATAATCTCCTATCATCAATAATCTTCCTTCCTGCAGTTTCCTTTGACTTAGGAAATGTTGCTGAGGGATGATCTTCTGAGAGTGGCATGCCTCCCCTGTTAGGCTTCATCCAAGTCCCAAGGTCGTTGACAGTTAGGACCCTTGTTCCTTTGTTTGTCCTTTGCTGCTAGTTTCAGACAAACATATTCTTCAGCATAACCACAATGTGTCTTCTCCATATAGTCTAGAAATTCTTTCCCTACTATGGGAAAAAATATTCTCTCTTCTTATGCCACATTGTTAGATATTGGACTCCAGGCCACATTTCCCATAGCCTCACATCTAAAATACTTGTCATAATGATCCTTGCATTGCCATACTCCAATATGCACATTTATAGCTTCCCTCTTTTTTTCATCTTAAGATAACCTTGTGATCCTAATAATTCATTTTCTATAATCCACTCAGCTGCTAAAGAGACTGTCATAAAGAGAAGATCTGCCCATATTAATCTTATTTTCATTATACTCCAATAGCTCCATACTGCATGCAGCATCAAATATAATATCCTTATTATCTTTTCAAGTCCTTAATAATTTGGTTCTACTCTACCTTTACATTCTTCTTATATTCTAGTCTCCACTTCTTCATATATGTTATAATCCAATGACACTGGTTGGTGAACCACTCTCCAACTCCCGGTCTCTACCTTTTCAATGCACTGCCTAGAACTGTGTGTGTGTGTGTGTGTGTGTGTGTGTGTGTGTGTGTCCGTCTGTCTTCATCTCCACTTACTAAATTCTCTGGCTTCCTTTAAGCTGCACCTCAAATCCTATCCTCTTCGCAAGCCTTTTCTAGACCCTCTCCCCCTACCCAATGTACAATTATTGTACATTGTCTATCGTATTAAAATGTGATACCCTTGAAGAAAGTGACCATGTTTATTTGCTTTTCTTTCTTTTATAGTCACTTTCAACAATGTTTGACTCATATGAAGTACTTAATAAATCCTTGATTTATTAAGGCAGATTGATGTACTTAGGTCCACTGGTTAGATGATTAGGTTATAGATGAAAAACCCAGATCATTCTGAGTATAACAATACCACCCATCAGGATTATAATCTCCAAGATTAATAGTTGCATAGATATTGGATCCTCCAGTAGGGTTAATTTTTTTCATTCTGAGCCCACCTATCTTCCTTCCTTCTAGATGGTCATTCATCTGTACAGTTACATCAATTAAAGTTGTCTGATCCACTGGTATAGGATACCCTGCAACATAGTTCATTAAGTTATCATTAGATCCTTTTTCTAAATATTTCTATTAGCCTCCATTTTTCGTAGTCCAAGATGACTCTTGGTGGGCAGAATTTCTTTATATATTCTGTCAAAGACCATCCTCCTTGTTGGAATCCAGTAAAAATGATAGCCATAATCACCTTGCAGTGGGGATATTTTATACCCCAAAATGACCAGTGACATTTTAATTTTCTCATTGGGTAAAACTCATAAGTTAAGAGTATTAATAGCTATAGTGACAGTGATAAATGGTCTTAGAATGGTGTGGGAATTTTTTGCACCTTCTGCCCCTTACCCTAATCACTTCGCTACCTGGTTGGTTATTGTCCTTTGTCTTCAAAGAGGACCAAAATGACATCATCATTGTAAAGTGAAATTTCAATGTGTCCGACTGTGGCTGATAGGACGAATACAAGATAAGAATGCTCTACCGCAGGTGGTATCTTTTGATTCCTGCGTAAATTGCATTTAAGTGAGGCAGAGTTACATGAAGTTGTCAGCCTCTCTCCTCCTGAGTCATCATAGTCCAGTGGCAGGACAGAGTCAAGATGACTGGCGATGACTCAGGATGCAGTGGATGACTGTGGCTAACCAAGCTCTAAGAGTTCCACGTTGCCTGCCTCATCTGCCTTCATGGCCGTTGGAACAAATTGTTCTCATCTGCCCATTCCACCAGATGAAGTCTTCACATGCTTGGGGTAGACACCCTCCTAACTCTCCAATGGGTTTGAGAACCTTTGGTTCCCCTCAGCCTGGTTTGGGCAGTCTGCTGAAATGGTTTACCAGGGTGTGGCCACTGTACATCCTACAGCTTCTTGGAGCCACAAGTGAGAGTAATATGGAACAGGTGGACACCAAAGGTGGAAAGAGCCCTGAAAAGGGCTCAGTAGCCTTCACACCAAAGGTACTGAACATACCCTACACCTTGAAGAATAAGGGGACTATAGAAGACCAAAGGCCAAGTTATTGCTTTTTTCTTTTTCTTAGGTGAAATTCTCACTTGCTTTTTGGTCCACCTGCTAAGTTGGCCAGAAATTTACACCTACCTAATTAGGCATTAAGACAGTAGCCACAGAGTCTATTGACACCTTCCTACCTGGCGTTAATTCCTTCACCGTAGTAGAACCTAATAGAATGTGCAATCTATGTGCAGAGCTTTCATAACTGGATATCATAATAAAGAACCAGAACAAGACTTCTGTGGAACAAGAGTAAAATCATCTGGGTCCTTTCCCATGTAATATTCATGCTTTTCAAAGTAAAAAGAAATTAAATTAAATTAATTAGAACTAAAAAGAATTTGACAAAGAAAGACATGGTATTTTGACAACTAAAAGATTTCCAAAAGAGTGTATTTCTGAACCATGAGTTTGATTCTTATTACAACACTATGTAAATAAGCACATGAGAAATAGGTCACATGCATATTAATATATTGGAATATACAATGTGTCATTCTTTAGAGCAAGCTGAACTCTATAAACAATTTCCTGTTGACCTTAGGGAAATATATTGTTAAACTGAAGGATGAGTGATAAAGAGCAACACATTGATGGTTATACATTCATCCATTGGTAGCTGTAAATGTACAAAATGTGCAGCTGTATTTTTTAAATGTCAACTTTGCATGATACCAATTAGACTGTAGTTAGGAGTTAGACACCTCTAGGGCAGATTTTCTTAACTTTTTTGTCGTATTATATACCCCTATGGCAGTCTGAGGAAGCCTATGCACCACCTTTCAATTTGTTTTCATACCTAAAACAAAATATGTAGTGTTTCAAAGAAACCAATTATATTTTTAAAAAGTACATTTTTTTCCCATCCAAAATCACATACTCCCTGAAACCTATCCAATAATTCTTTCAGAGGTCATGGTCCCCAGGTTAAAATTCTTTCTCTAGCGGATGGTAAGTTACAATCTCTTGTTACAGTTCTTATCAGTTATCTTCCATATTGCAAATGTATTGTGTTGAATACAATGAATCTGAGTGAGGAAGAATTATTTAGTGTTACTTATCACTTAACTGTGAACATTTTTCCTATTGATGATGAGTCACTAGTATCCTATTTATGTAAAAGGGAATGGAGAAGACATGTTTTCTTCTAGTTAATATCGAAGAAATATGTGATATGATATATATATATATAGATGATATAGTTAGGGATAGAAGAGTATGTGTGTATGTGTGTTTACATGCATATATGTAATATTTTTAAAGGTATATTTTTCCCATCTGATATCCAACAAAGGAAATGTGTTCCCTAGTAGTAAAATAAACAGCTAGACAGGGAATCTAGAAAAGAGTTTTTATTTGTTTATACTAGTTATTATTATTATGGCATTTTCATGACAAAACTTGGAAAAGATGAAATGACAGCTGGAAAAGATCCTTGTAATAGGTTTATCAAAGGAAAATTAGGTGAGGGTGGGAATGGAAGATTCAAGTGAAGGGCAAAATATAGTAAACAAGGACAATCTTGTTTGCTTACTTAAGAAAGGAGTAGGGCAATAGTTGCCAAAATGACATAGATGGATAAAGGAAAAGTCAGAAGTCAGGTCTTCTCTTTGTTAAATCAAAGACAGATATTTACCGAAGAAGGAGGTCAGGTAGAAAAGGCTCACATCTGTCATTAGAGCAGTTTTACTTCCATTGAAAGTGCCAAATTATCCATTCAACAAGATAAACTGTTGAAGACATTGATTCTCAGTCTGTGCTCTGAGGACACCTGGGAGGCCTCAGTGTTATTTCGAAGGGTTCATGAATCAATATGGACATTAATCATTATCATTTTAATATTTCTTTAACTCTAGTAAAACAAGGAATAAGATTCCATATACAATATTTATAAGCATAACACATATCAATTGAATAAAGTATTTTATTAATGTCTTACTATTTTAAAAAAGTATATGGATATTATTATTAATTAAAAATACATATTAAAGGTATTACTAAAGTTATCATTTCTGTCACCAAGCATTTTCTCAATTTACACATATTAATAGACTACTTTTGCAAATCAGTTAACAAGCATGAGTGTTTACTGTATACCAAGCACTGTGCTAAAAATTGGGCATATAAATAAAAGCAAAAAGAAAGATAATTCCCACCTTCAAGGCACTTGCATTTTAATGGAGGAAGGTCATATATAAAATAGAGCTGAAAAGAAAAAAGAGGGTGTGGAGAAAGACCTACTCAAGGGGAATGGTAAAATGATGGTAATCAAGAGAACAGGGGATGTCTGTGTTGGGCCTTTCCTAAAAAATGAGGCCCTAGAAAGAACTTAACAGCAGAAGAAGGGAGCCAAAGGAGCACAGTAAGGAGGCAGCTAAAGCAAGGCAGCAAATTCTGGAGAATCAATGGAGTCTTGTAGGATCAGTGAATTTATTATGATTAATTATTATTATATAAGAGTCTTCATACTGATTCAAAGCTCAGGAACCTACTTAGTCCATGTACTACAACAGCTGTCAACTGTCTAAAATGATTAATGATTTGTAAATTTCTGGGTTAAAACTTTAGTGTGTCCCTTGGATACTTCAGGTAGGTTTATGACATGACCTATGCAAGTACTCCATTCATCAGGGTATTGCCACACATTCACTCTGTCTGCTCTCCACTGTCTCTGTCTTCCTGTAAATCCTTCAGAGGAAGAGGTCCTCCCAAAATATGAAAAATGTTCTAGATTCCTCCAAATCATGTGAAAACCAATGGAACATGCACATTATCAGTTATTTTTCTCTTGCAGTAGGACTTCCTTTTTGGTTATATGTATCCTTAGTGACATCATTTGTGACATTTCTCCTATACAGTTCCTCATTGTAACTTATACTTGCTGGTAGAAGACCTCTTTCTCAGCTTTTTGGAAACTGATGCTAATAGATATAAATGACATGATCACTAAGTCTGTGTGGTTTAGATAGCTTCTCTTCCTTCCATAGAGTACCACTGGTCCTGTCCAGAAATTCCATATTGTTATTGGTCAGGAGAAATACTTGGGTAAATCCATCACTATAAATAAATGAAATAATCCAAAATGCACATTGGAATGATGATGTTGGTAATTAAACCTTTTATCTGTGAATATGAGAAGATTAATGTGGTGGAAAGCATAAGGTATAAAGTATATGAGGCCTAATTTTGAAAGTACAAGAAAACCTTTTGATTTAGATTTGTAATTTATGATTTGTAGAATCACAAGCCACAGAACTAGAAGGGATATTGGATACCATTTAATGCAGCACACTCATTTTACAGAATTTTTTAAAAAATGCAGATAGTTCATATAACTATATTTGAATGAATGGTTCTAAACACATTTCGTGATCTTGCAGTCTTCTATAAGTAAGCGGCATTCATGTAAAATTAGTATGTTTTTCAAAATAAGATCTGTAAGAATTTAGCATTTCTTTTCACCTATATTTTGATTTCTTGAGTGTTGAAGGGCTTTTAAGTTTGTCATACGTTGACAATATTATGAATTGTTAGTATTTTCATTAAATGACTTTATCTTGTATTTCCCTCTACCATCATCAAGATGTAATTTTTTCCCTTTCCATAACTCTATTTTGCAAGCACCTATTCTTGGGCTTCAAGCTGTAGTGCTCTTAACATCACTGGAATTCATTCCCACAGCTAAAACCATAAAGGAACTTACCTACCTAATTAAACCCCACACTTTATTCAAGGGAATACTGCCTTCCATCCTACAAACAGGTTGTTTTCCAGAAGTGTCAGTCAGTTAGTAAGAACACCCGCTTATGTGTCAAGTGCAGTGTTGAGTGCTGAGGATACAAAGAGAGTCAAAAAAAATAGTCCTTGCTTTCAAGGAGCTTATAGGCTATATGAGGAGAAAATATGAAAAACAAGTATTTGCAAACAAGAAATATATTAAATTGGAGAAAATCAAGAGGGGGAAGCCATGAGCATTAAGGGGAGTCTTAAGCCATGGATGGCAGTAGGTGGAGAAGAGAAGGGAGGAAATTCCAGGCATGAGAGATAGCCAAGGAATTAGAGTCAGGAGATAGAATCAGTGTTAAGATTGGGGTAATAGTTATACAATGTCTTGTGCGAAGAAAGTAAGAAGGCCAGCATCACTGGATCACACGTTGAGGTGTATAAGGAATAAGAAAACTTGAGAGGCAGGAAGGGGCAAGGTTTTGAGGGGCTTTCAGTGTCAGACAGATGATTTAATATTTGACCCTAGAAGCAACAGCGAGCCACTGGAGATTTTTAAATGGGCAGGGAGAGAGGTTGGGTAACATGGTGTCTTAGGAAGATGAATTTGAGCACTGAGTGCAGGATGGACTGGGATGGAAAGAGATGAGAAATAGGAACACTAACCAACAGGCTGTTGTAATAATCCACATGTTTTGTCATGAGGTCCTGAACCAGGACATTGGCAATATTAAAGGAGAGAAGAGGGTCTATATAAAAGATGTTATAGAAGTAAAACTACAGGACTTGGCAGTAGATTGACTATATGGGAGTGTGAAAAAGTAAGGGGTCAAGAATGACAGCTAGATTATGGATGAAAGGGATGATGGTGGTACCCTAAACAGTAATAGGGAACTCTCAAATGACAAAAATTTGAAGAAGATAATGAGTTTAAAATGTTTATGAGGTGTCCAGTCTGACATGTTCCCTAAGCAGCTGGAGATGCAAGTCTAGAGGTTAGAAGAGAGGTTATGGCTGGATAAGCAGATTTGAGAATCATCTAATGAGAGATGATAATTGTAACCAGGGGAGTTGATGAGATACCAATCAAAATAGTACAGGGAAAAGAGAAGATGGCCCAAAACAGAGTCCTTGAGTTATGACCTAGATAGAGATGCAACAAAAGGAAAATAAGAATTGGTGAGACAAATAGAAGAACCGGGATCAAGTAATGCTACAGAAACCTAGAAAGAAGAGTGGATCAGGGAGAAGAGGGTGATCAACATTGTCAAAGACTGCAAAGAGATCAAGAAGAATGAAGATTGAGAAGAAAAGTCATTAGATCTGGCAATTACAAGATCATCAGTAACTTTAGAGAAACCATATTTCATTGAACGATGAGGTCAGCAGCCAGTCTATAGGCAGTTATATCTTCATAAGTCTCTTGTTTGGAAGTGACAGAACATTTTCCCATAAAAATGGGGTTTGTACTCAGACCAGTTCACAAAAGTTTTATCTTGACATGCTACATCTGAAACAGTACACATTTGAAAGGAAAACTTGTTAGAAAGAATACTGTTGCAGTTCAAGTATTACATAAATTGTCTAGTGTGCAGTAAAAGCTTAATAAATACTTTTTTCATCCAAGGAATTTAAAAATAGAATCATAGAAATATTTTTATCTAGTTTCATTTATTTTGAATGCTAGAATTTGATGTAAAGTTTGTTTTTTGTTTTAATTAGAGGAAACAAGAGAAACAGTCAGTCCCTGACTTTAGGAGCTCATTATCTTGGCAAGCAGAAATCTTTTAAAATAAGTTAAACAGGTAGAGAACAGAAGATTGTGTATAAAATACTAAACTCTATGATATTATGAGAGGTTAGTTCACAAAGTCATAAATTTAGAGCCAGAAGGACTCTAGTAATCCAGCATATCACCCCCTCCCTATTTTACAAATTTGGAAACTGAGTTTCACAGAGGTTAAGTGACTTGTCCACAGTCAAATAACTAGTGAGTATGTAGTGACTGAACACAAATCCAATATTTTTACATGTCATTAAGTTGCTTTTTTAAAAGGACATTTTTTTTTGTCTGTCCTACAAGAGGCACCTGATCCTTTAAAGTTACTTCTTTCTATATCTAACAACCTTGATATTTTGAGTTTTCCTTTTCCTTATCAACCATGATTAAGATTGATTTGGGGCTCACAAATTGGAAAGGACAATGTGATAGAAATCATAAGAAATAGAACAATATACATCATTAATTTGGTTTACCCTATAGATTGATTTTTGCCTAACTTTTTAGGGCAGCTAAGGGTATTAGAATGCTGAACCAGAGTCAGGGTGATTCTTCTTCCTGAGTTCAAATCTGACTTCAGATATTTATTAGCTGATCCTGGGTGAGTACCTTAACCCTGTTTGCCTCAATTTCTCATTACTAAAATGAGATGAAGAAGGAAATGGCAAACTATTCCAGTATCTTTGCTGAGAAAATTCCAGATGAGATTACAAGGAATCAGAAACAACGAAAAATGATTGAATAACAATGAAAACTTTATTTGTAACAGGGCAGGTCTCTCTTATTTGACAAGGGATAGTGGGACAATATTCAGAAATTATTGTGATATAAAAACAAATTAAATCAATGAAACTTATTTAAAAGAAACAAATTGATTGAGCTGGAATGAACTAAGAGAAAAGAGAGTGTGGTTTGTTCCATATGCCTCTAATGTTTAATTGTTGGAGAATAAGGGTTGCATACAGCTTCCCTTCTTAGATATCAAGTAACGCCACTGGTAGAAGACCACTCAAGTCTTGGGTGTAATGATCTTGGGAGAAGTGGAGAAGCTGAAGTTGGATGAAGTAGGGTATCTATATCTTTGAGTACATAAATTAGAAATTTATAAGATGAATATCACCAGATCCATTAAATAGGAGTATTAGATGACTGATGGTTAAAATATTTGCCATATATGAAAATAGTAAAACTGATTTTATTTTAAGATTATTATTAAGATTCTGGAATATCAATTGATTTTTCCATTTCTTCAGATTTCTTTGTATGTAAGTTTCATATTAAAGGGGATACTCAGAACTCTGAAAGTGACAGAAATAAGATTCAGTGAATACAAAGTGCGATGGGGCAGGACAGAGCTGATAGAGGGATGCCAGTAAATAACCAAACATCAAATGAAGTAACTAACAAAACCATGCTTTGAATTCATCTGTAAATATTGTAGCAGAAAATTCAGGACCACTATTGGCTAAATAAATATTTTATTACCTTTTTATGAATATGCTCAATGAGATCATTGAAAAATTAATGATTGCATTTTATTTAGTATGTGTGGATTTAACTTCTGCTTCATTTATATCTCCTCTCTTTTTAATAACAAAGGAAAGATATTGCTAGTCTAATTGTTACATTTTTATGTTTAATTATTAACTCTAGCTATTATATCTCTTATTGCTCATTATCAAAAAATTAGAACCCTTCTTAGAGACTTCTCCTTTCAGGACCTATTCTTGGCCAAACAAGTATTCAACAAAGGTTTGTGGAGTGTCTGTTCTGTGCAAACTTTGTCTTTTGGCATTGAGATGGATAAAAAGATGTGTGTGTGTGTGTGTGTGTGTGTGTGTGTGTGTGTTTGTCCTTCATTGCTGAAGAAGACCATGTCATTGAGAAATAATGACATGACTTGCACTTGACTTTGTTTTGAGTGAGGGAGGGCTATGCAGGTCACCAGCCTCACTTCTTCTCCAGAGCCATCTGAATCCAATGACCAGATATTCATCGGGATGACTAGAGATGACCTAGGAAGAGGCAATTGGTATTAAGTGATTTGCCCAAGGTCACACAGCTAGAGAGGGTCAAGGGTCTGAGGGGAGATTGGGTCTCAAGTCTTCCTCACTCCTGCACTGATGCTCTATCCACTGCACCACCTAGCTGCCCATGGATAAAACACTAATTAGCACATGGACTCTTAACTCATATAATTCACTGTAGCGAACACTGAAATATCCAGAAAAGGTTTATTGGATGTTATTTTGCACATTTAAAGAGGTTTTATAAGAGTATGTGTCCGTTTAACACCATAAGTCAACACAAACTTTGAGACTTTAATCTTGACCTATGGTGTTAGCCAATGACATGATAAACTGCCATTTGAATGTGTAAAATGATGTTGATTAAACTACCTCTGGATACCAGAAACATTTTATTCTTTACCTTAGTACTATTGCCTATTATCTTTACCTTTCAAACTGTCCAGTCTTCTGAGAAGCACATACCAGGAAACACGTGAGGGATGACTGAAGTGAGAATGTGTGAATGGAACAATGTAAATTCATTGCTGCTGCAGGTCCATAGTATATTGTGAAGGCTTTAATGCTGGGGATCATCCCTTTCCTTCCTTTGTTGTTTTCATGGTGGCGAGCACCATTGTTATACACTAAATTGGTCATAAATAATTTTTTTGAATGAATGAATAAATACTGAGTCAGTTACATTAAATTTTTATACAAAAGACAGATTATCCTCCCCATCTGTAATCTTTACTGATAAAGACTAATTTCATGTACTTCAAATGTGAACATAGGTCACAAAATTCAAGTATACATAGCTGGCCCTTCAAGATGAATGAAGAGAAATACCCAAGAACATCCCAGATAAATTGCTAGGCAAATGTGCTCCTCATTTCCATTGAGGAACCAGAGGCACAAGACCATGCATAATCCAAACATATATACATACATATAGACTATGCAAAAGCACAGTATCCACTGGTGATAGAAGACAAGGGAAAGAGAGTAGAAGTAATGCTTCTCTCTCTACAGTTTTGATGATTTATAATGGTATAATAGATGGAAGTAATAAGGGGACTCGTTAAACATCTCTCTAGAAACCTTGGACCAGCCCTTTACCTTCATTGAGCTTGAATAAAGAGTTTAGACTAGATGAGCTCTGAAGTCTTGTCCAGATTTAGAGCTAATTTTGAGGTCCTTAACCTTTTCGTATGTCATGGTCCCTTTTGGCAATCTGGTGGAACTTCTCAGGATCATGATTTTAAGTGCATTAAATAAAATACATAAGATTGCATAGGAATTGTCCAATAATATTGAGATACAGATATCAGAATATATTTGTTCAAAGTACTCTTAGACCTCAGTAAAAGAATTCATGATTTATTCATCCTTGCCTTGACTGTGCATGTGTATTCAGTGTTTATATGTGCTGAAATGTTGAGTCCTATGGAGGACTAAAAGGGAGTAATCATGACCCCCATACACAAATCTGGTTACCTTCACTTTCACCTAGCGTTGCAATAGTCTACTTCTTTGCTATTGGAGAAAATGTAGTTGACTGAGTAGAAATTTCAACCTGTAAGAGAACTTGGTTTGTGCAGTAGAAAGAGAAAGAGGTAAAGAAGAGTTCTTTTCTTCTATGTATCTGGGGAAGTATATTGCTAGCAAAATCTTTTACTCAAAAGAAAAAAACAATTAGGATCATTAGGTACTTACAATATCCTATGGATACTTCAAACCCGTATCATGGATTAGGATCTCATTTTACCATAAATAAATGCTGATTTATATTTCTCATAAGCCAATGTTCCACTTCATCTTAAGTAACAGAAGTTCCTCAGGGGCAACAGACTTAATTCATGAGTTCATTTTCACAGAATCGTAGTGGATCATTGAACTGTTGATAATGCTTGTTTTCCATGAGCAAGATAATTTGTATCAACTTTTCATTAATATTAAAAGTTGAATCCTAGAAAACTTGGGAACTTCTGTTCTTGGAGATGACTCCTAGAACATTTAAAGTTATCATTGATGTTTAAGCTGTGACTCCCCCTATTGAACTCAGAGTGAGAATATTCAGGAATATGCTAACTACTTCATGCTTCATAAGTAACATCTCGAATAAGATATTTAACACTTAAAATAAGTTCTTCATTCTAAGGTATGATATTTCATGAAGAATGTGGTGCATGAACTGATGCACATTAAACCTACTTTGCTGAAACTCTAATTTCCTTGTTTATTGAATCTTTAATTGAACTAGCTTGCTGAAAGGATAGACTACAGTAATACATTTGCTGTGGAAATTGGCTTTCTGGAATCTTAACAATGTATCTTCTAGTTAGGGAAAGAATATTGACTGTGTTGTATAGAAATTATATCAAGCCAGAAGACAACATTCTCACATAACTTTACGAAGGAAGATATAATTCTTGGGGTGGTTGAATGAATATATGACAACAAAAATGCAAATTGAAAAGTTGGAAGAAGTAAATTGATTAACCTTTTTTTCTACCTAATGCCAAAATGCAATTTGTCATTTGAAATATAGAATTGAGACTACAAAGTATCTATCTTTTTTTTTTTTTAAACAGAAAGACTTCTAGGGTACTTGAATGAAACATTGATCATTGTTTCCTAAACTAAGGCTTGGTGGAATATTTTCTAATTTCTCCATTTAGAGAAGTTAGTTTGATAGCTAGATGGGAGTATAGAGTTCATTTATCCCAACATCTTCCTTTAAACTGAGGGTCCAATAAGTTGAGGTTCTTCCTGCTTTGTCTAGAATCCAAACTTTTTGACACCCAGTAAAGTCCTATTTCATGGTCCTATTTCAAGGACTATATCATGGTTCTATTAGCTCTGCTGTAACTCTATAGAGCCTTATCGTGGTGCTTTTTCCATAGTGGTATACTTTCAATAGGAGCATAGATTTAGAGCTAGAAAGAATCTCAGAGGTAACTTAGAAGTATTCCTTCACTTTACAAATAAGAGACACTAGGTGTTAGGTGGCTTAGTAGACTTCAAGTCAGGAAGAATTGAGTTCAAGCATTGCCTCAGATATTTCCTAGTTTAATCCTGGGCAAGTCGCTTAACCTCTATCTGCCTCACTTTCCATATCTGTAAAATAGGGAAAATAATAGTACCTACCCCTCAGGATTGTTGTGTAGATAAAAGGAGACAATATGTGTAGTGTTTTGCAAACTGTAAAGTGATAGATGTACATATGTCTGCATAAACTATTATTTCTGTCATAATAAGCATCTTCTTTTTCATAGCTGTCATCATCACAACCATCTTCATCATCAAAATGTAGTGATTTTGCCCAAAGTTTCTCAGGTAGCAAGTTTTAGAGACAAAGATTCAAAATCAGGTTTTCTTCTAATTCCAGAACATCTATTCCATACTAGGCTTCCTCTTGGACTCTCATCTGTTAAAGATTTCTAGGTTCTAAAACAATGCTAACCTTGAAGGCACCTTTATAATATTTTAATTTTAAAATAAAGGATACAGTTCCTATTGGGGTAGGAAGAAAGTGGCTATATATTCACATATATTTGTACCCTCCAAGCCACTTTTAAATTAGGTATGTAACATTTTCCCTGAGGGCTCAGAGAAACTGTTAACCTTAATGAACCAGTTAAAAATAATTACCAATCAGTCAAAAGCATTTAAGTGCCTTCTGTATGCCAGGCATTGTGCTAAGTTCTAGGGAAACAAAGATAGGCAAAAACAAGCCCTACTCTTATATAGTGGGAGAGACAATAGCTAAATACTAGGTACATATGAGATACATACATTTATATGGAAAGTAACCTCAGAAGGGAAGGCACTAGTATGTGGGGGCACCAGAAAATACATCCTGAAGAAAGCACCAATTGACCTGAGTACTGAAAGAAACAGTAGGAACAAAGAGGCAGTGGTGAGGAGAGAAGAGAAGGAGGAAAGAGTAGATTTTCCTAAGCATTTTATCTTTTAGAATCTCGTTTCTTTCAAAAATAAAATCAGTTACCATCTTCTATGTGAAACTTTTTCTGATTGCTTCCTCCCCATTTCCACTGTTAATATCCTCCTTGAAAATTGCCTTCTATTAATTTTGTTTATATTTCTATCTATCTATCTATCTATCTATCTATCTATCTATCTATCTATCTATCTATCTATCTATCTATCTATCTATCTATCTATCTATTGATTCCCCAGATGAAATGTAAGCATCTTGAAGTAAAGGACAATTTACTTTTTGCTTAGGCATCTCCAGTCCCTGGTGTAGAGTAGATGTTTAAAAAAAATGTTTATTAATGGATTGACTGTTTGAGGGAAAGGTCAAGAATATTCAAGAAGAAAACAAAGGCATGGCAACAGGAAACTGAGTTCCATGTTCAGGAAATTTTTTTTAAAGTTCAATTTATCAAGAGAAGAAGTATATCAGGGAATAAAGGGAGAGTAGTTTGAACTAGCTTATAGATGGAATAAAGTTTAAAATGGATCATCTTTCTCAAGGGTATTTTTATTTTAATATGTCAAACCACTAAAATAAAGTGAGGACAGTGCTTATGGTAAATTTCAGATATCAGTGAACAAGTGTGGAATATACATATGTATACATGAAGCTTCCTAGTATTTTAGAAATCACAAGAGTAGTAACTGTTTATTTCACCTATTCATGAAGGCCAGCTTTTCCTAAGGAGGCCCAAAACAGTGCCCTTCAGCAAGGGCTTTGTATCAGGATAATTTTGCTTTGTATCAGGATAATTTTGCTTTGTATCAGGATAATTAATATAATAGCTTCCTCCTCACAAGGATATTAAACATTTAATTCTCTAAGTTTAATTCCCCTAGGAAGCCTTCCATGATAAAAACCACAAATGAATATTGATGCAGAGAGAAGTATGTATATAATATATAATATTAATATATATTATATATATAATATATAATATTTATATATACACATGTATATGTGTGTATATATCTGTGTGTTCATGTCTTATATGTACCTTTTTTATTTACAAGCAATCTCTTCTTTTAAGGTAGAGACTTTATCATTATCAGTTTTTTTGTCTTTCTTTGTATCCTTAACACTTCGTATGGTGTCTGATATATAGTATGTGATTGTTAAATCCTTGTTGACTAACTGACCATTGCTTATCCTGGGATACTCATTCCCTTTCACCTGATCACCTCTTCTATGATTCCCCATATGACTTTTATTTCTTCTTCCTCTGAACTGTCAGTGTATTTATCCCTCTTATTAGACTATGAACTCCTTGAGGACAGAGACTTCTTTTATAATTCTTGGCACTTATGACATTTTGTATAAAATAGAGGCTTTAATTTATTTTAATTTGCCTGGATTTGATTTTTTTTCTATATGAATGAGTTTGGAGATCTACTATGAGGATATATTTTGACAGAAAGTGTTTAAGAAACTAGGTTCTGAATAGTGAAAAATGTACAAAGGTCCAGTCCTTAAAGGTAACTTGATTACTTTACAATTTTGCCAAGCACAGATGCTAAGTTTTGGTATGAGGAGACAAGATCTCTTTCTGAGCATTCACATTTTGCTTGTCAGTCTCTTGGGCCTTCCATGAAAAAGTAAAGGTATATTCTTATGTGGGTGGAAATGAATTCAAGAGCAGTATTTTATTCGCAATCTGGTACTATCTTTTATTATGTGGAAGGGCAATCATTAAAATAAACATATGTGTAGTTCATAGAGGGCTTCCTGAAAACACTATGTGTTATCTGCATAAAAATATTTGTGTAATAGCATCCCAGTCAGAGGGATTTCCTTTGCAAGTACCAAAAACAAAATGTCTTTTTTATTCAACTCAACAAGCTTTGGTTTTTGCCCACAAGTTAGACTGCAAGTCACTGGGGATATAGAACAAAAGAATAGAGTGGTCCTTGCTCTCAATGAGTTGTCCACCCCATTGGACTTATTTTTCTTTTTCTTTTAAGGTACTTATCCTCTACTTCGAGACAAAACTCTCCCAGGAAAACTTCCAAGAGGCACCACAAAAAATCTTTCCCATTTTTTTTGGTACATTTCCTTCTGGAAATACTATTTTAAGAAATGGTAACCAAGGTCTAGAACATACTGATCTTAACTCAAAAATAGAGGGGGACAGGACATGTATCTTATCAAACTTTATCTTTCACTCATCATCTGACATAACGTGTTTAATGTATATTTGTTGAAATGAATTTGTCAGTTATCATGCAACACTTTTAGGATAGAACCATTGGATTTAGAACTCAAAAAGATCTAAGAAACCTTTTAGTTCAAACTACCCCTAGCAAAACTGAGGACAAATGAGACCAAGGGATCTGATTGAGAAATGACGCAGATTATAGGTAAACTACCTTACAAACCTTCTGGTGCTATATAAGGAGTTTTGGTGGAGGGGTGGTAATACTTATCAGAGCTGAGATTCAAACCTATCATATAATCATAGACATAAATGTTAAATGGACTTTCTGTCCCTTCACAAGTGAGAAAACTGAAGTTCAGAGAGCCCAAGTGAAGACACAACTAACTATACTCTGAGTCAGCTTATAGGATCATAGCTTTAGAAGATAGAAGGTATCTTGGAGGTTAGCTAGTTCTTCATTTCTTTTACTAAATCTTAGAGGGCTTAAATGTTCAAGGACTCACACATAGTAAAAGATAGAGGTGAGATTCACCACGAAGTCCATCATCCAGCACCGTGGAGCCCAACATTATTAGAGCATTGGTGTCACCACAAGTTGATTCTCTGAAATAAATGTTTAACTTCCTCTCAACTTCAAAGATTTGTGTTTCTTGTTCAGAAGAGAGTTGAGGGAGGAGGAAGGGGAGAAAGAGAATCTTCTGGTCTCACATTCTCTCTCTCTCTCTGTCTCTGTCTCTCTGTCTCTCTGTCTGTTTCTCTGTGTCTCTCTCTCTCTCTGTCTCTCTCTAGCTTCTATCTTACAAATACATTTGTTGGCCAGGCTGCTTTTGCATTCCCTTTTTGTATGCTTGTTTTTAATCCAAAAATGAAACTAAGGTACAGAAGTTTAATTGTTTTTATAGGAACTTTGTCTAATAAACATTGCTACCTTTCCCACCCACATTTTCAGGAAACAAGAAATAAAAAAGGAGTACTTGACTATAATTAAGAACAATTGGAGAGAGACAGATTCCTAATGTGCAAGTAACAACGGAGTATAGCATAGTGTTTTCATCTTTAGTGGATGTTGCTGTGTAGTGTGCTTTTGAGAAAACAGTACTGTGATTTGCCTGTCTGCCAATTAGCTTGCTAACATTTTTTGTAATGTTGTTTTTTCTCCCCTTAGATGTACATCCAGACAACAACACTTACCGTCTCCATGAGTTTAAGTGCTTCGGTATCTCTGGGCATGCTCTATATGCCTAAGGTTTATATTATAATTTTTCATCCTGAGCAGAATGTTCAGAAACGGAAGCGGAGTTTCAAGGCTGTGGTGACAGCTGCCACCATGCAAAGTAAACTGATACAGAAGGGAAATGGCCGTCCAAATGGCGAGGTGAAAAGTGAGCTCTGTGAAAGTCTAGAAACCAACAGTAAGTCATCTGTAGACTTTCAGATGGTCAAGAGCGGGAGCACTTCCTAATAGATGTACGTTCCATGCAATCCTGTTTCTTTCTTGTAGACTGGGGGATGTGCTGCATGGGGGCAGAGGCATGCCAGAATTTATATGCCATATCTGAGAGACAGTTTAGTATGATGGAAGGCCAGAACTGGAAGGGAATTTAAAGATCATTTAACCCAACCTCCATTTATCAGAAGAGGAAAATAAGGCTCACAGAGGTATAGTAACAGATTCAAGGACACCTGATTGTTTAAAGGTAGAGTTACGACTATAACCTGAGTTTCTGATCCTTAATATAGTGCGCTTTGCTCCAGCCCATGGCACCTTTCAGCTAAATCCAACTGATTTTTATGACTAGAGTATATTCTCCAGAGGCCCCTAAAGCCAGGAAGCATATGCCTTCCCTTACCATATAATTGCCATATCATATATACTCTGTTCTTACAAATTTGAAGCACTGTAAAATTTGAAATGTATCAATATAGCTACATTGGGTAAAGAAACAAAAAAATACTTGTTAGTCAATTAAATGCTTTATTGAAAACTTAATATTGAAAAACAATACAGCCATGTATACTTTTGAATAATCATTTCCCTTTAATGTCAATGGAGAAAATATAATTTTTTCTTTTCTTTCCTATGTTTCTTATTATTCTCCATCATTCCAACTTGACTCTGTCACACATCAGTGAAAGCATTTCCTTTTAACAAATATGTATGATTAAGGGGAGGCAGGGGAGGAAGCACTTTAGAATCTTTAAAAAAGAAACATGTAGAATAAAAAGTATTTCATGATTGAGTATGACTCCATTTATAGTTTTTATTTGTATAATATCCTCTAGCTCCTTGTAATAAAAAAAAGATTAAAAAAATAACCAGCATTTATTTAGCTCTACTGACCTTAGTATGCAGTAAATAGTATTTGTTAATAATACTTCTGGGAAATAATGATTGTTACCTGGTCAATAACTCTATTTAATGTAACTCTTCATTCGTGTTGCCCTAAGTGGTTTCCTGCTTTTGGTTCTTTACTGCAAAGTTAGATTAAGTGACTTATTCTGACATTAATTAATTGATATCAGTATTTAAATCACCATCATGAAAAAGCTCCGTGAGACAGAAAGGTAAATCTTTTCCCCCCACCAACTCTCCCCTCAACTCACTTACTTTTTCTGAAATTACCCTGAATCTGATAGAGCATGTTTTAATTTCTCTATTCCAGTTAACTTCAGATTCTACTTGTGGGGTAATTGATTTATATTCATGGATATAAAGATAAAAGATGTTCATTTCTGACAAAGAATGACATTATATATCTTCTGTCGTACTAGACTTAATGGGTGAATGTAAAGGAAGTAACAATTGTGGTCTTTGCCCTTAAGTAGTCAACAGTCTTGATGGGGGAAACAAGTTTCTTTTAATTAAGATCAATTTTTATGGAAAGTACTCTTGCATCTCTGGAGTTCTCTGAATCACTTTAGATCCTTCTCTGGCTCTTTGACATAAGAATGAGGAATGCCCTTTCTTTAACTAGGATAATCATCAAATATTTGTTTCCCAAATCTACTCATGTGAAACTTGGTACTAAGGAGAGTATCGTTCACTCGTGTAGCCCAGGGGTGGGGAATCTGTGGGCTTGAGGCTGCATGTTGCCCTCTAAGTCCTCAAGTGTGGCCCTTTGACTGAAATGTGACCTTGAGGCTTAGGTTCCCCACTTTTTCTATAGCCCTATTGGCAATTTGCAAAGCCCCTTTGAGTCTCCTTTTGATCCATACAGAAAGATAACGTCCAACTCCTCAGTCTGATCTTCTATACCAAGGAATGTAAATAATTTGTAACTATAACTTTACTAACTATCCTGATACCTCTTGTATGAGACCTCATAGAATGGGGGCCCAGCTTTTCTCTGCTTACCACCAGAAAGAATATATCGATTAATATTGCTAGAAAATCCAGGCAGCAAATGAATTTTACCCAGATTTTCACAAGGAATTCTTTTAGTTTCAAATAGGGAACATTGAGAGACTGTTGAGAGGGGAGGGGTAAATGGTTGGGAGGGGAAAATGATTTAGTGTAATAAGCAGCCACAGTAAGAGAGTTCATTAGTCCTATGATTACAGGTGAACAGTTTACCACTAATGGATCCATTTTGGTTCCTAACTTCTTGTGTGCCCATTCACTTCTGTTAGAGTTATTGGCACTACATTCTTATGTCTTGGGAAAGAGTCTGAACTGGTATTTTTATATCTTGAAAGCTTTAGTGTGGGAAGTTAAAGCTACTCGAAGGAAGCCAGTAAACCACATCTGGCAGGTTATTTTCTTTCAATTCTTGGCGTTTCTCTATATGACTCACTGGAGTCACTGATGGTGTCTTCCTTATAGCATCATTTCATAAAATTTCATAAAAAAGCTTTAAGGATGAGAGTCATACTAACTTTCAGTGGATGTCAGCATCAGCCCTCTCTCACTCCCCATGAGATACAGTGGAAACAGAATTATCACTTGTTATTTATTTTTTAAAAGAATAAATGGCTTACTGAGGTGAAAAATTCCCATTATTATCCAGGCTTTATTCCTTCCCCTTGATGAAAAAAAGCCTTATGAGGTTTATGATTTTTCTATTATTTTCTGGTTATGTTGAAGGGAAATTATGCAGCATAAATGTGTTTGTGTACTTCTTGGAGAGCTGGCAAATGCTGGACTTAAATGGAGGACAAGTCAGTAACTCTCTGGAAGGATCAATTTCTTACCTTTGGAAGGTGAATCAAACAGAGAAAATATCACCAAGATTAAAAAAAATGCTGTCTGAGGCATCTCCAAGTAACACATTAATGATCAGAAAGTTCATTCGCCTCCCAGTAAAACAGTTGGCTTCTACATAGGAACTCCAGGTGATTTCTATTTAAAATGGGGAAGAGATAGCATAGTGTAGTATTTGAACCCTTAAGCATTTTAAGCTGGGCCTCTCATCTATCTAGCAAAGAGGCTTTTCTTTCTATATAAAGAGAATTTGACAATTTTTTGCCTGCGTTTGGAGACTAATATAAAATATACCAGTTAAGGTAACTGTGTATTTTTCCTGTGCTTTCTATGTAGATTTGTTCCCCCCCCGCCTTCCTCTTTTAATTGACTTCATAAACCTTTTCCCCAAACATCAGATTTTCTGAAACTTCCATGTAATTAATATTCCAGAACTTCATTTTGCTTCTCTTCCTGTAATGTATCTTATGGATATGAAAATATAACTGATTATCCTGAAAACCCTGGTCACTCCAATTTATGCCGCTCCCTGTTGTGATAACTTGAAGGAAATAATTTCCCACATAGCCCCAAACTCTCACAGTCAAGTCTTAATAATCCAGTTTGTGAATTATCTTTGCCTCTTTTTTTTTCTCCCTTTAGCTTCATGGCTTTTACCAATTCACTATCTGATATATTTCTATTCAACTTTGCCCAAAGAAAGGAAGAGAATTTTTCTTCTTTTCTTCCTTCCTTCCTTCCTTCCTTCCTTCCTTCCTTCCTTCCTTCCTTCCTTCCTTCCTTCCTTCCTTCCTTCCTTCCTTCCTTCCTTCCTCCCTTCCTTTCACCTTTCCTCCCACCTTTCCTCCCTCCCTTCCTCCCTTCCTCTTTAATGGGTGTTTCTTTTCTTATTTTTAATTCTCTGAGTTTAAACATCCTATATTAGCATCAATAGCTTAAAAGTTAACCATATTGAAATTCCTTCCTTTCCCTACCTCTACTTAAAAAAAAAAAATTACTTTAAGATAATTTTAAGAATGCCCAGACAGAGACCTCAGAGATATAACCCTTCTCAAGTCACAAATAATACAGTTAAGGCAATTGGAGGCAGAAAGGAAAAGTATATTAGTTGCTGAATTTGCAGTACCCTACCTTCTACAAGAAAAAGGTCAAATACGGTTTCATGGTCAGTGTTAGAGGAGAGATGGAGACAAAGTTCTGTGTGTAGGAATTGTATCAACAATGCCTAATTAACAAATGCTGTGTATGGCATTCCTTAAGCTATGTTCATGAATAATTCATGAAAACAGCTGCTGCTGGAAGTTGATTTGTTCTCTCTAGCTCATGAACACAGTGTGGTGCACACAAGGAAATACATATTTGCTATACTCCAAAACTTATTTTCCTATTAGCATATGTATCTCCACTGTTGAAAATCTCCCTAGTAGCTCATCCTCATAGATTTGCTCCATTTCTCCCTTGCAATGTTCTCAAAGTTAAGGCTCAAAGACATGCAAAATATCTGTCATCCCCAGAGTTGGTCCCACATAATTTAGTTAGCTTGGTAATCCTTGAAAAGTCCAGGCGCTAAAACCTTTTCAAACTGTCTTTTGCCCGCTTGACTTATTGATTTTATTTTTCCCCATAAATATTTTTCTGCTAATTATTCAGGTCCTAATAAATTTAATTTTTCCCCCTGAAGACCAAGAGTACTAGGAAAAAAAAGAAACTTTTAATTGGTTTATTTATATGTATCTATGAAATAAAACAAATGTATACCTGGAAATGCTCTTGAGAGATAATCTAATATAGTCTTCTCATTTTGCATACGTTGAAAAGGCTGCTTCGAGTGATTAAGCATCATGACCAAGGTCTTGATTTGTAGTCTAGCATTCTTTCTATTGTACTTCACTGCCTCCATCACTGTAAGATCCAAACATTAGCTACTATCAATCAAAAACTTGAAAAAATTGTGTTCCTATCTAATCTAAGGGAGTTTTCCTAGTTGCATTGTGGTTAGAAAGTAAAACTTGGAATCAAATTGCACATCAGACACTTAGCTGTGTAAACCTGGGCAAGTCATTTACCCTTTCTCAGTCTTAATTTTCTCATCTGTAAATAAATTACAATAGCAACTACCAGATATGTTTTTGGTAATATTTAAATAATATAACAAATGTAAAGTGATTAAAATGTAAAAATATAATAGAAGTAAAGATAAGGCACTGTAGAATTTTTTGCTGAGCTTGATTTCTAAATATAAAACATGAAATTTGTTAAATTCAAATAAAATTTAATCTACTTAAATTAATAATTAGTTGTAGAATAATCAGTATTATACTTCGGGTTTTCTCCAAGGCATTGCCTAACAGCAGCAGTTTTGGAATGGATATTTGGGTTTTAGGCTAAACTAGACTCTGCTTCTGTCCTAGAGTGACCCTAAGCCAGCCCAAATCTTCTGTAGATCTAGAGATGATTCCTCTACTGCTCATTGCAAAAGATATTTCAGTTTCAACCTGGTCTAGAAGAACCAAAACTTGCTTGTGTCAGTATAGGTCACCTATGAGTAGACTTTAGGAAAGTCATTTATTTGTATAACTTTTCTTCCTTCTCCTCCTTTTCCTCCCATTAATATTACTACTACTTACTACTGCTACCAGTCACTACTTCTATTACCCCTACTAATAGTACCACTTACTACTGCCACTACTACTACTACTACTACTACCACTACTACTATCACTACTACTACCACTACTACTACTACCACTGCTACTACTACTGCCATTACTACTACTATTTCTACTACTACTGGTACTATTTACTGCTACTGCTGCTTCTAGTACTACTATTGACACCACTACTAAAAAATCTCTCATCCCCAAAGTTGGTCTTACATAATACCACTTGGTCTCAGCTCTTTGTCTGTTTTAGAGATCTTATAAATAGATATTAATTTTCTGGAAGTTAGGAAATAGTAACCCCCTCATCTTTTTGTATTGAGCATAAATGGACTATATAGTTGAAATATACATCTGATTATAGCATAACAGAAGTTCAAATTAAAATGTTTAACACTGTTCTACCAGACTTCTCCTCCTTCATTGGTTCCAATGCCAACTAGGTCCTACATGGAAGAAGAAATCATATCCTATGTTATTTGTTTCAGGATGATTTTGCTCTTTTCTAGGAGAAAGAACAACAAGAATCAGAGGACAAGCACTGAGTTCTATCTCTGCCAGTACACCAACTATATGACCTAGTGAATTAATCTCTTGAAGCCCCAGTTTCTTCATTTGTAGAGATACTAATTCTTATCCTTTTATTCTCATTGGGTTGATAAACCATTACATATATATTAGAAAAATGTCATATGTGAAAATGTTTTATTAAATGCTTTAGAAATGTAAGATGGCATTAATACTTTTGCTCTAATTAAAGAGAGGCTAGTTCAAAAATATAGGAATAAGATAATTAAACAAAAGTAAGAAGTAGGTACTGATTTCAAATGGAAAAGGAAAATCAACCAAAATTCCTCTGAGTTCACTTTTGTATTTAAGAGTACTGGATTAGGAGTCAGAGGACCTAAGTTCAAACTTGCCGCTATCAATTCTTGTATAGGCTTGAACAAATCACTTTACCTCCTGAAACTGCAATTTCCTTATCTATGAAATAAAGAAATTGATCTTGGTGGCCTCTGTGGTTGATTCCATCTCCAAATCTATGATCCTATAAGCTTATGTTGTATCCTCCTAAGATTTAAGACATTTTAGGCTAGAGTCTGTTTATGTATTTGTAGCATGGTCTGCCTAGTACAGTAATTTGTACATAGCAGGTCTTTAATAAATACTTGTTGAATTTAAAACACATATTTATTGACTTCCTACAACATTCTCAACAGTGATTGGAAAGTATGTGAGTCAGCTAGATCAAAGGAGTAAATAATATTCTAAGCAAGTAGGAAAACTTCATTCTCTTGGCATGTAAAGTATATCTTTCAGACAGTTAAATGGTAAAAATTCATGCTACTATTGGCCGCATTATTGGGCTATATCACACATTGTGAAAGGGGTCATTTCAAAGTTACACAGTATCAGCCTGCTAAAAGCATTAGCCTGGTCACTCACCAGCTTTCATGAGCATTACATTCTTTGAGTTGAAGTGTCAGTCCTTCCGAAGGAATAAGGCTTTTAATGCTCTAAAACTGAGCTCTCCCCGAAAACCTGTTTCATTATGAAACAGATATTAAAGGTATGAAACCAATAATAGAACGTTTTCCCCCTTTTCTTTCATTCCTTTTCTCTTGTGATTGTTCATTCCCAAATTTCAGTGGGGGAAAAATGACAAATCAGATCAGATTTCAAGAGGAAGTTTTGCTCATTTGAATCTCACAAAACCAACGGAAGGTTTTAGATTTCCATTTCTTGGAAATTCAAATAAAAATATAAAGATTTAAAAAGAGATTCAAAATAAAGATGAATTTGAATTTGACTTAATACATCTTGCTGTTTATATCTGTCCAGTTATCTTAACATAATAGATTTTGGTTATAATAATTAAACATTTTATTTTCCTATCTTTATTTTCTATACAAATCCATTCACATCCCTATGAATGAAAAAAAGCATATCTTAATTTGAAATGTTAAAATAGTAATCCCATGTAATGTCTCTTTATTGATGTATACCAGAAATATATAACTTAAAAGTTCAAAACACTTCCAGGTAATGGATATACTTGTCTATTCATATTTAGTAACTTAATATGATTAAAATGAAAATGGAACGAGTCATATTCCTTAAAACCCCACCAGTCATTATTAACTAACCAATTTCTTGGTAACTAGGTTAGACTCAGAAAATTAGGTCACATAACTTAGGTATACAAAAATGCTTAGATTTTCAGTTGAGGTAGTAGCTGTATTCAACATGGTTGAGTAATGCCATACAAATGTGAGATGTAAGTATCGCTTTTGCATGAAGGCTGCATGAAATTATGTTTAAATGCACACCCCATACTCACACAAGTATTCAAAACTTTGTGAAATAAAAAAAAAGCATTTTAAATCCGTCTCTGAGTAAATCTCAATTCCATTCAGCAATTGTTTGTTTTGCTAAGTGCCTACTGCATGGTAAGCACTATGATAGGTGCTGGAGATACTAATACAAAAAAATGGAACAATATCTGCCTTCAAAGAGCTTACGTTCTACTGAAGATATACAACATGTACAGAGAGGAGTAAATATAAAGTATGCACAAAGAAATTATCAAATAATTCAAGATTGGCTTAAAGAGAATACTAACAGCTGGGGTGATCATGAATGACTTCCTCTAGGAGGTAACACCTGAGCTTAGAAAACAGTCACTTTATTTAAATCCCTTCACTTCTCCCCACCTTGCAAATACACAGGTGTTATTTCACTTTAAAATGAGGAGAGATATAATATTGCAACATTTGGACAATCATACAAATATTTTAGGAAGAAAGGGCCAGTTGGGCCATCCATGAATACTTCTCTATTTTTAATCTGTTGCTACTGCTCAAAAAGCATACATTATGACATTCGTAAATCTCAGAATACAACTCAATATATATTATATATCATAATGTTTTAAAATAAAGGAAAGAAACAAGCCAGAAAAACAACATGGGTCTAGTAAGTATTGTTGCTTATTTGGATTCTGAAAATCAGTCTAACCAAAGAATGCTTTCAATTTGTCTTAACAGCTTCCTCTACCAAGACAACATATGTCAGCTACGGTAATCATGCAATCTGAAGAGAGAAATGAAATCAGTCTGAAGAGTTGCGGTATGTGATCTTAACAACGAATATGACACCACCAAAAACTCACTCTTGGAAATCTCTGTAGACTACCATCAATCAATAGTCAGTCTCTTAAGGAGCAAAAATTAATCACGAGCCAAAAGTATCGGTAATGGGGAGGAAAGAAATCTGTTTTATAAAATACAACCAATGAGTTTAAAGCTCAAGAATTGCTTACTCATGAGAAGTTTAAAAAAAAAAATCACAAAAGGAAAACTAATGTTAGCTTGTGAAAAAAAAATGCTGTTGAAATAAACCATGTCTGATGTTATTCTTGTAAGTAATTTTTTGTGATTGTGAGAACTCCCATTCCTGTCCTACATTGTTCAACTTGTATAAGACAATGAGTCTGTTTCTTGTAATGGCTGACTGGATTGAAGCCCTGGGTTGTGCTAAAAATTAATGCAATGGTTGAAGCATGCACATTTTTATACAAATAATTTATTTCTAATAATAAAGGAATGTTTTGCAAATGTTGAGACTTGTTTCGTTGCAGTTTTAAAAGCAGGGAGATACTTCTTTTCACAACTGGCCCTGTTCCCACTGTTGTTTAACTCCTGCTTTAAAAAGCCTAGCACATTCAACAGAATGTGCTTTCTTGAAGAATGTGCAGTTGGTGTGTTGGTGTATGTATGTGTGAGAGAGTGTGTATTTTATTAAAATATCAAGAGAACTTATTTGTATAAGAACTTGTGAATATTCCAAGACTCCCATGGTAGTTTTTCATGGCAATTTCATTTTTTTAAAATGAGAATTCAAGAAATAGCTTACGTCAAAACACTCTAGGTACTTCCTCTAATCAACAAATGACTCAGAAACTTTTGTTTCAAGACTGCATATACTATTATGATAATCTAATTCTGAACCAAGTAGAAGTTTCACTAAAATTCCCTATTATGTACCTAAGTTCAAGCTACCTTTCTGTAATAGAATATATGAAACTGAGTAATATTAACTATTTCCTGTCTGGATTTCTGTGTCATTTGTTTTCACACAAGCCTCACTGAAATCAATTAAGTAATGGGCCCTAACTAGTACATTATCCATTAATACAGAGTTACTTTACTTATTCCTCCAGAATGATTAAAGTAATCATGGCTCACATAATATGTCAGTGCTTTCTAATTTTCACAATGAAAACATGAATTGGTTCATAGAACAACATCATTAGGAAGAGGGAAAACATGGAAGCAATGTAAATATTTGTCATGCTAATAAAGCATACCCAGCTAACTAGAGGAAGACTGCTAGAGGCTTTCCACCCTGTTACATTTCTGTCTTGGGTTTCTCTATCCTATCCCATTTTAACCATCCACCAGGTCAATGTTTCTTCATAATCATTTTGTTAGTAATTATTTTTTCAACTGAATTAGCTTGAATGGCTCATTGCTCTTCTTATAGCTATAAAAGGTTATCTGTGCAACATATCCTCAATTCAGATATTAGAACTGATGCTGAATTACTTGATGTAGTGCTCCAATCCTAAAGTAGCCAAAGTTCAAATTTATGGCCATGTATCATTTTCTCAATCCCTTGACTATTGGAAGGATGACCTGCCTTGAAATTAGCTTTTATTGCCTATTGCGTTTCAGCTGGTAGCCTGCATACTTGTTTCTAACCTGCATGTAATTCCAAAGATTTAGAAGATTCTTTTACAAATCCTTAATTTACTGATTGAGGTAACACCCACAGTTATGTTAATGTCAAGACAGGGTATATAAAAAATAAATAAATCAACCCACCTATATTTTAATGTATCTTTGTATAATGTATATATCTTCAGAACCAAACACTGACTAATATCTAAGCAATGAAGAACGTCAGATTCCACTTCTCCTCCTCAAAATAATTGTGCATTAGTTTAAGAAACATCTTTTGCCTTGAGAATAACTGAATAGTAAATGTGTTTGTAGCACCTAATAGTCTGAGTTTGCTTTTCACAGTAGCAACTAATTTTTAATCCCTTTTCAGTAGCTAATTCTTTATAATAAATGCAAATATGTTGGCAGTCATGGAAAGGTAGAACGGGCTACTGGGTCAAAATTTTGTTTTGGTAGGTTTGGGATACATGTTTCCACCTGAGTACAATTCATGAAGCTTTCTTATTTTCTTTTCCTTTTCACTAGGAATAAGGCAATCGTCAACTTGCCATCAGGTTGTGTGTCTCAAGAGGCCACCTAGAAGTTAATTGCTTAGGAGTTAGTGGTTAGATTCTAGGAAGGCTCTCCCCAAAAGGCGATATAGTGACCAAGCTATAGTCACCTAAATTGATAACCAGAATTTACTGTTTCTGTGGGGAAATGTTATCTTGACCGCAACTCTGGATTCTAGGGACATAGAATATGAAATAAACACTCTCTCCTTTTACTTCTCACAGGTGGAGTAAGGGCCCTTACTTCCTATGAATGTATTGTGGGTTTTAAAGAAAGTAGTAGATACTGTGCAGACAGAAGATGATTAGAAGACAAGAATTAGTTCTGCATTGCAGATATCAGTGAGGAAATATACATACACTGCTAGCTCTTAAGTCAAGTGCTTGTTAGGAAATGGCTTTATATATAATTAACAGCAAGGAGAGTTGTAAGACAAAAGATTACCAAAGTATTACTTAGTAATGGTCTTGTGTTTTATTATTCCCGTTCCCACAGTGGACTGATTGCAGCATAATATGTAAACATCTCCTCTAAGTAATATTTGGCAAATTCAAGGTGTCATGAAATGGGCCCTAGATCCAGATTAAGAAAATTTGGTATATAGAACTGCTTTGGCAACTGTTTTGTGACCTTGGTCAAATCACTTAAACTTTCTAGATTTCATTTATCTCATCTGCACAATGAAGTGTCAGTCATTAAAGTATCTTCCAGCTCTAAAAAATCTATTATTTTAATGCAGTGGGAATTAGTGATAGGTCTTCTAGAGCAATAGACAATCCAAACCTTTTAGTCTTCATTAGGATCTACCAGTGTTTAACGATGTCTAAGCAGATTTTTGTCTTTATCTAACAATAATTTTACTTCTATGCATAAAAGCATTGAAATGTTAATTCAAAGAACAAAAATTGGGGATGGTGTATAGAAAATCAAGTCGTCTAGAAAAATGTACTGCAGATGAACTAATGAATTCAATCCAGTTAAAATACCAGTTTACTAACCCTCACAAGGAGCAGAGATGTTATTTGGGAATTATATTAACTTTTAATTACATGTCACATGTCATTTACTATCAATTTTGTCTGGTAGCACACACAAATTGTCACAACTTTTCTATACTGTCTGCATTAGTAGTCAACTCATGCTGACAGTAATAAAAATAACAGTCAACTTTTATTATTCCATTTTGTTTGATTTTTACTATTATATTTATTCTGTTTCTTGTAATTACAGACTGATCCTTCAGAATCTTCCAAAAATGGCTGACAATGATAATAGCATGACATAGAAGGGGACAGTGATGAGTATTACCCCAAACTGAAAGAAACACTAATTGGATACAATCATTTAGGGATAATTCATTTTGTTGTCTCTGGATTGAGCTCTTTCAAAGTACAAATGAGAAGTAAAAGACAATTGGGCTGCAACTAGAAGCAAAGAATTATTTTAGGAGGCCTTTTCAAGGGGATATTTTTGAATGTTCTATGTGTAGGATACTTGTAGACTTTCTCTATTAAATGGTCAATATCTTGTTCCTTGGTAGATAAAAGGTGGTACTACTTAAGGAATCCTTCCTTTCTGTCTGTATTTCATCTTGCTCTATTATATGACATAACCTTTAATGAAATGATAACCCAGGTCCTTTGAGTATTGTAATTATTTTTGTTTAATTGAGTTCTTCTGAAGACTTACAGACTATTATTCTCACTGATAAACTTGGCCCAGTGTTAGTGCCAAATGCTGTAACTTTTTTGATGTGTCTGCTTTTACAGTGATAAGAAAAATAATTGATTTTTAAATTGACCCATTAAATGCTTACAATAGCTGCTTACTGCTGTGAAGGGATTTGTGTTGAATTAAAAATAGGTAATAGCCATGTTGTCCATGAAAAAAATCAGAGATTAGGGATTAAATGCCAAATATGTACAAGTCACTATGGGAAAGTTGGACTCTATTCAGCAGCCCATTGAGGAAGGGGTAAGGAGAGAGTTGTAGCATCAAGGAAGAAGACTTTTTATTTTAGTATTTCAGTTGAAGGAAGTGGGATGATTTTTCCAATAAACGCTGGTTGTCTCTGACAGGTTTACCAGAAAGTAGCAGAAAAGCCTTGGGCTCTAGTGAAAGAAAGATGGGGATTCAGGTCCAGCATTCCAGACTTTTCATAACTCATCTACTCTCTAATTCATCCTTATCACTCTTCATATGTCATATCAATATTTCCAATAAAGTGTCAGGAGCAAAAATTAGAGAGTTTGAAACCAGGAAATGATCTAAGGAAGCCATAGAATAATTAGTTCTAGATCATATTTGTGGGCTGAAATCCAAAACCAGCATCTGTATTGTGCAAACCCCTCATGGAACAAATAGTCCTGGAAGCAATTAATTCTTTTTTCACTTTCTGCTATAGAGGATTTGTCATCTTTTAGCAGTAATCACAGGATCATAAATCAAGACCTGGAAGAAACTTTATTAATCTAACTCAGTCCTCATCTTATAGATGAGGAAAATGAGGACCAGAGAGGTCAAATAAGTTTTCTAAGATCCAACAGTAAGTAACAGAGCTAAAATTTAATCCAGATCATGTGATAAATCCTGTCCCCCTCCCACCTCCCGCACTTTACATTAAAGAGTACTTTCTCTCTTTGGCACTTTTATCAGCCATCTGTGTATTGCGTGCAGTCAGTCCCAGACCTGTTTCTGCCTTCTCCAGGATTCTCTGATCGTATCTTTGGCAATTGAGGGAAGGAGGAAAAGGAAGGGGAAATTTTAACTGTACTTAGATCTTGGAGGGAGCACATTCTCTTAACTCGGGTTGGGGTGAAATGTTTCCATCCTAGGATAAAGGAACACAGTTCATGAATCCCCTCCTTTACCTTGCTTATGCATGCTTTCCAAGGAAGGAAAGAACATGTTAGATGTTAGGATCCACTTCATTTATTGGTTCTTTTTTTTTTTATTTTTGATATAAATTTATTTATTTAACTTTTTACATTCATTTTCACAAAATTTTGGGTTCCAAATTTTCTCCCCATTTATCCCCTCCCCCCACCCCAATACACCAAGCATTCTAATTTCCCCCATCACCAATCTGCTCTCTCTTCTATCCTCCCTCCCTTCTCTTGTCCCCATCTTCTCTTTTGTCCTGTAGGGCCAGATGACTTTCTATTCCCCATTAACTGTATTTCTTATTTCCTAGTAGCAAGAACAATACTCAACAGCTGTTCCTAAAACTTTGAGTTCCAACTTCTCCCCATTCCTCCCTCCCCACCCATTCCCTTTGGGAAGGCAGGCAATTCAATATAGGCCATATCTGTGTAGTTTTGCAAATGACTTCGATAATAGTCGTGTTGTGTAAGACTAACTGTATTTTCCTCCATCCTATCCTGCCCTCCATTGTTTCTATTCTGTCTTTTGATCCTGTCCCTCCCCAAGAGTGTTGACTTCAAATTGCTCCCTCCTCCCATTGCCCTCCCTTCCATCATCCCTCCCTCCCTGCTTATCTCCTTCTCCCCCACTTTCCTGTATTGTAAGATAGGTTTTCACACCAAATGAGTGTGCATTTTCTTCCTTCCTTTAGTCGAATGTGATGAGAGTAAATTTCATGTTTTTTTCTCACCTCTCCTCTTTTTTCCTCCACTAAAAAGTCTCCTGCTTGCCTCTTGAATAAGAGATAATTTACCCCATTCCATTTCACCCTCTCTCCTCCCACTATATTTCTCTGTCACAGTTTACCTTAATTTCTTTTAACATATGATCCCATCCTATTCAATTCACTCTGTGCTCTCTGTCTCTGTGTTTGCATGTGTGTATGTGTGTTTGTGCGCGCACGCATGTACATCTATGTGTGTGTGTATGTGTGTGTGTAGTCCCACCAACTACCCAGATATTGAAAAGTTTTAAGAGTTACAAATATTGTCTTTCCATGTAGGAATGTATACAGTTCACCTTTGGTAAGTCCCTTATGACTTCTCTTTGCTGTTTACTTTTCCATGCTTCTTCTCATTCTTGTGTTTGAAAGTCAAATTTTCTTTTCAGCTCTGGTCTTTTCATCAACAATACTTGAAAATCCTCTGTTTCATTGAAAGACCATATTTTCCCCTGAAGTATTATACTCAGTTTTGATGGGTAGGTGATTATTAGTTTGAGTCCTAGTTCCTTTGACTTCTGGAATATCCTATTCCACGCCCTTCAATCCCTTAATGTAGAAGCTGCTAGATCTTGTGTTATCCTCATTGTATTTCCACAATACTGGAATTGTTTCTTTCTAGCTGCTTGCAAGAGTTGGGAATTCTGGAATTTGGCCACAATGTTCCTAGGAGTTTCTCTTTTTGGATCTCTTTCAGGCAGTGATCGATGGATTCCTTCAATACTTATTTTGCCTTCTGGTTCTAGAATCTCAGGGCAGTTTTCCTTGATAATTTCCTGAAAGATGATGTCTAGGCTCTTTTTTTGATCATGGCTTTCAGGTAGTCCCATAATTTTTAAATTGTCTCTCCTGGATCCATTTTCCAGGTCAGTTGTTTTTCCAATGAGATATTTCACATTCTCTTCCATTTTTTCATTCTTTTGGTTTTGTTTTGCGATTTCTTGGTTTTTCCTAAAGTCATTAGCCTCCATCTGTTCCATTCTAATTTTGCGAGAACTATTTTCTTCAGCGAGCTTTTGAATGTCTTTTTCCATTTGGCTAATTCTGCTTTTGAAAGCATTCTTCTCCTCATTGGCTTTTTGAACCCCTTTGCCAATTGAGTGAGCCTATTTTTCAAGGTGTTATTTCCTTCAGCATTTTTTTGGGTCTCCTTTAGCAAGGTATTGACCCATTTTTCATGCTTTTCTTGCATCTCTCTCATTTCTCTTCCCAGTTTTTCCTCCACTTGTCTGACTTGATTTTTGAAATCCTTTTTGAGCTCTTCCATGACCTGAGCCCATTGGATATCTATTTTGGATGTTTGGGATACAGAGGCCTTGGCTTCTATGTCTTTCCCTGATGGTAAGCATTGTTCTTCCTCATCAGAAAGGAAAGGGGAAAACATCTCTTCACCAAGAAAGTTACCTTCTATGGTCTTATTAGTTTTTTTCCCTTTTCTGGGCATTTTCCCAGCCAGTTACTTGACTTCTGAGATTCCTGTCCACCCCTGCCTAGATCTGCCTAGCTAGTGGTTGGGGTCTGAGATTCAAATGCTGCTACCCAGCCTCAGTGCTTTCAGTGGCGGGTGGGCCTGCTATTCAGGGTAAGATTAAATTCAGGTTCTCAGGTGGGGGCAGGGCTGCCTCCCAGCCTCAGTTCCCTCAGGGGGTTTATGGGGAGACCTTCAGTAATGTATCTGAGGTCCTGTCTGCTCCAGGAGCTCCTGGTCACTGCTGCCTCTGCCTCTGTTGCTGCCTCCCGAGGGGGCTTGAGTTTTGGAGACACCCCACTCCCTTCTCGGCCAGCCCAGAAGTCTCTCTCACTGACCTGTAGTACCTGTGGGTTGAGGGACCTTCGTGGCCACCAGAGGTTCCGTCCCTGAAGCCTGCTCTGATCTGCTTCTGTCGGGTCACTTAGCCAGGGCAGGGCTGGGCTCCACTGTCCAGTGCATGATGGACCTTTGGTACCAGTTTTTCAGGGCTCTCTGGAACAGAAATCTCCTCCACTCCGTTGCTGCACGGCTTCCCCTGCTCCAGAATTTGTGGGGAGTTCTTTTTACAGGAAATTTATGGGTTGTGGTTTTGGAGCTAGCGTATGTGATCTCCTCCCTGGTTGTGTTTTCAGAAGAGAGGACTGATGAGAAGGTTGTAGTTCCCTTAGCCCCCATCTTAGGCTCTTCTAATCTTTGGGTGGAAAGGAGGTTGCAGAGGTAGTTTTGGACAAAATTCTTAGGTAGAGAAGCTGCCTTCATGGACCTTCTACTTGCCCTTCTCCCTTTCCTCTACCTCAAAGTGCCCACTACCTTCAAAGTGACCTTTAGATGCATAAAGTCTCCCAGTTTCCTGCCCAACCAGACTGCCCTTCATGAATTGACTGACTTCCAAAATAATTTTCCTACAATTCTTTCCTCCTCATTTCTCCTCTTCCTTCACCTTCCTCCATCTCATCAGAATTCTCATTCTATGTCAAAGAACTCAGTTAGCTATTAGGAAGAAAGCAATCTAAGCAAATGAATCACACTATCATTTGAAGGACTTCCCTTTCATCTTAATTCTTAGGAGTAATCAAATTGTAGAAAATAAAAATGACTCTCTAATTAGTGAAATTCCAGATTTTATGGGGCAAGAGAACATGTGTGCTTTGCACTGCTTGGTCTCTTGGGGTATCACTTTTTAAAGGCATCTCAGAATATTTTCCTCCTTCTTCTCCCCTTCCTATAAAAGAATCTAAAAATGCTTTTTAAATAACAGATCCCTCAGCCCCTCTTTTCTGGCCTCTTCCTCTGATTTCTTGAGGGTTAGACTATGACTTATTGGTCAGCCTTGCTTCTGCGTCACTCTTTCTCCTGGCTCAGAGCGATGTGTGCCTCCACAGCTCAATCTCAGAGAGGTCATTTCCTGTTCTAGTGCTATAGGGTGGTAGGGATAGGATGCACTTTCCCTGGACTTTGCTTCTTCAGAGCTGGTCAGAGAGTCAAGTGAGCTGGACTATAACTTACCCTTCCTCTAGGTAATAACTAAACTTTTAAAAAATACATTTTATTCATCAGACATGTATTAATCATTGACTGTACAAGCTATAATCTCCACAGTTTGTTGTTCAAATAGCCAGATTGTTTCTGATACATTGTCATTGCAGAATGAAAAGCATGCTGAATTTGGAAGCAGAGAACCTAGGTTCATCTGCCACTTATCAGCTGGGCAAGTCACTTAGCCACTCTGGGTATCAGTTTCCTCATCTGTAAAATGGGGGGAGGGGTTGTATTAGATGCCATCTTAGGTCCTTTCCAGCTCCAAATATGTGATTCTATAATTCTATAATTTTATTATAGAATTCCCTGGCAACCTGAAAAATACAAGCAATGTCATATATAGACCAGTAGTTAGGTGGGCCGCAGGAGGATACTATTGCATAGAATACCATCTGTACAGGCTCTCCTTATTTTCCAAATACACTAGATCTAATAGAATCCTATACAAATTGGATCTCTAAGATAAGGCAACTTTGTGTAATGGACCAGGGAGTCTGATTAAATCAGAACCATTCAATTCCCCTGACTTAAAGATGTTTAAGGGGTAACTAAATCAGCAGCATTTTGTTAAGTTTTGGACATCATGTTTTAAGACATGTATTGGAAATCTGGAAAAGATCTGGAGGAAGGGCACTAGGATAGTTCAGAAATACACAACTATGTCACACTCAGAATTGTTAAAGCAACTGGGTTGTTGAACCTATTAAAAAAGAAGACTTTGGGAAGACATGAGAACTACCTTTAAATAGCTGAAGGTCTATAATGCAGAAGATAGACTTACTCTGTGTATTCTATCATAAATAGGCTCAATGGATAGAAATAAGAAAAAGGCAAATTTAGGATCAGGAAAAAGAAACTTTATAAGAATGAAAGCTGTTCCAAAATGGAATGTGCTACCTTGGGACTAGAAATCAAATTCCTCTTACTAGAGGTAGTTAAGAAGAAGTTGAATGATTATTATTCATAGGAGGTATTGGAGGGATTTCTCTTAAGGAACAGGATGAACTAGATGACCTCTAAGGTCACTTCCAACTCTGAGATTCTCTGGTTCTGGGCTACATTGTGTGAAGCCATTGATCTGAGTAGTATAGTACTGCAGGATTTGGAGTGAGAAAGAATCTCAAGACCCTCTGATGAACTCTTGTGTTTTATAAATGGGGAAAGTGAGGACCAGAGAGGTTGAGTAATTTGCCCCAAGTCACACAGGTATCTGAAGTGACAAGTCAAGGATTAAAACCCAGGTTCTAAAATCTGTGAATCTGTGAAAATTCATTTTATCTAGTTGTGTGACCTTAAGCAAATCACTGAACTAAATGTGTCTAAAATGAGGGGATGGAACTAAATTATTCCAATTTGAATTTTATAACTAGCAATTCAAATCACAAAACCTAATATAAACCACATTTTTCCTGACAACCCATGAGCCACATTTATGATTTACCAGATGCTGCAAAAAAAATTCCTAAAAATAATCCAGAAAATCCCATGAGGTATTTAGGCAGTCTTTAAACTTCTTTCACATGAAATGATATGATACTCTTATTTTGTATTTATAGCACATCTTTCATCATTGGTGGGCAAGACACTTACAAAGATTCCCTTATTATTAAAATCACCTTATGACTGTTGGCTCTTTGTTGTAATCATGTCTTTGTATACAGGTTTCCACTTTGGTAACCAGCACATGAATAGCATCTTGGGGCACTTGGAGAAGTGATTATTACAATGTCCTTTAGACAGAGAGATCAAGATCCTGGGATTTTTAAAAATTCATTGTCATAGAGCTCTCTAGTCATTAAGTCAGAAATAGAACCTCAGCCACCTCACTGCTGGGTGTGCAACTGCTCTGCTGGACTGCATTGACCCTGACCATAATCACTGAACACTGTTATCACCTAATGACTATTTATTGGTCCATATAACCTTTGTACCATTGTCAGCAGAAAGTTGTCTGCATCACTGAAGTCTCTCACAATGGAAAAATCTCATCAGAGCAGAAAGGTGGAATTGACACAGAAACCAAAATACTATTTTATTTCCAGGCTAAAGCTGATGTCCGGAGAGAGTCAGAGAAGCAATCCAATTCTAGGCAGCTGAGGGCTCTTCCTTATTTAGACCATACTCTTCTCACAGCATCCAATGATTTATTTATTTTTTCTAATGAAGAAGAAGCATCAGGAAATGAATAAAAGGCTAGTTTTGAGTCAGGAAGACCTGGATCCAAGTCCTTCTTTTGATTTCTGTTGACTGAATGACATGAGTAAAGTCATGTACAAAGCTCTAGGCAACTTGCTAAGACTATGAATTATAGATGATGCTCCTATTGAATTCTGCTCCAATGAAATTAGAGTGACTGGAATATGTAAATTTTCATAAGACCTAAGTTGTTTTCTTAATGTTTGAAAGGCCAAAGTATTTCTTCACCCCATTCCTATGTTCCCATTTCTCACTACCACCTAAATGTAAGAAAAGAAAATGTGAGGTTCTATTTCTAACTCAATGATGCTGTGACAATTAATTTTTAAAAATCCCAGGGTCTTGATCTCTTTGTCTAAAGGATGTTGTAATAATCCCTTCTCATGCCTCAAGATGCTATTTAAGCCCTGGTTACCAAAGTGGAAATGTGTACACAAAGGCATGATCAGAGCAAAGAGCCCACTGTCATGATGTGATTTGAATAATAAGAAAACCTTTGTAAGCAACTTGCACATCTATGATGAAAGATGCACTATAAATAATGAAACCACAGGACCTAGTTCCTATTCTACAAAATAGAAATTCCAAACTTGAAGTTTTTAGACTCATTTGTGCAAAGTAGCTGATAAAGTAGTTGAGAACATGCATCTTGTATCAGCAAATATTTAAGATAAAAAAATCTTCTTAATAATGGAATATTATGACTGCTAGACCCACAATAAACTATAGTAGCTCAATGAAGGATAGTGAACTAGGGAATTAGGAGGATTTATATGATAGAATTTAACTGTTCTGAAGAAGCCATAACAGATAATTGTATCCTAACACCACTTTTCCAAAAGTACCTAAATGCTAATTCACATAGTGGGGCTTTTTAACTAATAGTGACAGTCATCTTCCAAGAAAGGTATTTTTTTTTTTAATTTTTTGCTCTGCTAAAGAAAAATTCAAGCCATTTTGCACCTCTAACCTCTATAGTTTGTAAATATAGCTGAATATAAAACATTCAAACTCCTATGTTTATGGATGTCTTTCTCCCTGCAAAATATAAAAGCAGCAGACTAAGTATGGTGCATAAGACAAAGTATCTTTGGAGTATATTCCTTCATTATATTCACCTCCAGAAATCTACATGCCTGATATAATGCCTTTATATATCATCTTAACCATTAACATACACTAATGCTTCTACCATTCAATGGAAATGTCAATTAAAAGCAGAAAAAACTTCTTATACTGGAGCAAGATAAAGACAAGTTAATTTTGTGGAGAATGCAAAATTCAGCCTTGACATACTTCAGAATATATCCTCCTCCATTTCTATATGTTAGCGTAAGTATTGTCAACATATCTATATGCTGACCAAAGACAGGATTTTCTTTAAGTTTTTACTTCCTGAACCACACTGAAGTTAATATGTAATATGCGCACTCCTTCACTACAAAGGTTAGACATCTGTAAATGTATTGAAAGTCTCCTTAGCTTGGATTATGTGCTTTTCACTGTTAGTGCTTCATAGTTCAGCCGAGTGACCAAATTATTATTTTAAGCACAAAAGAAATTAAGTATGTCATACTAATTTGTATGCAAGGTGAAGGACCAAGATTTTTTTAACATTTAAAACTTAAATGAAGCTGATAGAAATTAAAATAAATGTATTTTCTTGCTTTGGAATACTGTAGAGAAAGAGGAAATGGCATTTTTTATATTTGATTTCTTCCCCATCAATTTTCCTTTAACTTATTTTTATTCTCTCTAGCTTCATTGGTTTTGAGTCCATCATTGTCATAGGAGTTGAGAACATGCATCTTGTATCAGCAAATATTTAAGATAAAAAATATCTCCTTAATAAGGGAACATTATGGCTGCTAGACCCACAGTAAACTATAGTAGCTCAATGGAGGTTAGTGAACCAGGAAATTAGGAGAATTTATATGATAGAATTTAACTTTTGAACATGATAGAATTTAACATTTGAAGTTGCTTCCGTTCTACGCATCAACTCTCCTACTCTTCCTTACTCTGTAGAAGCAACCATGGAGGGACCAAATGGAGTTTAGGAATGTCACAAAATCTTGATGATGGACTAGTAGTCACTTCCTTTCTTTGAACTTGCTTCTCATTGGTAATTTGAGTGTTTTGGACAATATGATCTCACAGTTCCCTTCTAGTTTCAGTAGTTTATGAGTTGTTCTCTTGTTTTGATAGGGAGGTGGTGGATTATAGGTATGAAATGTTGCATCAATGATTTTGCTTGGTTTCGATTCTAGTTTTTCTTTGTCATGATGGGCAGATTTCATGGTGGAGCACATTGGGAAGTGGTTGTGGTATAAAAAATGAAAGGCATCAATAAAATATTCAAATTTAATATTCTGCGTTCATTGTTGCCTCCCTAGGAGCATCCAATTTTCAACTGGAAGGGGCTTTAGAGATCATTTAGTCTAATGTCTTCATTTTACAGAAGAAGACACTGAGACCTCAAGAGTATGATAAGATAATGAGCAACAGAGTAATAGTTTAAACCCAGGTCCTCTGTGTCCATACTTTGGAAAGCTTGGATGAAGTGTTCCTTCTTGGTTCTACTACCTTTTCTTAGTGCATGCTTGGAAGAATCTCTGGCTCTTCAAGTCTCTGAAAACAGAATGTGATCCTCCTTGTAGAAGGCTGGTGATTCTTTTACAAAGGTTTTTGAGGTTTGTATTACCAAGTGCTATAGGAACATTTAGACAGATGGAAGTAACACACAGTGGACGAGAGTTTACAAACTTGCAAACATATTGTCAGTTGAGCTGAATCTAATCTACAAATGTAGTTGAAATTGAACCTTGGTTTTTCTTAGTCTGTCACCCTTCATGTACCTTTTATGTAAAAAAAAAAAACCTTTCTTGGCCTTATCCTCAGAGGTAGCTGGTCTAATCCTGTCTAGGATATCAGGATATTAGATAATTCAAAATTTTTAATTTAGGTAAATTAAATCTGACAAATGTATGTACATTATATATAATTATATAAGTTGTATACAATTATGTACCATATATAAATTATTTTCAATATATAATTATATATAATATATATTAGGTAAATTAAATCTGGCAAATATCTGGAATATACTTCCCCATTTTTCTCTGGCTATGGGACTTTGAGGCTTATACTTATTGGATGGTAGAGACAGAAGGGACTTTAAGAGTTATCTAACCCCTTCATTTTACAAAGGAGGAACCTGAGGTAGAGAGGTTATAACTTGTTTTAGGTTGCCTAGCTATTTGAACCCAGCTTTGCTGACTCATAATCCAGTGCTCTTGGACATCTAACTCCTTTGTCCACTTTGACCACCCCCTTCCTGAATATCAGAGCTTGCAGCTGAAGACTTCCCTTTATTATCTTATGGGTTTGGAGACAAAGATCTTTCCTTATGTGATCTAAAAACATTAGTCAGAACCACCTATCCTTATTTCTTGGTAGCGGTCAATTTCAGACATCTGTGATATCTCGGTGACTACAGCTGGAAGAGTCCCTGCCTTTCGCTCTTGACATTCTCCTTCTGTCTTGCTGTGTTTGCCTGAAACAGAATCCTTAGCCAGGTACAAGACTTCGATATCTAGCTCAGGCTTGTAGCAAAGTATTAACTTCAGAATAATGTTATTAAAAGATTAAATTAAAATGTATAGAATTACTAAGGAAACCAACTATATTGAAATAGTTTTCAAAATGTTAAAAAAGTAAAAAAAAAAAAAAAAAAAAGGTCAGGTTTGCCTACGCTTCCCAGAGGAGTATTTTACCATATTCCAAATGAGAGAGTAATGTATTTTTTCAAGGCTGTAGTTAATAATAATAATTAAAAAAAACCAAAACTTTCTACAGCCAATGAGGGTGGGTTAAAAGACCACAGTGGGGAGTTAGATAAGATGGAAGAGAAACAGAACCTTGAAAGGAGGATTCTTACCAATATATCATCATGAGTAAGTGCATTCTCTGATGAATTCTTCATTTGACTGTCTTCACTTTAGATTACTTTTGCCTCAAAAAACTATGGCTTCTTTGACCAGGTTTAGTCCTATATGTATACCATTGTCTTTTATGATAACATTATCAATATAGTATAATGAATATCCATTATTATGCAGCAGAACCCTGATATAATATTGGTCTAAGGAACCCACTGCCCCATGTAACACTTCATTCCACAATCTATTGTTTTAGAAGGAATTAACAAATTAGAGATATGCCTGTATTTGTAAGCATGTGGAAGATTTGACTTACTATAGATTTATAATAAGGGGATTACAATGTATATACATAATTTTCAGTTCCTGTATAACCCTAAAGGATTTGTGTTAACGTTTTTCCCCTGACCTAAACATTTCTGTAGTTTTCCATTGATTGTTACTACCTAGCCTTTTGGTATTTAGCTGATGAGTTCTGAGTCCAGTACCTACTAGTTTCCCATACTTAAGGAAATTTTTCTCTGAGTATCTAAAACTAGGGGAAACATTTAGAGATAATTTAAAAGATGTATATAAATAGTGTCCTTCTCTTCAATATTTTGCTCTGGCATATCAGATTAAGAAATAAACATTAAATATACATGGTGCATCATGCCATAAATTTTTAGGGATGAATATGACATGTATATGATATTAAAACATTAATAACAGTATATACCACCTTCTAGAACTGGACACTTGCCTGTGGAAAGTCAATCAGCTACAACTTTTTTTTTGATAGTACTCAGAATGTTGACTTGTGTAAAAATTGAAGCTTGGTATTTCTTCCTTTTTTTGATCCATGATTCTGAGTCATGTTACCAAATTTGGTGTCTTCATTCTTTTTAGTCTATGGAATTTAGTTTTGCATAAATAAAAGAACATATGTAATCATGATGTCATTTTTTCCACTATTGTACATTTCTGGGTTAGAAGGATTCAGGCAGAAAACCAAAGACCTTTGTCTTTTTGGGCCAGTTCTTGGCTTCGACAGTCCCATCTCTCCAGTTATGTAGTTGGGTACCACTGGGTAGCTTATATCACAATTATTAATAGAAACCATAGTAGTAAGTCAACACTCATATAGCACTTTAGAGTCCGTAAAATACTTACTATCCATATCTCAATTGAGCCTTGAATGAAGCTTATGATTTTTATCACAGGTTTTCAGATTAGGAAACTGAGGCTTAGAATAATGCAATCATTTACCCATGGTCATAGAGGTAGCATGTATGAAAGGCAGGACATGAAGGCAAGTCTTGACTATAAGCCCAAAATTCCTTCCAGTATTCCAGGCAACCTTTCTGATAACATAAAACTTTTCATAAAACTGAGGTACTGTTAATGCAATGGCACATAAACAATAACGAGTATTTATGTATTTTAAAATTTAGAATACACTCTATATATTATCTAATATCATCACACAACAATTCTGCCAAGTAGGTACTGTAAATCCTATCATCACCCTCATTTTACAGATAGGGAAATGGGGACTTGAGAGGTTAATAGCTTGCTTATGGTATATATCTAGTAAAGATTCAAAGGACTAGATTGGGGTTCAGGTCTCCTTGACTTCAGCTGCAACACTCAAGGTACTTCTCCATGCTTATGGTGGAGAATTAGCTCTTTGACCTTGATTCAATCTTAGATTGCATCAAGAAAAGTATAACACCCAGGGAAATGAAGGAAAATTTGCCAACTTTCTGCTGTTCAGTCCACAATCAGGAGCCACAGTTTAAGCAGGAAAATGACAAGCTAAGGAGTATTTAGGGAAAAAGTTAACTGGTTTGTAAGAATAATAAAAATATATGATCTAAAAATATGAATTAAGGAACCGAGTATATTTAGTGTGCATTCTAGAAGTCCTGAGGGACTGCATTGTTTTCAAATGTATAATAAGTCATCATTCAAGAGAAGCAACAGGCTTTTTCTGCATGGCTGCAGAGGGTAGAATTAGAACCAATGACATAAAATGTTTATCCTCAGGTAGAAATCACATATTAGGATCATAGACACAGAACTGGTAGGAATGCCAGAGGTGATCTTGGACAGCTTTCTCACTTCATAGATGACGAAATGAGTAAAAGAGAGTCAATGCCAGGTCTAAGGTCACATAGCTCTAAGGTAATACATGGCAGCGCTTAGTCTTTAAGAATTTCCTTACAATTTGTGATGGTCAAATGTAAAATGTACTGTCTAGTGCAGTATTGTTTTAAAAGAAGAGACATTCTCCTCTACATGATATGATCAAGCAGCCACCTACCAAAGATGCTATAAAAGAGATTCTTCACTGCGATGGGAGATGACATGAAACCTCTTCTAAGGTTCTTTCTGATCATAAACATCCGTGAAACTATTATCTTAACACTCATAGAACATTCACTGAAATTTCCTCGAGGAAGAGTAAAGACAATAAAATTTCTACCAACTCAAACTTGTTTAAGAGCTTGAACCAAATCTTATACCAAGTTCCAAGGTCTATGGAGGGCCAAGAATAAAGAAATGTAATTGAATGAAATAGGAAGTATTTTTGGCCAAATATGAAGGGAAAACTTCTTCTTTGTTTCTTTGGCCAATGGAATGGGTAAATAAAGAAGGCTATACAACCCTATCAAAAATGGAGCCAACTCTAAGTCTCCCATCTTTAGTCACTGAACTGCCTCAAGCATCTGTCTAGATTAGACCTCTAGGTAGACCTCTCAAGAGGGCATTTCCAAATCTAGGATTCTATAATTCTAACGCACACAAATTGATAGAAATGGAAATGTAAGCATATTGTAGTAGAAAATCTATCATGGTACATATTTATAACCAGATCATATAATAAATCATCAATGAAAACATTTTAAGAAACCCACCCATATACATGTTATATGTTTATGGGATGAAATATGGTCTGTTCATTATCTGTGAAAAGCCTAAAAACTTTATGGGAGATATTTGAATTTCCAACTCAGTGATTAGATTCTAAAAATGAAATTGCAAGGATTGAAACCTCCTAATTTCTTATTTTGGGGGAACTTTTGAGTTGCATGGGTTTTGAGCTCCAAAAAAAGTGTTTCTATAGGCTACATAGATACATTTACCAATATGAATCCATTCACAATTATATATGTACATATGAATGTGTTTATATTTAGATGTGTGTAAATGCACACACCTTCATGTGAACACACAAATATCTATAGAGGAAGGAAATGTAGAGGAAAAGGAAATAGCTTGCATGTTCTCTGTTCTATATATTTGCTGCATGAATGACTACCTCTTCATTCATCAGTCAAAAAAGGTAGAAAATATCAATTTCCACTTTTTCTCTGTTCCATCTGAAGTGCACATACATGCAATCTGCCTCAACTTCCATTTGAAATAACAATATAAAATTTTATTCATTATAAATAACATTATATATATGCATAAATGCATGTAATATATGGAATGGTATTATAAATGATATCTATGTACTCTAATAAAAGCCCCTTTCCAGCTTTCAGGACCTCCCTCTTCTGAACAAATGATTGTTTGCATTAAATTCATATAGATTATAGTTATTTAACTCTTCACATTAAGGATTACCATAACTAAATTCACACTAGGAAAAAATAAGGAAAGACCTGTATCATTTTTTCATGAACTGAATATAATTTGTCACAAAGGAAGTCCTACTTCAACTAGTATGGAATCCTGTCTGAACAAATTCTCCCAGGTTCCACTTAGAATGGAAGGTTGGGTCCACAAAGGCCCTAACTACTTCTCTTCTCAGAGTTCTATCATTTGGTCATCCTAAGGATCCACATTTCCTGTATAATTTTTGTTGGTTATCATCTAAAGATCCCAGTGAATAAATGAGCCTGGACATAAAAGATTGGATTTTCATGTGTCATACATAGCTTCTTGTAGCTGATACATAGGACAGGAGTCCTATGTGTAAGGTATTTCTGTGGCAAAGGAATAAACTCACTGGTGCTGCAGTGGTGGATATCCTTTTCTCTACTGAATCCTCACCACATTCAGTTTACAGTATGGTATGTCTACGACAGCTACAGTTGCTACTGGTTCTGATGTTTTCTGCTACTGACTTCAGTTACTGAGAGGCACTACAGATGGCTTTTCTGATCTTTTTTAGCTCACAGAATTGTAGCCTGGTCCATTTTATCTCCAGGTACTCATCCACCTAACATTAAGAGAAAACAAACACCAGTAAAGACAGCACCATGTGCTGATAGATATTATTGGCTCAGTCCATCGCTGGATGATTCTGCCTGCTGAGACACTGAGTCCTGGTAGGAGCTGGCTTAACAAAACATGGGAATTGTTCCACCATCTATACAGCCATACCCAGAAGAAAACTTGGTATAAGGTCTGAAAATGGAGAAAGATTTGCAGGGTACTCTGAAGTCCCCTATGTTCCCTACATATATATCTCATATGTGAAGTTTGAGTGTCCTCTCCTCAAGGAACTTGCATATCCAAGGGGAGAGAGTTAATTGTTAATTATGGGAATTATTTGTAATTTCTATTCTTCCTATACCTTTTCAATAAATACTCTTTTGAGGCAGCTAGGTGGTACAGTGGAGAGTGTACTGAGTCTAGAATCAGGAAGACCAAATGTGATTCTGAGCAAGTCATTTGACTTCTTTCTGCATCAGTTTCCACAGTGATAAAATAGGGATGATAATAGCACCATCTCTCAGCGCTATTGGGAGGATGAAATTTTTAGTGTTAGCACAGTGCCTGGCACATATTAAGCATTTAACAATTTTTTTTCCTTTATTCTTTCTTCCCTTCTTTCCTTGTTAATTGATGTCAAGTTTGTTGGAGATTTTTTTAAGTTGATATTGAAGTGATAACAAGTGGTTAATTGATATTCTGGGAGTACACTGGAGAGTGCCTTGTAATAGTAACAGAAATCCCCCTGCCCCTCAGGTTTCAATCATCATGTAACCCTGGCTCAACATTTGTTTTTTTTCAGTCACTGGTAGTGGCCCTTTGTGAGCTGTCAAGTCTGAGAATTCTGTAGTATTGATGGGATTGCTCATGCTAATAGGGAGCAAAGTGTTAAGTTCCAGATTAGTAACCATCTCTCAAATTCTGCACAATTTTAGCAATTGCTGAAACTTTCTTGTTGGAAAAGTCAGATAACCCTGACAATCAAACCCCAAGGGGACAAGTAGTCAGTTATTTGTCTCTAGAGACCCAATCTGCCAAAATGAGTGGGAATTGAGAGAGTTAGCTCAAAGGAGATACTACACTAGTTTCGAATAGTAAATTATACATTTTTATGCATCCAAGTATATTGTCTAGATCTGAGACCTCTAAAGTGAGAAGTTATATGATCTATGATCCCTTTTAAGAATCCCTATGTGATTGTGGACTAGTAACTTAAACTCTGGGTTTCCCACTTTAGAAATGCAATGAATAGCACTATCTACCATGCAGATTGTTTTTTTGAGAATTAATTAAAAAGAATTCTACAGTATTTGGAATTTCTTAGAGGTCAATTGCTAGTAAGATAAAATGTGTTATACTAGTGTTCCAGGATCTTAAATAAAAAACAAAACATATTGCATCAAAAGAAAATGCCTTTGAATAGGTAGACTGTAATTATCTTAGGTTGAAACTGATTAAAGATAGCTTATAAACATTTATACTTTTATGAGTAATGACTTTTTAGCACTAAAGCCTATAGATAGTATGTAAAAGTTATTTTTTTTTATGAAAAGAGTTTGTAGACTATTTCTAATTATAGATCTTTAAGGAGTTCAATAGTAGTGCAAGGGCAAGATTTCTCTTTTTTTTTTCTTTTTTGTAATCTCCTTGCCAGTTGCTACCCCTCAGTAAGGCAGAATAGAAATAAGCTGCGCTATTCCTGATCTGATCTTGAGATTTCATTATGGATAGAGTTTGCATATAATGCATTAACACTGCAGAAATATTTCAAATTGGTCAAGGTTGGCTAATATATCCTAGCATTTCTCATGGCAGCTTTGAATGTTCTCCTGATTACAACCTTTTGTGCTCCAATCCCTTTTAGTCTTCACATCAACCTTACTCTCTCAGAACCAAAGAAGAAATTTATTTAGGTCCAATACTGTAGCAAATAAAATGAGACTACTAAATGACTGAGTCTGGTGTCAGGGAGACCTGAGTTCAAATTCGGCCTCAGAAACTAGTCCTGTGACCCTGGACAAGTCACTTAACCTCTGTTTGCCTTAATCCCGGGGAGAAGGAAATGACAAAGAGTGAATGCCTTGCCATTCTCACTGACAGACTTTGACGCAAGTGTCTTTATCCTTAAATCTGTATGAAACAGGTTCTCAATGATTGTATACCATCTACTCATTAATATGAGGTCAAGCTTAATCCAATAGAATTTCCATTATCTCTTTGCTTACATAACAGGTGAGAGCTACAGGTTATAGTTAACAAGTATCTTTTCTCAAAACAACAAAGAGAATCAGAGCCCAAAGGAGCTATTCAATAAGAGGATTAAAACCTTCCCCTTCCCATTTTGTATTTTCAGATATTAAGGCAGTTTGGATGGTGATATGGGTAATTTGCTAACACAGCAGGCTCATACATACTTGGTGAAGGCAATATTCCATCTGGTAATGCAAAAACAGCTAAGACTAAAGGGACAAAGAATACACATACATGCATGTGTGTGTATACATAACACATACACACACACACACACACACACACACACACACACATATATATATATATATATATATTTTTTTTTTTTTTTCCCCAGTGAGTGAGATAACGACCTTGTGAAGACTTCACATAGCAGGAATATAGATTTTGTTTTAAGAATGAAAGCTGATTTGGATTTTAACCTTGGAGGGATTTGGACACCTGGCTTCTGGGAATTCAGGACTTAAGGGCAATAGGTGCCCTCCCTCCTTTCTGTTTGTGCTATCTCAGCGTTAAAACTTTTACCAAATAAGGATAATGGAATTGCAGTAATGGCTCCCTGGAAATTACTCAATCTATGGAATTCTACTGCCACATCTGCACTGTATGCCAAATAAAGAATCATTTGTTCCCCACTCCAAGGTCACCTCCTTTCCCTTCTTTCCTCCTCACCTTAGCTATAGTTCTGCCACATCAGCAGTTAGTTAGTTGCCAGATAAGGAGGCATATGTCTGGATTGGTGTGCTTGACTTCCTGGTTCTTTATCTAGTTTTTCATGCCCAGATTGTAAACCCATCTGTCAGCCAATGAAAGGAGGGATAGTGGAGGGCAGGATTCTCTGCATTAGCTGCCTTCTTCAACTAGTCTGCCCTGGTGGAGGTGACACCTCTTTCTCATGAGAACTGAATAAAATACTTTCTGTTCTTACTTCGAGATACCTCTTTATTTTATAAATTTTCGGGTAAGAGTCTTGTACCTCATATGCCAAGGAGCCAGCATTATTATTATTTTTTTTTAATTCATAAAGGAAGATTACAACTTGTGATCACAAAAATCTTAATTTACAAATATGTCTTTATATACTCCTTTAGAGAAGGAGTCACAGCAGTTACAAAGAACTAGGCATAAAGGCTTCCCTAAATAGATACAGAAAATCTGTGACTTAAACAAGGTTCTGTGAATACCACAGGTCTCAGATATTCTTGCTATTATATCATGCTATTTCTGACAGTGTTTTGAGGGATAGTTTAGAAACAAAGGTAAGAAGTGTCCATAAGATCCTCCAGAGAGATACTTGATTTATTGACAAGAAAGAAGATGAGAAAGTGTTCCACATGTAGAGATGTTATGCTCAGTGTGGTCTGAGGTGAGTCTGTTGGTAGGCAAGTCTAATGAAGAAATTTGTTTTACTTGGCTACATGTGTGTAATCGCTTTTTTTCTTCTTGCCTTCTCAATGAAGGGAGGAGAGAGAAAATAAGATAATTCAGAGCTGAAATTAAAATAAAATTGAATTAAAAGAAGGGATTGAACTAAGAGGGAGAGATGACAAAAAGATCCAGGTCATGTAGAAGATGAAAAAGATGTTAATGTTAAATTATGATATGGATGATATCATGGAGGTATAGAACCAGAAGAGAATGGAGGCCAGATATAGAGTCCAAATTTTGCATATATGTGTGTTTAATATTCTGATAATTGTGTTTCAAAACAACTGGTTTGCTTTTAAAGACATATAATTTTAATGCGTCTAATAAAATATACTGAGAAGGGAGCCCCATAAGATTCACCAGACTGTGAAAAGTGTTTTCTGACACACAAAAAAATTTACCTTCTAGAGACTGTGTTTCCTTCCCTCATTTTAAAGGTTAGGAATTTGAAACCCAAAAATGTTAAGTGATTTTGGAAATTAACCTTATGTCTTGTTGAAAGAAAGTTTTTGTTTGGGTCTTGCCCTCAGTGATGAAGCAAACCCAGCAAGAAAAAACTTAAAGGAGTTTATTGTAACACTGAAGGAAAAAATGATATTGCCACTTGTTGAATGTGCCAGCTCACAAGTTCAAAGGGAGCTGTTTTTATAGATGAATTTCATAATAAGGGAAAGACCATAATGATAGCTACACATTTCTAAAAGGAGATAAGCTAGTGTCTCTCAGCCTCTCCTTTATGGCTATATCATAGGGAAATGAGACTTTAGTAAACAAATAGACTATCCTAATTCTTCAGTGCATTAAGAGATAAAAGATACGGAGTTTGGATGAATGGGCATGAGGGTAAGGGCTGTCTAGCTGATACTACAAGGGACAACGGGATGGTATCAAATTTGGTACATAGGGCCTTTCCCAGCAGAGTGGTTACAAGCAAGACTGAAACAATGGAGTCACTGGGACCCACTCAGCACAAATTTCAATAGTCCTATGATGCCAAAATCAATACTTTTCCTCCCTCAGGATACTGCTGCTCTTCCTTCAGACTGTTCTCCATTCTCCTTCTGTAGCTTCCCAGCAGCCTAGTCACCAGGAGATCACCCCTCCATGCTGTCCTCACTTGCAACATTACTTTTGTTGTAGTAAAATTGAGCACTTTTCAAACTATCATTTTAGCCAATCCAATGTTTTTAGATTCTTCAAGATAATGCATTATGAAAAGAATCTGGAGGAGCCAAGATGGCGGAGTAGAAGACTCACATATGCTAGCTCCGAACACACAGCCCATAAATTTCCTGTAAAAAGAACTCCCAACAAATTCTGGAGCAGTGGAAGCTGCGCAGCAATGCAGTGAAGGAGACTTCTGTTCCAGAGAGCCCTGAAAAACCAGCAGCAAAGGTCCATCGTGCACCAGACAGCAGAGCCCAGCCCTGCCTGAGCAGCCTCGAGAGGAGCAAATCAGAGCAGGCTACAGGGATAGAACCTCCAGCGGCCATGAAGGTCCCTCAACCCAAAGGCACTACAGGTCAGTGAGAGAGACTTCTGGGCTGGCCAAGACGGGAGCGGGGTGTCTCCAGAACTCAGGACCCAACAGGAGACAGCAGCAGAGGCAGTGGGGGCCAAGGGCTCCCAGAGCAGGCAGGACCTCAGATCCATTACTGAAGGTCTCCCCATAAACCCCTGAGGGAACTGAGCTTGGGAGGCAGCCCTGCCCTCACCTGAGAACCTGAATTTAATCTTACCCTGAAAAGCAGCCCCGCCTGCCACTGAAAGCCCTGAGGCTGGGGAGCAGCATTTGAATCTCAGACCCCAAGCACTAGCTGAGTGGATCTAGGTGGGGGTGCAGAGGAATCTCAGAAGTCAAGCAACTGGCTGGAAAAATGCCCAGAAAAGGGAAAAAAAAATAAGACCATAGAAGGTTATTTTCTTGGTGAACGGATGTTTCTTCCTTTCCTTTCTGATGAGGAAGAACAATACTTACCATCAGGGAAAGACATAAAAGCCAAAGCCTCTGTATCTCAAAAATCCCAAATAGATATCCAATGGGCTCAGGCCATGGAAGAGCTCAAAAATGATTTCAAAAATCAAGTCAGACAAGTGGAGGAAAAACTAGGAAGAGAAATGAGAGAGATGCAAGAAAAGGATGAAAAATGGGTCAATACCTTGCTAAAGGAGACCCCAAAAAATGCTGAAGGAAATAACATCTTGAAAAATAGGCTAACTCAATTGGCAAAAGAGGTCCAAAAAGCCAATGAGGAGAAGAATGCTTTCAAAAGCAGAATTAGCCAAATGGAAAAGGAGGTTCAAAAGCTCACTGAAGAAAATAGTTCTTTCAAAATTAGAATGGAACAGATGGAGGCTAATGACTTTCTGAGAAACCAAGAAATCACCAAACCAAACCAAAAGAATGAAAAAATGGAAGATAATGTGAAATATCTCATTGGAAAAACAACTGACCTGGAAAATAGATCCAGGAGAGACAATTTAAAAATCATGGGACTACCTGAAAGCCATGATCAAAAAAAGAGCCTAGGCATCATCTTTCAGGAAATTATCGAGGAAAACTACCCTGATATTCTAGAACCAGAGGGCAAAATAAGTATTGAAGGAATCCATCGATTACTGCCTGAAAGAGATCCAGAAAGAGAAACTCCTAGGAACATTGTGGCCAAATTCCAGAATTCCCAGGTCAAGGAGAAAATATTGCAAGCAGCTAGAAAGAAACAATTCAAGTATGGTGGAAATACAATCAGGATAACACAAGATCTAGCAGCTTCTACATTAAGGGATTGATGGGTGTGGAATAGGATATTCCAGAAGTCAAAGGAACTAGGACTAAAACCAAGAATCACCTACCCAGGAAAACTGAGTATAATACTTCAGGGGAAAATATGGTCTTTCAATGAAACAGGACTTTCTAGCATTCTTGATGAAAAGACCAGAGCTGAAAAGAAAATTTGACCTTCAAACACAAGAATGGGAAGAAACACGAAAAGCAAACAGCAAAGAGAAGTCATAAGGGACTTACCAAAGGTGAACTGTTTACATTCCTAAATGGAAAGACAATATTTGTAACACTTAAAACTTTGCAGAGTCTGGGTAGTTGGTGGGACTACACACACACATACACACAGACACACACACACACAGATGTGCATGCATGCATGCACACACGCACATACACACATGTATGCACACACAGAGACAGAGAGCACAGAATGAATTGAATAGGATGGGATCAAATCTTAAAAGAAATTAAGGTAAACAGTGAGAGAGAAATGTAATGGGAGGAGACAGGGTGAAATGGAATGGGGTAAATTATCTCTCATTCAAGAGGTAAGTAGGAGACTTTTTAGTCGAGGGAAAAAGAGGAGAGCTGAGAAAAAGAACATGAAGTTTACCCTCATCTCATTCGACTAAAGGAAGGAATAAAATGCCCACTTATTTTGGTACGAAAACCTATCTTACAATACAGGAAAGTGGGAGAGAAGGAGATAAGCAGGGTGGGAGGGATGATGGAAGGGAGGGCAATGGGAGGAAGGAGCAATTTGAAGTCAACACCCAGGGAGGGACAGGATCAAAAGACAGAATAGAAACAATGGGGGGCAGGACAGAATGGAGGGAAATACAGTTAGTCTTACACAACACGACTATTATGGAAGTCATTTGCACAACTACACAGATATGGCCTATATTGAATTGCCTGCCTTCCCAAAGGGAATGGGTGGGGAGGGAGGGATGGGGAGAAGTTGGAACTCAAAGTTTTAGGAACAACTGTTGAGTATTGTTCTTGCTACTAGGAAATAAGAAATACAGTTAATGGGGAATAGAAAGTCATCTGGCCCTACAGGACAAAAGAGAAGATGGGGACAAGAGAAAGGAGGGAGGATAGAAGAGAGGGCAGATTGGTGATGGGGGAAATTAGAATGCTTGGTGTATTGGGGTGGGGGAGGGGACAAATGGGGAGAAAATTTGAAACCCAAAATTTTGTGAAAATCAATGTAAAAAGTTAAATAAATAAATTTATATTTAAAATAAATAAATAAATAAATTTCCCAATCATCTGGAAAAAAAATGAAAAGGATCCATTTGGAAGGAAGGAAGTACAGAGGGAATTGGGAAATGTTTGAATTACCATCCTGTACCTAGTGGACTCTTTGAATGAGTCTGGGTAGTTGGTGGGACTACACACACACATACACACAGACACACACACACACAGATGTGCATGCATGCATGCACACACGCACATACACACATGTATGCACACACAGAGACAGAGAGCACAGAATGAATTGAATAGGATGGGATCAAATCTTAAAAGAAATTAAGGTAAACAGTGAGAGAGAAATGTAATGGGAGGAGAAATGCCTCCTAAGTCCTTTCCTCTTCAATGGTTAAAAGAGCCTCTGGCAGATAATCATTGTTTTCTATTAGGGCTCCATTCGCATGGATTAACTGGAGGTGAACTGACTTGGTGTGGGGGAGGACAAGGGAAATGCCACTTAGCAAATTCCAGTTGCTGCCTGAGCAGGGTTCTCAAATTTTCCTTAGAAACCTTTATGGCTCAAACTCAGTCCAGTTCAGTTCGAAGCATGATGAAATGTCCTATTGTTGAGTTCCTTTGAATAAATTTGTTTTTAAAAGGATAAAATGATATTGTTCTCCATGCAAATGTTTACTTCTCCTGAGCACTATGTTAATCTATAAATTTATGTGGTGTGACCATAGAGTAATACAATCCTAAATGAGGTATGCAAATATGATCTTGTTACTTTATCATCCCACCTGCGTTTTTTTTTTAGAAGCCTGATTAAACTTATTTAGCTCTTTATTCACAGTGATTAACACATGTTGGAGCAACTTACTTTATGCATGGATCTTTTCCAGGAGGCAAATATGGAAATGCTTTGTCCTGCTTTGCCAAAAAGAAAAAAAAAGCACCACAGAAACAATTCAAGTTCAAAGGAGAACTAAGAAAAACTCCAGTATTCTTTCATAGGGGAGTCTCCAAAGACTGCATTTTTTTAAGGGAAAGAAGAAAATCAACAGCATACAACAATGTAATGTAAAACCCCAACTTCAATTCCTTAGACTAATTGAGGATCACATGCGATAAGGCCCAGGAGCCAGCTTCTCAAACCTTAAAGCCTATATAAAGTCAGCTGTAATTGAGGTTAGGGCATTCTAAATTAGTAACAAGTCTGAGGAACAGGCTACTTTTTATAAAACAATGTGATTTTTCTATTTTTATGTCCATCCAGTAATTCAAACTTTCTTTTAACGAAATATTCCTACGTACTTCCTGGACTCCTTTAGTAAACAAATAGGATATCCTAATTCTTCAGTGCATTAAGGAACTTGGATTTTCTGTTTGGATACCTTCTCCATGAATGCACCTCACAAACTCTCCAGTTTACTAGACAAGTTAATGTGTCCCCGTGGCAATAAATATGGTACTATCAGAAAAGGATTATGATATTTTTCCCATTCAATGATGGGTCTCTGAACTGTTGATTTCTTGAAATTCCTTTTATAGAGCATGGTACACTGGAAAGAACACTGGCCTTATCATTAAATGTGCCAAGTGCAAATCCTGACTGGCACTATCCCTATCACCATCTACAAGTTATTTAACCTAAAGAGGCCTCAATTATCTCATCACTATTATCAACCTGAAAGTTTGGTTGAGAAAAGGCAACAGGCTAAATGCATACATTTTTATTCCCTTAAGTTAATGACACATGATCATGGAGCCAGAAATGAAAATTTCTGATTGCTTAGTACAAGAACGGTTAGGCTTAAATATATTTTACCATGAGAAAGGAACTCTCTTAGTTGAACAAATTCTAAATTTAGTGAGACAAGACAATTAACAAAGCAGTGTGTCAGTTGGAATTTACGATCCCAAGATGTGTGAGAATAGCATATGCCTCTGCGACACAAGATATGGAGAAAATCCCACCACTCTGGTTGTAGGCATCTTGTCATAAGTCTTTGAATTTGCTGATACAGGAAAGGGTAATTTTAACAGAGTTGACAAAGTTTCAATTGAAATTACAACCCAGGATATCTGTGTTTTCTGTACAATTAACATGCCATAGGAAATGGAAAATGTCCCATTATTCAGGATAGTGTAAGGGTCTCCTAAGGAATGCTAAGTCAGTTCTATCTGGTTTTGTTGACATAGGAAAAGGCATTCTCTGAGTTTACTTCAGAGAACAGAGAGACTATTAGGTCCAGGCTTAATTCAAGCTCTGGCCCTTACTAAGTCCAAAATTTATACTAAATATTATCAGTATATTAGATAGATCACACAGTGAGTAAAGCCCTAAATCTGGAGTCAGAGAGGGTTCAGATTTGGCCTCAGTCATTTCTCTGTGTGAATCTGAGCAGGTCATTGAAACAATGTCTCCATGAATATCTTCATCTGTAAATTGAGGTAATAATAACCCCTAATAACCAGGGCTAATGTGAGAATCAAATGAGAGAATATTTGTAGTGCTTTGCCAACCTTAAAGTACAATCTATTGTCACCACCAACACCACCATAACCGCCATTGCTACTAGTGTTATTAACTATATATCATAGATTCTTTGCCTTACACATAGCATAATGAATTTATATACAAAGGCTTATGTAATCATAATTGAATAGTAGGAAAAAGCTAAAGTAGGATTCAAAAGTCTTTGTTCTACCACTTACCGACTGTACAGTATTGGGCCAATGTCTTACCCTTTAAGGTTCACAGATTTCATGCCTATAAAACTACAGTAAAAAATTAGATCATTTCTAAGGTACCACATAGCTCTAAAATACTTCAGTTCTATTTCCCCTTAGGAAGTTTTTAGTCATCTATTTACTTAGAAATTCCTTCCTTTCCCACCCCAGTTTTTTTTTTTTTTTTACCTAGAAATTTTGAATTTTGCTTATAATGTTCATGGATGTTTTTCATTCAAAATTTCCACAAGGAACTTAATGATAGGCTCTCTGTTTTTACTTTGTTCCAACTCTGTAGGGCCTGCTAGATCTAAGCAGTTTTATGATTCCTTGAAGTGTGATATCCAGATTTGTCTTTGGTCATGATTTTCAAGAAATCTAATTTTCAAGTGGTCTCTCGAGATCTGTTTTCTATATCCATTGTTCTGCATTTCAGATTTAAAAGAATATTCTTCAAATTATTCATTCTTACATCTTTGTTCTAATATGTCTTATTGACTCATGGAGTCACTCATTTCTCTTTATTCTATTTTCAGAGAGTCCATTAATTAAGATTTTCTCTCTACTGTTCTAAGCTACTTAACTGCCTTTATTTATTTTTCTTTTAAAGGTGTTAATTTCATTCTTTATTACTTGTTTCATTCTTCCAAACAACTTTTGATGTGTTTGTGACAAGTGACTAATTTCAATAAAACAATAAATCTAGAGCCCCACCTTTGGGTGGGCAGAATCTTATAAACTCTGTTTGATAATATCATATTGATTGCCACAGGAATACATTAACCTGTCTACTAACATGTCTCCACTATTGTAACAGTTAGCAAGCTGTTCCTTTATTCTGAGTTTACTTTTTGAGCTTTTCAAACTAGAGTATATCTTCATCATGGTCAGTGTTTTCTTCAGTTTACTGAGAGTTTGTGTTAGGATCAAGTTCTCCTGAAGAGAGTGGGCAGGCCCTTTTAGCTCCTGTCCCTTTTGTGTTCTAAACACTGTTACAGATGTAGTTCTGAAAGTAGTTTCCATGTTCTTGCATGTGTCTCTACTGTCCAGTGACTCCATGAAGGTGTTAGCCTCAAGGTATCTTTTCTTCCCTCCCCCCTTCTCCTTACGCAGTTCCTGATCAGGAGTTCATTCCCTTTGAGGCCTAAACAAGCCTGAAATTTCATTTTCAATGAGCTGTACAGATATTAACACAGTATAGGTATAAATATCAAATTCAAAGATCAAATGTTACATTTGACAAATGCCATGTGACAAATGTGTACTTTCATCCTCAAAGCATGGGAAAAGGTCAATGATTTAGATATTAGCATATCAGAATGTTCTATCATTTCATCTGAGTTGAAATTTACCAATTCTCCCACTTTAACACCCCTGTGAACTTGGCTGTTATCCAATCTAACATACATTTATTAAGTACCACATGCAAGGCACTGTCCTAGGCTTTAGGATTACTAAGAAAGTAAAGAAAAGCTAAGCTCCAAGAGTTTATGTTCTGCTGGAGGGAACGCAACATGGAAAGAAACACTATGTGCCTAAATTCCCTCATTTAGAAGATGTCACTTGGGATCAGATGATTTTAAAAGTCTTCTTTAGCTCTAAATCCTATGGTTAAGGGGGACCAAGGAAATTGGCCCATGCCTTTTTTTTCTCAGTGACTGCTAGAAAATGGAGAAAAAATTTTCAGTTAGGATGACATTGTGAAAGATGGCATAGACTCCAACTCTCCCACATAAACCCTGAAATCTAAGACTTCAACTAGATGGAATGATGATGAAGAAGATAAAAATAAAGAAAGAAAAATATTTTGTGACAGCACATGAAAATAATCAGAAGTTTGAGGATGCTTGCAGATAGGTCAAGCCTGGGAATGATAGCTCCAAAAAGTGGGTCCTGTGGCCTGTAAAAACTCTGTGTTGTGACATCAGAGGGTCTGAAATCAGTCTTATTGCAGGCAAAAGGAGCTTGTAACACAAGGAGGATCTATCAGATCAGAAGTGGAGGACAGAACAAGTTCTATTGGATCAATAAAGAGGGAGATAAGCCTAGACAGAACAAATTCAAATAAGAGTGTTCACAAGGAGGCAATACCTTTTGACCTAGCAATACAACTCACTAGATTCCAAGGACATCCAAAACAGTTCTGAAGGACTTATAATGAAAATGCTATCCACCTTCACTGAAAAAACTGATGGAGTCTGAATGTAAATTGAAGCATAATATTTTTCAGTTTCTTTATTTCTTTTTGCTTTTTTATTTTACAAAATGGCAAATATGGAAAATGTTTTGCATGATTTCACATGTATAATTGATGATCATATTTCTTTCCTTCACAGTGAGGGAGTGTTGGGAAGGATAAATTTTGGAATTCAAAGTTTAAAAAGAATAAATGGTAAAAATAAGCAATAATTTTGGAAAAGGCATAAGTTTTACTTTTAAAACACTTAACATAGAGTTCCTCCCTCATTATAGTTAACCAACAACATCATTTAAATACTGGAAAACCCAGAGGGAGATACTTCTTAATTCTTGTATTTAATTTTCTGCTATGCTAGAATATACCTTAAAATCATCAGAATTCATACATCCTTAAATCTGGGAGGTAACATAATATTCTTCATATTTCACACCTCAGGAAATTGGATTAGGAGGCCAAGTTAAAACACTAAGTTGTTGCCATTTCTGTTTCAGAGGGATGATATGACAGGATCAGACTCCAGTGTAGTCACCAGCAGACATAGAAAAGCTAGTTAATACTCTCAAGAAGTTTGATACCCCACAGAGGATACTAGTTCTAAGCCAAATGATTATGACTCATGCAAACTATTGTGACCAATGCAAACCAGTGGATGATGGGAGCTGTGGACTTTACAAGCTGTATCTCCTCCTGCAAGAGGATATTTCTGAGGTAGAAATCATAGAGGTGAGAAGGAGTATGTTACTCACCTTGGTCCTACTTAGTCATTCAATTTATAACCAAAGAGACCTTAATTTTCAACCAGTCCACTTTTATAAAAGAGAAGACTGATGCCCAGAACTTAAGCCTACCATTCCCATGGTCATACAAATAATAATGTCCACAGTCATGAACAACTTTCCCTGTTTATATCTGATTCTCAGAATCCTTTCCTTTATGCAGGTCTCAGCTGATATGTCTGCCTCCTACTTTCATCCTTCACGAATGCCACCAATTGTCTGTATTCTTTCCCTCTTCAATATTACTTGTAACGTTCTCATGAATGGTAGTGAGGCTAGAGTAGGTAGAGGACTGGCCTTAGATCCAGGAAGACTGAGAAAATCTTGCTTCTGACATCAGCTACGTTACGATGGGCAATTCACTTAACAACCTATGTCCCAGAAAACTAAGATGTGTTGCTAATCTCCATTCTATTTCTGCCATTCTGCGAGATCTCAACTCCTCTGAACACGTTTCCCCTCCCAGATTAAGCCCATCACCTCAAATCTCTTTAACAGGCCACTGACTTCCTCACTGAACCTAGGGTCCTTTCTAATCAGAGAGCTAGACCATCAAACTTCTCCCAATGCCTTCCTTCATAGAGGGCAGAATTTGGACTTTTGATCTCATTCCAACTGTGCTTTTGTTGCTCTGCCTGGTCTCAACTCCAGGAGTAACTCTTGGCCTTCCTTGCTCCACCCCCAGTTTCCTATTTCCTTTTGTGTCTTGTTTCCACCTATTAGAATGTAAGCTCCTTGAGATTATGTGTTACCTTTATTAATTGTATTTTCAGCATTTAGCTCAGTGCCTACACATAGTAGGCACTTAATGCTTATTGGATTAGAATGGAGGTTCTTCATCAGAGTAGGACACTTCCACATAAGTAGTTTCCTTACTACTACCACTACCACTATCACCATCACTACCACCATCACTACTATTACTACTTAATATTATTATTGTTATTCGTAAATGGAGGGAAATTATATCAGGAGTTCTCATACTAATGACATCTAAGTATTGAAACAAAAATGAAACCAAATCAAACTTAAACCCTACAAAACTTACTTGTATATCTGATCCACTGACTATAATGTCAAATAATAGAATGTAAACTGTTTAATATCACCAGTTGTCCCTTTTGGTGTTTGTATCCTTTGCATCTAGTATATTCCCTTGCCAAGAGTAGAAGCTTCATGAATATTGGATGATTTCAACTGAGTTCCCAGCCTCGCCCCATTCAGAATCCTTTGCCTTGAAGATCAATTCCAGGAAACATTTTACTTGGCAGCAGAACTCCAGAAGATGGTGTGAGGGCCTGGGGGAAAAACATTATGATGCCAGGAAAGATAGAAGTATAAATGTGGGAATCATAAAAAAAGCACTTTTTTCCCCTAGCAGATCTGAAAAATCTTAACCAAATTGCTGATAGAACGATTGCTCACTGAGAAGTCCAGCTGCTCCCCTGCCTTCTGATTTTCCCAAATAGGTTTGAAAATCATGGACTTACTCTTTGAACTACAACCTTAATAAAATTCAGTAAAAACTTGGCAGGATCTTAAAGGAAAGACCTTGGACCAAAACACAGTTAAGGGAAAAAAACAAAAAAAAACAAACAAGACTTTGGGAGATGAGCAAAATACCCTATTGGTATTCAGTTAGAGCTTGTGAAAAAAAAAAAGTACAGAGGATGTTTTGAAATTGCATTTCTAAATGTTATGGGCTTCTGGTTCTTCAACCATGTAATGAACATATATTTTTTCTTCATTTGTTTATTATTGGTAGAAACTGAGTGATGGACTTTTCCACTGATGTCCCAGCTCATGTTTATTTTTTCATTGCCATAGTCAACACCGTTATCTGACAAGGCAAAACAAGCTGCATTTGGATTGATATCCAGAGGTTATCATTCCTTTGGAGGATTTTCATCTGTCACCATCATCTCCACTGTGACACAGAATAGGCTCTGACAGAATGATTAGTTTTATCTAAAATTTGGGGGTATTTTTCTTTGAATGGCAGCTAGAGAGTGCACAATTTGTGAGATAAAATGACAAGGAAAAAATGTGATTCTTCCAAATGGCAAGGCTTGCTGGTGGTTTCTAAAGCACCAAGAACACTTAGGAATAGTGCCTTGAAAATATGTTGGGGAGATAGTTTAGCGGATGACAGTTTTTTTAGAATCCAACTCTGCTTCAGAAAACGAACTGTTTCTTGTTGATGGCAAAACAATAAGAAGAGGCAACTGTAGGGAGACCAAATCAAACCAAAACATAACCAAATGAAACCCTATAAACAAATCCAACAAATTCCATACTACCTTCCTGTTTATATAAATAGAATATCAGTTGCTGACCATTTGACCCTTTGTTCCCTGAAACTTGAATCACAAAATCAATGAAACTCAGAAGGGACACCAGGAGCCATTTGATGTATCCAATACATCAGCAAAGTCTCCCCTTACCATTAAGGGGTCATTTAGATTTTGCTTCAAGTACTAGTGAAGAAAACTGACTTCCTCAGGAGGTAGACCATTCCTTCATTGGGTGATTCTAATGATTGGGGAATTATTGCTTTTTCTTTACATGAAATATAAATTCTCTTCGCCTATTCTTAATTTTATTCTCTGGGGTCATGCATAACAAATTTGATCTCTTTTCCACATGATTATCTTTTACATACTTAAAGGTTAGCTACCCTATCCCTGATACTTAACATTGCCTTTACTTGTAAAATGCTTCTATGTGCTTTGCACACTTCATGGCACATAGTAAGTACCTAATGTTTATTGTCTGTTGTTCAGTGAGGACAGAAGAGTCAATTGGCGACCCATGATGAATTGTACTTTACTTGTCCAGTCCATTTGATGAGCATGATGCATGCTAATTATCACAATGGAAAGAGAGTGTTGGATCGGGAGTCAGGAAAGACCCAAGTCCACAGTATAGCCTCAGATACTTGCTAACTGTATGACTTTGGCAAGTTATTAAACCACTGCCTGAGTTTCCTCACCTGTAAAATAGGGATAATAATAGCACAGGATTATTATGAGAATCAAATGAGATAATATTTGCAAACCTTAAGGGCTATATAAATGCTAGCTATTTAAGGGACAAGTCACATAAAATGATTAGTTAAAGTCTCAGTGGAAATGGAAAGATGTATACTTTATCACTGATTTAGGAAAAGTTAGAAGTTTTTCAATCAACTTTTTCATTGAAATTGTAGGGAAAATAGTTATTTGATTGCTGAAGGATCTGTCCTTTAAAAAGGAAATATACTTGATGAGTGAAGAGATGTGTAATCCCTGCTCCTAAAAGATTGAGATTGGTGGGTCTTTTGAGCTTGGGAATTCTGAGCTGCAATAAGGCTAAAGACGAACAGAGGTCTGGACTATGTTAGGCATCAAAAGGCACTCATTAGTGGATGGGGAAGAAATAAACTTTCCTAGTGTGAACTGGAGAAGGTCAAAGCCTCTAAGCTGATCAGTGATGGGATCGAATCTGTAGATGACAAGTGAACTCCCAGTCTGGGTAAAATAGGGAATCTCAAAAAAAATAAAAAAATAAAAATTAGGTGCTCAAAGAAGTCAGTTGAATCATCCATCTCTTAGAGTCACTCCTAGCAAAGTTCAAAAGAAATGAAGAGGGGATTTATTTCTCTTCTTCTTCCCTGCTCTTGGCAGTATCCAGCAGAATGGAGTCCAGTTGTAAATTGAGATAGTCTGTGTGAGGAATTAAGAGTTAGCCCTGGTAATTGACACTTCAGCTGTGAATAGGAAAAGGCCCAGGGAGCATGAGCAAGAAATTCACTAAGTAGATACTACTCCCAATGCAGATCAGTGTATGAATACACCAAGAAGATAAAATGCACCAAGATGCTACAGCATTAGAGGCAAGATTTGTCTTGTACAATCTCTTTCCTAGGTGCTCTCTACGTAGAGTTCTCAACATAGCTGTCCAGTCTTCCCAACAAAATCGTGTATTTGTGGGATAGTACAACTGAGGTTTATAGGGAGAATATTTTGCTAATATTAGTCATGCTGTGCATTTCAGTAAATGACTTTGCTTTGAGCTAATGTGTCATTTCGCTGACTATTAAAGGTAAGTGTAGTAGGGGCATATAAGCTATAATTTTTATAAGGATGTATGCACACAATACCTTGAATCTTTAGTAGCCACTTTCCCCTCCCCTTCCCAAGACTCAATCAACTTGTTTGAGTCCAGGAATGGAAAGGATGAAGGAGAGATCTTCAAAACTAAAATATTTTATCTGAACTATATTACTATTCAGAATCTAAATGACGTTTAATTTATATGCAGAACCAGAAATTATGTCCTTAGATTAAAAAAATTCAAATTTATTTTTTTAAAGAGATGGAATCTGTAAAGCAGCTATAAACTTACTGTTTGGCAATCTAGTTTTCAAGGTAGAGGAGGAGTGGCATGAGGTTTTAATTGCCATTTAATGATGTCTACATTTATGTCATACTGCTGACTCAGACATTTTGGCTAAAGCATTTGTTGACTCTCATTTACATGACTGAGGAAATGTTTACATGATGTGCATTTCAGTAAATTCATATTACTTGATGGAACCATCTGGAACACATTCACTAGTTAATAGTCCCACCTCCTTGGTCCAGAAGGAAAGTGGAGAATCTGAGATCCTACAATATCTTGAGTTAATTGGTCATTTTTATAGTCTTTAATTTCCCTTAGAAAGAGCTAAGTGAATGAAGTCTACCACAGTGGGCAGAAAACTCCAGTTAGTAGCTAGTGAAATTCAAACATGGGACACTTTCTGTGTGTGTGTGTGTGTGTGTGTGTGTGTGTGTGTGTGTGTGTGTGATTTTTCTTTTTGGAAGGAACTCTAGTTACGTACCTCTTTGATTTCTTATTTGACTAATTCTTCTATTTGCTGAGAAAATTATAGGGTGGGGCAGAGGAGTTTAAATTATTGACTTAGAAACTCCATTGATTATGTCCCCCATCCTAGCATCTAAAATACTTTGGAACTGTCATGTAAATACAGTCAATATTTATTCAAAGCAAAGGACTGTACATTTTTCTAGTTACTTCTAGTCTATTCATAGAGCCAACCCAGATGGTCTACCTACAAAATTTTGCTTTGGATCAAAGCAATTTAGACTGATTGGACAGTCTTGAATTCAGTGAATAGATGAGATCTTCTGCTGGATTACAGATACCTCCTATGTAATGCATTATTTTAAAATAGATGAGACAAATTCTGAAAAGAGTCTCTTCATTCTAAAATTCAATTCAACTAGTTTTTAAGAAGTACCTATCATGTGTTGGGCACATAAGAGCCACCAGACTTCTGTATCTATGTATCCATGTTGAGGGGCCTCCTCAGGGTGGATTTATGATTTCATCTGTGTAGGAACTCCTGGTGAGGATGCTTCCTCCACCAGCACATATTAGCAACTCATTTGTAACTCAACTTTGTTACAAATTCGATGATGATAAGAGGTTGCAACCTGTGTTTGAGAATAAAGGTAACATAAGCCCCATTCAGGATTTGACTTGACTTTCCTTCCTGCAAGATCAGACAAACAAACATAAAACAGTCCCTTCCATAAAGGAGCATACATTGTACTAGACAGACCAATCAGCTCTGTGGGAGTTGAAGTTCTCCTATGTTAAACATAAATCCCCTTTCCCAACATTCTGCCTCCATAGTTGCCACATTGTAAAGTTAAGCTTGACAGAGAAAAAAAGAGAGACGTGGAAATTAGAGAAGAGGAAGTAAGAAGGAGAGCAGGCAATGTCCTAGAAGATATTTTATTAAAGCTTCAAAGAGGTATGATAAAGGTAAAACCTTTCCTTGGAACACTACAAGACAACTTCAGCCTGATTTTCCATCTCTTATCTCGTTTTCTTTCCAAGAAAAGATGGAAAAAGTGAATGAGAGAAGTCATTTGTCAAAATGGTTGCTGCATCTTTGATTGGAAAGACCAACATTTCTTCTTTAACTGGGAAAAGATAGGTTGAAAATAATATTTATATTTAAATGGCTTCCTTAAAAACAGATTTATTTTCCTAATACTTCTAAAAAATTGGGCCTCTGATCCTATAAAGAAAGAAATATGAAGGCCTTTAGAGTTAGTTTGAAACAGGCCTGGAAGAAAAAAGTCTGAAAAAATGCTTTCTAATAGCAAATTTGTGACTTTCTTTACCATAGCTAAGCCTCTTGATTTTCTCAAGAAATAGGTCATTTGAAATTCTCATTCACTGAAATGAGTTAGATTTCATTAACAATCGGCTTGTGAAGACTATTTTCCCTCTGGAGTACATTGTAGGTTTTTTTTTTTCCTTCAGAGTTTCCAGGCAAAATTTCAGACTGACTTACTCCAAACTAGCTCATGATAACTGACAGCACAGAAGGCTGAGCGTGACATATTGTGTCTTCATAAAAACATGGGAAGCAAAAAACAATTATTATAGAGCCAAGGCTAAGAAGGACCAAAAGAAATGAACTTTGTGCTCTTTGCCTATGTTGGGCAAAGACCCTAGTCATCTCTCTCTTCCAGATGCAGTCATCATTTTAGGACGTTTTCCATCTGCTATGCAATCTAAGGCCAGGAAGATGATAGAGTCTGATCTATCTTAAGCCTTACTGGATCATCTCTGGCAAGAGGCTGGTCATTAAACTTAGGGCTAACGTGTAAGCACAAGCCCCCCCACCCCTTTTTTGTAGATAAGAAATATGGGTCTTTAGAAATGAGAAGAATCAAGACAAATGAATGGAATCACAGTTATTTATACTCCCTAATTTCATACTGTGAGACCTTACTATGTTGAGGAGATGAACTTGAGTTCTCCAAGGCAATAATAGAACAGAACCTCTGCCAGATGCTACTGGAAAGTAGCGGCCCCATAGTACATATCAATTCTGTCTTTCTATGGCCAGCCTAGTTAAATCCGGAGGAGCTCATGGCAAATCTCATTTCCATAGTTTCCCCAAGGGTTGCAAAGCACTTTTTTCACAACAGCTTTGTAAGGCTGGTGATTGTAATTTTATTCTCATTTTATAGATTAAGCACAATGGCATTGTGACTAGAGTGCTGGGTTTGAAGTTTACAAGACCTGAGTTCAAATCAGGCATTTGATACTTACTTGGTGTTTGACCTAGGCAAGTTATTTAACCTCTTTGAGATCTGAGCAACTCTTTAGGTCAGATCTGCAAGTCAGAGAGAGTTTGTAACCTGCATTGATAAAGGAATTCCCAGAACCCACAGTTAGCCATACCCTCAGAGTATTCCTGGGCTGTTTAGAAAACTAAAGCTCAGAGATGACAAAGGGGTTTATCCATAAGAATAAAATTAATTAGTAGAAAACTGAGGATAAATTTTCCTAGATCAACCATTCATGGAACTATCGATAAAGGGATGAAGGTAGGGCCGCAGAAATTGAGATGTGTATTACTGGTAGACTTATAATGCTTAATAGCATCATAGAAGTTATAAATACATGCATGTTCAGAGACAGAATAAATTGGAGACAATATCAGAAAGAAGGCACTAAGATTAAAGATAAGAAAAAATATCTTGCAGATAGTGAGGCTTGAGCTGAATTTTCAGTTGTTTTTTCAGTCATGACCAACTCTTCATGAGTCCATTTGAGGTTTTCTTGGCAAAGATACTAAAGTAGTCTGACATTTCTTTCAACTCATTTTACAAATGAGAAAACTGAGGCAAATAGTGTTAAGTGACTTGACCAGGGCCGTACAGCTTGAGGTTGAGGTTGAAGTTGAAATTGAATTCAGGTCTTACTGATTCCAGGTCTGACATTCTATCTACTATGCTACCTAGCTACCCACGTATGTGTGTATATATATATATATATATATATATATATATATACACACACATATATACATAGATACATAGATAGATACAGATAGATATAGATATAGATAGATATATATAGATAGATATAGACAGATAGATATACACACATATATATTCATGTATTTGCATGCATGAATGTGTGCATGTGTGTACATATATGTATATGTGTATGTATATATGCATATATATAAATATACACACATGCGTATTATGTGTGTATGTACATGTGTGTGTTTGATTTAGAGCTAGAAGGGGCCTCAGAATTCATCTCGACTAACTCAATTATGTTACACAGGAGGAAATTGAGACCCAGGCTAGGTAAATGACTTGCCCAATCTCACAGGGCTCTCAGGATCACAGTAACATTGTTGAAAGATGGAAGGAGTCTTAGAGATCATCTAATCCAAGTGTCCCATAGTTGAAACCAAGACCCAAAGAAATTATTCAAGGTCACAGAGGACTTAGCACCTCAGCCCTTCTAAACTATTCAGTATGCAATGGGTTCTGAGAACATATTTGTTAAGGAGGATGTTGAAAGAACATTTTTATTAGGAATTGAGTAATATTTTTATTTTTAAAAGCTTCTGTTGTTTTGTTAAATTTTAAAATGACAGTTGTAGTTGTCTATTCACTTCTACTGTCATTTGACTCTTGGATTTCGGATTTTGTAAAGAATCCCTGCTATATATCTTTGAATATTGTGTCATTTGCTCATTTTTTTCCATTCACTTAGCAAATAGTCATTGAATGCTATGTACAAGGCACTGTGTCCAGTCTTGTACAGGTAAAATTTCATCTCTGTACCTAATGCTAGATTTTATTCTCAGTGGGGCATGTTTCCAAATGAACTTCAGCTTTTATGTTTGTTTGCAGTTTTAAAATTCTGTTCAGTCATGGGATCATAGAAAGTGAGAGATGGGACCTTATGGATCAATTAGTTCAGTCATGGTTTACACTAGGTCTAGTGATAGATACTTAAATTCAGAACCAAGAACAGGATTCAGGTCTCTAAGCTTCCATTCCAGTGCTCCATTACATTCTTATCCATCCAATTTTAAAAGGAAATTGTTTGTATGTTAATAGCACCAAATTTAATCTTTACTTCAAAGTGTCTGTTTTAACTTTAACCTTAAAAATAAAACTTAACTAATTTATCTCAGGGAAAAATACAATTTTAAAGTATTTACAAGGATCGCAATTGGGTCTTTATTTTGCAGTAGAATATCTTTTTTATAAGGATTCCTCACATGTAAGCTACCTATATAAATCTCTACACTGGAACAATTTTTAAAAATCCATTTTCTATTTATTAATTTATTTAGTTTGTTTTCAACATTCCCTTAAATAAGTTTTCAATTTTCCCCCTCTCTCCATTCCCCCTTCCAAAGATGCATGCAATCTGATATGGCTCTCTCTATATATTACTATTAAACCCATTTTCATATCAGTCATGTTGCATAGAATAATTATAATGAATAGGAGAAATTATGAGAAATAAAAATAAAATAAAACAAAAAAGAAAATAGTCTGTTTTACTCTGCATTCTGACTCCATAGTTCTTCTTCCAGATGTGGATGGCATTTTCCATCATGAGTCCTTTGGAATTATTTTAGGTCCTTGGATTGCTAAGAATAGCTATCAAAACCAGTCATCAGACATTATGGATGTTACCGTGTACAACCATTTCATGGTTCTACTCACCTCACTCAGCAACAGTTCATATAAGTCCAGATTTTTCTGAAGTTGTCTACTTATCATTTTGTGTAGCACAGTAGTATTCCATTGCATTCATATACCACGACTTGTTCAGCCATTTCCCAATTGATGGGCATCCTCTCCATTTCCAGTCCTTGGCCACCACAAAAAAAAAGCTACTATAAATACTTTTGTACATGTGGGTCTTTTCCCATTTTTATGATCCCTTTGGGAAACAGACCTAGAAGCAATATTGCTGGGTCAAAGGGTATACACCTTTTTATAGCCCTTTGGGCATAGTTCCAAATTGCTTGGAACATTTTATTTAAAGAATGCCCCACTGTGAACACTGTGATACAACAACATGGGCTTTTTTATTGTGTCTCCAAAAAAGACACTCTATCTCCCAACTCTGGACATTTTCATTGGTTGTCTCCTGTGCCTGCAAGTCTCTCTTTCTTCATTTCTGGTTCCTGGCTTCCTTCAAGTTCCAGCTAGAATGCTACCTCCTATAAGAAACCTTTCCCAATCCCCCTTAATTTTTATGCCTTCCTTAGCTGATTATTTCCAATTCATTCAGCATGTAGCGTGTCTGTATATTATTTGTACAAATATGCTTGTGTATGCGTAGTCTCCCACCTCTGCACTGTGAGGTTCTTGGGAAGAGAGAAAGTCTTTTACACTTCTTTGTGACCTCAACACTTACTTCAGTATCTGTCAGAGAGTTGGCACTTACTTGCTTGTTGAATAGCTGACTGCCTACCATGTGCTAGGCACCATACCACTCTCACCTTTATGACCAAAATGCCTGTCTTCTCAACAGGTGATGTTTCTGAATTAAACTCATTTTTGTTTTGTGTTGCTTTGTTTTTATCTTAAGAGAATTTTCATTGGAATTTTAAATGATTTCTTGCTAAGTATCTGATAAAAGACTATTTCCAAAATAACTGAATGTTTCACTAAATTGAAACTTCTATCTCCAAAAGAGCTCAAAACAGAATGGTTGTTTTCTGTGTGTAGACACAGACGTAAACTTTCAATTCTTTTATCTCCCCCATTCTTAATCATATATAGTGTCTGTTCCTTTAAGAGGATTAGCCTTGGAGTCAAGAAAACCTAGATTCAAATCCTACCCCAGATGCTTATTAGCTGTGTGACCCTCCACAAATCACTTAATATCTTTATGACTCAGTTTCTTCATCTATAAAATGAGAGAAGTGCCTCAATACCCTCTAACTACACTTTCAACTCTAAATTTATGATAGATCCTATGACTACAAACAAGTAACTTAATTTCTCATTGCCCCCAATCAATTCCCTACTATTATTTTGCATGAGACTTGTCACCCTGCTTTGATGGAGGAAACCTTTACACCTGGAGTTCCCTAAACACATGCAATCATAGAACAAAACACTGCTTTCTGTAAACAAAAAACCCCCCAAAATTCTGCAGAACCCTTTTACTATTGATAGAATGTTTTATATTGTTAATATTAACAAAATATTAACAAAGAGCCTTTTCTGTGAAGTTTGGATACTTTTACAAGTGAAGTGTTCTATAAATAATAACCTACCCCATTACCTATGGAGTGGAAAGAATTATGTTCAGAATTGAGCCTCTTGACCAATATGCTCATTTGATTTCAAAATTTGGAAAGCCTTGCCAATGTATGGCAATGTATGCCAAAATATGAAAACTTCAATGTAAAAATGTTCCTAATTTCTCAACATTTTTTACCTCCTTATAAAAGCCTCAACTAAATTAAGCTTTGCCTTTTACTCACAAAATAATCTATACTTCATTTTAATGTAAATTAAAGAATTTAGTTTTGAGTGGGATGACTTATTTCAAGGGAACTAATGAAGAAATGTAGGCTTTTTTCCCCCAGTGATGACTGAAGAAAGGCCCAAAGAAAGCATTTCCTTTCTTTTCTCCTTAAAAGGAGAAAATTTGATTGGCTCTCATCCTTTCCCTTTATTCTTTGACTCAAGGAACAAAATAATCTCTGTTTGATGCCCCCTCTCCCATTCTCTTTATTTTTTATATCTTATATGGTACAGTAATTTTAGCGTGAGAATCTATTTTTAAAAATCTTATTAACTCTTTAGATGATCCAGTTTTTAAATATCCTAAGTGATCTTGCCTATCAATCCATAAGCAATAGTTGAACTTTTATCATTTGCCAGTCATATGATAATCACTAAGAATATGAAGACAAAGGCAAAACATCCCCTGTCCTCTAGGAGCTTACATACCAATGGGGGAAAAACATGCATAGTCAATCCTAAATTTTCATGGGGATGATATTCCTAGAAAATGACATAAAAGTAAAAAAAAAAAAAACCATGAATGTTGATACCATTGAACTTATGGGGAATAGGGGTTTAGGTTCCTGTGACCACCAAAAACAATCTTTCACTAGAAATAACTGAAAATACACTTTTCTGCATATAATTCTTTATACTAAAACATTAGTTTTTGATAATATACATTTTTTCCTAACATAATAACCATGAAATAACTGATAAAATGCAGCACACAAAATAAAATTGGTAACATATAAAACATTTTTCTCTCCAATAACTTTTTACAAATCTGTGACCTTTGGTGCCAACATGTCAGTTAAAAAATAAAAGAAAATAATTGATTTCACACTGCATTCACTTTTCATAATATGTGAATACTATAAAACTTTGCTCATTTTTTTGGACATGATTTATTAACATCAAATATATGGCTGAAAGTGTTTGCAGACATTCCAGCACAAAATTTATCTAACTCATTTTTTGCTTACTAATCTGCATCAAGGACTTTGCATGCTTGGAGTTAGAACCCAAAGAACTTGCACTACAATTGGGGGAAATTATTGTAACACAATACTTGAGTTTTAAATGCAAAGAAGATATTCAATGAATGCACAGGAAGCTCTTTATACTGGTTGGGGGATCAAGATGAGTAAATGATAGTAGAATATGTGCCAGTCAATAAATGTGCATATATTATACCTATTTTCTTTCTCTATTGTGCATAGTCATGAATGTGCCTGTTATTAATGCAAAAATGAAAATAAGGTTAGCAATAAAAGTATGCAAACGTCTAAAGCTGAAAAAGCTAAATTCATGAATGTTGAGGATTGGCAATATATGTATATTGGTGTATACAAGATAAACAGTGTAGACAAATACAGGCACCTAATATACATGCAAAGTGTAGGAGAAAATACTAATAGTTGATGGAGCTAGGAAAGACTTCCTTCAGAAGATGGTATTTAGGCTACTTCTAGAAGGATAAAAATGGATTCCAAGATGGGAAGATGAAGAGACAGAGTGCTCCAGTCATAAACTACTGCCAAGGCATGAGAATGAGAAAGGGAATACACTCAGTGATGGGAACATCAAGTAGGCCAGGGTAGTTGTACCATTCAGTGAGTAGAAGGGAGTAATGAGTGACAAGTCTGAAAACACAGGAAAGGACTACACTGTAAATACCTTTAATTATCAGAATTCTGGATCCTACAGGTAATAGGGAACTACTGCATTTTATTGAGAACAGGACTGACACAGTCAGATTTATGTTTCTGGAAATTCACTTTGGCAGTTGTGTGGAAGATGGACCAGAATGAGAATTCTGAGTTGGGGATAAGGAGACTCTTGGCTAGAGGTGATAAGGGCCTTAACTAGGATAGATTTTATGTGAAAGCAGAGAAGATATAAAAAGTAATGTAGAGGTTGGTGTAAAAAAAAAGAATTGGAAATTGGTTAGATACATGGATGACTGAAACTGAGAATTGGAGGACACAGAGGTTGAAAACCTGGGTAATTTGGATGAAAGGAGAGTCCCAGGAGTCATAGAGAAGTTGAGAAAATAGATGGATTTGGGGTAAAGGCTAATGAATTCTGTACGGGATATGTTGAATTTGAAATACTTTTAGAATAATCTTGAAATATCCAGTAGGCAGTTTTTGCTATGGAAGTGTAACTCAGGAGAGTTAAGCTGCCTGTATAAATTTGAGAGTCTTCTACATAGAGCTGGAAACTGAATCCCTGGGTGTTATTGAGGTCACCGAGTGAGAGTATGGAGAAAAGGAAAAAAAAGAATCAAGAAAACAAGCACTTATTAAGCACCTACTATGTGTCAGTCACCATCCTAAGACTTGGAGCCCAGAAAAGCGAAGAGGGCCCAGAACAGACAACCTTGAGGGATATCCACATTTATTGGGAGTGGCATGGATAAAGATCTAGAAAGGATGACCAAATAAAAAGTGACGTATGTAGGGAGAGAACTAAGAAAGAGCAGGGTCATGAAAACCCAGAGAAGAGAGAGCATCCAGGAAGAAAATGTAATCAACAGTGTCAAAGACCGCAAAGAGATCAAGGAGGAGAACTGAAGAAAAAAGTCAACAGATGGCAGTGAAGAGAAATCAAAATTGTAATTTTGGACAGAGTGATTTCTTGTGGACACCAAGGTTGCACCTAAATTGCAGAGGGTTTAGAAGTAGAGATAACAAGTGTAGATGGATTTTTACTGGAGTTTAGGATAGAAAGGGGAAAGACATAGAATGATAGGGAAAACAGGATGTACTGAAAGTTTTTTTGTTGTTGTTGTTGTTTTTTTAATTATGAAGGAGATCTGCCTTTGTTTGTAAGGAGGCAATAAGGAACAATTTTTTGTTTTGTTTTGTTTTGTTTTTGCATTTTGGTTAAGACTATATTTTCACATACTAATGTATGTGATAGTGCCTACATACAATGACAAAGCTTTTAATCTTCATTTTGTTTTGTTTTTTTCTTGTTTTCCAATTGATTTTAGTTTTCAGTGATATTTTTGTATTTTGATTAAGACTCTACATTTTCCCATGCTAATACATGTGACAGTGCCAACAAACACCAACAAAATTTTATTTTATCTGCATGTTTTCTTTCTTTTTTCAATTTTATTTTATTTTTTTCTTTTCATCATTCACTTCCATGTATTATAAATTTTCTCCCCCTCCTTCCCTAAAGCAGCATGCAATATGCAATGGGCTCTACACATACATTCCTATCAAACACATTTTCACATTAGTCATATTGTATACAAGAATTATAATGATGGGTAGAAACCATGAGAAAGAAAACAAAACAAAATAAAACAAAAAAGAAAATAGTTTGCTTCACTCTGCATGCCAACTCCATAGTTCTTTCTCCAGATGTGGATGGCATCTTCTATCATGAGTTCTTTGTAATTGTTTTAGATTCTTCCATTGCTAAGAAGGGCTATGTCTACCAAAATCAGTCATTGCATACTGTGCCTGTTTCTGTGAACAATGTTCTCCTGGCTGCTCACTTCACTCAGCATCAGTTCATATAAGTCTTTCCAGGTTTAAATCTACATATTTTTGGAATAACCAATTAAATTTATATGAAAATAAACAGTTGAATTTAATCATCCAGTAATACATTTTGAGAATAGCTGATAGAGAACTGGATAGAGACCTCTTGAGTTAAATACTAACCAGTTATTTTCACAAAGAGGAGTGAATTAATTGAACAAGGGCCTGTGTTCAATGGAGGTGTACAATAAGCATTTTATAATGCTTAATAGAATTGACTAGTTTTCAAAATATTTATGTATTTGAGGATTAGTGACATTGGATTTAGAATCAGATGACCTGAATTCAACTCACAGCAGTGCTACCCACTGGCTATCTAATTGCATAGAAGTTATTTCATTTCTCTGAACCTATTTGCTTATCTCTGTAATGAAGAATTTGAACTGAATGACTTCTAAACTTTCTATCTTTATCTTATTTGACTGATTTCAAGAAATCGGTAAACATTTATTAAGCACCTACTATATGCCAAGCACTGTGCTAAGAATTTGTCATTTTTTTTTGTTTGTTTACCCTTTACTTCAATTTTCTTGAAGATACAGCTTAAGATCTCAAAACACAAAGTTTTGGAGGAAAATAAATATGCTAATATCAATTCATCTTTAGTTTTGGCAGGATGAGGGCAAGGTCAGACATTACCCAGAGCCCTTTCCTTCAGTATCTATGAAACACAGATCTTCTTGGGACATACAGTTTTTTTTTTTCTTTTTCTGGCATGGGCAAAGGGAAGAGAAGAGTAGATCTGGTGAACTAGATTAATTCAGCAGGCTGATTGAGAAAATTAAATGATATTATTTGTCCTTTTCTTTTCCTCCAACAGCAAATTGTTTTGATCTGAATTATTCAGATAATTTTTTAACCCTCCAATTTCTTTGCCTCTATGGCTATCGGGTCTTATTCTCCCTAATTTATCTCTTTGAATTCAAATATTTCTTTTTCTTGAGTACTATCTTGTCTCTTCTTCGCCATTGCCTTTGGACCGATACAGGTCACCCAGAGGATATCCTTTAAAAGTGATATTTTTTCTGTAAATGATGTATCTTCTCAGTTAGCTGATGTTTTCACCTTATTTGCCTTATCCCTCTAAAATAAATAAGATTGTAACCATGCTGAGGCCATGCCCTTGACTTTCCATACTTTAAGCACCACATCTTTATTACTCCCATAAAACTTGCACTCAGTTGCCTATACATTTATCTTAATTATCCTCAAGTTCCTTCAGTTAAGTCAACCTCTATCAGTGTTCACTGTGACTAGGACAAAGGATGGATAAGAGGGCTATTTTAAGTAAGCATGATTCAGATGTTGCTAGCACAAAGGATAGCTATATTTCTTTCTGCTCTTGGAGAGTCCAAGGACCAATAGAGGGAAAAAACTAATCTAGTCTGAATGGGGCAGAGTTGGTAATAATACATTGAGATTAAAGTTATGTCCATGTAAGTATCATTTAATAGGCATTTCGACAGTACCCTTAGTTCACAAAAGTCCTTCAGGTTGCCCAAAGGCACTTATGAGATTTATTCATGCCATTATTTTGTTAATTTGTGGTGGCATCTTGGCTTCAGAACCCAGGGATTGCTTAACATTTTATATGACACACACACACAAGACATATAAATGTACTTTAATTTTATAATAATAATAATGCATATAATACTGCCCATGTGTTAGACATATGCTAAGAGCTTTGCAAATATTACCTCAGTTGATGCTCACAAAAAGCTTGGAGGTAGCTGCTATTATTGCCTCCATTTTATAGATGAGATATCTGGGAGAAATAGAGAAGTTAAGTGATTTGCCCAAGACCACACAACTAGTAAGTGTCTGAGGCCAGATTTGAACTCTGGCCCTCCTAACGCCAAGCACAGCACTCTCATCTTGTGAGGAACTTTATCTTTGTGTTATTTTTCCCATTTTTATAGAACAGTATGAGATAGAGATTGAGAGGAGACAAATAACTTGTTAAATATCAGACAGTCACTAAATGTCATGAAGAAGTTTTCCAACTTCAAGTTCTATCCTCTTTCCACTGAGCCATATTGCTGTTGATATTCATGATATTAATCTATATTTTTATTTTGGCTTGAGTCATCATTTATGATATTTAACAAAAATCAAATGTCACCATCTGAATGTGTGTTCGAGAAACAGTTTGATCCTTCCTATCACATCTATTTTTGCTTTTTCCTTGAATTCTTGGTGATTCGCACAGTGCCTGGGCCAGAGTAAAAAATGCTGTTGAATGACGATTATGGACATGTTTTGCGTGACTACTCATTTATAACCTTTATTGAATTGCTTGTCTTCTCATTGTATTTGTGGGGGGGGGGCAGGGTGAGAGAGCATGGTTATGGATGGAGGAAGGGACAGAATTTGAAACTCAACGTTTTAAAAACAAATGTTAAAAAATTGTTTTAACGTGTAACTGGTGAAAAATAAAATACTAAAAAAAGTCTTTTAAAATACTGTTGATTTCATGTTTATTAAAAATTCAGTGGAAATGATGAATAGTGGGGGAACAGAAGAAAGGATATAATTCATGTTATAAGACTTCAAACTAGTTCATGGAATTCAAAAGAGTTACTTTTTGAACCAAAATGGGGGAAAACGTTATAATGGTTTAATCAAAATGAAAACAAAATACTTGACAATCTGTTCCCCTCTTTTATTTAACTGAATTTGAAAGAATTAAAAAAGAGTAGAAACAAATGGGAATATGATAAAAGTTCTAGGAAACTCTAATATAAAAAATTATCTTCAGTATAAAATTTTTAAAATTAGGGGCTAATTTTCTGATTGTCATTCACATGGTAAATCATTTGGTGGTATAAAAATGATCTATGGTCATCTACAAAATGGTTTCTACCATTGAAAGAAGGATGAAATTGGAATTTGATGATATGACATTTGAATTTTGACATTGACACTAATAGATGTGGGATTTTGGCCAATTCCCTTAGCCTTTCAGTGTCTCTGTTTCTTTATTTATAAAATGAAGTAATCAGATCATATGACCTCTGAGTTCCCTTCTAGCTCTAACCCATGATTCTATATTTATTGCAAATAGCAGGATATACTATCTGAGGTATAAGTAGAATTATGACCATATCACTGCTTTATACCAATAAGATTTGCTAATATTTTTGTTTGTTTAATAAATATAGGCAATACTTCTATAACCCTTAAATCCTTTTTGTTGCGGTGAAATATAACCTGTAGGTTTTAAAACTCAAAAAAAAACCTCATTGGAATTATATCCCTTGTTTTTCAAAATTTAAATACACAGAAAAATTGTCTTCTTTCATTAAAGAAAAATATTTGCAGTCAACCAGGAACACTATTGAATATTAAGACCCAGTGATCTGAAAGTGTCCTTAAAAATCATCATGCCCAATCATCTCATCTGAAATTGAACAAAAGAGGACAAGAAAGGTTATTGATTTGCATCTTGGTAAATTAAAAAAAAAATTGACAATTTTTTAACCTTGCTGTTGGGAAAAGATGGAAGATTAGGATAAGATAGAATAAAAATCATTGAGTAAGTCAATGAAGATAGAGCTTTAAAAAATAGCCAAGATGTTTCTAAATCAAGTTTTTATTCACTTTTATAAAGAAAATACTTTTCATAAGAATGGTAGCATTTGGTGACCATAATATATTGATTCTTAGACAAGGGCAAAAGGAGGGTGGGAAGGAGAGCACATATGGAGGCTGCTGAGAAGGAACCAGGAGATGACTTAGGAGGGAACTGAAATAGAACTGGAGGCAGGAGAGGGCGTAATTGGCGAGTAAGGGGCAAGCATCATCAGGACAACAGGCCCCAAGGTGGGCATTCCCAGTAGGAAGATATCAAATATTCTAGGTCTTGATTGCTCATCAAGATGGCATGGGGAATTTGGGGTGAAAGTCAAGGAGTGAAGTAAAATACGTAGCTATAGATTAGATAAACTTTGGCAAAGCAATTGGTAAAGTCTTTCACGCTATTGTAGAAAAGATGCTGAGATGTATCCATCCATGGTAGCTGAATTCAAAACCTGTAAGATAACGAATTCCAAAGAAAAATCATTACTGCTCTGATAGTAGACTAGAAGGCAGTCTTTAATGGAATGACTCAGGGATCACATACTTGAATATAGTTATAAAATTTTGCATACTCATTATAACTGCAGTGGATGCAAAGCTGGAAGAGATAGCAAACACATTGAATGATATATTTAGAATTTGTAAAAAAGAATATATATTCTGGAACTTTTGGCTCAATATAATAAAATGGTTATTGATAGGACTGTAAATGTAAAGCCTTATATTTAGTTTCACAAAATTCAGTCAACAAGGATAAGATACGAGATATGTGATTAGGTAGCAGGTGATGTCCAATGGATTTCAGTGCACTGTACCTCAGTGTTTTTCAACATTTAATATGGAAGTCAGGAAAGCTTATGAAGTCTTAGACTATATTAATAAAGTATAACTAATCCAGAAAAGGGGTATTTGTAGTTATCTTGTCTTCTGCCCTGGTCATATCTCATCTGAAGTACTGTGTTCAGTTCTGAAAACTACGTTTTAGGAAGACTATTGATAAACTAGAGAGTGTCCAGGGGATGCCAGCCAGACTAGTGCTGGCCCTCCAGGTGGTATCGTCTGACATTGTATTATTCCCCCTAACCTACACTTGGAGTTTCAGTCAAACTTTCTTTCTTTCTCTTCCACCATACGTACCACCACTCTCTCTCCTACCTCATGGTTCTTTCACCAGCTGTTCCCTGTATCTGATGTTCTCCTTTTCACCTCCACTTCTGGAAGTCCTAGTTTTATCCAAAGTTCAGTACAAGGGCCGCTCACTTAGGAGATCTTTTCTTATTTTTCCCCTTTGTTATCAATACCCTTCCCCAAAATTTCCTTTATATATATACTTTGTACTTTACATTTATTTTATTTGTGGAGCTGTTGTTTCCCTTGGTAGAATGTAAGTTTCTTTGGAGTAGGGTTATTTTCATATTTGTCTTAATATCCCCAGAACTTGGCACAATGCTTACCAAATGGTTCTGTTTTATTGCACTGACATTGAATTGATTGTAGGAAATCGAGGTATTTAACCTGGCAACGAGAAGGGCTCAGGCAGAGGGGCAATATTTTAGCTATTTCCAAGAATTTGAAAGGGTATCCCTGGGGAAGAGGGATTTGACTACCTCTACATATGACTTCAGAGGACAGAACTAGGGATAATGGGTAAATAATACAAAGAGAACAAGTTGAATTTATTGTAAGGGAAACCTTTACAACTTGGTGTCTTCTTGCCTTTTTCATGCACCTTACTTCACTCCATGTACCCAGTGATCTATTGACACTGGTCTTTCTTCGGTACCTCAGATAAGGACACTCCATCTTCTGATTCTGTGCATTTTTTTTTTTTTTTACTGATTCTTCTTTTCTCCGTCTTCTCTAACTTCCTTCAGAGACCAGCTAAAACCCCACCTTTTCTGAAAAGTCTTTACTGATTCTCATAAATAATAGGTAGAAGGTGATATCTTGAGAAACACTGGTTTCTCAGTCATAGTAGCTTTTTGAGCAAAGACTGAATCATCAGTTGTCAAACAAGTTTTTGAAGGAATTCTTCAAGTAACGGTTGAATAGTATGTCTGAGGCCCCTTTTAAAATCAGGAATTCTTTGTGATCTGACAGGAAATAGTACATTTGTATAACAAAGGCTGTGAACACCAAGAGAAGGCAACTGAAGGACCCTCACATAACCTTCCTTGAATCTTTCAAAGGTGTTTTTAAATTACACAGCTATGTCTAATCAGAACTTGTTTCCCAGTATAGGTTCGACTAAAACTTACAAATCATTTCTATGTATGTTGAATAAGAATGGATATCAAATGGTATTAGATGCCTCCTCAGGATTCCTTGCAAATCTGCTTTCTTTTAATTCTGTCATTTTTTTTTTTAACATACTGAACCAGAGGAAAATAACATTTATCCTGGAAAATTTTTCAAAACTTCATGGTACCAAGATTTTTTTTTCTTTTTATTTCTTTTTTTTTAAACATTTTTTCTTTTAAAATGTTTAGTTTCAGATTCTCTTCAACCTTCCCCTACCCACTGGTAAGGCAGACAATGTATTATCAATTACATATGTGAAATCATGCAAATCACATTTCTATATTAGCCATATTGCAAAAAGTAGAGATTAAATTATACTTCAAGTTTACAAATAGGTCATGAGTTCTCCTTCTGGAGGCAGATAGAAATTTTTCATCCTGAGCCCTTTGGAATTGTCTTGGGTCATGTATTAATCATAATAGCCAAGTCTTTCACAGTTTAACATCATTACAGCATTGCTATTACTATGCAAAATGATTTCCTGGTTCCTATCATCTCATTTTGCATTAATTCATATGGATCTTGCCATGTTTTCTTCAGAAACTACCACCTTGATCATTTTTTATACACAAAAGTACTCTACAGATATTTGCGACAACTCGTTCAGTCATTCCCTCCATAATTTCTGATTTTTTTTTGCCACCACAAAAAGAGCTGCTATAAATATTTTTGTATAGATATGTCATTTATGCTTTTTATTTGATCTCTTTGGGGTACAGATTTGGTATTGGTACCGCTGTAGACCTTTGGGCATAGTTTCAGATTGTTTTCCAAAATGATTGAAGCAGTTCACTACTCTACCAACAATCCATTAATGTACCTATTTTCCCTCATCCCCTCCAGCATTTGCATTTCTGATAAGCGTGAGGTAGCACCTAGGTGTTGTTTCAATTTGCATTTCTCTAATTAATCATGATTTTGAGCATTTTTTTCCTGTGACTATATGTAGCTTTGAGTTGTCTTTTTTTTTTTTATGAAAAGTGCCTGCTCATATCCTTTTATCATTAATCAATTGAAGAATAGCTCTTACTTTTGCAAATTTGACCCTGTCCCTTATGTATTTGAGAAATTACATTTTTATTAGAGAAACTTGCTATAAACTATTGGTATTACTTCATTGACTATGGTACCTTTTTGTAAAATGCAATTTCCCTGATTGCCTCTTTAATTATGTCTATTTTTGCTTTGGTTTTATTTCAGATCATGATTGCTACTCTGGCTTTTAATTATTATTATTCTTACTTCATTGAAACAATTTATTTTAACTCTGTGTATGTCTTTCTGTTTTAAGTCTATCTCTTATAAACAACATGTATGTTGGATTCTGGTTACTGGTGTATTCTTCTATTATTTCTGTTTTATAAGTAAACTTACCTCATTCATATGCACTATTATGATTACTGTGTTTTTCCCTCCATTGTATTTGTTTGTATTTCTTCTTATCTTATCTTTTTATTTCACTCTCTTTTTATCCTGTCCCTCCTCAAAAGTTTGCTTTTGACCACTTCCTTACTTAATCCATCCTTCCTTTTATCATTCCTTACCCCCATATGTTGTAGCCCCTTTTGCTTCTATTTCTCTGTTGGGTAAGATAAATTTCTATACCCAATTGAGAATGTGTATGTTTGTGTGTGTGTGTGTGTGTGTGTGTGTGTGTGTGTATTCTTTCCTCTTTGAACCAATTGAATTGAATAAGGCTAAAGCACTGGCTGCTACCCTACTCACCCCCATTTTTCTTTCCATTAACTTTTTTGTGCACCTCTTTCATATGAGAAAATTTTCTCCACTCTACCTCTCCCTTCCCCTCTCCCAGTACATATCTCTTTCTTGCACCTTCATTTTGGGATGGGGGAGGCAATCATTCCACCATAATAGACCCATGCCCTCCATCAATGTAGGCTCATTCTAACAGCCCTAATAATAAAGTTCTTAGAGATTGCATCTTTCTATATGGGAATGCAAACAGTTAATTTTTTTTGAGTTCCTTATTGTTACTCTTTGATGTTTGCCTTTTCCTGTTTCTCTTGAGACTTTTGTTTGGATGCCAAATTTTCTATTCACCTCTGGTGTCTTTGTTAGGAATGATTGGAAGTTCTCTATTTCATTAAATATCCATATTTTCCCAAGAAGGATTATGCTCACTTTTGCTGGGTCAGTTATTCTTGGTTGTGGTCCTGGCTCCTTTGCCTTCTAGAATATTATATTCTAAGCTCTCTGTGTCTTTAACATGAAAACTGCTAAATCTTGTGTGATCCCGACTCTGACTCCCTGATATCTGATTTAAGCATTTCTTGCTGGCTGCTTTCAATATTTTCTCCTTAACCTTGGAGCTCTGGAATTTGCTTATAACATTCCTGATAATTTTCATTTTGGGATGTCTATCAGGAGATGATAATTGGATTCTCTGAATTTCTATTTTATGGATCTAATACATTGGGGTGGTTTTCCTTAATTTGTTGAAATGTGATTTCTAGCCTCTTTTTGTTGTTGTTGTTAAGTATGGCTTTCAGTGAGCCTTTCTATCTCTTTTTCCATCTGACTAGTTATACTTTTTAGAGTTGCTTTTTTTTTTTTCAGTGAATTTTTGGCGCTTTTTCACCATTAGGCCAATTCTGGTTTTTAAGGTGCTAATTTCTTCATTATTTCTGTGCTTCTTTTTTTTTTTTAACCAAACTGTTCTCTTTTCATTATGATTTTCATAATAAAGAAATTGCATTACTTACATGTTTTTACAATTTTTCTTCTACTATTCTTATCTCTTTTTTACATCTTCTAGGAATTCTTGCTGATCTTGAGTACAATTAGCGTTCTTCTTTGAGGCTTTGCTTATAGATGTTTGCATATTCTTCTGAGCTTATTTCTTGGTCTTCCCTGTCATTATAGTAGTTTTTTTTTTTTATTTTTAAGTTCTTTTTTGGTTGTTGGTTGCTTATTTTCCCAGCCTTTTTCTTCACTTTATTAAAGTTGGGCTCTTTTTACCTGGAAATGGGGTGGCACTGTTTTAGCTGCAGGGTTTTTCTCACTGATGTTTCAGAGCATATTCTGGAGGTCTTTAAGTTTTTGGTGTTTCCAAGATGATGTTATCCTGGAACAAGTGTCACCACTCTGCTGGTCTGTGCTCTGCTCTTTACCCAGAAAGGCCTCCTTTTTTCCTGAAGCTACAAGCACATTTTTCTTGGCCAGGGAACTGTGACCAGGGCCCATGCTTCTTTGTGAATGATCACACATGTTCTTCTCTGCTCTGGAACTGCAACTTACAGGCAATAGTGTTGCCAATCAGCACTTTCTACATCAAATGCCATTGCAATTTCTTTCTGACCAAAGGTCCCCTGAGAGGTCCCAAAGTTGCTGGGGTGCTACAGTTGTAGTTGCCTCCAAGACCTGTTGCTGGTACTGCTGCTAAGCTCTGGATCTATGCCCATCCCAGTGTTATAGACCTCTCCTGTAGTCTTCCTAAGTTGTCAGGCTGGACAGATGTCTCCTTCTCTCTTTTTGTTGTCTCTGCCTCTCTAAAATTTGATTTGAGCTATTATTTTAAATTTGTTTGCAGGGAAATATTGGGAGAATTCAACTGAGTCCTGGCTTGTACTTCACCATCTTGGCCCTGCCTGTCAAGGTACCAGGATCATATTTGTGTGGATACTCCTTTAACTAATACATTTCTCCACTCTTCTAGCACTACTTAGACTATCTTATGTGTTGTTTTGGCCAAAAAAAGTCATCATCTTTCATTCAACCTTATGAAGCACCCTCTTGTAATATACATACAAGTTCTTAGATAACAATGTATGTCAATGGATCCGTAGCCAAAGATTTTGCTGCATGGTAAGGCCCATCAGTCATTGGATTTCCACAGAATAACCCAGAAGAACTCCTGTCATGCTTAGGGACTAGAATAGACATTCAGTGAAGAATCCTAAAAAACAAAAAACAAAACAACAAAACAAAATCATAAAAGTGTTGCAATTAACTAGTAAAATTAGTAAATAGTAAAATTACTAAACTGATGACAGGAATTAGCAAAAGTATTATGCCAAATTATAGATTAAATCACCCCAACCACCCAAATCCCTTTTCTGGACTCTTAGTACCTATGAATAATCAAGGTTTTGTTTGAATCATGGCATGCATTAATTGGTTCTCTTGTCTCACTACCCTATGGTTCTTGTTTTTATTTTACTTTTAGAACCCAATAAAAACATCTATTTTCCTTATCTGTAGACTGCCACACTCTAGCCAGTACCTTAGCACAAATGAAGTTTTGTAGGAACATGAAAAGGCTTAAGATGTGAGGATTACTTAGCTTATAGGAATTTATTTTTTCTTTAGTTTTGCAGTCCCCTCAGGATGCCATCTACTGTAATTGTTTTCTGAATAGCTCTAGTGATTTTGTTTAACTACCTCTCCTGGTAATTTGGGTTTTTTATGCATTTCTAATCCTTTTTATGAAAAAGTGCTTCCCCGACATTTGCTTTGTTGTTTTTTAATTTCCATCTGTAGCCTTGTCCTATTATTTCTGGGAGGCTTGAAATGAAAACTTTGGACATGGTCGATACCATTAAAGATTCTATATACTTCAATTAAACCCCACTTACTATTCTGTCCCAGGCTACAGCCTATATGAGCTTATGTGTGGACCTGGAAAGTAGTAGGAGAGGAAATTAATGTTGGGTTCTTACTTATTGATGTTATTTGTATTTATTTTTAAAATACTAGTATCAGTAGTTATACTGCCACCAGCAGTACTTTATGTATTACTTGGATAAGATAAATTCTGATATTTAAATTCATAGACTTTTGAACATTGATATTGGATCTGGTCTTGTGGTTTCATCATTGTGGGGAAATTCAAGGTTAGATATTTTTACCAATTTGGATAAGTAACTTGTCTATAACAGAGAGTTTTTATAGTATGGGGCATTAATAAGAAAGATATCACTTTATTTGGGAATTTACAAGAAATGAATAGGTCTAAATATAATATTTAAACCTGGCAATTGCTGGGCAACATCTTGAGAGTGATATTTTTAAAGCACAAGAATGACAAAACTTAAGACATGAATTGACTTGTTAATTGAATGGCACCCATTTTTTTTTTTTTTTGCTACAGTTCAATAGACTCATGTGTAGGCAACATAGTGTATTAGATATAATATGGGATTTAAGACTCAGGAAGGCCTGAATTCAAAGTCTGCCTCAGACACTTAAAAGCTTTGTGACCCTCTGTTTCTCTTCACCTCCCTATATCTGCCCAGGACCAGTTAGTTGGCTCAGAGGACAAAGCATTGGGAATGAAGTCAGATTTGCTGTGTGACCCTGAGTAGCTCACTTAACCTCTGTCTACTTTAATTTTCTCAACTGTAAAATGAGGAGAGAAACAGCAACCCCCAGCAACAGGGTTGTTGTAAGGTTCAAATGAGATAGAATGTGTAAAGTTCTTAGCTCAGTGCCTGATATATGGTCCATACATCAGAAATGCTTATTCCCTCCCTACCCTGGACTTCAGCTTCCTTATCTGCAAAATGAGATGGTTGATATGGATAATTTCAGAGGCTCCTCTCATCTCTAATAGGTTGGAGTACAATGATACATCAATACACTATCTGGAGGAGGGTGATATTGCTTCTACTTCCCCTTCCCTCTCATTTCCAATTTTGGAGCTGATTTCTACTAATTTGTCTAACCTTCCTATTGCTCTAAGAACAACATGGTAATAGTAGGCTTAGTTTGAGAGCTCACTTAGTGGCCATAGGACAAAGAAAAGCTATCTGGTTCAATATGGGAACTTGTTTCACAACTGAGGTCAACCGAGATTATTTATTAGCAGCTTTAAACAACTAAATAAACAAGCATGAGACTAGTAATTAGTAACCATTACTGTTTCTATTGTTAATTGCTAATCTGCTATCTTTTTTTTTTTTCAAATTCTGCCTTTAATGATTATTAGCTGTGTAAAACTGGGCAACTGACAACCTTTTTTTTTTTTTTTAATTTTCATTTATTTATTTATTTATTTATTTAACTATTTACATTCATTTTCACAAAATTTTGGGTTCCAAATTTTCTCCCCTTTTATCCTCTCCCCCCACCCCAATACCCCAAGCATCTAATTTTCCCTATGCCCAATCTGCCCTCTCTTCTGTCATCCCTCCCTTCTCTTGTCTCCATCTTCTCTTTTCTCCTGTAGTACCAGATGACTTTCTATTCCTCATTAACTGTATGTCTTCTTTCCTAGTAGCAACAGCAATACTAAACAGTTGTTCCTAAAACTTTGAGTTCCAAATTCTCCCCCAATCCCCCCCCTCCCCCACCCATTCCCTTTGGGAAGGCAGGCAATTCAATATAGGCCATATCTGTGTAATTTTGCAAATGACTTCCCTGATAGTCGTGTTGTGTAAGACTAACTGAATTACCCTACATCCTAACCTGCCCCTCATTGTTTCTCTTCTGTCTTTTGATCCTGTCCCTCCTCAAGTGTTGACTTCTAATTGCACCCTCCTCCCTTTGCCCTCCCTTGCATATCCCCCCCTTGCTTATCTCCTTCTCCCCCACTTTCCTATACTGTAAGATAGGTTTTCATACCAAAATGAGTGTGCATTTTATTCCTTCCTTTAGTCAAATGTGATGAGGGTAAACTAATTGTTTTTTTTTTCTCAGCTCTCCTCTTTTTCCCTTCACTAAAAAGTCTCCTACTTGCCTCTTAAATGACATATAATTACCCCATTCCATTTCACCCTCTTTCCTCCCATTACATTTCTCTCTCACCATTTACCTTAATTTCTTTTAAGATATGGTCCCATCCTATTCAATTCACTCTGTGCTCTCTGTCTCTGTATGTGTGTGCATGTGTGTGTGTGTGGGTGCACGCATGTATGTGTGTATGTGTGTGTGTATGCATGTGTGTGGTCCCACCAACTACCCAGATACTGAAAAATTTTGAGAGTTACAAATATTGTCTTTCCATGTAGGAATGTAAACAGTTCACCTTTGGTAAGTCCCTTATGACTTCTCTTTGCTGTTTACTTTTTTCATGCTTCTTCTCATTCTTGTGTTTGGAAGTCAAATTTTCTTTTCAGCTCTGGTCTTTTCATCAAGAATGATTGAAAGTCCTCTGTTTCATTGAAAGACCATATTTTCCCCTGAAGTATTATACTCAGTTTTGCTGGGTAGGTGATTCTTGGTTTGAGTCCTAGTTCCTTTGACTTCTGGAATATCCTATTCCACGCCCTTAGATCCCTTAATGTAGAAGCTGCTAGATCTTGAGTTATCCTGATTGTATTTCCACATTACTGGAATTGTTTCTTTCTAGCTGCTTGCAAGATTTTCTCCTTGAGCTGGGAGTTCTGGAATTTGGCCACAATGTTCCTAGGAGTTTCTCTTTTTTGATCTCTTCCTTTGGATCTGCTTCCTCCCGAGGGGCCCCGAGTCACGGAGTCACCCCACTCCCCTCGGACAGCCAGCCGTCTCTCTCACTGACCTGTAGCTTCTGTGGGCAGAGGGACTTTCCCGGCTGCCAGAGCTTCCGTCCCTGAAGCCTGCTCGGGTCAGCTTCTCTGGGGCCGTGGCCAGGGCAGCGCTGGGGTGGGGTTCGCTTTCCGGAGCGCAACGGACCCTGGGGACGGGTCTCCAGGGCTCTTTGGCACGGAAATCTCTTCCACTCCATTTCTGTACCCCTTTTCAGTGGTCCAGAAGTTATAGGGGTCTCTTTTTACATTAATTCTATGGGCTGTGGGTTGGAGCTTATAAACGTGTGTCCTTCTACTCCTCCATCTTGGCTCCGCCCCCTAATCTTCTATCTCTTAATGGTGGCATGGAGATCATCTTGAGTTTTCAAAGGTTTGCCAATCAGTCAGATAGTATTTTATTAAGTGCCTACTATGTTTCAGGTATGTGCTAATTGCTAGGAAAGCAAAGAAAGAAGAAAGACCAACCCTGTTCTCAAGGATCTCCCAGACTAGTAGAACACAAGCTCCCCTGCAGGGGCTTGCAAGCTGGCTTGGTGATAGCCTCTCTCTCATCCCACCTACATTCAAAGAGCATCATCACTGAATTGACTAAAGAATTAGGATTGTTTTGACCACAGGGAGTAGAGTTAAATGATTATCTATGGTTTATGATAATAACTAAGCTGTTCTTTATAATCTGCATCAATGGAGGGAGATCACACTATTAATGAATCTTAAAATATTAATGAATTATTAATTATACTAGCCATAATAGTTATATGGGTGCTTTAGTGTTTTTGATGGGGCTGCTAAGTAGCTCGATGGATAGTATGCTGGACCTGGAATCAGAAAAACCTAAGTTTAAATCTGGTGTCAGACACTTATTCACTATGTGATGCTGGACAAATCACAACCGTTTTGTCTCAGTTTTCTCATCTGTAAAATGAGCCGGAGAAGGAAATGGTTCTAGTATTTTTTCCAAGAAAACTTTAAATGGGACCACAGTCAGATATGATTGAACAAAAAAAATGTTTTTGAAGTATTTGTTGTACAAAGAAGTGTTTTTTAAATAAAGAAAATGTTTCTTAATGTACAAGGAGAAAGGATTTCATATGGTAAATTTAAATGAATAATTTCCCACTTCATATGAATAGAGATTTTCCTAATTAAGATTATTGCCAGAAACCAGCCTTTGATCTAAAACCTTGACAGTCCGCATGGAATTATATTTCCTGCTTTTTCCTCCCTCATCCAATAATGGCCATTTTAGACTTGGAGCATTATCTTCTAAATAATGGGATCTGTAGAATATGATCAAAGAAAATTTGATTCCTTTGATGAGAAGAGACAAAAATAGTGCAGTTATACAGTACCAAGTGATACCTTGGGGACATATTCTAAATGCTTCTCAACTTACTAGAATTTCTGCAGCACTTCCCACATTTTCTAGTGACACAGAAATGATACAGCTGTTGGCAATGAAAACCTGTAGCCTGGAGGAGCTGCAAAAAGATCAGATATCAGTAGCAAAACCAAGACATCCATTATTTATTATATGATGTAAGTTGCTGGATTCCATTTGATATATGCATGCAAAATGCATTTATTTAAAGAAGTACCTTCCATTATTTTCCATTCTACAGCATGCTTAGAGAAATATACACTTAGAAATGAACATATTAAAGGAAGAAAATGAGAAGAGGAGGAACTGACCCGTAGGAGGCAGCCCCATGTAGAGAAACAAGTGCTGGACACCTGGGTTTGAATTCTGTCTCTAATAGCTATTGACTGTGTGATCATAGATAAGTAATATACCTTTCTGAGCTTGAATTTTCTCTTCTGTGATTGAGAATGAGAATGGCCATCTACCTTCCTCACAGCTCAAATGAGAGAGTGTTATACAAAGCCCTCTGCCAGCCTTGAAGTACCATATAAATGTCAGTTACTATGTTTTTTAAAAGGTATTTGGTTGTTAGTAAGTTAAAGAGGGCTCCCACCTAATGAGATTTCTGAGGGTGTAATCTGCCCCTCAAGATTGATATTTGTTGATGAACTCATAACCCCGATAGCAACCAATAGGGGAGAGAATGACCAAAGCTAGAGATTCTAAAATTCTACTTTTCTTTGGCATATCAATGAAGATATCTGAATATATGTATCGACATGCTATACAAGTTGGCAAAAATATTAATTCAAATACTGTCATAGCTGACAATAAGCAAACTCCCCTCCCCAACTATCTCTTTAGGCAGGAAATAAACAGATCTACACAGACTAATTTAAAGCTATAAAGCAATAGGCTTCATGCAGTTACAATCAGGAGAGAAACAGTGATGGAGACACACACAGAGATAGAGAGATTGGGGAGGGGAGGAAAGGGAGAGAGAAAAAGAAGAGGAAGAGGAAAGGAAGAAGAGAGAAGGATGGAAGGGATGTATAAACAAAGAAACAGAAAAAAAGGAAAAGAGGGAAAGCCTTATACAAATACATGAGGCAAATTTATTAAAAAACAAAACAAAAACCTCACATATGTCTCTGATCTTAGGTTTAGAGCAGGGAAGGATCTTTAGGGAATGTGAAGGAAATGAATGAATGAATGAATGAATGATTGAATGAATGAATGAATGAATGAATGGCCTTATCTGTGAGGTGGATGTTACTACCCCTGTTTTACAGAGGAGGAAACTAAATTGCACAGAAAGTAAGTGACTTAGCATAATGCCTGGCATTAATTAACCAATACCTGTTGACTGACTTACCCAAAGCCCCACAGTTAATAAGTATACAAAGGAAGATTTGGATCCAAGTCTTCTTGCCTCAAACTCCCACACTGTCCACTACACCAATTCGCCATCTGCTGCAGCCCCTCACTGCATGAATGAGGAGTGTCATATTCTGAGTTAAAGAAAGTGACTTCAAATCCCAACTTCTCAATGTACTATCTTTGTGCATTGAACCAGTGCACCAGTGATTTTTCTCTAAATCTGTTACCTCAACTGTTAAATGAGAACCTTGGTTTAATCTCTATGATGTCATGGTAATATGATCCAAAAGAGATTCAGTAATTCATCCAAGATCAAAGGACACAAGAAATTCTTACTGCCTCTAGCTTAAGCCCTTTACTGTGGAACCACCAGCCTGTTTAATTAGAGGAGATCATTCCATGGGGCTCTATTAAATGTAGAACCCTCCCCCCCTTAGATCCTGTAATCCCTACATGACTTTGTATACCTTCCTTTGATTCTACCCATCTGGTATCAGCTCAAGGGAAGCATATCCTGTCTTTCTTCCCAGAGTAATAGTGACCCATGGGTAGTGGGAAAGAATTTCAGAACTGTCCTGAGCTGGATAGATTAAAGAAATTCAGGGTTGCTCTTGATAGCTGCTGTCAAAGTTAGATAATTAAAAATTTCCCCCCAGAATATGGTTCTGAAGCTTCTCTTATCTTTACTCTTAAGAATGATATTGAGAAAGAAGATAGTATTACATTAGATTGAATTGAGAATGCAATTTAAATGTCAGTCTAAGGAGTTTATACTTCATCCTTAAGCCAAAAGTATTAGACACACAAGTTGACAGTACTCTGTAGTACAACCATAACCAGATTCAAATGGATTTGGGAAATATTTAGCAAAATAAATGAAAATATAATAAAACATGCCTAATATCATTATGTTGTTTTCTAGTCAATATCCAGTCCACAGGAATCCTTGTGTATACTTTACTGGTCTCCATTTCTATTTGGGTTGGACACAGCTACTCTCGGCAATGGGGAAATATTATAGATATTGAACAGGGCAGTGACATGGTCAGATTAGTGCATTTAGGAGATTACTTTTTTGTTAACTCTAGGGAATATGGTTTGGAGAGATGAGATGATGGAGGCAGGAAAACCAGTGGTATTATAGTAAGGGTTCTGAATGGATATAGCCAAATTAATGACTTTCCCAATAAGAGGAAGCATGGTATAGTGGAAAAATACAAGTTATAGCACCAGAGTTATAGATTAGAACTCCAGATTTGCCACTTAGCATTTGTGTAACTTTGGACAAGTCATTCCACCTTTTAAGGCTTCAGTTTTCTAGTGTGTATAAATAAATGGTTGGATTTCATCCTTTCTGGGGTCCTGTGACAGCTAAAGCACTGAGCTTCTAGTCAATTCACATACAACTTTAGATACTTTTTAGCTGTGTGACACTGGAGTAGTCACTTAACCACTGTCTGCCTCAGTCTCCTTGATTGTAAAATCAGTATAATAATAGCACCCAACTTCCAGGGCTGTTGTGAGGATAAAATGAATAAATTTGTAAAGTTCTTAGAACAGTACCAGGCATATAGTATCCTTTTGTTATATTTTCAGATTTTAGGAGGGAAAGTATAGAAAAATATATAGGTATTTTATATAACTAGATCTATCAATATAGCAATATGTTCATTCAACAAGGGTGACACTATCTCCTGATTGACCACACACAGTATAGCCATTCCTGGCTTGAGGCAACCATGTAAGCTACAGGGAGTTTGCTTTAAACTATGTGTGACTCACTGCTGAGTTTCTTGCACTGTGAAATGATGAAAAAATGCCCTCATTTTCTGTAGAGCTTATTATATTTTATCTTACTAGATTCATTTCAATATTCTGTCAATAACTTTTTGGTTCCTGAATCTGTCATTCAATATTTCTTAAAATATCCATTCTTGCTTTGTATTGTTGGGAAATTTGATAAGTATGCCTCTCTGCCTATATCTAAGACTTTCATAAATTAAACACACACATACACACACACACATATGCATGCACTCACACAATTGAGCACAGATCTCTGTGGCATTTTACTAGAGACCTCTTTCAAAAATTATATAAAAAAATAAATGACTTCATTTTGAGGTCAGTCCCTAAACTAGTTCCAAATTTTAAATCTATAGAATTATATTGTCATCTAATTCATATGCCTTTTTAATTATAAAAATGATTACACATATTTATAGAATAACATTTTATAAATCAAAATCCTCATAATCTTGTAATATAAGTAATATTTACATAATTTGCCCCCCTTTTAACACATAGAAGAAATTGAGACATAGACACTTTAGTTGCCTTTTCCAAGTTCACACAGAAATAAATGTTGGAGGTGGGGCTGAAACTTAAATTCAAATCATTGATCTTTCCACTTTTTTTAACCTTAGTTTTGTAATCTGTAAAAGAAAGATAACGACATCTTCCCTTTCTACCTCATAGAGCTATCCTGACAAAAGGCAAAAAATATGCTGACAAATAAGATAATAAAAGTCATCTATAAAATGTAAATCATCATTCCTTTTATATTATCATCAAGCTTATGATGATTATGCCCCAAATTATGGCCAATTTATGAATAAATTTTGATGTCAGGAAATTTGTCATTGCCCCTATTCTGTGATTCCTTTTCTATGATTAATGTTTATTTTTTTCAGCGTGCATTTATCTCCAAGTGCCTCTTCATCCCAGTCCTCTTCTTTCTTTTCACCTTCTCCTTATAGTTTTCCAACAAGACTTTGATCTTGGCCATGGTATTAGATGATATTGGATAGTAAGAGGTAAGGGGGATCCTATTTTGCTTCTCTAACTTCAAAAGAATGAGATATGACCTATTTTAAAGTATCTTAACTAACTGTAGTTTATTGATGCAACAACAGGTGGAAACACCAAGGCATGTGGCCTCTTCTAGGCCACAGCGAGCTTGGGCCCCAGGCGTTGAGTCTTTTCTTGGGATTTACAGTGGCACATGAAGTAAACAAGCTACTAAGATGCCTCTACCAATGTACTCACCTAGTATGAGAAGACCCTAGGACACTTACGAATGAAACTATCACAAATAAACTAGATACAAATTCATAACTAGGTTGGTACAATTTCTTTGGTCTCTTATTTCTTGCTTTTCACTTTCAGAAATCACCAGTCACTCTGACAGTTTCAAATGACATGTCTACTCCCACTGCCCCTTTTGGAGGTGAAGGGGCAAAATCTAGCCTATATTTCTCTCAAAATCCCAGTATGTTATTAGATGACTCTTAAACATGAAAAAATCATTCAAAACTAATTAGAATGAATCTTGAATGGTTAAAATATGTGTTTGATAGAGAAAATATTTGGGACTAAAAGAGATTTCCCAGCACCCCTCAAATAAAAAAAAAATCAATGACTTTCTACCCTGTGATTAATATAGGTACTACCCATTTTCTTATCAGCAGACATAAAATTTCTGATTATAACCTGTTGTATGTATGAAAACACAGGCATATCACTCTCAATAAGAATTGAAATCAAGTTACACTAAAAAATACTATGCTCCCAAATTAAGGAGAGAATTGTCCAAATACAATTCTAACATTTCCAAATAGACCATCAGTTTTAAGTTGATATAGTAAGTTCTTTTCAGACTAAAATATGATTTGAAATTAAATGATTAATATCAAAGAATCGTGCAACTGAAGGCTGAGGTGCATTGTGGGGAGGTTAAGTTTGCATGTTGGTTTGCAGTAGGCAGCTTAGGCTGTCCCAGAATGGGAATAATGGGAGACTTCAATCTTGAGCTGTCAAACTTGCTCCAGCCATGGATATTTTGAATGTTCCTTATTCTCTTTTATAAAATAAATATTAAAATGGAGAAAAATTACCTATCCTCTGTAGAGTACCAAAGCAAAGGAATATGAACACTTTCCATATTATGGCACTATTTTAAGAATAAGTAACTTCACATAAAAGAAAGATATTACTAAATTATGGGCACTAATACAAAGTTGGATATTAAATGGAAGGGAAAAATTGAGAATGGAAAGCAATACAAAAAAACTTAACCCACAAGATGTGATTACACTCAAAGAAAGTTTCTATGAATGTTTCTGACGCTAGAAACCTTGGTTTCACTGATGAGAGCTTACCTAGGTAGTGTAAAAATTGTCAGAAATTTAAAGTAACTTTTGATTTGAAATATGCCCTGAACTGCTTCTAATACTACTGTACCTAAGGCTCTTAGCCAGGTTCATGCTTAGTTATTGTCATTACTGCTCCCATCACCATTCTGGTCATAGTCACCACCACAAAGACATATTGAGCAATTAGTATGCTCACAGTGTGTGTGTGTGTGTGTGTGTTTGTGGGTGTGTAGATAGATATCATATGTCGTGCTAGGTGTTGAAGTTCCCACCCTCAATGGGCTTTTAATTTAATTAAGAAGCATGCTTGTTGTAGGAACTGAGAGGGACAAGGGGTGACTGATGACTAAGACAGTTAAAGAAGGGTAGTGGATTTATCTTGGACAGTATATTAAACTGAAAAAAAAATGAAGAAACTAAGAAAAGCCATTTCAATTCAAGGGTAATGTATGTGTGCAAAAACACAAAGTTTGGAATGATTTGGGGGAATAAGTGTGTAGTTGGGTGGAGGCATAGGATTTATAGAGGGGAGCAAAGTAAGTATGGAGAGATAAGTAAAGGCCATATTTTGGAAAGCATTGAATTCAAGGTGTTTAGACTTTCTCTGTGAAGTAAAGGACCTCCAAAGTTGGGGCCAGGATATCCTCCTAGAAAGATATTAAAGGGGAGCATAGAGCCAAGATGGCAGAGTAAGAGTAGGGTCTCTCCTGAGTTGTTCCACAAATTTCTTCAGATACCACTAAAATGTTAATCTGAACAAATTTTAGAGTAGCAGAATCCACTAAGAGATGGAGTGTAGCAAATTTCTAGTCCAGGACAGTCCAGAAGATCAATGGGAAGGATCTGTTACAACAGGCTGGGGGAGCATGTGGATTGCACTGGCACAGACTTGGCCATGGCAGAGTGGGGGCTGCCTGGGCAGATTGAATCACCAGCAGCAGTACCGATTTCCAAACCTCTCAGAACAGGACAGGTGTCTAGGGGATCTGGAGGAAAGAGAAGCACAGAGTCTGCAGCAATAGCAGCAGCTACTTCTAGGGCAATTAGCCTACGGATTGCAGTGACTAAAGGGGACCAGTGCAGGACCATAGGTGTCCCAGGAGGCCCCACTTCAGCAGACTGGGAGAAGATCCTGAACCCCAGGTGGGTGGAGCCAGTAATCATTAACACCAGGACCCCAGGCAAACCTTAGCAGAGTCAGGGGAATTGGGCAGTCACTGGGGAAGATGGGGTTCCACCAGATGCTGACCATGCCAGTCCTATAGCACAGTTCTAGGGAAGGAAGAGACCTCCAGTGGCCAGACTAACCTTTCCTCACACTTCGTGGCAGGAGATTCAGTGTAATGCCTGGGAAACTCAGAAAGATTTCACTTGGCCTCAGCCTTGGCACACACCAGCCAGTTCAGCACCAGTAAGTTGAAACATTATACAGCTTCAAGCTGAAAGAACCAGAGGGCACAACACACAAAGCTAGTAATCAGGCCCTTAGTTCCCAGCACAAGAAAGGTAGGGCAGAGCCCCCTGTACCGCAGAAGCAGAGATCCATTTCAAAAACCAGGAACAAGGCAATCACCACGAGCAAAAGCAAAGACCATAGAATCTTATTACAGGGACAAAGAAGCTCAAAATACTAATTCAGAAGAAGACAACATTGACATTATACCCACATCTCAAACTTCAAAAGGGAATATGAACTGGTCTTAAGTCCAAAAAGCATTTTTGAAACATCTGAAGAAGGATTTTAAAAACAAAATTAGAGAGGTAGAAGAAAAGTTGACAAATGATTTTAAAAATTCAATTGACAAAAAGGAAAAAGAATTCCCTGAAGAGAACAGTTCCCTAAAATGTAAAATTGGTCAAATGGATAAGGAGGTACAAAAGCTAACTGGAGAAAATAACTGCTTAAAAGGAATATTTGGACAAATGGAAAAGGAATTACAAAAGCTAACTGAAGAAAACAGTTTGTTAAAAATTAAAATTGGGCAAGTAGAACCTAATAACTCTATGAGGAATCAAGAATCAGTAAAAATCTAAAGAATGAAAAAATAGAAGAAATCATAAAATATTTCACTGGAAGAAAGAACTGACCTGGAAAAGAGATCCAGGAGAGAAAATCTTAGAATTTTTGGTCTACTGGAGAGCTATAATGAAAAAAAAAAAGAACTTGGACAGTATCTTCAAGAAATTATCAAGGAAAATTGCCCTGAAGTCTTAGATCCAGAAGGCAAAAGTCATCGAAAGAATTCACCAATTACCTCCTGAAAGAGATCGCAAATTGAAAACACCAAGGAATAGTGTAGTCATACTCCAGAATTATCAGATCAAGGAGAAAATAATGGAAGCAGTTAGAAAGCAACAATTCAAATATCGAGAACTACAGTCAGGATTATACAAGACCCTGAAGCTTCTACATGAAAAGACTTAGAGGGATTGGAATATGATATTTTGTAAGGCAAAGGAGCTTGAACTACAACCTAGGATTAACTACCCAACAAAACTGAGCATAGTCTTTCAGCAAAGAGATGGACATTCAATGAAATAAGAAATTTTCAGACTTTCCTGATGAAAAAGACTTGAGTTTTATTATCTCTGAATGCTTACATAAATAAAATAGGGAAAGAGGAGATCAGTGAATTAGGCATGCAACTGAAAAAGATAGAAGAAGAACAAATTGGAAACCCCCAATTAAATGCTAAATTAGAAATACTGAAAACCAAAGGAGAGATTAATAAAATTGAAATGAATAAAACTATTGAACTAATAAATAAAACTAAGAGCTGATTTTATGAAAAAAAAAACAATAACTTTGATAAACCTGTGGTCAATATGATTTTAAAAAAAAGAAGAAAATCAAATTACCAATATCAAAAATAAAAAAGGATGAATTCACCTTCAAAGAAGAGGAAATTAAAATAATAATTAGACATTATTTTGCCCAGTTGTATGCCCATACATTTGAAAATCTTTAAATTTACTATAGACACTAGAAAATATTTGGGAATCTATCTGCCAAAGCAAACTCAGGGACTATATGTACACAATTACAGAACACTTTTCACACAAATAAAGTCAGATCTAAATAATTGGGAGAACATCAGTTGCTCATGTGTAGGCTGAGCTAATATAATAAAAATGATAATTCAACCTAAATTAATTTACTTATTCAGTGCCATACCAATCAAACTATCAGATAATTATTTCATAGAACTAGAAAAAAATAATATCAAAATTCATCTTGAAGAATAAAAGATCCAGAATATCAAGGGAATTAATGAAAAGAAATGCTATGGAAGATGGCCTATTCTTACCAGATCTCAAATTGTATTATAAAGCAGTAATCATCAAAATTTCTTGATACTAAGAAATAGAGGTGTAGATGAGTGGAATAGTTTAGGTGCACAAGATACAGTAGTGAATGATTATAGCAGTTTACTGTTTGAAAAACACAAGGACCCCAGCTTCTGGGATAAAAACTCACTGTTTGACAAAAACTGCTGAGGAAACAGGAAAATAGTAGTGGACATTGGGTATAGACCAATGCCTGACATCATATACTAGAATAAATAAAATTCTAATGTGCACATGATCTAGGTGTAAAGGCTGATACTATAAACAAATTAGGGAAACAAGGAATACTTTATTTGTCAGATTCATGGAGAATGGAGGAGTTTATGACCTGACATTTGAAATCTTCAAGGCAGATGAGATCTCCTACAGAGAAAGTATAGAGTAAGAAAATGAAGAGGGAAGAATAAAGTATTGAGTGATGTGTGCAAATGATGGTAGTGGGAGATTGAGAGAGAGAGAGAGAGAGAGAGAGAGAGAGAGAGAGAGAGAGAGAGAGAGGGAGAGAAAGAAACAGGAGAACACGAAGTAACAAGGACAGCACAAGAAACACCATAGAAACCATGGGAAGAAATGCTTATGAAAAAAAGTCAATGGTCCCACTGGTCTTTAGAGGTCAAGGAGAATTAATGCTAACCTAATTTCTGGTCCAAATGGCTCCTGTGACACTCTATCATCCTATTTGTAGGCACAGTCTTAGTCCAATACACCAAAGTTTTCTTAATTTGAAAAAAATTCGCAGAATTAAAATTACTTGCTAATTGTTAAGAGTTAGATAAAATCCAAGTGTTTCTTTTGATTTGTTTGCTTTTTGGGGGAAGGGGTGCTGCTGGTGCTAGGGAATGGAAACTAGCAACCCTAGAATATATTCTATCAAAGTAAGGAAGAAGGATGGTTTATATCACTGGAAAGAATACACATGCCACTGGCATCATGGATCCCCAAAGTATTGAAGTTAAGTGACATTAAAAACTGAAATTTCAATTAGGTTGATTTTATTTAGCCTCCCCTGATCAAAACTACCTCGTTTATTGTCAGATCCCTAGAATTTATTTTAAAAAAATGTAGCAAACTCTACTGGAGAAACTCTTAACCATTATACAACTGTGATCTCAGAGAGGCTGGATGACTGACTGTAGGGTTTCTACATGAAGATGAGTCCAGTTACATCAGCCAGTCCTTCAAGTGATTTTTTTGCTATACAATTTAGCCTTCTTGATCAAAGCATTTGAGTTGGTGACTCCAGGTAGACACATCAGTAGGTTGCAATTCCACATCAGCATATAAAGGTTTGCGAGGGGGAATAATGGAATACATCCAGTTGTGAGTCTTATAATGTTGGAACCTTTGTTTTCCTTCTTTTCTCATGGTTATATAAGTAGCAGATGACTATAATAAGAAGCCCTGGATAACTAAAGCCTTATTATCAATAATACATCTGAATTAACTTTCAGTTACTGGATCATGGATCTAGAGCTGGGGAGACCTCAGCAGTCATTGGTCCAACCCTTCCATTTGACAGATGAGGAAACTGAGGCCTAGCCCTAGAGAGAGTAGGTGAATCTAGCCACACAAGATTAAGTAGAAAAGCATGGATTTGTATCCAGGTCTTCTGTTTTCTATAAATATTTGTCACTTTCCCTAGACCAACTAGCTATATGATTAAGTGTTCTGATTTGGATGTATTTTTTAAGCCAGAATTGGATTATTTTAGCCTTCAACTTTTGATATAATATTTTAGAATTTCTCAGGTGTTTTTCTTCCTCCATATGTTCTTCTAACCTGAGTGAGAAAGAAGTAGGTTCAAGCTTATCTATGAAATATACTGGCTGTATGGCCCTGGGAAAGCTATTTAACCTCTCAATGCCCTCCCTCTTCCCTGTAACGTTAAACTATAAATTTCATAGTGGATCTGCATTGGAAGAGAGAGTTTTCTCCTTGACAATTTGCTATATTGATGAAACTATAAGTCAGGACAAAAAACTGTTCTTGTCTCTGAATAAAATAATGAAAATGTGGTTAATCCAGAAACCATAATAATTTTTTACCAAGCACCATTTAGACCTTTATAAAAAGGGAGGGGGAATAAAGTGTGAGAAAAATTCCTAGAATTTTTTGTCTCTGAAAATCGCAGGTATTTGAATGCCACCTTGATGTCTTTTAGACCAACAGAACAATGGGATAAATTCACTGGTCTTATCCAAATGTGACTACTGTCATGCACTATACTTGGGTCTGGAATAGGATGGTTGAAATTTGTATATATTGCTAAAACTTGCCTCTTGGCCAATATTAAGTGGCAAGGGGAAGGTTGTGGTTAAAGATAACATTTAAATAAAGATGAGGTCCTTAATCCTAAAGCTGCATTTTAGAGATAGATTCCTTCTCTTCCTTCCTGTACACAGCTAAATTTGCCAAGTTGAGTGTCCTTAGATTTAACAGTACTTTTTTTTTTTTTTAAAGTTTATGGCTCAAAGCCAGAGAACTCCTAAGTACTATGTAAACTTGTAGGTGCTATAAAGTGTCAATAATTATTACTATTACAAGCCCTTATTTAAAAACATGTTTTCTGCCCTAATCTATACCAACTATGTGTTAGCTTAATGTTTTAGAATGCATCTGTTGACTATTCACAGAACTTGGATTCCTTTTAAGAGTCAAGTTTCTGATTCTGTCACCTGGAACTTGGTGGAAGGGGTTAACTGCAGTCCTCTGAGGTGGTGCGAGCTCACTATAATCCCTGGAATATAAAAGAGCAACTCAAAAGGGAATTCTTGTTAGGATGAGAAGACCAGAGGGAAAGAATTTGATTCAGGAAAAAAGGTCAGAGGAAGTGAAATTTTGCTCTAGGGGGACAGTTACATACCAGCTTTAGCCAGTGAAAAAGGATGCCCTAATAATCAAGGAATCAAGGATATGGGCTATTGAAGTCCTTTGCTTTGAAACACAGACAAGCAGGACAGCTTTGAAAATAATGTTGAATTTGTTGTATACGAGAATGAAGAAGCATGATGTAAATGCTATAGTCAGGGACCCTTGTGCAATCTATATTTTTGTTTCTTTATTCATAATGGACAAGATCATTTGATCTGGCATTTAGATCACAATACAAACATATATGTACATATACATATGACAGAAATTAATTTGTCTTTTGGAAAACATGCAGTTGAAGTAATTTCTGGAGGGGGTACATATCCAGAAGATGAAAAGGTCACACTAAAACTCATTTTTTTAAGACAAAAGTAAAGCTACTTTTTAAAAAGCATATACACGTGAGAGAGATACAACTTAAAACCTTTGTTTGCATTTCTCTAAGGTATAACTGAGAAATTTTGGATGTGGTAAAGACAGTACCTCTAAAGGAAGAATCTAAAGGAAAAGGTCCAAGTAGTGAGGGGTACTGAGGACAAATTTCGCCTAGGGGCTGCTCTATTTCCCCAGGTGCCTTACTGCATGGCTATCCTCTGGTTGCTCAATGTGGATCAGATGAGACAACATCATAAATTTCTATGGCTTCGTCTACTTTAAGCTAATATGACACTATTGTTTAAGTGGAGACCAGGATGACAAGTGTCATAAAAATATCCACACACACAGTTGCACAGCTAACAAAGGCTGAAAGGAAAGCTTAAAATCCTGACATCCTAGCTCTGAGAGGGATTACCTTCTATTGTGTTCTCACATCATCACAATGAAAGCTACAATTAGCTAAACCTTGTCAAGGTTACAAGCAAACTAAAAGGCCCATGGCCCATCCCTCCTCTGTCAAACTTCATTCAGATTTTTATAAAAGTGTCTAGCATTGTGATTCAAAAACTTAAAAAAAAGGGAAAAAATACACTTTTCTCTATAGCTCATCTTTTAAATGGGAAGAGGGAATGAATAGCTGATATAACCTAAGGAAACATTTCCATGCATTAACCAGCAACCAAAAAACTTAAACTGAGGTGAAATTTTGAAAAAAAAATATATAAGGAAAGTAATTGCTTATTAGGGGTCAGAGTGGGGCTAGTGCAGCAATATCCTTCACAGTATCCCTTTTCCCTTTTCCCTTTCTGAGGACCCATTTTCCTTTAATCTGTTTGATTCAACGAACAAAACATTACAAAGTTGTTTCTGATTTTTACAGTGGTGACAATCAACTACCTTTACTTACTCAGAAGCTAATTTTGTGTCTTTAATAAGTTTCTTTTTCTTCATCTTCATTTTCCTGATTTGAAAAATGAAAGTATTAAACTGAAAGAACGTGCCGCTGGTCTACTTTAGCTCTAACATTCCATAAACCTAGAAAATTTCAAGATCTGAACTGGCTCTTACGGGATGAATAGCCTTGCATAGTCAGAGAGAAATGGAAAAGTGACAAAATCATTCAAAGGAAAGCCAGTTCTATAGACAAAAAGGTTGAATCTCTAATAGTGAGATTTCACACATCAGGGTCAGACAACTGTGGTTCAAGGGAAAGACTTTTAGAGATGTTCTTAAGACTTCTCTGACTTTCTTAGACTGGCACTGATTATTTTTCTCACTGTTCTGGAAACCAAACCAAGTCTGCAGTTGTCACTCTGTTGGTCTGCTCTTTCCAAAGATACTAATAATCTCTTACTTGCCAAATCCAATGGCCTTTTCTCAATCCTCGTTCTCCTTGACCTCTCCGCTGCTTTTTTATTTTTTTACTATTGGTCACTTCTGCATCTTGATACTCTCTTTTGTTTATTGGAATATTACTCTCTGTTTTTTCTACTACCTCTCTGACTATTCTTCTTTGTCTCCTTTACTAGATCTTCCTCCAGATGACTGTCAGTGCCCCCCAGGGGTCTGTCCTGGATCCTCTTCTCTTACTGCTTCAATTGGTGATCTCATTAGAAAATATGGATTTAATTACCATGTCTATGCTGATGATTCTCAAACCTACCTTTTCTTGCCCCAGTTGCTCTGTTGCTCTCTAGTCTCACATCTCCAACTGGCTTTCAGACATCTTGAGCTGGGTATCCAGCAGATATTTTAAATTCAATATGTCTGAAATAGAACTCATCTTTTCCTGTAAACCTTCTACCTTCCTTCTTGCTGTAGAAGGCAACACTGCACAGCCCTCCCTCACTCAAAACAAAGTCAAGTAGAAGCCATGCCATTTGTCTCTGATGGCATGGTCTTCTTTGGCAATGAAGGATGAACACACACACAGTGGGCAGCTCCATCCTCCCAGTCCCTTAGGTTCCCAACCTCTTTGCCTGTCTTTATATTTTTAATTCCTTTCTTTTTTTTTTGTTTTCTTCCTATCACAAAAATTTCTAGATTTATGTCAAATGACATAGTGACGTCCTCAACTGTAACATTTGCTGGGAAATTTTGGTGCCTTTTCATTGCTAATAATGCTAAACTTTGATTTTAGGAATATAATTTTTATAGCATTAAAATGACCTTTCTATACCTATCCTTCATAGGTACTTTTTCCTAAGCATAAATGAGTGTTATATTTTGTACAGTACATTTTTCTGTATGTATTTATATCATATATCTTTGGGTATTTTTGGTTAATTATGTTAACTGTTTTCCCTAATGTTGTACCATCTTGATGTCCCTGGCATAAATCCAATGTGTTATGGTGAATATAAAAAAAAGAATATATGTACATAAACTCCCCCCGCAACACACACATCTATTGCTACTGCAATCTTTATGCTATTAAAATTTGCCAATCAATTTTCACTTTTTTAAGCATTTTAAGGGCTGTCATTGGATTAGCCTTGTTAGGCAGAATCAGGAGCAATAGGTTAGTGTTGCAGACAGGCAGATTTTGACTGAATATAAGGAAGAATTTCTCACAGAGGTCTCTAAAAGTCAGTGGGATTCCTCATCATGATGCAGTGGGTTCCCTTTTATTGGAAGGTTCAAGGGAATACTAACCATTTGTAAAGCCTGTTTGTAGAAATGATTCTTATTCAGCCACACGTTGAACTAAATGGCCTTTGAGGTCTCTTCTAACTCTTAACATTCTGTGATTCTGTGAGTTCCTGGTTACAAAGTAATGAAACTTTTTTTTCAAAATGAGATTTTAGAGTCACAGATGCTATGTGAAAAAGACCAAAATAATCCAGCCCTGGGCTTACAGGGAAGAATGGGCAGGCAGATAAAGTTGTAATTAGTGATTTACTATTTCTCTTCCCAAAGTTTAATCGATGTCTTCAGGACAATATTGAGACTTTTTGAAAGTAGGACAACAGAACAATTAGAATTATTAATTGTTACTTTGAGCTAACAAATTACTTTGACAGTATTCTCCCTATGACAGAAGATTCCAAAGACTTCAGATTAAGGACAGGTAAGATTACATGAACTGAAATTATGGGATGTTTAAAAGAATGGAATTCTGAGGACATAAAGGAAAGTAATCAAGAGAAGAACAAAGCATGAATATCTAAAGACAGGATGCAGATGCACAGGAATTTACTTATCAATTTTGAATTTTAAAAGGATGTGTTAAGATATGAAGAAGGAGAGGTAATAGAGATTATTATTATAATTATAGCATATGTTACAATTGTAATGTGTTATATATAATTTTAAGAGCATGATATGATCATGTGATTCTAGAGAAGACTTTTGAGAATCCCTCGGACAGCAAGGAGAGAAAATAAATCTAAACTTAAATTAATTCAGGCTATTCACTGGAAGGTCAAGTGGTGAGACTGAAACTTCAATACTTTGGCTACATAATGAGAAGGCAGAACTCATTGTAAAAGACCCCAATGTTGGGAAAGAGTGAAGGCAAAAGGCAAAAAAGAAGGCAGAGGATGAGATCGTACAGTGCCATGGAAAGAGGAAAAATGAATTTGGATGGCATTCAAGAGACAGTGGAGGATTGAAGGACCTGGTGTGGAAGGTCTGTGGGCTCATGAAGACAAGACCAAATAGCTGATCAAAAGCAACAAGATGGTCCTGTGAGGACAAAATCTCTTAATGAGGAAAAAAGCAATGATAAAAACAATTTTTTTAAATCAGTGTTGGGGAAAAGAAGAGAATAAAGGATTGGCTCCCTGCTTTGAGTCACCAGGACTATAATAATGAAAGATGGAAGGCATAGATACTCAATTTTTATGATTTCTTTGCCAAGAAGAGTAATTTTAAAATGGAAACTTGAACAAATGACTCATAGGTAACTAATATTTAGGATAAGGAGGGAGATAGGAAAATGTCACCAGACCGCCCTCAATGGACATGTGATTTTGATTAACTGCATGATCAGATACTGAAAGAACTGGAAACTTTGATTGCCAAATCACTGTCAATGATCTTTAGAATATCGATGGAGAATAGAAAAAGTATCATAGAACTGATAAAAATAAAATATCCTGATTTTCATAAAAGACTAAAAATGCTTGGAGTTATCTATTAGCTATAATGAATTCATCTGGCCTGGTAGAATGTACTGATAAATTAATTATTAGTGAATATCTTATAATGTACTCGAATGGGAGCAATGAGCAGGTCATTTCTAACTGTTCCTTCTAAATCAGGGTGAGTAAGTCCAGTTCTTTTTCCACATAACAGCTCCTCATATACTTAAAGAGACCTGTTGTATCCCCTCTCTCATCTTCACAAAAATCTCTTCATTCAACAGCCCCTCATACCTTTAAATCACCCCCTAATGACATGACCTTAAACCTCTTTCCCATTAGAGTGGCTTTCCTCTAAATGCTCTTCAGCTTATTAATATTCCTCTAACCATGCTAAACTATATGTACACTATCCTTTAGCAACTAGGAAGAAGACATGAATAGCACTTGACATAAGTGCTAAAACGCAGCCCTTTGTATCTGAAGTCAACTTGCCCAAAGTCACATGCATCATAAGTAGCAGATTTGAATCCAATTAGAATTTGCAATTTGAAACCAAGTCAAATGACTCCAAATCAACTGTTTTTCACTATGCCATTGTAAAGTTAGTGATGATCAAAAATGGGATATGAGTCTAGGCTTCTTGTGGAAATGTTGTTCTTTTTTTCCAATTAATTTATTTTTAGTTTTCGACATTCATTTCCACAAGATTTTGAGTTCCAAATTTTCTTCCTATCTCTCCTCTCCCCAACCCATTCAGAGACAGTGTGAATTCTGATTAGCCCTTCCCCACAATCTACCCTCCCTTGTATCACAACCCCCCTTTTCTTATTCCCATTCACTCTATTTTATTGGAGGGCAAGATAGATTTCTCTACCCCAATGTCTGTATAGCTCATTTCCCAGTTGCATGTAAAAACAATTTTTAACATTCATTTTTAAAACTTTGACTTCTAACTTCTTTCCCTTCCTCTCTCTCCACCCATCCCCACTGAGAAGCCAAACAATTCAATATATGTTATATATGTGTAGTTATGCAAAAGACTTCCATAAAAGTCATGTTATGAAAGACTAGCTGTATTTCCCTCCATCCTATCCTGCCCCTCATTTATTCTGTTCTCTTTTGACCCTATCCCTTCTCCAAAGTATTTACTTGTAATTATGCCCTCCTCCCATTTGTCCTCCCTTCCATTGTCCCTCCACCCCCCCTTATTCTCTTCTCCCCTACTTTTCTTTAGTATAAGATAGATTTTCATAGCAAATTGAGTGATGAGAGTAAGGTTCACTTTCTCCCTCTCACCTCCCCTCTCTTTCCTTCCATTGAAAAAGTCTTTTTTTGTCTCTTTTATGTGAGAGATAATTTGCTCCCATTCTATTTTTCCTTTTCTCCACCCAATATATTCTCTCTCACCTCTTAATTTTATTTTTCTAGGTATCATCCTTTCCTATTGAACTCACCCTGTGCCCTCTGTCTATATGTATATAATGCCTCCAACTACCCTACTACTGAGAAGAGTCTCAAGAGTCATAAATGTTATCTTTCCATGTAAGAATGTAAACAGTTCAACTTTAGTAAGTCCCTTATGATTTCTCTTTCTTGTTTACCTTTTCATGCTTCTCTTGATTCTTGTTTTTGAAAATCAAATTTTCTATTCAGCTCTGGACTTTTCATCAAGAATGCTTGAAAATCCTCTATGTCATTGAATGACCATTTTCCCCCCTGAAGTTTTGCTGGGTAGGTGATCTTGTTTTTATTTCTAGTTCCTTTGACTTTGGGAGTATCATATTCCAAACCCTGTGATCCCTTGATGTATGGGCTGCTAGATCTTGTATTATCCTGATTAAATTTCCACAATACTGGAATTGTTTCTTTCTGGCTGCTTGATATATTTTCTCCTTGATCTTGGAGCTCTGGAATTGGACTACCATATTCCTAGGAGTTTTCCTTTTGGGATCTCTTTCAGGAGGTGATTGGTAGATTCTATGAATATTTATTTTACCCTCTGGTTCTAGAATATCAGGGCAGTTTTCCTTGATAATTTCATGAAAGATGATGTCCAGGCTCTTTTTGTGATTGTGGCTTTCAGGTAGTCCCATAATTTTTAAATTGTCTCTCCTTGATCTATTTTTCCAGATCAGTTGTTTTTCCAATGAGATATTTCACATTGTCTGCAATTTTTTCTTTCCTTTTGTTTTGGTTTATAATTTCTTGATTTTTTTCTAAAGTCATTAGCTTCCATCTCCTCCATTCTAATCTTTAGGGAATTATTTTCTTCAGCGAACTTTTGGACCTCCTTTTCCATCTGGCCAATTCTGCTTTTTAGAGCATTCTTCTCTTCATTGGCTTTTTGGATCTTCTTAGCATTTGAGTTAGTCTATTTTTTACAGTGTTATTTTCTTCAGCATTTTTGAGGTCTCCTTTAGCAAGCAGTTGACTAGTTTTTCATGATTTTCTTTCATTGCTCTCATTTCTCTTCCCAATTTTTCCTCTACTTCTTATGCTTGAGTTTTGAAATCCTTTTTGAGCTCTTCCATGATCTGAGACCAATTCATGTTTTCCTTGGAGGCTTTGGATGGAGGATTTTCTGTTGTATATTTTGGTCCTCCTTGTCACCAAAGTAAGATTCTATAGTCTGATTCTTTTTTAAGTTTTTGCTCATTGCCCCAGCCATTTCCTTGCCTTTTGAACTCTTTGTCAAGGTACATCTCTGCTTCCAGTGGGGTTGGTGGATATACTGTGAGCTACTAAATTTCCCCACAATATGTGGCCCTAGAACTCCATAAGTAGTCACTCTCTCTGCCTCTGCTGCTGCTGTGGCTTCGGTTGGGGCCAGACAACTCCATTCTCCCACACTGGTCCCACAGGCTTTTTCCACTGACCTTCCAACTTATCCTTTGCGTTTTAGGGTCCTGAAGTCTTGATACTGCTACATGTATGAGAGATTCAGTATCCTCAAGGCCTGCCCAGGTCCCTTCTGTGCACTGGCAGCCCACACTGGACTGTGTCCTGTCCCCTGTGTGGCATAATAGATACTTCCTAGCAACCTTCCCGGCTGTCTTGGGCTGAGATGTGCTTCACTCCATCATTATATGGGTTCTGCAATTCCAGAATTTGTTTAGATCCATTTTTACAGGTATTTGACTGAACTTAGGGGCAACCCTCTAGAAAGTGAGTGCTGTTACTCAGCCAGCTTGACTTGGCCCCCCAGAAATGTTATTCTTGACAACAAAGTATATCTTTTCCTCTTAGAAAGTGGAAGGAGGAGAAATGAATTGTTGGGAAGATAAAAAGCTTAAAAGAATTAAAGAGCTGAAAGAGAAGTTTCCAATAGATACCCTTAGTTTAGGAATTTAGAAGGAATCATCTACTAACACGCCTGGTGTGTGTTTGATAAAAGAACCAAAGAATGATCTACCCATTGTTAAGAATGTGATGGAGAAGTTCCACTGGTGGTTAGCATTAATTTATACTGGATCAAGTCAGAAGAATTATGTGATTTCCTCCAGCAGTTTCCAGTAGATTGAGAGTAAAGACAAAGAAGCATTATAGGAATAAAAGTTAGCAGAGGAATGAAAGACATGAAGTGGAGACAAAAATAGTGACTGATCATAGGTCTAAGTCTGTTTAAGTCTGATCTAAGTCTAAACTGTTTAAATGGAAATTTTTAAAAATTATCACTCTTTCAAATTTTGTATCTGACTTTTGAAGATGTAGACACAGTCTTTTTTCTACCCCTCAGGCTCAGGATTCAGAAACCTAAGCCCATGATTCATAGGCAGTGTGAGGACCTTTGTTATTCATAAGATCAGTGTATCATGTTCCTGAGTAACTGCGGAAGAGGAACAAGGGAAGTTATCAAGTAGGAACTGAACTGTACATTACTTCTGCAACATATTTTGAAATGAAAATTAGAGATTGTTTTGGAGGTGTGGCATCCAGGGTTATCTCTCAAGTCTGGAAATCCTTTCTTTAGAAGCTGATTTCTCTTTTTCTCTGTCTTCACCACTGAAAGTGGTGTATTTCTCATAAGAGCTTTTGTCTTATCCAGTATAAAAATGGTTATGAGAATCTGTTTGGTTCTCTTACCTGCTTGGGTTGGCCTCCACTTATCATCGCTTTTCAGTGGTCAGCATTAAATGTTATTTGTTACATCAGCCCGTGTTTTAGGACAAATGCAAATTCTCGTGAATTTCACACATAATTTCTGGATTTCCTCAGTCCCTTTCAGTTCTGCATTATCAGCAAATCTGACTCATTGCCATTTAGGGACTTTGCTCTCAGTAAAAAAAAAAATGATTTGTTTAAAAGCAGCAGAGGCTAAGACAAGATATTTTCAATTAGACTTCATTCCTTAGTGCCCTTCTGTGTGTGATCCAGCAGGGACATTATGTTCCCAATCTCTAAAGGAGTTTTACTGCCATCCCATTTAGTAAAAAGAATACAAAGAATTGGAGCTTTGATGGATCTTTGTAGGTAGGAGTGGAGATAAAGGAAATATTCCATGTAGGATTTTTTTAAATTCTCTATTTCAACCTTTGATTATTCCCTCAAACCTTATTGCATTTTTACTGTGGCTTTATTTGATTTTATCTTTAGGTGTTATATTCTAAAAAAGTGTCTTGAATGTTATTTCTTGAAACAATTTTTTGTAAGTATGTTAGCCCTATTCTTTCATAATTTAGCAGCTCTGCTTCCCTTTGGTAACCACTTTAACATCATTCTGTTTTTTAGAGAAAAGTTTTAATCATTATTTTGCTTCCTCAAATCATACCAATATAGCTTCCAGGCATCAAAAAAATAATTATTTTTTTTCTCCTTCCCCATAGGTCATGGCTAGATATATGTTTAGCTTTATTTTCAAATTAAAGAATAGTTTTAAAATTTGTGATTGGGGAAAATATTAATATACACAGAGGTACACATGCTTGCCACATGACATTTAAACAAAGATAGCTTAATATTAATTCTCCCACTCAACATTAGGCCAAAAAAATAAATAAAAAGGAACAGGGACAGAGCAGAGGGAGGGAAGAGAAGAAGCATTCATTAAGCACTTTTTGGTGCTGGGCATTGGGCCAAGTACCTTACAAATATTAACTCATTTTATCCTCAGACAACTCTGAGAGCCTAAAAGTCATTATTATCTCCATTGCATAAATGAAGAATGCTCTCAGAGTTTAAGTGACTTCCCCAGCATCACACAGCTAGTGAGTTTCTGAAGCCATATTTGAACTCAGGTCTTCTGACTCCAGGTCCAGTGCTCTATCCATTGTACTGCCTAGTTGCCTGATATAAGAATGGACATGGTATGTGGCTGCTGCTCTCCTATTACATGACTTGAGGTTTCTGAACCTAGGAAGCTGGAGAAGACTACAGCTACATAATTCTTACTCAAGAAGGGGCCAGAAGCATTAACCTGGTAGCCTATAGCCAGAAGAATACTATTCCCAGAGAACAGTAGTAAGTTGTACTAAGGATGTGGAAGCAGGGAACAAGTATAAAGTGTCAGTTTAAATCCAAATCAACAGAGAGGTTCCAACAAAGCAAATGGAAAGGTGTAATAATGTTAGAAGGCATGAGTATTGGTTGGAGGCTAGCATAGTCCAAGGTAGTCAGAGCTGGTATTGAGATGAGTGTGTATGTATCTTGTATGTGTGTGTGTGTGTGTGTGTGTGTGTTTAATGTCCATGTGGGTAAAGGTTGCTCTGCTTTCCTAAAAGAGTTTTAGCTGCGCTATTTCTTACCATCACTGGCAAATCTCAATAGCCAGAGGAAATGACCATCTCTAAAATGACAATGGATACTCACAGAGGAAAGTAGGTGTTACTCTGTGAGGAACAGAATATTTTAACTGACCAGTTTTGAGTCTCAAAGTTCTGCTTCATTGTCTTTGTAACCTCAAAAACTTTGACATCTAGGGAGTTACTTCTGCTCTAAAATTTGAATACAAGAAGAATATTTCTTATATTTATCACCTGTATGCCTTTCCTCTTGGAATATAGATGAATAACAAAGATGAACAAGTTCTAAAAGACTAAAAATAATTTTTAAAAAGAAAAATAGTGGGGAGGAGGAGCCAAGATGGCGGAGTAGAAAGATTCACATATGCTAGCTCTGAACCCACAGCCCATAAATTACCTATAAAAAGAACTCCCAACACGTTCTGGAGCAGTGGAAGCCACACAGTAATGAAATGGAGGAGATTTCTGTTCCAGAGAGCCCTGAAAAACCAAAACCAAGGGTTCATCGTGCACCGGACCTAGAGCAGAGCCCAGCCCTCCCTTGGCCACACGGCCCAAGAGGAGCAGATCTGAGCAGACTTCAGGGACGGAATCTCCGGCGTCTGTGAAGGTCCCTCAACCCACAGGCACACAGGTCAGTGAGAGAATTCTGGGCTGGCCGAGAGGGGAGCGGGGTGTCTCCATAACTCAGGCCCCCTCAGGAGACAACAGAAGGAGGAAGCAGTGGCCAGGGCTCCCAAAGCAGGCAGGAGCTCCATTGTTGAAAGTCTCTGCATAAACCCCCTGAGGGAACTGAGCCTGGGAGGCGGCCCTGCCCCCACCTGGGAACCTGAACTTAATCTCTCACACTGAATAGCAGCCCCACCCCCAGCTGAAAGACCTGAGGGTGGGAAAGCAGCATTTGAATCTCAGACCCCAAGCACTAGTGAAGCAGGGGTGGGGAGGAATCTCAGAAGTCAGGTAAATGGTTGGGAAAATGCCCAGAAAAGGGAAAAAAAATAAGACCATAGAAGGTTACTTTCTTGGTGAGCAGATATTTCCTCCTTTCCTTTCTGATGAGGAAGAAAAATGCTTACCATCAGGAAAAGACATAGAAGCCAAGGCTTCTGTATCCCAAACATCCAAAATAGATATCCAATGGGCTCAGGCCATGGAAGAGCTCAAAAAGGATTTTGAAAATCAAGTTAGACAGGTGGAGGAAAAACTGGGAAGAGAAATGAGAGATGCAAGAAAAGCATGAAAAACAGGTCAATACTTTGCTAAAGGAGACCCAAAAAAAATGCTGAAGGAAATAGCATCTTGAAAAATAAGCTAACTCAATTGGCAAAAGAGGTTCAAAAAGTCAATGAAGAGAAGAATGCTTTCAAAAGCATAATTAGCCAAATGGAAAAAGAGGTTCAAAATCTCACTGAAGAAAATAGTTCTCTCAAAATTAGAATGGAACAGATGGAGGCTAATGACTTTCTGAGAAGCCAAGAAATCACAAAACAAAATCAAAAGAATGAAAAAAATGGAAGAGGATGTGAAATATCTCATTGGAAAAACAACTGGCCTGGAAAATAGATCCAGGAGAGACAATTTAAAAATTATGGGACTACCTGAAAGCCATGATCAAAAAAAGAGCCTAGACATCATCTTTCATGAAATTATCAAGAAAATTGCCCTGAGATTCTAGAACCAGGGGCAAAATAAGTATTGAAGGAATCCATCAGTCACCACCTGAAAGAGATCCAAAAAGAAAAACTCCTAGGAATATCATGGCCAAATTCCAGAATTCCCAGGTCAAGGAGAAAATATGACAAGCAGCTAGAAACAATTCCAGTATTGTGGAAATACAATCAGGATAACACAAGATCTAGCAGCTTCTACATTAAGGGATCGAAGGGCATGGAATAGGATATTCCAGAAGTCAAAGGAACTAGGACTGAAACCAAGAATCACCTACCCAGCAAAACTGAGTATAATACTTCAGGGGAAAATATGGTCTTTCAGTGAAACAGAGGACTTTCAATCATTCTTGATGAAAAGACCAGAGCTGAAAAGAAAATTTGACTTCCAAACACAAGAATGAGAAGAAGCATGAAAAAGTAAACAGCAAAGAGAAGTCATAAGGGACTTACCGAAGTTGAACTGTTTCCATTCCTACATGGAAAGACAATATTTGTAACTCTTGAAACTTTTCAGTATCTGGGTAGTTGGTGGGATCACACACACACACACACACACACACATACGCAACTGCACACACACATAGATATACACAATGGACACACACAGAGAGACAGAGAGCACAGAATGAATTGAATAGGATGGGATCATATCTTAAAAAATTAAGGTAAACGGTGAGAGAGAAATATATTGGGAGGATAGGGGATATGATAATTTGCCCCATTATCTTTCATAGAAGAGGCAAGCAGGAGACATTTTAGTGGAGGGAAAAAGAGGAGAGCTGAGAGAAAAACATGAAGTTTACTCTCATCACATTCGACTAAAGGAAGGAATAAAATGCACACTCATTTTGGTAAGAAAACCTATCTTACAATACAGGAAAGTGGGAGAGAAGGGGATAAGCAGGGTGGGAAGGATGATGGAAGGGAGGGCATTGGGAGGAGGGAGCAATTTGAAGTCAATACTCAGGGAGGGACAGGATCAAAAGAGAGAATAGATACAAGGGGGGCAGGTTAGGATGGAGGGAAATACAATTAGTCTTACACAACATGACTGTTATAGAAGTCATTTGCAAAACTACACAGATATGGCCTATATTGAATTGCCTGCCTTCCCAAAGGGAGTGGGAGGGGGAGGGAGGGATGGGGAGAAGTTGGAACTCAAAGTTTTAGGAACAACTGTTGAGTATTGTTCTTGCTACTAGGAAATAAGAAATACAGTTAATGGGGAATAGAAATGTATCTGCCCCTACAGGACAAAAGAGAAGATGGGGTCAAGGGAAGGGAGGGATGGATGATAGAAGAGAGGGCAGATTGGTGATAGGGGAAATTAGAATCCTCGGTGTAATGAGGTGGGGGGAGGGGACAAATGGGGAGAAAATCTGGAACCCAAGATTTTGTGAGAATGAATGTAAAAAGTTTAATAAATAAATTTATAAAAAAAAAGAAAAATAGTGTCTACAAATCATCTCATTAATTTTTTTTTAATTGTCCACTTAATTTGGCCATTCTCAAAGTTGGTTGCTTTGACATATCTGAATTTTTGTGGTCACCTGACGTATAATTTGAAAGTGAATTTGGGAATCAAAGGGTAATCTCTGAAGTTTGAATTTGCTCTAGAATAGGCATGAGAATCCTCTTAACTACCATACCTTTTTTTCTCTCATTCTTCCAAAAGTTTGGGTCAGTTCTGGTCTGCAAGTCTCCTGGTCATAGGTAGCCATAGGTTCCTTGATTCTAAAACCTTAGTGGGTTGATGGTTGAGTTCTGAGTTCCCTGAGAAGTCTGACGATTTTCTGAAAATTAGTCTGTCACCTTCAGAGTTTTATACATATATATATATATATATATATATATATATATATATATATACACATATATATACATACATATATATGTGTCTATATACACATATATATGTGTATATATATATATATATATGAATCTGTGCTCAAGTGTCATTTCTCTGCTATCATAATTTATTTGTAGTACAAATTAATTGGAACCCCAGAAACATATTTTTAACCTGCTCAATATAAGTTTCAATCACAGTTACATACATTAATCTTATGTTATTGACAAGGAAATTGAGGCCCAGAAAAATGATGCGACTTGCTCAAGATCAACAAGGTAGAAAGAAGCATTACTATTATACCTTTTTTAAAAAATGAAGTTCACTGATATTTTAAAAAGTCATAACCACCTTATGCCAACAACTCTTATTGCAAATATACTTTCAGAATTTTTCCTTATAAGAAATAAAATTTTTAAAGCAAATTATCAAATAGCATATGCAATATTCCTCATTCGTAGCTCATCACCTTTCCTCTGAAGAAAGTCAATATTCAAAGCTGTTATTTATACACAAGTCCTCTATCTCATAATGGAGTTTTCCTTCTAAAATATTATGTTATTACTCTTGAAATTTCCTTTACACAAATTCCCCAACACATTTTGCCATTCATTCTTCTACATAAAACAGTTTGAAGATTGATGAGAGGAGGGAAGAAGCAGAAATCACATCTTTGTTCTTATATAACTTTGAGACTTGGGGTCCTGATGATCATATTATTTAGTTAATGTTGAGGCTTATTTTGTTGTAATGGACAGTTATGGCTTCAAAAATCTAAAAGATTAGCTACTTGCCTGTTAATTACAACATTTCTTCTAAAGTCAGACGCAAAGTAGAACATGCTTTTGATGGAAGGAATCCATTTTCTGCTTTGTCTACAAGTTGCCAAATTCGAAGGATCATGAACCTTAAGGGTAACACTAAGAATCTCCATTATTTTGTTTTACTTTACTTTCAAAGATTTCTATTGTCAGTGGTGATGCTGCTTGAATCTCTTGTGATGGTGAAAGAAGGAGAGTATTGAAATCAACATTGCATATGTATGTCAGGAAATGGGATCGATTGTTGTCCAGTTATTTCTTAGCTCCCTTTACTTGGCCTTATGTTTCTGGCTGCCTAAATCTGTACTTGTTTGGGTACTTGTTTCTGAGAAGAAGGGAGAACATGAGGGATAGATGAGGGAGAAGGAAGCTGAGAAGAGGGGGAGACTGAGAGATAGAGACATAGATTAAAAGAAATGGGAGGTTGAGAGAGAGGTAGAGACTGTCCCTATTCCTTCCTACAAGCACTAAGCCTTGTCCCTCTTATTTCAGTTTTCCTTGTAACATATAAACCATCAGTCCTAATTCATTACTCACTTTGAGGCCCATGAGTCATGTGGTTAAAAGCAACATTTTGATTTACACTATTATTTCTATATATGTCTCTGGTTGTATGTTGCTTTTTCACCCCTCTTTTCATTCACAAGGGACTCTAGGGCTTGAAGGTCAAAGAACATGTCACATAGTGATGCACAAATCTCTCTTTCCCTTTCACAAGTTAGCTGCACCTTGGGAAGCATGCTTTCTGTTTCATAGAAAGAATCAATTCACTATTTAGCATATGGTTAATTGGCTGTTTGAGAGTAGCTCTACAGAAAAAGCTGTGGAAGCAGTACATAGCTTTTCATAAGTTTTCCTGAGTCACAATGTATAACCTTGAGTTCTTTTTCATTTTCTTTTAAAAATGTAGCATTTTTAATCTCTTTAGTAACTATAATAATTTTTGATTGATTTTCATTGATTGATACCCAAGAACTTCATGATTTCTCTTCAAGAGGTTTGGAATGGACCCCATCTAGTGAACACCCTCATTTTACATAAATTAGAAAAGTGTTCCAAGGATACAGAGATCTAGAACAGTTTTTTGCAGATAGTGATTAGGAGAATTGAGATTTGGATGCCCATCCTCTGACTTGAAATTCAGTGCTTTTTTTTTTTCTCCATTAAGCTAGACCAGATCAAACTCACAGCCTCTCAGTTACACGGAGGCAGAGAAGAGACTGGTGCCCAGAAGATTCATTCTCCTTTTATCCTGTGATTAACCATTTTTAAACATTATCACTAATGTTTCTGTCTTCAAAAGTATCAAATGCCCAGTTTCAGTAACAACTTTCATAATGCAAAAGTTACATTTTTTTATTCCTCTACCTCTACCTCAAAGACCCTACCTGTTGTCACTGGTTTTCTTTACATGAGGGTTAATAAGAACAGTATTGTAAATTTTGTTTAGAACTTTGGTTACCTCTTATCAATTGAAAATAGATTTATTGGCTCATGTTATTATTGATCTCTTGGGAAGGAACTGATTGGCTTGGGAAGGAACTGATTGGCTTAAATTAATGTGGGTTGGGTCTCATATTTATATTGACCTTTACAAAGGAGATTAGATACAATGGATGGGGGTCGACTATAGAGCATAGCTTTTCTTCATTTTCAGAGTATAGACTTGAAACCAATAGAGCTAAGAGAAGATTTGGTTGATGAGTAAGATGTGTGTGCATGTGTGCCTGCGTGCATGTGTGTGTGTGCGTGTGTGTAACAGTGTGCAGGTACACAGCCTCCTCCAACTGGAAATGTTGGTAGATGCCTTGTAGTAGAGAATATTCAAAGTAAATTTAATTAGTTTACCTATAAGACATAAGAAAAAATTGTCCTGGACTATGAATTCTAGAAACCAAGCTTCCTAGATAGAGAAAGGGGAATTTGTTAGACAATTTCAAGTTCTTAAAGAGTTTGGGAAGCCCATCCCTAACAAGAAAAGACTCATAGGATAACAATGTCAGAAATTTAGAGCTCAAATGGATCTAAGAGTTTAGTAAGTCCATCACTGAAACTCACATTTCATAGATAAGAAATCTGAGACTAAGAGGTCCAGTTCTTAGTCACCACAAAAAGAACTGCAATAAACACTCTGGTACATGTCGGTCCTTTTCTCCTTTTAAAAAAATCTTTTTGGGACACAGACCAACAGTGGTATTGCTGGATCAAAGGATATGCACAGTTTTATATCCCTTGGGCATAGCTTCAAATTGCTCTACAGAATGTCTGGGAAATCCAACCTTCTGATGAGTGGAAGAACCGTTAAGAAGTCCCCACCTCTTAGATGGAAAAGACAATTCCGGAATTCAGGATATCATTGAGAGATAGGGAAATTCTCAGTTAGCACTAGCCACTTGGTAAGAGAATTTTGTCTGCAGACTACTGAAATGATATTATAATCACAAATAATTAAGGCCATGATAGAAAGGAAGCAAAAAAAAATCTAGACATTGCACATTTATTTTCCTTTCAAGAAACCCTTTTGGTAGTCTCATAAATTATAAAGTCTATATGCTTTTCTGGGATTTAAAGGAAATTCAATGGAATACTATTTAGTAATCTGTAGTAATCACAAATTTACTTTTCTTCTAAATGAAGTCCAATACATAGGGTGGAATTGCAAGCCTAGAGGTGAGGATGGTAATCTTAAAGGTAGAGTGGAGTTAATGACATCTCACTAGAGAGAGATAATTGATTAATAATGGGCTGCTGTAGTTCTTTACATGTGTTTTTATTTTATTATGGGATTTTTAATTTTATGGGATATATTTATTTATAATTTATGAGATTATTATTATTTTTCTTTTTTATAGGATTAAATAAAGGCTGGCCTATACCTGTTATACATTGTTTTATTGCATGCTTATAAAGGAGCTGATGGTTTTTGTTTTGTTTTTTTTTTATCTGTGTACAGTAGATATTCAAGTTACATTTGGAGATATCCAAGAGGCAACTCTCATCAAAGAAAAATGAACCTAAGATTTTGATGTGGAGGTTAAGATTCCTCCAAGATCATATCCTATTTGTATAAATCTAATGTTTGGGGAACTTGGTCAGGGATTTCATTTAAGCTTTCCATGTAAAAACAAATATTTACTTAATCCTAAAGACATCCTGAAAGCAAAGAGTACTTAGGGGAATTCCTAAATGAAACTTTGAGATCTGATTGTATTCTCTTAAAAAAGGCCCTCAACATATTTCTTTTTCCTGCCTGAATTCTCATGGTTTCATTCCATGAGAAGAGCTAGGTTTTTGTTCTTGTCTCTGCATATCTTCAGCATGATCTGAGAATTACCTGCACTGGTGTTGTTCTATCTCACATCCATTCCTGCTAAGATTCCAGTGTTGCACTCCATTTTCTATACCTGCTTTCTGAGAATGATCTAATTTCTGGATTAAACGTCATTGATCTACTTCTTTTTAAATTGCCATCTACCCTGTTGCTGCAAATGATGCTTAGAGGATCATTCGTTTTTAGAGTAAGATACCAGGGCCAATGTGCTTAGAAGTTAGTCAACTCAATTTTGACTTTATTGGATTCACATTCATGCCTTAATGGTACACCAAAGTGCTGCTTAGACAGTTGTAGGATTTATAGATTCTCACTTCTCCATGGAAGGGCCCTAGTTTTACTTGAGTCATGAAATTGAGTATCATTCATCTCTTTCCTGCCTTTGAGGCAGACAGTGTGCCTGCCACATGGCCAACACCTTCTTTATTTTTATGATTTAGAGAATAAATGTAGACATCATTTTTCCTTTACAATTCCTGCTACTCTTATGGTTCAAATCCTAGTCATACAAATGACCGTGGAGCTGTGATAAGCTTTAAGGAGGCAATAGAAATATTGAAAAGGGATGGGAAAAGCTACTGGCCTTTGCCAATGTTCCTGCCATCATGATAAATAGCCATTAGTATGACTAGTTAACTCATTAGTTAAATATACAATTAGTTTGATTGAAGGTTGAAAATATTTATGCCCCTGAGCTATGCTTTAATGAATCATTCATCCCTCATGGATGGTATGGAAAAGTTTAGCAAGAAGTGCTGTGCTTTCTAGAGCTACAAACCTCTGCAGTCATGGAAAAACAGAGATGATAGGAAGGTTGAAACGTTTAGCCACTTAGTTATAGACCATGTCTAGACAGATGGCATTTTTTTACAAGCTGTGCAACATGGTAGCCCAAGAAATTAACATGGTCTCATATTGCATTACTATAGTGTTTTCAGTGAAGGATGTGATAGACTGTTCTTTGACCTTGTCAGACTATAGTTGATATATTTAGCACCACCATTATGGGTAATTATGGGCACTATCATTTAGGAAGAACTTTGAAAAGTGGTCCATGCATAGGATGGATGGGTGACCCAGAAAATGAAAGTACTAGAAATCATGCCATAGTGTGTACTAACTGAAGAGCCTAGAGAAAAGTTATCTTAGGGAGATCATGGCAGTTGTTTTGAGGGCTATGATTTTGAAAGAGGATTAGACAGGTTTTCTTTAATCTAAGTGGACAGAATCTAGGACCAATGAACGTATAAGGTCAGTTTTGGTTCAATGAAGAGAAAACATCTAATGGTTAGAAATATCCAAGGAAAAATTGAATGGCTAGCCTCAAGAAATAGCAAGCTTCCTGTCACAGGAGATTAAAAGAGAGTAAGTAGAGGCTTGGCTATTTTTAAAGGGAACATCTTAAATGAGATGGCAAGAGAAATCCAAACAAGATTGAAAAGAAATAAAAATCCATCAATAGCTATTGCCTAGTGTTAATGGCATGGCAAGAAGATGACTGTAATGTGGAAAATATGGCTTCTGGAGGGAATCTGGTAGTTAGAATGCAGCGGTGTGTCAGAAAGATAGAGCCAGAGGAGGTGCTGTGTTTTTTCTGTGTAGATTTTGATAGTACAATGATAGTTCTTTGCAAATACTTTTCTTTTATGTGTTAGTATCCCCAGCACCTAGAAATAGGTTTTACACATAGGAGTAGGACCTATGCTTGGAATTTTATTGGTGGAGAGTCCCAAATAAGAACACACCCTCGCTCAGTATAGGCTGGCACTTAATCTTGTAACTTATAGTTGCCTCAAGCACCATGACTTACCCAAGGTCACATAGTATGTGTCAGAGATGGGTAGTCCCATCTTGCACATAGTACAAAGTTAAGTGCTTTTTGAACTGAATTGCTAGAGGATCTGGCAAAGGAAATAGGAAACAGCATTTGAGGGAAAAGGATATGGGACAAAGTGTTAACAGGGAGAAGGGAAAGGCACAGAAAAAGGGGGGATAGGTGTGACAAAATTACATTAAGCCATATTCTAATGTTGCCTAGAGTGGGCTTTATAACAAGACTTTCCAAGTAATTAAACTTTCTTGGACTGACTCCAAACTAGTTTGACCTTAAACTGAATGCTACTGTATTGCTAATTGTGTAGCAATGATTTGGTGTATCATTACCATTTGGCTTCTACTAAGTACCAAAGCATTTGTCTGCATTCTAGAGACAGATATAGTCCCCCCTTAAAGAAGCTAGGACTCAATTAATTTTCAGTACTTAGAAACTCAGAAGAAACATGAGAGAGAGAAAGGGAGAAAATAGGTATACTAAATCAGTATTTACCAAGTTAAAAAATACATATTAAGTGGAGACATGGTGCATTGCTTTAGCATAAGAAAATCTAGATCCACGCCCTAGCGCTAATATTTAATATCTTGGGCAATTCACTTAGCCTCAAAGGTCCTCAGTTTCCTCATCCGTGAAATGAGAAGTTTGGATGGTGACACATTTGAGGTCACTTCCAACTTTTGGTCTACGAATGTATTTTAAAAGAAGGATCTAGAGAGCTGGTCATTTCTTGACTCTTCTTTCACACATATACATACATGTATATATTCAAATATATGTGCACATGTATGATGTACACATTGATTTAAGAAAAAAGAAAGCATATTGTCTGTGTTGAATACAACTGTTGGTTTAGCAGGCAGCCTATAAATGTACCTGAAGTGTTTAGTCATATGCACTCTTACTTTATGTGGAAAAATAAATAGCTGTGAAAAGGGTTTTATATTCAGGTATAAATTCCTAGGATCATATTTAGATTTAGAGATAGACTAGATGTGTGTATAAATTGATACCTCAGAGCAAAGAAGTAGTAGAGAGCCCCTGAAATAGTTAGCTTTTGTGTTGTTGCTTTTGAAGTCATCAATCCATAACCACACAGGTGGACCTGTTTTCTTTTCTATTATTCTTTAGAACGCTATCCCCAAAGGTCTCTTTGGAGAAATGATTGCTTGCCTAACAGTAGCAAGACTTGAAACAGAAAAAAAATATGTTTAGAAGAGAGATGAAAAATCCTAAATCAATATGGCCACTGGCCTAATGACCACTTGAGAGTGGGAATTACCTGAAAGGATGGCTAAAAGGGTAGGGGAAATGACATATTAGGAAACTCTTGGGAGGTAGGTATGTAAGTCTGAGATGGGAGAAACAGGAAATAGGTGTTGGACTGATGAAGTGTAATACTTAGGGGAACTGGATTAAGTCAGAAAGGATGTGAAGGAAATAGAATAATCTGCTAGACCAAGCACCTTGAAAATTTATGGGCATTAACAGTACAGAAATACAGAATTTTAGAATTGGAAGAGACTTCAATAGCTAGCCACTTCTGCTTATATATCAAAAAGAATCCTTACTGTAAGACATTAAAGAAGCTGTTACCTTTCCTTTGCACCTTGAGGGAGAACTCATTTCTCCAGTAACTACAGAAGGGAAAAATTGGAAAGCAAAATTTTTGTTTCCGAGAAAGGACAAGAATTTCTAGCTTAGAATGGGAAATGTGCAGGGAGTAAAAGGAGGAAATATTAAGGAAGATCCAGAAAGGGCAAAAAGTCACAGAATTTAATAATATACTTCCAGGGTTAGGGGGATCAACTCATCAAACATGTCTAAACAGAGCTGAGTGTTTATTCTCTTCTAGTACTTATTTCCTTATCCCTTTCATACTTTTCTCTTCCTTCTCCTCTTTGCATTTTATTTTTCTTATCCCATTTGTTGTTCCTATTTCTTTATTATCTTACGGAAGTAGAATGAGAGATTTACTTGTAAGGAGATTGTTGGAGACTCTATCCCTCCTCCCCTCCCCTCAAAGAATTCTTGGTTTCTTTCAAAGCATAGCTCAGCTGGCATTTCCCACATAAGACATTTCCCACTCTCCCAATTACGGGCACCCTTTCCTATGTCAGATTCATTTGGTATTACTGTGTTTATATTTAGCAGCTACCTATGTACTTATCCTATGCCTACTCCCCACCCCCATAGAAAATAATCTCTTTGAAGGCAAGAATTGCTTCATTCCTGTCTTTGAAATCAACAATGACTAGCTTAGTGTCTGATAATAAAACATTTCTCTTAAGTTATTTATAGTAGTGAAACAAGTGGGGGAAAATTTCAAGATGATGGGTATAGAGACTGAATTTACATAACTTAGAAATTAAGGGAGAAAATAATGACATTAATAATAGTTAATATTTATGTATCATTTCACAATTTTCAAAGTAACACAGAAGGCAAAAGTTTGTGGATGGAGGGTAATTCTATCCATTGTATGTCTTAACCTTCTTGTCTGCTGATTGGGGATGACAACATTGGCCTTGTAGTTACTGCGCAGTAATTGGATGAAGATAAGCAATGTCATGGCTACAATGTTCCCTGAGCTTCTTTGCACAGGGTGTTTTATAACATCAAAGTATTGCAACAGTATTATTTTTCTTGTTATTAATGGCCCAAACATGGATCTAGCTCATTTGATCTACCATTTGTTGGTGAGGCGGGAGGTCAATCTATTTTAGAATTATATTATGATTGAGCGGTCATGGTCGAAAGAACTAAATAGGAAATACTTCAACATGGAAGATGAAGAACTCATTAGCTTAATTTGCTGCTAACAGGGCTTCTGAGCCCTGTTAACTAGCACTGCGTTGTGTTGTCATGGTAATGGCAAAAGTTAATGGTAGATTGGGTGAGGATTGTGACCTCTCTATCAAACATCTAACGAGGTTAGTCTGCCACAGAATTGGGTCCACAGCCTTTTGGAGCTTTCAAGGACGGGAAAACTTTGTCTTCCAAAGTACTTACAAATGTGAGCTTCTCCTTAGCCTTTGTCTTTCTCACCGACAGTGCCTTTTGGTAATGTCTGACACGTGGGGGTGCTTAGATAGTTAAGATATAATTTATTCTACTCTGTTAGATGAAGATTATTATAGTTTATCCTCCCTTCAAGCAAAAATATTTATTTGGTCTCTTTTCACTGTTACTAACGTATACTGGATATATATATATACATATATATATATATGTATATATATATACACGCATATATACACACATACATGTATAAAACATACATATATGTATGTGTACACATGTACATGCACATATACATTTATGCACAGAGGCACACATAGTCATATACATATGAATATATTCACCTTTTGAATTGCACATGTATATTTCACATTCACAAGAAATTTAAAAATAAGACTGTGTTCAGTCATGTAAAAACCCATTGAAAGGTCTCACTTAGTCTCTTAAAAAACAATTGCCTATAGGAAAGGACTGAGCTTTAAGCTACATGCTGTTAGTCTAAATGCTGCCAATTGTTTGACTGGGATTTATGTTGCAATATTTATTAACTTTCATAATGATTTAGGAAACTAAGATTAAGCTGTGTCAGTGTGATTTACACATTCCTTATCTGGGTCTGCACTTTGAGGTTTGTATAACTCATTGGCAGTGCTTGGGGAAATGGTCTCTCTTATTACAGCACTAAAGCAAGGCATCTGGGGAAGTGCACAGAATAAAATCTCAGAGGGTTTGCTCTAGTAGGAGCATATGAGCACATTAAGATTGCCTAGGGAAAATGCTGAAGGACATATAGTGACATCCCAAAATGAAACACTTCACTAAGTCCTGGATTGGACTATGTGTCAGGGATGAATATATGCTCCTCAAACGTGGTAATATAGCTCTTTGCAGGAAAAGACTTTGTGGAATCTGTTCCCCTTGTCTTCAATACTACCACCATTATAGGGTTTTGCTATAATTAATAATAATTTACTAACATTATAATATAATATATAATATATAATTTAATTATAATATAATTAAAATATATAATAGAATAATAAAATAGAATGATTTACTAAAATAATAATTACTGTAATTAATAATAATAGCATCTACATAGTATTTTAAGGTTTACAATGAGATTTACATTTGCTGTTCTGTTTTGCCATCATGACAACCTTGTGAGGTAAGTGCTATTATTATCACCTTTTTATAGATTAAGAAACTGAGACTGATGGAGGCTAAGTGACTTGTCTGGGGTCATATAGCTAGTAAGCATACGAGGCAGTATCTGAACTTAAGTCTTTCTGACTCTGAGTTCATCTATTATATATGCTGGCACCTAGCTGCATGCAAATGACAACTTAGGTGAGTTGACATTATAGAGAAGCAGTGTGGCATGACAGATAGAGTTAAAATGAACTGGGGTCAAGCCTCTCTTCTGATATACACTGTTTATATCACTGATCAAGTCAAATCAACCTCTCAGTACCACAGTCAGCTCTCTCAGACTATAGGCTGCAGGTAAGTCTCTGTTCTGTGTTTGTAGAGGGGATTTCCTCCTATAGGTGTTCTCTAGCCTAATGAAATCACAGATCTGAACCTACTCTCCACTCCGTCCTCAGTCTCCTCACCAAAACATTCCCTCTTCTGTAGATGATATTTTGCATGGGCTGTTTCCTTATGTGGGTGAAGCAAACTGTAGTATCATAGCCCTGCAGCAGGAATCATGCTGGGCCTTTTAGTATTATACCATTTTCCAGTATATCTCTCTACCAAAAGTTTTTCTTTCCTCCAGTCCATTTTATCACAGATTAGCCATCCTAGAAAGCAATCTTTCCTGCTCCAGATTTTAAGATAATTTTAATTTTCATTATCATTGTTCCTATTAGTCTAATAAATTCTAGCTGCATAGGGGCAATTCATGGAAGTTGCAGAGATGGCAGATTTTAATTCGTCATAAGGGGAAAAAACCCAAACCTTCCAAACTGATCACTCTGTCTCAAGACAGAATGAAACTACCTCAGAAGGTAGTGAGTTTTCTGCAATTGGAGACCTGGAGAAAACATTAAGACTGAATGAATCCTTCTTAGGCGTATTGTAGAAGGAATTCCTGCTTGGGTATATTTTCTTCTATTTTATTTGGAGGATACTTTGAAATTTGAGAATCAGGAATTTTAAGTTAAACAGTGTGGCATTCGAAGTCTACCATTTACTTGACACTTTTTTTTTTGCCTACAACAATTTCACTATTTTCTAAGATATCTAATCAGATTAACTTTCTTATCTCACACCCTTCATTTAGGTTCAATAAACCTTTTTTTTCCAATTTCCAATTGTTTCCAATTCAATAAGCCTTACTATTTGTAAGTCATTGTTAAACACTGATCTGAAGAGGAAAAATGAGACATTACCTCAAGGAAAAAAAATTCAATGTGTGTGTTTGCATTTGTGTACATGCGTGTAGGTATACACCTGGATTTGCAAGGGTGGGAAAGAGAAGAAAGTTATGTATGAAGGAGACAGGATAAATATTATTTTGCTTCTAATTTCTCTGATGTAGATAGTGATTTTTTCACTGGAAAATATAAAATGAAAATAAGGAGTAGTTGATAACAAAGACAGGTAGAGAAAGAGTTGGAGAAATTTTAAACACTCAAGTTCAAATCCTATAGGAGAGAAAATCTATTTTCAAGAATTTGAAGGATTGTCACCTAGAAAAAAGAATAACCTTGTTTGCTTTGCCCCAAAGTCAAAACTAGGAGGAAAAGTTAGTTGTTATAAAAAGATAAATTTAGATTTATAAGGAAAATCTTTTGTATCAGTTAGAGCTTTTCAACAGTTCAGTGGGGCTACATGGTAGACTAGGCAAAGTGGTCAGCTAAGCTCTCCCAATATTCCACTCCAAACTAATTTAAAATAATACTTCAAATTGAATTCTGAAACAGTAGAGCCAACACAAGTCAGAATGAGACATTCTTCTAACCCAAGACAGTATAGGAAATCAGAAGGTGATATCTGTGACATGGAAAAGAGGCTGACCCAGGGCTCATGTGGGATGAAATATATGGGAATAGATGTTAGCAACAGAAGCAGAAGCAGCAACTGGGAGTTCTCAAGTGAGCAATGGAAAGGGGACCAGATAACTGCTCAGAAAGAGATTCCAGGGGATATTTGTCCTGGTACTAGACACACTATTAGGCTCTATTTGTCAACTCCCTTCCTATATCCCTTTCTGGGTCATAGTTCAAGAACAGGTAGGGATACTTTCCGTCAAAAAGAAGTAGAAGCCCTGAGGGAGAGATTATCACTCCAGCCTCAAGCAATCAGGGACTCTGGGGATCACTAATATTTCTTGTCTCAAGAAAACAGGAGCCCTGAGGAGAAGAATTTACTGCAGCCCAAAGGGATCAGGGGCTCTTCCTAGGTAAGGTATAGCAAGTGAGCAGTGACCACACTTCTTCCCAGATCATACCACCTGGGAAAAATCAAAAACTTTCAAATCCCCTAGAACTACAACAACAGTGCAGAGATGCCTGAACCTTGAGACAGTGCTCCCTCTGCAAACAGAACTTGGAAACAGACACAACATTAAAATGAAGTTCCAAATTATGAAATAGGGAGGGAAAATGAACAAACAGCAACAACAAACTACCACAAAAGCTGCTAGGGTAATAGGGAAGGTTAAGACATAAACTTAAAAGAAAACAATAAAATCAAAACAGCTATAATCAAAGCATCAAAGAAAAATGTGAATCAGACATAAGCCTAACAAGAATTCTTAGAACAGCTAATAAATAATCTTCAGAATCAAATAAGAGTGGTAGTGGAAAAAATAGATAAATAAATGAAAGCAATGGAAGAAAATTTTGAAAAGACATAAATGAGGCAAAAAAAAAATACAGAAGGAAACACCTTTAAAAAAGTATTGCCCAAATGTAAAAAGAGATACAAAAGCTCACTGAAGAAAATAATTCCCTAAAAATTAAAATTGGGCAAGCAGAAGCTAAGAACTCCATTAGACATTAAAAAATAAATCAAAATAATGCAAAAAAAAGAAAATATGAAATATCTCACTGCAAAAAAAAAATACAAATTACCTTGAAAGTAGATTAGGGAGAGATAAGCTTAAGAATTATTGGATTATCTGAAAGTCATGACCAAAGAAAATCTCTAGACATCATATTTCATTAAATTGTCAAAGAAAATCATCTTCATATCTTCAAATTATAGAGTAAAATAGAAATCAAAAAGAATCTAGCAATTAACTCCAGAAATAGAGCCAAAAATAAAATCTCCCAAAAATATTATAGCCAAATTTCAAGTTAAAAAGAAAATACTGCAAGCAGTCAGAGAAAAACAGTTCAAATGCCATAAAACCACAATCAGGATCACATAAGATTTATTAGCTACCATATTAAGGAATGAAGGGCTTGGAAAATTATATTCCAGCAAACAAAATGCCTAGGATTACAACCAAGAATAACCTACCCAGAAAAACTGAGTATAATCCTTCAGGGGGAAATTAATATTTAACTAAGGAGAGGACTTTCAGGCATTCCTGAGGAAAAGACCAGAGATAAGTAGAAAAGTTTACTTCTTTTGAGTCTTATTGCATGAAAGGCAATTGTGGGTTTAAGAAATGGGCCAAATACAAAATTTGGTACATTTGTATCATAGTCAGGATTGTCTCTTCCTCTTCCAATCTTCATGAATTCAATAGAATCTCTGTATTTGGGGTTGTTTGTTTAGCAACTGTGCAATGGTAATTTACCTTCTGCTTTAGCTGAGTCTGGGACTGAATGGGAAAGAGTTTTATCAGAACTATATAGTGTATGAGTCTCCATTATATTCTCTCCTACATCCAAGTCTCACAATTCTGAGGTTTATACATATGACTTGGGTGGTAATGCCAATTCTTTAAAGTTTGACATACTTAAATGGACCTGTAAGGTAAATAAAGGAAAGGAAGAAAAAACAAACACTCTCATATCACTCTTAAGAAATCTTCCTTTAAACCTGTAGCCTATGAATCTTGTGTCCTTATTTCCCTTTTACTTTTAATACATTGGGACAGGCAAACATGAATGCCACCAACTCCTGATTAGCCACTTGGTCTTCTCTTCCTAGTGAGAAAGAAGTACTTTAGTCACTCATAGGAGCTGGAAGGGAGGCTTTCTGCTCTTTTGGGATGAGCTTGACTTAGCATTGACCCTTCTCAAGTCACAGCTTCAGACCAAATTCTAATCTATACAATCTATGACTTTTGTTACTCTTCATGTTTTTCAAAACCTTTCTAATAGAAGGACATCACCCAATTAGAGCAACAGTTCCATTTAATTTATGTTTCCATTCACCTTCATTGTTAAATTACATTCATACTGAAAATTATAGTTACCTGGGAGCTGAGGTAATTTTATTCAGTTTCTGAGATCTTTCATATTCTAGAAGGCAATTTGTCAAGATTGTTCTCAAAAAGGTAAAGAATTCTTGAGGGAGATTGAGTGCAGACACACCAGTCCTACAATGAGCTTTCTTTCAATGATTATTCCATTATGCATTTGAGAGTCATCAAAGCCAGAGTGCTCAAGGTTCTCTCATTTAGGGATATGAGTCAGTGCCTCCTTGATACTGTCATTGGTTTTTATATTTTTATAATGTTGTACATAAGAGCTATGAGTGGTCAAAGTTTTCGTGTATTTAGATCTAGTTCATTGTCTTTGATATTATTGAATATATTTGTTTTGGTCTCAGTCATTGTAAATACACCAGATACATTTTAGAAATACAAGAGCTGTGATACAGACCTTCTTGCCAACATCCATGCTTTCCTTAGTGAATTTTATGATCCGCTGATACAGATCAAACATGGTTTCTTCAACCATCCCACAAAGTTCTACCCTTACACAGACTGAAAAAAAAGCTTTTTTCACATAAATCTTAGAATAACTGGGTTATAAGAATCTGTAAACTACTCTCCAATAAAACAGGGCAATTTACATCTTTGATTCTTATGTTTACCAAAAAGAATATTTAATATTGAACTCACACAAGGCAAACATTCATATGGAAATCAAAAGAAGTAATATAAGGATACTCTCAAGGTCTCTCTTGAAAATCTTTGGAATCAATTGTGAGACATGGGAGATACTGACCCAAGACTGACCAGTATGGTGTGACCACATCAAAGAAGGTACTGTGCTCTAGGAGCAAAACAAAATTGTAGTAACTTGAAAGAAATGTGAGGTATGCAAATGTAGGGACATCTCTACCCCAGATGTTCATATGGACCATTTGTGCCTGACTCGTGGTGGAGTCAACCAAATTCATAGTGATCCGATAGGCCATGCTCAGGCATGATGAGCCTTGAACCTGACATAGTGACGCCATTTTGGTCCTCTTTGAGCATGAAGGACAACAACCAAAAACCATATTGCATCTTGTGAACCCAGGTGCAAAGGACTCAGGAAAGTCCCACAGAATCCTTCCCCCAATCACATAAATATTTTCTGATGCCAGTTAAGTGGAATTTAAGTTCTGGGACTCTCATACATAATTTACCTCTCAGGTGTGTCCAACATATATCTGAGCTTCCATACTACATTTGTAATAAAAGATAGCTGGGCAGAGCCAAAATGGTGGTGAAAAAGCAGTGATTTGCCTGAACTTTCCTCCAAACTGCTCTGAATATCTTTAAAAATGCCATAAAATAATTCCTGTGGCAGCAGAACCCATGAAAGGATAAAGTGAAATAATTTTCCATCCAAAGACAACTTAGAAATTCATCAGGAAAGGTCTGTTGCACCTGGGTAAGAGTGGAGCACAGAGCAGGCTATCTTAGCACAGACCCAAACCCAGAAAACCAGGAGTAGCCTTTGGGAGCAACTGAAACCCCAGCAGCAGCTGCAGCTTCCAGTCCTCTCAACCCCCCAGAGGGTAAGAGGGTTGAATAACTCATTAGAAGGAGATTACAGGGGTCTCTTTGCTAGCACTGAAGTAGAACTCTATTGCATTGCCTACATTTGGATCTGGCTCAAAAGTCCTGGGTAATAGTCCCAGGGCAAAAAAGATCAGTAGAATACCAGACCTGTGGCTGCACTGAGCAAGGGACCATTTTCACAGTTACAGGGCAGACAAGAGTGATTGTGGTCATTCTAAGACCAGAGAACTGGACAGGAAAGTAGTCAACAAATTTCTCCTTAGATCCCACAGTTTTACAAAGATAGATAACTTCCAGGTCCCTAAAAGTATCTCTGCAAATAGCTGCACAAAACCCCTGAAGCTTGGGATAGTGCCCTCTCCACTTGAGAATTATAATCCCACTTTAGCACAGAGTTAATTCAAGGGGAAAAAACTCCTTAAAAAGTAGAATTGACCAAATGGAAAAGTAGATACAAAAGCTCACTGAAGAGAATAATTCCTTAAAAATTAGAATGGATCAAATTGAAGTAAATGACTTTATTAGAAGTCAAGCAATAATAAAACAAAACCAGAAGAATAGAAGACACTGAAATGTCTCATTGGAAAAACAAATGACAGTGAAAATAGATCCAAGAGAGATAATTTAACTATTACTGGACTATGAAACTGACAATAAAAAAGAGGCTAGGTATCACCTTTCAAGAAATGATCAAGGAAAACTGCCCTGATATTCTAGAATCAGAGGGTAAAATAGAAATGAAAAGAATCCACTGATCACCTCCTGAAAGAGATCCCTATTTGAAAACTCTGAGGAGTATTGTAGCCAAATTCCAGACCTCTCAAGTCAAGGAGAAGATATTGCAAGTGGCCAGAAAGAAACAATTCAAGTATTATGGGGTCACAGTCAGGATAAGACGAAATTTAGCAACTTCTACCTTAGAGGATCAAAGAGCTTGGAATATGATATTCTGGAGGGTAAAAGAGGTAGGATTATAATAAAAAATCACCTATCCAGCAAAACTGACTACAATCCTTGATGGGAAAAAATAGATATTCAATGAAATAGAGGACCTGCAAGCATTCTTGATGAAAAGACCAGATCTGAATAGAAAATTTGACTTTCACATATAAGACTAAAAAGAAGCATAAAAGAGTAAACAGTAAAGGAAAGTCATAAGGGATTTAGTGAGCATACACTGTTTATATTGTAATTCAAGAGATTTTTCATTATTAGTGCTGTTAGAAGGAGTATATCTAGATAAATGGCACAGATGTGAATTGAATATGAAGGGATAATATCTAAAAAAAAAATCAGGAGTAAGAGAGGAAGGTACTGTGAGAAAGGGAAAGGGAAAGGTAGAATAGTGTAAAATAACTCACATAAAAGATAAGAAAAGCTTTTACAGTGGAGGGGAAGAGGAAGTACATGAGGAAGACTGAATGAACCTTCCTCTAATAAGAACTTGTTCAAAGGTGAAATGATGTACACATTGAATTGGGTATAGAAATCTATATTATCCTACAGGAAAGTAGGAGGGGAAAGTAGGAATGGGATAAGATAAGGGGGGGGTGATAGAAGAAAGGGCAGATTGAGGGAGGATATAGTCAGAAGGCAAACACCTTGGAGGATGGACAGGGTAAAAGGAGAGAGAGAGAAAGAGAGAGAGAGAGAGAGAGAGAGAGAGAGAGAGAGAGAGAGAGAGAGAGAGCGAGTAGAAAAAATGTGGCAGTAGGATGAAGGGAAATACAGTTCACAATAGCAACTATGAAAAGCTGTGAAAAAAATTGAAGCAAGTTTCTCTGATAAAGACCTCATTTTTCAAACATATTTAGAAAGGAGTCAAATTCATAAAAGTTTGCATTCAATAATTGATAAATGTTCAAAAGTTATGAACAGTTTTCAGATAAAATAATAAAAGCTTTCTATAGCCACACAAAATGCTCTAAATCACTAATAATTGGAGACATGCAAATTAAGACAATTCTGAAGAACTACTTCATATTTATTAGAGGTGCTAATAGGAGAAAAAAGGAAAATGTCAAATGCTGGAGAGGATGTGGGAAAAATGAAACATTAATGCACTATGGGTAGGGTTGTGAAATGATTGACTCATTCTGTACACAACTTGGAACTAGGCCCAAAGGGTTATAAAACCATGCATACCCTTTGACCTAGCAATGGAAAAGGACCTATATGTACAAAAATATAGCATCTCTTTTCTGGTGGTGAAGAATTAGAAGTTGAGGGAATGTCTATCAATCAGTGAATGGCTGACCTAATTGTGATTATGTGGTATGTGATTATGATGGTATACTTTTATCCTATAAGAAATGATGAGCTGGATGCTCTCAGAAAAACCTGGAAAGACTTGCACAAGTTGATGCAAAGTGAAATGTGCTGTATACAAAATAGCAATATTGTAAGATGATCAGCTGTGAATGACTTAGCTGTTCTCAGCAATACAATGATCCAAGACAACTCTGAAGTACTTATGATGAAAAATGCTATCCATCCCCAGAGAAAGAACTGATGGTGTCTGAATACAGATTGAAGCATATTTTTTAAAAAAATTCTTTATTTTTCTTGAGTTGTAGGTCTACGTTTTCTTTCACAATATGATTAATATGGAAATATTTTGCATGACTACACACGTATAACCTGTATCAAATTGCTCAATTTATCAATGGGAGGTAGAGTGGGCAGGGGTGATGGGAGAGAATTTGGAACTCAAAGTTTTAAAAATGATTTTTAAAGAAAAAAGATAGATTACTATCTTCCCCTGAATTTTACAAATTCTCATCTTTTGTCAGGCTGCCACGGACAGATCTAAAGCCCTTTTCTCATTTAAAAAATAATGTGTGGCTTTATCAATTAAGTCATCCACTAGTAGAAACCTCATCAGTGGAGTCTGGATTATTCAGGGAAACATATTGTTAACATCACTATTGTTGACTTCAGTTGACTTCATACTTGAGAAGATGTATGCTGTATGATATTAAAAAGATCTATTGATGCTTTGTAGATTTTTAGCGCAAATTAATGTTGTATTTTGTCAAAAGCCTCCCCTGCAACTATTGATATAATTTGGAATCGATTTTGCCTGTATCTGTTTGAAGACGAATTGCACCACTTCTGGGGAGATGTTCCTTTTACTCAAGCAACTATACCTATGTGTTGAGAATTTGAACCAGTCTTGTGTAGTCTGTGAATTTCATGGGTATTACACAGCTACATAAATTCATATGTAGAAACTAATTCAATCTTAAAAAGAAGTCATACCTAATCTCTATTTCTTACTGATGGCTATCTAGAAACTTCTTATACGTGTCATCAGCACACCATGCTCTACCCAACTGACTATCAGGCAATCACAGATCTTAAAAGAATGATGGCCTTGACATATAAAACAATGGAGCACTATAGACCAATTTTCAATGGTGAGTATTAATTTAAACATCTTAAATAAAATCTCATGAGACAATAGCAATTTACCCAAGAAATTATTATGGTCAAATTGAAGGTATGCCAGGGATGGTGATTATCTCTTGAATATCTCAATTATTATGACCCAAGCAGTGTCTCAAAAACAATATACATAATGACTTCAATAAGGTAAATTGAAAGAAAAATCATAAAACAATTGAAAGTAAATGTTGTAAATACAGAAGTAATAAGTATGTTCCCCCAACAAAAGTTGTGAAGAGACATATGCCCATACCTCTGTAGAAACAGGAGGTCTAAAATTTGAATCCTTCAATATGTTTTCTAATTTTGGAGGGAGTTAATTTTATTGATTTTTCCCTCTCGTCCTTTTCTTCCTTAAAAAACAATTATAGGGGATGGCTCTCTCAGGAGGAAAGAGAAAAGATACAAGGAGCAAATTGGAGTATGTAAAATTCAGTATAAGCTAATTGTTTTATGTTTAAAATCACATTTTATTTTTTTCAATTATTAAGTATTTATTTTTCTCCCTCCCACTTTCTCCCCCATGAGAAAAAAGGTAAAACCTTTGTTATAAATAATGATCATCAAAACAAATTCATATATCAAATACATCCAAAAATGTCTATGTCATTTCACATGTTGGTCCATCAACACAATTAGGAGGTGGATATCACTTTTTAGTGTAAGTTTTCTGTAATCATGGTTAATCATTGAATTTATTACAGTTTTTGGTTAGAGTTGATTAAAGTCTTTCAAAATTGTTTTTTGTAGTATTCTTCTCCTGGTTTTGTTCACTTGACTCTGCATTATTTTATGTATTTTTTTCCCCAAGTTTCCCTGAAATCATTTTTGCTCTTTGTAGACCAGTAGTATTCCATTGCATTTATATACCACATTTTTTAAACCATTAACTAATTGATAGGCACCCTTTCTTAGTTTTTTAGCTCTTTGCTACCATAAAAGAGCTGCTACTAATATTTTCTTTAAAATATATACTTATGTGGACATAAATGCTTTGTACATACATGATCTTTTCATCATACACATGCATATGTATGTGTACATAAATACATACATATTCACACACATGCACACATATGTGTATATGTATATGTGTGTATATGTATTGCATGTCCCTACCCAAACCTAAACAAACAAAACCTCATCATCTTTGGTTCTGAAATTTAAGAAAAAAAAACAGTTATTGTCGAGTCTTTTATATATTATATAATTTCAAATCTAATTCTTATACTCTTTCTAATAAAAATAGATGAGAGTATAAACTATCCTTTACCTCATCTCTTGCTTCAAAAATGGAATTTGTTCTTTATTTTCATGAATGGAGGGCATTCTCTTTCTTCTTCTTTTCCTCTTCCCGTATCATTACAAACTTGAGAGATTTCTGAGAAATCACTTCTTTAAATGAAAAAAATAAACCTCATTTTGCAATCCAATCCCCCAAAACAAACAAACAAAGAAAATCCCAATGATTCTATCACCAACCTACCAGTGGGGGTTAGAACAGCCACCATTACCTAAAAATGGGTCATAAAAAAGGCCATTCATTCATCCTTTTCAAGTTTGTATGCCACCTACACTGTCCTTGAATGTTTTGCAATGTGCTTTTTTTTTGCCTACAACATCATTAAAACAAAGTGGGAGATTAAAAAATTTCTGATAGCTTTTATTAGAAAATACATTTAGACACTGTACCAAGCCTAAAGTTAAAGGACTAGGATAAGACCTGCCAAGTAAAAGAGCATACTTGAGTTCAGACATGATGGAGTTGAAGCCTTGGAGACATGACTTTGTGGTATTTTTAAGGTGACCCTGTGAAAGTTGCTGATATTTATCTCACTTCTGTTATCTCTAAAAAGATGATAGTTTTGTGTTTATTGAATCATTATGAAGTACTATTGTTTAATAAAGAAAATTTCCTGTGGTTTATTTCCAATTTCCTTTGGGCAATTTTATTGCTTTCTATTAATTCTCAAACAGGAGAAATATGAAATTATATATGGACAACATATTTTCAGAGTTGAAAAAAAAGAATCTTCTGACCACAAGCAAGTGTGTGTGTGTGTACATGTGTATAAATTTGATATTTGAAGTGTAGTTGTCCTTAATGGTATATGAAAGTTTGCAACTTGTCTTTTACTGATGGTTTTAGCCCCTGCTTATTTCAAGTAATAAAATGTATATTTGGAAAATCATGTGGTTTAACATTTAATCTAGTTTAGAAAAGGTCAGCTCTGTGTTCAAACATGTATATACATCATATTAAAAAATCTACCTGTCCCTTTGGCTTTATAGTGACAAAGTAAGAAATTTACAGATGTGTCTAATGATAAATATCTTTGCAAAATACTAATTAGGCCATTTGAATGGACTTTACTCAAAGGAACCCATTTGTAGGTAAGTCAGTTATTGATAGGAAAAAAAAATCATGCTTTCAATGTATCTTGGGTTCGATGTGAATTTTTATACATCAAGCATTCTTAATATGGGCTACATCACAGGCTGACATGTCAGTGAGAAAGTTCTTGCTATCATAGATGGGTGTTATAGTAGTGTCAGAAAAACTGGGATCCAGTTCTGTCTCTACAAATTACTGCATCTTTGACCTTTGGCAGGTCAATTACCCTCTCTTCACCTCAGCTTTGTTATCTGTAAAGTAAAATTGTAGACTATATCCTCAGAGGTCAGGATTAGTATTAAAAGGGAGTAATTGCAAAAAACAAGCTTAAGCTTGGTATAAGAAAAATCTTACTACTAGGCTTTAAGGTAATAGATTCTCCTTAACTATAGGTCTTCATGTAAATGCTATGTGACCGTGTCTCTAACATGTTTTAAATAGAATTATTTTTCAGCTATGACTTGGACTAGATAACCACTGAGATCCCTTACAATTGTGTCAAGTTTATTATTCTGTGAAATTTGTGATGCATTATATAAAAGTAATGGGAGTATTGGAGGAAAGTATTAACCAGTTGTGTCTACTACCACCTGATTGATTAACATTACTTTCTGACTGGTTGATGGAAATATAGGAGGCAAAACTCTAGTTAGAATATCTGCTTCTGACTGAAAGTACAAAATGTGAACTGAGACTTCAATTTGATCCTTTCCCAGGCTCTCTCCCTTAGTCTTGAATAGACCCAAGCACAGATATAAAGATTTTCATTCTAGAGAGGGAACGAATTTCTCTCAATTTTCTCTACTTTGTGCCAGGCATTTGGCAAAGCCCTGGGAATACAAAGAAAGGGGAAAAAAACAAAGAAGCAAATAGTTCTGGTTATCCCGGAGGAGTTCACAGTCTTATGGGAAAGCAACATGTAAACAACTGTAGAAGTAAGATGTAGGCATGATGAATTGGAGATCATTTCTGAGGGAAGGCATTAGATTAACAAGAACTGATCAAGGCCCCTTCATGCCAGTTGCCTTTGTGTTGTGTTTTCTGAGCACAGGTTAGAAACTTGATTTCCTGGGAATGAACTTTCCCATGAAAGCAACTAAAGTATTGTTGGAGTTCCTACAGAAACATGTGGCATAAAAATAGACATATTTTTGCATGCAGCCAGAATGGAAAGATCCTGAAAGTGGGTTTTCCCCATTTTGGGATGGGGAGACAAGCTCATGAATAATATAAAACTTGAGAGCTACCAAATTCAAGTATTTAGTCACCATGGGACTAAATTTTCTCAGAATCTATATGTCTGTCTATCTAAACACACACATATATGTATATACACCATATATACATATAAATATGTGTGTATATCATATATATAAAACATATATGTTTATATATGCATATATACTTATTTATTTTGGAGAAGGAAGTGAATTGCTCACCTGACACAGCATCTTGATGACTAGACCACATCATGGCAGAAAAGGGAAATGGGAGGAGGAGATACACCTTGCTATTACTATGTATTGAATAGTTAATATAGCTTCAATATGAAGTGAGTATCACTTATATTTAGTATGCCCAAAGTTATATTTACCTTTTATGTATAGTCAAATAGAGTATTCAAGTGTTTTATAAGTTTCCATTTCAGCATATGGATTTCCCCTAGTGAATAAGTTCCCATTTTATGCATATTCTGTAGGGCTAAATAAATGATGCCTTATAACTGATATGCATGTTGTACATTAAGCATGAATGTAAGAGTTTGGGGACCTCACTGTGCACATACTGAGAAACCTAAACACAGATTATATCTAAGTTTGAAGATTTCTTTGGACTAAAAATTCAGGCAGGAGGCAAAACGTTAAAGAGATATATTTACCTACTAAGGAATTGGTTAGGACACCAGGATGAAGCCCAGTCCATATGAACCCCAAACCTTAACAGGTTCTTGGGTCATAGGTTGCATAAATGTGAGCTATTATTTTAAAATCTGTAGAGAAGGAGGTAATGCAGCATAATGGACAAAGGACTTTTTTGGGAATTAGTAAGACTTTATTCAAATCCCAGAGATTTAATATTTCCAGGCCCCCATTCAGCTTTCTTTTTACTGATCTGCTTTGATGGTGAGAATATTTACCCTGGAATTTCTCTACACTGATGAAATCACATGTTTAAATCAGAGACATCCTCCATCAAAACAAAACCCTTCAGTATGATAACACTTCTTTCAAAGACAAAGTAAATCAATCATCGAATTGGCAGCTATATTAAATACTGATCATGTAAAACAGTACATTATTTGAAGATGACAATAAAATTGAATTGGAAGAAGTATTTTCCTCACCTGAAAGTTTGCTATGACAATGAGACCATGAGTTCAGTCCCTATAACTATCCTTCAAATAATGTTTTGTTGTATGCTTTTATCATACTTCTTGCTGATTGCTTTCTAAAGACAATGCCAAGTAATCAACAATTGATGCCATGACAGGTAAGCTGTAATATGTAAGAAATATCCAGTTCAACAAATATTTACTAAATGTAGTCTTTATGCAAGTCACTTAATATATTGAAAATACAGAGGCAAAATCAAGATGATGGAGTCATTCAAACTGTCCCAATATTCCCCTCTAATCTGCTTCAAAATAATGTATTCATTTGATTTCTGGAGCAGCAGAGTCAGCAAAAGGTCAGGGTTAGACATATTTTTAACCCAAGAGAAATTAAGAGGTTGGAAGGAAAGATCTGTGACACCAGGGTGGGTGCCAGCATAGAATATATGTGGCAAAATCAGTGGTGAAACTTGGAGGCAGCTGTGAGCACAATAGCAGCAGCTTTGGGAACTCTCAGGCAACAGACATTCCAGGACTGAGAGGAACACTAGTGCTTGTAGCTTCAGAGGAGCAGGGGAACTGCTCAGGCAGGTCAAGGGCTGAAAGAAAAACTATTGCTTATAGCTACAGAGAAACAAGGCCCCTTCCTGGGTAAAGACATGCAATGGAACAGTGATCGTACCTCTCTCATGATAACACCACTTTGGAGCTACTGGAAATTAGAAAACCTCCAGAACAAGTCCAGAAAAACATTGGTGAGGAAAAGCCCAAAGCTTGGGACAGTGCCACCCCACCCCCCAGCACTTCTTAAACTCGACTCACAGTTTAAGGAGCCCTGAAGGGTTCATGAGGGAAAACAGTTTAAGAAGCCCTGCCCTAGATGAGTAGAACCCAACTTTTACATAAAGTTCAAAGTCAAGAAAAGGCTAGAAAAATGAGCAAATAATAACAAACCTAACCATAAAAAGTTATTATGACGGCAAGAGATGATCAAGGCACAAAGAAGAAGAAACCCTGAAAACAGCTATAAATAAAACCTCTAAGAAAAAAGAACCTACAAATTGGACACAATCTCAGCAAGAATTCCTGGAAGAGTTAAAGAAAGATGAGTGATAAAGGAAAAACAATTGAAAAGAAATGAGAGTGGTGCAAGAAGATTTTGAAAAGATAATTAACAACTTGGTAAAGGTGCAAAAAATACTGAAGTAAATAACGGTTCAAAAGTCAGAACTGGCTGAATGATAAAAGAGGCACAAAATTATACATCCGAAAAGAACTCTTAGAAAACAGAATTAGCCAGATGGGAAAAGAGGCATAAAAGCTCTCTGAAGAAAATAATTCCTTAAAAATTAGAATTGGGCAAGCAGAAGCTTATTACTTCATGAGACATCAAGAAACAATAAAAGTTAAGTTAAAAAAATAGAAGAAAATGTGAAATTTCATAAGAAAAAACAACTTATACTGAAAGCAGATAAAGGAGATGTAATTTAAGAATTATTGAACTGTCAGAAAGCCATGATTTAAAAAAAAGTCTAAACTTTTGAAGAAAGTACAAAAAAATCTACCTTGACATCTTAGAATCAGAAACAGAAAGTAAAATAAAAATGAAAAGAATCTACTGCTTACCTTCTTAAAGAGATCCCAAAAGGAAAACTCCCAAGATTACAGCCAAATTCTTGAGCTCCCAGGTCAAGGAGAAAATATGGCAAGCATTCAGAAACAAATGATTCAAATATCATTGGGCCACAGACTGGATAACCCAATATTTGGCAGCTTACTCATTAAAGGTGTGGTGCCTTTGAATATGATAGTCTAGAAGGGAAAGGAGTTAGAATTGCAACCAATAATAATCCGCCCAGTAAAACTGAGTATAATCATCCTGGGGGAGAGAAAGGCCATTTTATAAAATAGAGGACTTCAAGCATTCCTGATTTAAACAAAACAAAACAGTTGAATGTAAAATCTGACATTCAAACACAAGTCTCAAGAGAAGTATAAAGTTAAACATGAAAGAGAAATCACAAGGGACTCGATAAAGTTAAACTGCATTCTTACAGGGAAAGATAACACTTAAGAATGTTATCATTTTAGGGAAGTTAGAAGTCTACATAGAGGGCATAAGAGTGAGTTGATTATATTGAAATCTTAAAAAAATGAAGAAGTAAGAAAGAACAATACATAGGAAGAAGGGTCCAAAAGAATGGCAAAAATTCTTAAATAAAAGAGATGCACTAGGAAGAGCTTTTACACTGAAGGAGAAAATGGGGAGGGTAGGTAATGCTTTACTCTCACTCTCCTTTGAATTGGTTCAAAAAGGGAAGAATACACACACACACACACACTCAGTTGGGTATAGAAATGTATCTTACTCAGCAGAAAAATAAGGGGAAGAGAAAAGGGAGGAGTAACAAGACAGATGGAAGATTAAGGGAGATGTAGTCTAAGTCAGAAGCAGAACAGACTTTTGAAGAGGTAAAAGAGAGAGAAAGATCAACAAAAGAAATTAGTATGGAGGAAAATGTAAAGTAATGATAACAATGAACATAAGTAAGATCACCCACAAAACAAATAAGTCACAGAACACATTAAAACTCAGAATCTAAAATATGTTTTTTATAAAAACTTTGGACATAGAAAGACATACACAGAGCACAAACAAGAGGCTGGAGTTTTTATTTTATTTCAGCTCAATAAAAAAGAAAGGGGTTACAGCCATGATCTTGGACAAAACAAAAGAAAAAATAGACTAAAACAAAAAAAAGATAATCAAGGAAACTACATTTTGCTAAAAGGTATCATAGACAATGAAATTATATCAATACTAAACATATATGCACGAAGTGACAGAATATGGACATACTTTAAGCACAAGCAAAACCAATGAAGCCAAAATTAAAAGGAAAGCAGTTAAGTGGGGAAAAAAATTACAAGAAATTTCTCTGATAAAGAACTCATTCTCAAATACATAGGGCACTGAGTCAAACTTATAAGAATAAGACTTGTTCTCCAATTGATAAATGATCAAAGGATATGAATAGACAATTTTCAGAAGAAATCAAAGCTATTCTATAGTCACATGAAAAAATGCTCTAAATCACTAATTGATTAAAGAAATGCAAATTAAACAACTCTGGGGTACCACCTAACACCTATCAGATTGACTAACATGACAGTAAAAATTACAAATGCTGCAGAGAATGTGAAAAAATAAGGACACTGATGTATTGGTAGAGTTGTTCAGTGATTCACTCAATCTTGAGAATAATTTAGAATTATACTGAAAGGGCTATAAAACTGTGCATACTCATTGACCTAGAAATGCTGCTATTAAGTCTGTGTGCCAAAGAGATTAAAGGATAAGGACCTATATGTGCAAAACTATTTATAACAACTTTGTGATGAAAAAGAAATAGAAATTGAAGGGATGCCTGTCAATTTGGGAATGGCTGAAAAAGTTGCTGTATATGATTGTAACGGAATAGTTTTCTGCTGTGAGAATTACTGGGCAGGATGGTTTCAGAACATCCTGGGAAGACTTAAATTAACTGATTACAGAATGAAGTCAGCAGAACCAGAAAATGGCTATATTATATAACAGCAATATTATGATGCTGGCCACCTCTAAAAGATTTAGCTACCCTGATAAATACAGTGATCCAAGACGATTCTGAAGGACTCACAATGAAAAATTCTTTCCATCTCCAGGGAGAGAACTGATGAATGCTGAATGAAAATTGAAGTATACTTGTCTTCACTCTTTATTTTGCTTGCCACTTTGTTTTCATAATATATTTAACATGGAAATGTTTTTGCATGGTTTTAAATGTATAATTAATGTATTGCTTGCTTTCTCAATGTGTGGGGAAGAGTCTGGAGAAGATTCGTAATACAATTTTTTTAAAAAAGCTAAAATAGATAATAAATTTTTAAAGAAAGAAAACATATCTTTCCAATTTGGAATTTTTTAAATAAAATCACTAACTTAGTCACATCTTTGACCCAGAGATTCTATTGCTAGAACATGGTGGTGTAACAGCATGAGCTTTCTAGAGTGCTCCTGCCAAGTCCAGCCAAACACCTGTAAAAAATGTTTCTAAACAAATTCTGGAGTCGCAGTACCCACAGAATGATGGAGTGAAGCAAATTTCCAGCCCAAGACAGCCTGGAAGGTCACCATAAAGGATCTATAGCTCCAGTATGGGAGCAGAGCACAGTCCAGTGAGGGCTGCTAGTGCACATAGAGGACCTGAGCAGGCCTTGGGGAGACTGAATCTCTCACACCTGTGGTGGTTTCCAGACTTCATGAACCCAAAACGCTGAGGATAAATTGGAAGGCCAATGGGAAAAATCTGTGGGACCAGTGTGGGAGAGTGGAGTGGTCTGGTCCTAGCCCCACAGCAGCTGAGGTGGGGAGGGCATGGAGGAACCAGCAGCCATAGAAGCAGCAGGGGCAACTACAGCCACTCTTTCTGGATCTCTAGGCCCATGGATTGTGGGGGGGGGGGGGTTGAACTGCTGATAGTATACCCCAGCCCCACTGGAAGCGGAGAACTACTTTGACAAAGTGCTCAAAAGTCAAGTAAATGCTTGGGGAAATGAGCAAAAACTGGAAAAAGAATCTTACTGGTGACAAGGAAGACCAAAGCATGCAAGCAGAAGAAAACCAAGTCAAAGCTCCTCCATCCAAAGCCTCAGAGATTCTATTGCTAAAAATATAACTGTCAAAATATTTATAGCAACACTTTTTAAGGCAACAAAGAAATAGAAGTAAACATATCTGTTGTTAGGGCAGTGGCTTAACAGATTGTGTTATATAAATTTCTTAGAATATTCCTATGCTCCAAGAAATGAAATAGGAAGAAAAATGTATATGAGTTTTCTCAGAATAAAACTACTAAACCAAGAAAATAATATACCATTGTAAATGGAAAGAAAAATCAGAAAATAATGGAAGGTAATTGTAAAGTATTGAAGGAAGATCTTGAACCCAAAGAGGAGAATTGAGTATGCATCTCACCCCATTCCTTTCCTAAGGTGCTAGAAAGCTTCACATATATAGAGTATCGTATTTATTGTCAGATTTTTTAAAAATGCATTGATATGTCTTATTGGTTTTGCTTTGTTTTTCTCATTTCTTTTTCTTTTGACCTTTTTATTACAAGGGATCATCTTTTGGAAAGGAGAAGGGGAACAATGTTAAGCTAAATTTAGGAGATATAACAAAATATGATAAAACTAGTTTTCAAAAAGAAAATACATATGGATAAGATCAACGTTCTTTTCTAAGACTTCTTGTGGCATTGCAAAATTGATGCCACAAAATGCAGGAAATTGAAAACTGTTACTCAGCCTGTCCTTTGTAGTACACAGACTGGATTAACACCAGCTCTCACCAGTGTAATGAACTGTATATCTTGCTGTGGTCACCACCACTACCTTTGTTATTTCAAGATAGGTTTCTCTAATGCTTTCTAATTAAATTCCCATTTGGAAGGCTCTCCAGGGCGTCTAGGTCATAAAGCTGCTCATTTGTAGTGAAATGGAGCATATGCAATACCAATACTGGTCCTTCCAGGACAGGCTTCTCATTTGCTTTTGACTAGAACTTAAGGTGTAGTACAATAGTATTATAACACATTTAATCATTGCCCAGATATAGTAATAAGATTAGGATTGCCCAGGGAGTAAGACTAGTCATGCACCCAAACAAAGCTGCATGTGCTTGGTAAAAGCCTGCAGGAGCAAAGTTAGTCTAGAAGGAAAGAATTTAGCCTTATTGCCAGCATAGCAGGGGGGTTACCCTATATTTATGCTTCAATGATCCCAGACTTCATGCCTCTAAGCACTCTCTCTGCTGATGTAGATCACAGCCCATACACACCTTAGTACTTTCATAAGCTACTGTAAACAAAACAATAAAGCATCTAGCGCTGAGGCTCTCAACTTATCTCAGTGAGTCCTTGGACACTCATCGACTCTCTTGTGGTAGTCATATTCAAAGACTTTCACCTTTAGAAGGACCTGTTAGAGAGCATGTTGTCATTGTTTATCTTTTGTTTACAGAAGCACCAGTGAGACCAGGACAGTGATGCTTTTACTTGCAAGTGAATTAGATTTAAGTGAGACAAGGCTGTGCAAAGTCATCAGTCACATTCCTTCGGTCTTCGGAGCCCAGTGGCAAGACATACATAGGTCAGGAAAACTGGCAATAGCCCCAGATGTGGTGCAAAAACTTAGACTTTTTATGATAATGTCTTCCCCAGGTCTCAGATTATCGGAGACACCACCCATTTAGTGACTAAAGGCTAGATAAGAATTGGGGCAAAAATTGGTCTAGTTTGCCTTCACAAAAGAATCAATCTGGGAGGGGAAGACCCTTAGAGTTTCTGGCCAGAAAAGAAACAATTGTTATGTAAACTCACTTTGAGCCATCAAAACCCAAATAGTTTGGAACAGAGTTTGTATTCCAAATTGTTTGGGACAGACAAAATCTTGCTAGATGAACTCCACTACATAATAAACCTTCAAAGAATTTCATTCATGGGATCATGAGATCACAGCTTTAAAGGAAGAAAGAAGGATTTATTCAGTTATCTATTTCGATCTCCACTCCTCCTCTTGTCTCTGTCCCCCTTCCTTCCCTCCATCTTTTTTCTTCCTTCCCTTTCCCAGTCTAGACGATGCCGTGGTGGAAACAGTCAAGGAGACCACAGAGCCCACTGAGGTGGACAATGGGTCAATGCTAGGACATGTTCTCCAAAATGGACATGTACCTGACGGGCGAGCTGACAGCCATCTGGGTAGACTATAAACTTCTGGAAAATATGAACAAACTGACTAGCCTGAAGTATCTAGAAATGAAAGATATTGCAGTAAACATAAGTAGAAACCTAAAGGATTTAAACAAGAAATATGCAGCCCTTCAGCCTTATCTGAATCAGATCATTTTAATTGAGGAGCAAGTAGCAGCTCTTGAGCAGGCAGCTTACAAGTTAGATGCATATTCAAAGAAACTAGAAGCAAAGTACAAAAAGTTAGAAAGGTAATGAAAGATTTCCATAGCACAAAGACTGCAAGAATGTTTTCTAAGAGCTGAAATAAGTGCGATGGAACTTGTCACTATGCTTCAGTTCCTAAAAGGAAGCAATGCTGCCAGTCCAAGGAGAATCCCAGGTCCCACTGCTGGTTGGATGTGTAACTCTAGTGACCCCCAATGTTTTCCTAACCTGGACCCCCTGAAACCCTATCTTACCATGTGCTTCATTGTGTGCCCTGGATCAAGGCTTAGAAATGAGGATCAACCCTGTGTAGAGCAGGCACAGATGAGAGGCTCTTGTCTCCCTGTCTCCCTAACCCCTTCATAAACTGTTCTTGATCTTAAATAATAAATGCTGGTTCATGACCCTAAAAACAAACAAGGTCTACAGAGGTAAAATTTCTTGCCTAAGGTCATTCAGGTAGTAGGTGGCATAGTTTGGACTAGAACAGGGGTCATTTGACTCCAAATTCCATATACTTTCCACAGAACCATGCTATCACACTTCACTTCCATGGTGGATGCTTTATTTGTGATGAAAGAAAAATTATTTTACTTGAATTTTAAGGGCTTTAAGGGCAAGTCTGACATTATTGTGGAAGAGGATTCCAAAACCTGTGATGAGAAGCTAATTATCTATAATATTTATTGCCAGCAAGTTAAGTAAAGTCAATTATTTCTTCCAGGAATCAGTAAAGGAGGACTTCTTCCTTGTTTCCAGATATATCTTTGAGGAACAAGCAGTGCTATTGGACAGGCAGTTTTGATAATAGAGCCATCATTAAGCTTTAAAAGAGAGATTTGGACAAGTAATTAAAGAAGTAAGATCTTTATTAAATGGTGGAGAAGAGAGAAAAGTATCTTTCAGAAAAAGCTCCCTACATCTGTGGGAAAGAAAACCTTGGGTTGGATAGCTTTTGTAAGCAAGAAATCAAAAGTGCATCAAGTCCACACTCTTATTTTCCAAATAAGGAAATCAAATCCAGGGAGGTCAAGCGAGGTGTGAAAAATCACACACATGGCAAGTATAAAAACCCTAATCTTCAAATAACAAGTTGATTTTTCTTCTGTATCGTGTAATCTTGCTATATATAATCTGACTTTCTCAGAAAGGAATACTTTCAACTGAGCGGCAAGATTATACAGTAGATTAAAAAGTCTTGAACTTTCTATCATTTACTAGCTGTGTGACCCTGGGTAAATTACTGACTTTCTCTGAGCTTCTGTTTATTCACCTATAAAATGGGAATAATATTAATCTCCTTCCTCCTTATTTCATAAAATTATTTTCTCGACCAAATGAGAAAATATTCGTGACATTTCTCTACAAAATGAAAAACACCATAGAAAGTATGTATATACATACACATATTCATTCATTTGTTGTTCATCATAATCAAAGAGGACAAAAATGACATCATGATGTTAGGGTCAATGTACAGTATATCTGACTGTGGCTGACCAAACCAGTATGACTTCAGAAAACTCTACCACAGGTTGGGCACACAGAGTCCATAGTAACATGTGGGAAGGAGGTGTCTCTAAATTTGTACATCTCATGTTTCTTACACATCTTCATAAACACACATGTATGTACACATACATAGTGCTGCATAAAATGTAATAAAACCTATGAATGTGAGATTATTATTGAGAAGGAAATTTGGTTTTAAAATATCACTGAAATTAAAGGTCTCATTTAAACTTCTATGGAAATAAACAGAGCACACACAGCATATGACATTGTATTGATGCAACATGAAAATAATGGCCAATGTGTTGAAATAAACAATCAATTCAATGATTCATTCTTCAAAATGGCTATTGGGGTGTTTTACAATAGAAAAAAAGTAGCCTGTAATTCCCAAATTGTTGGGCATGTGTATTTGTAGAAGAACCTAAACTTATTGTAAACATTAATGGTTATACATAAATCCACACATAATCAATAAATAGGAAAGGTTTGGCTACCAGTCCTTGGTATTGTTAAATGATTCAACAGAAAATGATAGGATTTTGTTAATGTAAATAACATTAAAGAAGAAGCATTGCTATCTACTTTGCTGCTTCACTCTAAGGATCATGGGACCTGTTGATCTGACTCACAGCTCAAACCTTCCATATGTATTGTCTGCCCATAATACTAATATGTCCTGAGCACAGACTATCATACTTTTGTACTTGTATCCCCCTGATTTGCACATAATAAGGGCTTAATAAATGTTTTATTCTTTCAATTATTTATTAAGTGCCCAATATATGCCAGATACTATGTTAAGTGCCTAAATACAAGTAAAACAACCCCTACTTTCAAGGAGCTTACATCTAAGTAGGTGACAACAATCTGTATAGGGTGGTGATGGAAAGGGAAGGGAACTTCCATCCATTTAGTTACAGGGATTGTGAGCAGAGCTAGAGGGCAGTAGATTGTCATATGTCTTTTCTTATAACAAGTTAGAATTGATTTAATTATTGATCCCAGTGCAAGAGATTGAAGAAGGATTTGGAAATGTTCACATGGTGCCAGAGCAAATGGCATGATGAGCACCCTAGTGTTCTAGTAGATGGCATCAGGAGGTGTGAGACACGGTCAAAGCCTAGTAGGTGCTTAGTAAGTATTGATTGCTTGATCGGTTAGAAATAGTGGATTAAGAATAGCTTAGCCCCAGGACAGAGTCCCAAAGCAGTGGATTAACTCTCATTTGGGGATATTCTTTTCTGTAGGTGGAATCAATAACATATTTCACTCAAATTTGTATTATTATTTTAAATGCATGTAAATGGTATTGTGATTTGTAAACCATATATTCAGTCAGAAGTATTATTGAATTCAGAATAGCTTTCTGTAGTCATGTTTCCTCAGTGGATATTAAATAGCACAAGTTCTATCATATGGAGGTATATGAATTTTGTGATATTGTAATAGTTACCTCATATGTCAAAGGTTAGGAAACACTGCTTTATTCAAGAAGTTTGACACTTCTTAAAATTTTTCAGCCTGTTAGTTTGCTATACCATCCTTAAGCACATTAGCTACTGCCTTTTGTGTGTCTATATTTCCCACAGTGCCAGGTTGATTGTGTGTGTGTGTGTGCATGCTTGTTATGTACACACACATCCAATACTTGTAGAATGTCTGACAAGATGGAATCAAAGTATCTGACCTAGTAGGCAGATCAGGTCATATCACATAATTGGAATTAGTAATGGTGATACTGTGGTAACACAACTTCTAATCACATTTTCCTCCAGAGAAAATTAAGTAGGCTTTGGAATCTGAACCCATTAGTTCAAATTCTTCCACACAAAATCTAAGGGGTCATCTAATCCAATGTATATGTCAACAAGAATGCATCTTCCCTCTTTTTTCTTCTCTTCTTCCCTGGGACTCCCATGAGAGGGAAGATGCTACCCAAGATAGAGCAATCCACTGTTGGTGAATTCTCATTGTTAGGACTGTCTTTCTTTTATCAAGTACCATTCAGCATCTCTGTAACTCCTAAATCTTGCTCCTAGTTCTTCCCTCTAGGACCAACCAAGACAAACTTAGTTTTCCATCCAAGTCAATGAGTGTTTATTAGGCACTTACCACTTGCAAGATCTATAATAAACTTAGAATACAAGGCAAAAAAAAATTCCCCTATTTTGCAGTAGCTTCTGTTTGCTTTAAATACATTATGACTGCTATCATGACCCTATTATTTATTGTTGTCTTGGAAACAAACATTCTGACTTCCTTCAGCTGATACTTTTTTGGCTTTAAGACATCCTGATTGCCATCTTCTAGATAGTCTCCAGTTTATCAATATCTTTGATAAACATGACACCCAGAAGTGAATAAAATCATCTAAGTAAGATATTCATATCTCATTCAGTTGGTTTTGGTCAGCAAAAATTATTTGTTCCAGGGCCTCAGACTATGGAAGACCTCAAAAAGCATTGTGCAAATCAAATAAGAGAAAGAGAGGAAAAATCTAGGAAGAAAAATGAGAGTGATGCAAGAAAATCATGAAAAATAAGTCAATAGCTTGCTAAAGGAGATTCCCCCCCCAAAATAACTGAAGATAATAACACCTTAAAAAACAGACTTCATTTTCAAAAGAGGACCATGATGTCAGAGAAATGATGATAGGACTTGCACTTGACTTTGCTTTGAGTGAGTGAGGATTGTGCAAGGTCACCAGCCTCACTTTGTCTTCCTGAGCCATGTGGATCCAGTGACCAGATATTCATTAGAATAACTGGAGACAGCCCAGGATGCAATGGGAGACCTTGGTCTTTTAGGTGAAGATCTTTTCAGGTGCTCACTTAAAGTGAGGTAATGTCCATTCATAAGCATTTTTTAAAAAGTAATCAGGGCCCCTTTAAGAGAAAAAGAAAAACTAGAAAATAAATAGATAAATCACACTGGGAGGGGCAGGAGTTTCAGGCTTATTGTTTCAAAGAGACACCACTACTATTTTTTTTTTTTTAACAAAAACCAGACTAACCCAAATGGCAAAAGAGTTCCAAAAAGCCTCAAAATTCAGAATTGATTGAATGGAAAAGGATATAGAAAAAGCTCACAGAAAAAAATAATTCCTTAAAAATTAGGAGCAAATTGAAGTTTATGACTTTATAAGAAATCAAGTTGTGTTACCATTACTAAGTGTAATTATGTGATATGACCTGACCTGATCAAGAAACAATAAAACAAGAACAAGAGAATGAAAAAAAAATTAGAAGACAATGTGAAATTTCTCACTAAAAAAAAATCCACACTGACCTGGAAAACAGATCCAGGAGAGATAATGCAAAAATTATTGGACTACCTGAAAGCCATGATCATAAAAAAGCCTAGATAACATCTTTCAAGAATACTGTCCTGATATTCTAGAACTAGAGGGGAAAATAGAAATTGAAAGAATCCCCAGACCACTTCCTGAAAGACATCCCCAGAGGAAAACTCCTAGAAATATTATAGCAAATACCAGAAATCCCAGCTCAAGGAGAAATTATTATAAGCAGCCGGAAAGAAACAATTCAAGTACTGGGGAAGCACAATCAGGATAATACAAGATTTAGCAGCTTCTACTTTAAGGAATCAGATGGCTTGGAACATAATATTCTGAAGATTAAAGGACCCAGGACTGAAACCAAGAATCACTTACCCAGCAAAACTGAATATACTCCTTCAGGGGAAAAAACTGAACATTAAATGAAATAGAGGACTTTCAAGCATTCTTGATCAAAAGACCAGAGAAGACTAGAAAATTTGATTTTCAAATACAGGAATCAAGAGAAACATGAAAAGGTGAATAGGAAAGAGAAATCATAAGGGACTTTTTCAAGTTGAATTGTTTACATTCCTACATGGAAAGATGATATTTGTAACTCATGAGATCTCAATATTAGGGTAGTTGGAGGGAATATGTGTGTGTATCTATTATATTTATCTCTATATCTATACAGAGGGCACAAGGTGATTTGAATATGAAGGGATGATATCTAAAAAATGAAATTAAGGAGTTAGAGAGAGGAATGTACAGGGAGAAAGAGAAAGGGAAATGTAGAGTGGGGTAAATTATTTCACATAAAAGAAGCAAGGAAAAACTTTTTCAGTGGAGAAGAAGGTGGAGGTGAGAGGGAATGAGAGAACTTTACCCTCATCAGATTTGACTTAAGGAGGGAATAAAATACACTGAAATGGATATGGAAATCTATCTTATCCTACAGAAAAGTAGGAGGGAAGAGGATAAGAGAGAGGCATATTTGGGGAGGGGGTGTTTTAGGAGGGACAGGATCAAAGGAGAAAATAAAATAAATGGGGGGGCATGGGATAAGATGGAAGGAAATATAGTCTTTCACAGAATGTTTGTTGTAGGAATGTTTTGCATAACTACACATGCATAACCTATATTGAACAGCTTGCCTTCTCAATGAGATTGGATGGGGAGGGAGGAAGGGATAGAAGTTGAAACTCAAAGTTATAAAAATGAATATTAAAAATGCTTTTAGGGACTAGTTTAATTCCTGTCCTTTGAATGCGTTTCCAGTCATCTGTAGCTGCTAAGGTCTCAGAAGGTCGCAAGACTGTGGGGGTCCCCAACCAGGAAGGATGAACGTTGCCTTCTGGAAGGTGCTGTGTCTGAGGAAAGATGCCTTTTCACTAGTAAGGTTTCATCTGAGAGGAAAGAATCCCAGATGTTCTACAGGAAGCATTTTAGTGAGCATCAGCCAGCCCTAGAAGTCCAAGCTCACCCATGACATCGGTAAGTACAAGCACCTGGTCATTCCAGCTGAGCCCAAGAAGAAAATAGGGAAGAGTGAGATGAAGTCAATTTCCCATGGGACAGATTACACTCATGGTGTGTTAAATGTTCACCTGACAGCTTATGACATGACCTTGATGGAGAACTATGCCAAGTATGTTCACAAGCTTTGCAACAACTACTTCATTAAAGTGGAGGAAAGCTATGCTCTGCCCACCAAGACCATGGAAGTATTGCAGAGACGGGAGTAAAGCAACAAGATGTTCTTAGATGCAGCCCTTACCACTCATGAATGAGTGGTGCAGATCAGCAATTGGAGTTCCATGTTTGCAGCAATTTTCTTGGAAATTCTTCAAAGCAGTTTGCCAGAAGGAGTCAATCTGTCAGTAAGGGAGCACACTGAGGAGGTTACAAAGGAAGGTTCAAAGCTTGACCAGAACTGGAAGAATTATAGGCCAAAATGACTAAAAGATGGTGGACATGTTTGAAGAAGCTGCTGCATAAATGGATCTCTGCTGAGTTACAAGATACAAATAGTGAATGTGGACTCTTCAGCTTCTGTTCCCTCAGCCAGAGAGCCACCAGTTTCCTTCACTAATTGTGTATACTGTTCGTAAATAAAACTTTTTACTTTGGGCCAGTGAAAAATAAAATAAAATAAATACTTTTATATAGAACTTGGAAATAAGAAATATAGGCAATGGGATACTGAAATCTATCTTGCTCTACAGGAAAATAGAAGGGGAAAGAGACAAAAGAAAGGGGGTGATAGAAGGAAGGGCAGATTGGGAGAAAGAAATTAAAGTGAATGTTGTCTTGGCATGAGGGAGGGGAGAGATGGGAAGAAAATTTAGACCTCAAAATCTTGTGGAAGTGAATGTTGAAAACTAAAACAAACAAACAAAAAAAAACTAAGGAAAAATATTTCTTCCATTGCCTCTTTCAAAATGTTCAAAAGTATATAACTGTACCTCCCTTTCCTACTCACCCTCACCTCCTCACCAGGCTTTTCTTTTCATTAGCACCACTAATTTTAAGAATATTTCAGTAAAACAATATGGTTGCTGGACAATTAGTTGCAATGCTCCCCTGAAAAGTTCTCAAAATTATATATACTCCAGGTTAGGAAACCAGATCCAGATATTATCTTGTCAGAGTGCATCAGGACAATTTTATTTCACCCTCTGTATATTATTCCTCCACAATACCCTGAAATCATATTAGGTTTTTTGTTTTACCATATTATACTATTGACTTGCTCTCCAGTAAGATGCCCAGATCTTTTTCACATGTCATTTGTCATTCCCACCTTCCATCATGTACTTGTGAAGCAGATTTCTTGAACCTCTTAGATCAGCTATTTGTGCCCACACAAACACACAGGCAGTGCTATACTAGAAAAAGTTAGTGACTAGTCATGTTTATCTAAGAAGCACAGAAAATATTTTAAATGTTGATCTTTAAAAAAAGAGAGATTCTAAACAAGGATTATGTTTACAAAATATTTTGGTTCAACTAAAAGAACCAGATGCCAAATAGGTCTTCAAAAGTACTCAAAAGACTGAGAAATGGTGGGAGGGTAGAGTAGGAGGGATTAGAAAGGAGTTGTGACAGACTTCACAGTATGAGAAATAAATCTAAACTGTTTATATGTGGTAAATTATATACGGATCAAAGAAAATTTTTTGCTTACATGTTCAAAGTAAAATTCATAATTAGGTCGATACATACCTGAAACCTTTTCCTGGACACATTAACATAAGGAAAACTAGAACATTAAGTCGTCTGAAGTAGGTGCTGTGTGTGTATGTGTGTGTGTGTGTGTGTGTTTTAAAGGTACTCTATTTTGTATTTATGTGCAATTTATGCTAACTTCACCACCAGCTTCCTATGAGGAGGTGAGATGACTATGAGGAAGAAAGTTGAGGACACTGAAGTAAGAAACTGAGGTCAAATAAACCATGTGAGAAGATGAATGAGCAAGCACAAGGGATGCTGGACAGGGGCCCAACAATGTTTTTGCCAGTATTTCTAAAATTTTCTATTTGATCTTATCTTGACTTTCATAATTCACACTATCAGCTGTACATATAGCTTTCACATATCTATAAGAAAATGAAATTAATTTAAGGTAAAATTTCTGAGTTCTCATTCATTTATCCACTCCCCCCCATGTTAGTCTGAGAGAATAAAATGACCCTTTTTCTTACTAAGCTCAGTCCCTTCCCACTACCATTGATTGATTACATCTTCTCTTGACTCATTTAGGTCCTTGTTTCAAAAAGGATCTCCCACCAATTCATTTTCATTCTATCCCTTGTTTCTTTTCTTCCCTCCATATGAAAAGGTTCAGCTCTGTTACATCCTTATGAAAGACATACACACATACATCCTTTCCTTGAAATTATTACCATGTCTCTCCATCCCTTAACCGTAAAACTTCAATAATGGACAATACCTATTTGCTTCCTCCAGTTCTTTCCTGATCACTCATTGCTCATATACCAGCACTCTAGTCCGCATTTCTACTTCTCACCTGAATGTACTTCCCAAGGTTGCCAGTCATTTTAAAATTACCAAATTCAATGACATTTTCTTAGCCACCATCAACCTTGTTGTTTCTCTAGAACTGATTAATGCTGACAACTCCTTTCTTCACACTTGATACTCCCTTGGTTTATGTGAAACTGCTCTCTTCTGGTTCTTCTATGTGATCTTTCATCACTACCCTTCACTGCTTCATTGTCTTCCTTGACATACCTACCTAAGGACTGGTATACATTAAAGCTCTGTCTTCAAACCTCATCTTCATCTGTCTTTTTCCTCTTTAGTTTCATCTGTTCTCAATGATTTTTTTTATTATTATCTCTCTTCAGATGACTCCCATATCCTTCTTGATCTCTTCCCTACACTCCAGTCCTCCATTACCAGTGACCTGATGAGCATATCTATGTGAATTTCTCCCACACACATCGAAGTTGTCAGATTCCAAACTGAGCATGTCATATTTTGCCCCAAACCTAGTCTTCTACCCAGATTCCTTATATCTGTTGAATGATAGACTATCCTTCCAGTCGTTGGAATTTAAACCTTCAGAATCATATGCAACTCTTTCCTATAACTCACTACTTATATTAAATCATTTTGTGAAATGCTTTTAATTCTACCTCCACTACAACATTTCCTCCATTTATCTTCTCTAATTTATTCATACAGTCACCACCTTGTCACCACTTCTCACTTGTACTATTGTAATAACCTCCTAATTGATTTACTTGCCTCCAGTCTCTTCCTTCTTCACTCATCCATGTAACTTGTCGAATTAATCTTCCTAATGGGTAACTGTGACAGCCCCTTTCCTAAAAAATCTTTTGTGGTTCCCTTTTGAACATAGGATGAAATGCAGATTCCTTAAGCTGTTAATTAAGAGGTCCTACAATCTAGCTATTACCTATATTTCTAGCTTTATTTAACCATAACAGTCTTTTTATACAATCTGTACTCAAGTCAAACTGACTGGTTAGTTCCCTACTCTTATCCTTCACTTTCTTCCCCCCATGTAGATTCTCTCACATTCCTAAAAGATACTCTTTACACATCTCCACTATGTTGAAATCCTTCTTCTCCTAAAAGTTAAGCTCAGGCACCACTTTCTGTATTCCACCCCTTCCCCCATCTAATTAAAATGATTTCTTATGCCTATTTTCATAGAATTTTGTCAGTAGTGTTTCTTCACCATAATACTTTCACTTTTTTGTTCGTTAAGTCCTTGAATTCAAGGACTTGTTATTTTCCCACCTTTATAACCCTCTGGATCTAGCACAGTGCTTGGAACAGAGTAGGCTTTGAAAGAGTTTTGTTGAATTGAATGAGGGCATAAAGTCAAGATAAACCCAGTCAAAGAGTCAATCACATAATAATGATGATGGTTTGAAAGCCCAACATTTTTGTAGTACTTTGCAGTTGAAGTATTTTCCCATATTACATGTGTTCTACCTCAGTACAAATGAATAGCTTTATGACCTAGACTTTATGACCTAGACTCTCTTGAGAGCCTTCAAATGGAGATTTAATTAGAAAGCATTAGAGAGGCATATCCTGAAATAACAAAGGTAGTGGTGGTGACCACAGCAAGATACACAGTTCATTTCACTGGTGAGAGCTGGTGTTAATCCACTCTGTGCACCACACATACACACACACACACACACACACACACACACAGACACAGTCATTTGAATATGTATGATGTTTACTCTGTGCACCTCACAGGTTTGCTTTAAGACAAACACTTGAAAAAATTGAAAAACTATATTAATATGAATTAATGTAAAATAAGTGCTTTAAATGATATTTACCCTGTCATTAGTTGGGATTCTAGATCACAAAGGCCTATATTTGTACTGAAGTCAAACACATGTATTACTGTTGACCTTTCCAAGATAATGCTCCATGCAGGTGTCTCTGGGAAGAAATTAAATGATGCCAAACACATTTCAGTAGGTATCAAGAATCAGCAAGACAGAGGAAATTAAAACTGCCAGGCTGTCTATGTTACCTTGAAATATTCTCTTCTTGGAACTAGAACAGAGAAACACCTGAGACTCTTTAAAATTGATAGTTTGTATTCACAAAACTGGTGTAGTAGGATGGCATGGATTTGAAGTCAGAGGACTTGGGTTTGAATACCAGTCATGCCTCCTGCTATCTATGAAACCTTGGGAAAGTGGATTTCTCAAGACTTCAGTTACCTCCCTTGGAAAAAGAGGAGGAAATGAAATAAAGATGATGGAGAAAGAAAAATAGGGACTTGCCTAAACTCTCCATCAAACCTTTCCAAATACCTTTAAATAATGACTCTAACCAAATTCTAGAATGTTAGAACCCACAAAATGATGGAGCTAAACAAATTTCCAGCCCAGTATAACTAAGAAAGTCTGCAGGAAAGGTCAGTTACACCAAGGTGAGAAAGGAGTGCAATCCACAGCAGGTCACACTAGTACAGACCAGCCCCAGCAAACCAGGAGCAAGTCTCAAAGTGACTGAGTTAGTTACAGCAGTGGAAGTTTACAGACCACTCAGCCCAGAGATGGTAAGGGGATGAGATAACATGTTAGAAGGAGATTTAAAGGAGTCTCATCGCTGGCAGGGGCAGGACTCTGTTTCATTGCCTCTGTTGGATTCACAGGATTCCTGTGATTCACAGTCCTGGGTCTTAGTTCCAGTGTGAGAAAGAATACTAGACCATCAGAGATTGTAGCAGCAGGGGAGCAGGGACCTTGGTCAGAGTTCCAGGGTTGAAAAGAGTGCTTGTGGTCACTCACAAACCAGAGCACAGTACAGGAGAGTAATAAACACATTTCTCCCTAAAAAATACTACTTTGGAAGAGCCAAAAACTTACAGGTTTCCAGAATTAATTTTGAAAAATCACAAACTTGAGACAGTGCCCCCTTCATTAGAGTAGTGAAGAGCCTCACTTTAGCAGAGAGTTAAAAGTCAAGAAATCAGCAGGAAAATGATCAAATAGAAAAAATGCTGGCCATAGAAAGTTACTATAGTGATAAGGAAGATCAAAAAATACACTCAAAATAAGACATCAAAGTCAAAATCCCATAATTCTAAGCCTCTAAGAAAAATGTGAATTTGTCTCAGGACATGGAAGAACTCAAAAAGAATTTTAAAAACCAGGTAAGAGAGGTAAAGAAAAATTGGGAAGAAAAATGAGAATGATGCAAGAATATCATGAAAAAAAGGAGTCAACGGCTTGGTAAAGTAGATACACACAAAAATACTGAAGAAAATAACATCTTAAAAAACAGAATAGCCCAAATGGTAAACAAGACACAAGAATCAATGAAGAGAAGTATGCCTAGAAAAGCAGAGTTGGACGAATGGAAATAGATATACAAAAATTGACTGAAGAGAACTCCTTAAAAAGCAGATTTAATCAAATGGAAAAGGAAATACAGAAGCATTGAAGATAATAATTCCTTAAAAGTTAGAACTGGATATGTAGAAGCTCATGACTTTATGAGTCATCAACAAACACACAAAATGAAAAGAATAAAAAAAATAAGACAATGTGAATTATCTCATTGGAGAAATAACTAACTTGGAAAATAGAGGCAAAATTTAAGAATTACTGGACTACCGGAAAGGGAGAGGCATGACCAGCAAAAGAGCATAGACATCATATTTCAGGAAATTATCAAGGAAAACTGCCCTGCTATTCTACAGCTAGAAGGTAAAATAGAAATGGAAAGAACTATGGAGGCAGAATGCAGAATGAAGCCGATTATTTTCTCTTTTGTTATGTTTTGTTTTGTTTTTCTCTTGGTTTCTCTCATTCCTTTTGATTCTTCTATGCAACGTGACTAGTGTGAAAATATATTTAATAGGAATGTATGTAGAGAGCCCATAAAGATTACACACTATCTTGGGGAGAGAGGGGGCAAAAATTTGGAACTTATGGAAGTGATTGTTGAAAAGTGAAAAAAAATTAATAAATTTTTGGGAAAAAGAAATGGAAAGATTTCACTGATCACCTCCTGAAAGAGACGCCAAAACTCCCAGGAATATCATGGCCAAATTTCATACCTCTTAGAGTAAGAGAAAAGACAGCAAGCAGCCAGAATGAAATAATTCACGTGTCATGGAGTCAGTCAGAATAACACAAGATTTAGCCACTTATACATTAAAGGATCAGAGGGCTAGGAAAATGATATTCAAGAGGGTAAACTAGCTAGGACGACAACTTAGAATCACCTACCCAGGAAAATGAATATAATCCTTATGGGGAAAAAGGACATTCATTTAAATAGAAGTCTTTCAAATATTCCAGATGACAAAATCAGAACTGAATAGCAAATTTGACTTTCAAATTCAAGACACAAAAGAAGCATAAAAAGACAAATATGAAAAAGAAATCAAAGGGACTTAATAAGGTTAAACTCCTTCTATTCTTACATGGGAAAAAATGATATTTATGACTCCTAGAACCTTTGTCATTATTAGGGCAGTTAGAAGGAATATACATAGAAAGAAATCAGAATATGATGTTATGATTTTGTTAAAAAAATAAAGGATGAAAAAGAAGAATGCACTTGGAGAAGAGGAAAGGGAGAGGTAGAATGATATAAATTTTCTGATATAAAAGAGGCTTGAAAAAGATTTCATAGTAGAAGGGAATATTGGGGGAAGTGGGAGAGGAGCACATGAACATTACTCTTATTGGAATTGGCTCAAAGAGAGATTAGTATATACACTCATTTCATTGTAGAAATGTATCTTACCATACAGGAAAGCAGAAAGAGAATGGGATAAAGAAGGGGGTAGGGGAGAGGAGCTGATAGAAGTAGGGCAGTTTGGGGTAGGGAAAAGTCATAAGGAAAACCCTTTAGAGAATGGACTGGGTGAAAGGAGGAGGAGGAGAGAGAGAGAGAATAAGGAGATGGAGGGAAATATGTAGTTAGTAATCATTACTATGGAAAAAAATTACAGTGAGTAAAATTTATGGAAATGAGAGTCATCCGTCAATTGATAAAATATCATATGTCAAATATATGAAAAGGCAGCTTTCAAAGTAATCAAAGCCATCTATTGTCATATGAAGAAAATGATCTAAATCACTATTGATGACAGAAAAGCAAATTAAAACAACTCTGAGCTATTATTTCATACCTGTCAGATTGGTTAATGCGACAGAAAAGGAAAATGACAGATATTGGAAGGTATGAGGGAAAATTAAAACACTAATATACTACTGGTGAAGTTGTATACCAATTCAACCACTATGGAGAGCAATTTGGAATTGTGCTGAAATGGCTATAAAACCATGTATATCATTTGACCAAGTCATGCCCACTATTAGGTCTATGTCCCAAAGAGATAAAAAAAAGGGGGAAAGGACATGTGTATACTATATAGCAGCAGCTCTTTGGCAAATAATTAGAAACTGAGGGGATGCCCATCAATTGGGGAATGGCTGAACAAGATGTTGCATATGATTGTAATAGAATACTGTTTGTACTTTAAAAAATGATGAGTTGAATGCTCTCAGAAAAAGAAAAACCAAAAGCATAGAAACACTTGTATGAACTGATGCAAAATGAATTGAACAGAGTGAGGAGAACATTATGTACATTAACAGCAATATTGTATTATGACCTACTATGAATAATTTAGCTATTTTTAGCAATACAATGATCCAAGATAATTCTGTAGGATTTATGATGAAAGGCACTTCCCATCTCCAGAGAAAGAACTGGTAGAGCCTGAATGTAGATCAGAGACAATTTTTCTTGGATTTTTTTGTCTATGTTTTCTTTTACAGAATGACTAACGTGGAAATGTGTTTTGTGTGACTATACATGTATAATTAAGTCAAGTGGCTTACCTTCTCTATGTCAGGGAGAGAGAAAGAGGAATAGAAGTTGGAACTCAATTTGAAAAAAATAAAGAATGTTAAAATTGTAATTTTACCTGTAATTGAGAAAATCAAATATTAAATAATAAAGAGGAGGCAGAATTAAATGACTTTTGAGTTTCTTTAGAGCTTTCAATCTTTGAGCCAGTGAAACTTAATAAAATGAAATACACTGAAATCCATGATACTAGATAATAACAAAGGTACAAGAGGACCTAAGGAATTTCAGCTTTTCTGCTTTTAAGCCTCTATATACAAAGACTCACTAAAGAACTAAGAAAGGAGAATTTAAGGAAATATTAAAAATCACTCATTTTAGAAAGATGAAAAATAATGCCAACCTTTTGTTGCAGAAACTGACTACGTGTCCAGTAAGAGTTATGAGGGATAATTGAGAGAAGGATAATTTATTAAGCACTTACTAAGAGCAAGGCACTGTGGTAAGTATTGGGGTTACAAATATAAGTAATCAGCAGTCACTGTACTCACAGAGCTTGTAAAAAATGTCCTAAAAGTCTTAATGTAATTTATAGCTTTAAAAGCTTAATTACAGCCTGTATTCTAAGGAAAGAAGATAGTCCAGAAAGGGGAAATGGAAGGAAAGAGGGTAGGTGGAAAATGTGCTCAGGGGTGAGGCAACTGGTAAGGAACAGAAGAAGAGTCAATAAACATTTATTAAGCCCCTACTATATGCCAGGCACTGGGCTAAGCATTAGGGATACAGAGACAAGTAATAGTCCCTTCCCTCAAGGAGCCATTAATCCAGTGGGAAACAGCTCATAAGAAGAAGCTGAAAAGCTGGAGGAAGAGGAAAGATGAAGTCTTGCAGCTGGGTAGAAAATGATCTGAGGAGGTATGAGTTATGGAGTTGTTTCATTTCGCAGAATGATGAGTTTCTAGAGATCATGTAAGTCCGGGAGAGCAGCCTAGTGGGAAATGAGAGAGGTGAATTCAGTGGGGGCTTTCCTTAAATGTTGGAGGATCTGGGAGGATTTCTTTAAAGTCCACACTCCAACCTCTCTAATAAGAAGGGAAGTGGGGGGTCCCAGGACAAGAAGTCCCGAGAGAGGAGTCATGAGTGAAGTGAGGCATAGCTAGAACACCTCCTGAAATAGTCATCCTGGCAGGCAGTTCATCTACCAGGGGAACACACCTTAAGTCCTGGATTTCTTAAGAGTAAGAGACGAGCAGGTGAAATAAAGAAGGGGAAGAAGATACAGTCTCTCAGTTGTCATATATGGCTGCAATTCATGCAGTGTCAAGGTCACCTAAAAATTAAAGTTGTTGGCTACCCGAAGGGCAATAGATAGGTACTTGGCAAGTATGAGTATATTGTAGCATAACAAAAGTCATACAGTAAAATTAGTATAAAGATTATCACCTGAGAGCCATTTTGTTTATTTCAGGACAAAGAAAATAGAAATCAGAAAATGACCTTGAGATTCAGGCTCATCTAGGCATGCATATATTTTCATTGCTATGTATTATGGGTAATTTTTGAACTGGGCAGATAATTACCAGTAAGCATTTTCTTCCTCCAATGGAAATCAGGCCCTTCCCTCAACTTATAGTCTTGAAGAATTACCCTGGGCAATTTAATTAACTTGACCCGGGTCATCCAGACAGTATGTCAGAAGCAGTTCTTAAGCCCAGATTTTCCATACTCTAAACCCAGTTTTCTCTTTGCTACACCACACTAACTCTCATGGATAAATATTATGAGTAAATAAAAATGATGAAAAAAGACAATTCAGTAGTAGCTAGTAAGTGACAGAATAGGACTTCAGTTCTGGTATTAGTTTCAGTCTTCAATTCCTAGTCATGGTTCATTAGCTGTGTGACCTTGAACAAGTCACACCTCTAGAGGTTGGTTTACACAGCTATAAAATAAAAGGGTTTGGCTACTTGATCTGAAATACTTTCTAAGTGTAGATTTCTGCTAAAGAAAGACCTCCAGAGAAAAAAAGCTATGCCAGAGTTCAGCTTACTTTAACTTTTATACCTTCTTTTAGCAAACTGTTCAGAGAATTTTTAGTTATATAACCTATGATGAGAGTTCCATGAGGTATTGGGAAGGTTGAAGTACAGATGCAAAGTAGCAAAGGTCAAATGTGTAAACCAGTCGGATTAACTGAGATAAGGTAGAGGAGAAAGAACTGTCAGTTTGGTGGTTATTGCTGTGCCCTTGGGTTGAAGAAATATACAAAAAAAAACCCCACACCAAAACTGTGATAGGCTCATATCTGCCTCCAACAAACAGTTCAACAAAAAAAAATTTAAAACATCAAAGTACCTAAAGAGAGTGGATGTCAGGTCAACAAAGAAATCAGGTGGAGGTAATAGAATGAATCTGAGCCACATTCCTGCACCAAGGAGGTGCCCATCGAGAAAATTAAATGAGTGGAGATCAGCACAGATTACAATTGACTGAAAACCCTCTACTTACATTTCATTAGGAAGCTTGAACATTGAAAGAGAGGAATGCAGAAAGGTAGAAGATTCAGGGTGCTTTGTGTAAAAAAAAAACAAAAAACAGAAATGTAAAGGAGAGGAAATACTAGGTTTGCTTGAAAGATCCCTGGAGGTTGTAATCAAGGCATCAGGAAAGAAAATTAAGTCAAACTTTCAAAGCAGATAAAGCTATTAAAATGTGTAGCTGATGTGCTACCTGGTATCGTAATCACTGGTATTCTAGCCAGTAGATAAATTCAAGTAACTCAAATGAACTTCCCCAGATTTTTTATAAGACCTCAATGCCATTTGCAGCATTGATGATACTGGATACTAGGGAGAAAAGTTTATTCTCCAGATATAAATTAGTTTGAGGAGGAAGTTCACTCTGAACCTTGATGAAGTAGAATTAAGACAGACTGGTTAAAAGTAGATTGGTCAGAGTTCTGCCATGCAGGAAATTATCTTGGGAGGGGATGCAGAGGGAGGCACATCAAATTTCAGTTTTATTACCAACAAATTTATAGCATTTCATTTGATTTATAAATCAATAAAATTACTCTCTTTAAAGAAAAAAAATACTGTTTAAGATGAAAAGCCAAAAACTCATTAAAATTCATGATGATTAGCATGCTAGATACCACACATTTCCTATCCCTCTATTTAGCCTCATTTGCTCTTTTGCCATGAATGGAAAAATAAAACATTGTGTATTTCTGCGAATTAATACTAGCCAAGACAGTCTACTCTAATTAGAGGCTGTAACAGAAACATTTTTCTGTTTCCATGCCCTGACTGCCTGAATGGACCATGCCACTTGGGAAAATGCTTCTTAGTCTTTGTAAGTCAAGAGTAACCAGAGACAGTAGCAGTGGCAGCAAAAAAGCAGTGACAGCATCAACTGCCACTCTGTGTGACTGTCAAAGTCTCAGACACTGCCCAGAAGCTCACATATTGCTCAAGGAATATCCTGTCCCAAATAGCTGAGCCCATATCCAAAGGCTGAAGGTCCCTAGGGGTTCATTAGAATACTGTAGACAGGCCAGAATTCCCACAGGCTGGGATGTCTTGAGGCAGAAGGTGTCCTTTCCATGTGGTGACTATACTTATGTGCTGACTGTGGTAATAGCAGATTTATGCTATTTTTTAGACTTAAAGGATTATAGATTCAGAACTGGAAGGGACCTTAGCATCCCTTTATTCCAACCCTCTCATTTTAAAGATAAGACATCTAAGGCATAGAGGTGAACTAGCTTATTCCAAGACACCTACAGAGTAAGCAAGAGAAATGGGGCTTGAACACCAGATTTTTAAACTCCAAATTCATTTAATTTTCCTACTATACCACATTTAGTTTCAGTCTTTTCTGCTTAACTGGCAAATAGCTCAAGAGACTAAAACTAAGGAAACTGTAGGTAGACAGAGAAAAAAGTGTGGCAATAGGGAAAGAGGCAGTTGGTCCTGAATGAGTACTGAGTAACCAGTTATTGTAATTAGTTATTTTAAACCTGAGGGGATATAGTGAGCCTTAAGCCTTCCCTACCCATGGTTTCCTCTTTTTTAGCTTTGAAAAGATTATTTTTGATGAAAAGTTGAATTAAAACAATCACTTCAAGCCCCCAGTTAGGAAGATTACTCACATTTAGGCAGAGTTTAAACCTCTGCCTAAATGTATATTTATATCTATTTCCAGTTAACCCCTAGATTCTTTGTGATTGATTAAAAAATTAGTTTATTAGAAATGTTTAGATACCAAAACAGCAGATTATATTACAGTGTCTGGATAGATAGAAACATAAAAGGGGAGGTGAAGAATCAGTCATTTCTCAGGACTTCCCTACAACAAGGTCTTCTGCTCTGAGATCTCTAGAGAGCAATGACACACCTTAGGGCCACTTTTACTCCTCAGGGTTTTTGGCTCACCACTAATACCTAGATTGCAGCTAATTTGATGCTTTATATAGGACTCATAGAACCTAGACTATTGAAATAACATCTTTGCTGTCCCTGCCTCAGTTCTCCTCCATTTCGAGCTCATTCTCCACTCAGTCCTCAAATGCATCTTCCCAAAGCACAGGTTTGATGAGGTCAGGGCCCATTTCCCTTACCCAAATTCAGTAAACTCCAGTCACTCCCTATTTCCTCAGAGAATCAAATTATAATATATTTCACTCAAAGCCTTTTGTAGCCTGGCCCCTTCCTACTTGTCCAGTCTTTTCCTACCTTACTCCCCTGCAAAATTGTGTGTGATCACTGTGTGATCCAGTGACATTTGTCTCTTACTTGTTCCTACTGCAAGGATACCTTATTGCTAAAGTCTGGGAACTTTGGTAGTGCTATATACCCATAATTTTCTCCCTTCCCAACTCTGTCTCCTGGCTTCAAGTTCTGGTCAATTTCTACAAGAAGCCTTGCCTGATCCCCTTTCATGCTAGTGTTTTCCCTCTGTGAAGCCCTTCCCTAATGCTAGAGGTTATTTCCAATTTATCCAGACTTAGCTTATTACACATAATAGTTTGCCTGTTATCTCCTCCAATAGTCAGTGAGATCCTTGAGAGAAGGGAAGATTTTTTTGTCTTTCTTTGTGTCCTCAGTAATGAGCACAGGTTCTACTATGCAGTAGATGCTTAATAAGTGTTTACAGCTGATCATTGACTTGATGAAATTCCTCAGTCAATTGAAACACATTTCTTCTATGATATCATTTACTTTATCAAATGACTTTCAAATTCCCCCCCCCTTTTTTTTGCATTGTTTACTCTAAGTCTTAGGGGTAAGATTAATGGGCATCTTATTTAAATGGGAGTGAGGGTTTAGTAAACCTGTTACCTCACCCTTAAAAGTACATTGTCCCTCAGGGTTGATTGTATTCTAACCATACTTCTAAACTCTGTATGATTCTTCTCTTATATTTTCTTTTTAAAAAAAGATTTTTTTTCGGTCAATAAGCATTAATATCCTTTCCCATCCACCTCACTTCCCCCAAGTCAGAAAAAAAAGAAAATCTCATACTAAATATGCAGTCAAGGAAAACAAATTCCCACAAATTGTCCAATTATTAAAATAGATATCTCATTGTAGGCCCTGAGTCTTTAATTCCTGTTTTTCCATAAGTCTTCCAAAGAGGATACACTCAAAGTAACAGCATCTTTCTCCAACTCTTTTGATAACCTAAGGGCAACAAGTGTGCTCTGCAAGTAAGCAAGGATGAACTCTTTGTTCTTGCACCTGGAAACTCCTATTAATAGAAATCATCTAGCTGTCAGTTATATGTAGTTTTAAAATAGGAATACAAATTACTGGTGAGGTAGGTCTCCTGCGGAAACCATCAGTTATGATAGAAAAAGAAATTAGTTTTAGGGTTTCCCCAGCGGAAAGTAAAACTAGGTAAAATTGTATTTAAGGGGAAATAGAAAAAAAAACCCAAACCAAAAACATGAGCCTAATTTTGTGCCATCTCTCTAACAACAGCTTTCATTTCACATCTAGTGGATGCCATACTTTGATCAAGTAGGGCAGTGCAGCCTAGAACTTGAGACCAAAATTAAGAATATAATTTCTCTAACCTAGATCAGATTAGATAAAGAGGTAACTCATTCATTCCAGATGGAAAAGTACAGGCAGAGAATTGAAGCAATAGACCCGGTACAAAGCAAAGCCCTAAAATGTGGAAGTGTACTCAGGATAAACCAATCAAGTAAGGAAGTGCCAGTCTTTATGAGTAAAACTCAAAGGAATCCATATAGCTTCAGTCTAATTAGCTGTCTATTTGGGAGCCTTTGCATTCTAGAGTTAACATTTGGAGATTATCAATAATAATGTAAGCCGGAAAGAGCTGGCTAGTCACACATACTTATAATGACTCTTTCCTACTCACCAGGGAGGAGATTAATGTGGACAGAAATAGGCAAAACTACTGGTGAATTCATAAATGTAATTACAAGGCATGGAAGAAATTTTACGAATCTAGGTATGAATTTATAATCTAATGTGATACGTTTATGGATACCTCAGACTGGTGTATTTATAAAGGATTCCTGGGTAGCTTGTGCTGACTACTGAAGAATGCAATGTTGCATTGAGTTCATTGGGTCATTGAGATTAGCATACTGATAATGCACTTCCAGTTTGTCCTATAATTAGGACAGTGACCAGGATCCATTGGTGACTTAGACTTCTAATAGGCACACGTGCTCTACTTCAGTCCTCTGTTTCTGCATCAATAATTTATAGTAAGGTACATCTGTTGAGCATGAAATATGTCTTTGCCTTAACTCTCTAGCCAAATCAGATCAATAATTAATAAAAGATAATCTGTAACCTTGGAATCCCAAATATGCTATGTAAGTGCTATGTTGAAATAAAGAGAGAGTGGTATTGAAACAGAAGAGCTGGGGAATGAAAACTTGCAAACAAATGTGCTTCCAACTCTAACCAGGGCAGAATGTGATCTTACCAACACATGCCAGTATTTATTGCTTAAGAACTTCCACCATATTGTTGACATCCTGCTTGTGCACTACCCTGGTGTTATTTCCAGCGTCTTTTTCTTAAGAGTAGGATAAAAGAGAGCAAGGGCAACACTCAGAAGTAGATGCAGGGATAAATATGAGTTTTTGCATACTTTTGCTAGGCCAAACTACACAGGCTCATTGATCTTGGTGGATTGATCTCCTGATATTCCTTCCCTCATATTTTATGCTCCATTTAAACTGAACTGCACTCTCACTGTTAAATCTCTTCTGTATTCCAACAATTGTACTTTTCTTCACATTCTCCATAAAACCTGGAATATCTTTCCCACTCCATTTACCCTAGAATTCCCATCCATCTAAAACTCATCAGAAGAGCTCCCTTTGCTGTCAAACCTCTCATTGCCACCACTTCTGTCTGTTAATTACCCACTCCTGTTCCCTACTTCAGGTAGCATTTGATTTTAATTGTGCTTTAATGAACTTATTGCTTAAAGTAAACAAATAAATATTTGTTTGAAGCAAAAAGATGAAGTATAGAGATATTATGGGAATGAACAGAGCACTGGACTTGGAGCTAGGCAAACTCATTAAAAAAAGCTTGTTAGCTATACAGTTTTTGGCAAGTCACTTAACAGAGGATAATTTAAACTCTTCAGGACAACTAGGTAGTTCAGGATAGAGTGCTGGATTTGGAGTCAGGAGGACTCATCTTTGAGTTCAAATCTAGCCTCAGACACTTACTAGCTGTGTGGCCCTGGATGGGTCATTTGACTCTATTTACTTCAGTTCTTCATCTGCAAAATGAGTGGGAGAAAGAAATGCATCTTCAGTATCTTTGCCAAGAAAACCCCAAATGGAGTCATAAAGAGTCATCCATGATTGAAACAAATGAATGATAACAGCAGTAGCAACAACAACTTAAGTCCAGAGAGCTGAGACTCAGTTCTCTCATCTGAAAAAATGAGAATTATCGCAGCACCTACTTTATAGCATTGTTGTATCAATTAGGATCATGCTTTGAAAATCTTAAAGTGCTATATAAATGTGAGCTGTTTTTGTAATTACTGCATTTTTATATTAGCTTTTATTAGATTACAGTTTCCTTCAGGGCAGCAATCTTGCTGTTTTTAAATTTTGCATCTTTCACCAGTGCCTTGTGTAGTGTTTGCACAGAGTAAACAGAATTTTTCTAAGATATATTAGTTGAATTTGTTGAATCTGAATTCCACATGCTTTAGATATAGACATATTTGGTGGAGAAACGTGCAGCTTTAAGTTGTATAGCAATTAAAACCATTCAATTCCATTTGTTTTAATTCTACATACACAGAGCAAGCTTTTGATCTTAAAGTATCCCACTAGGAAAGGAAAGTACTGGCTATCTTAAATATCCAGTGTTCTAGCTAGTTTTATAATATTACTTTCAGGTGTAAATTATTCTTCTGTAAGTTTAAAGGTGTGCCATACTGCCCTAGGATAAACTATTTGAGCTTCAGACCTGAGAAAATAGACCTGTACTAAATCTTTGAAATGTATGAGATTCTCTAAGATGTGGACTCAAAAAGCCTGTCTGCCCTAGTCACTGTTAAGTATACTCAGGTATCCTGGTCACATGGGAATCTATGGCCTCATTTGTGCTGGGTTCCAAATTGTTAACAGCTGTATTTTTTTCACCTCTGCAGTTGTTTCTACTGAAGTTACTTACTGTTCTTTTATTGACTTCCTGTATACAAGTATGAGGGGCCAAAATTAAGAACATATCTTCAAAAGAAAGGCAAGACACTCAATGATTTGGTCAGTCAAATTGCTTTCATTTGCTTTGATAAATATATGCACTCAGTTACTTTGCTCAATTTAATCAACAGAGAGGAAGAAAAGTCATTTCTCTGATTGCCACACTACCCAATGGAACTCATGTAAGTTCCTAGAGATATACAAAGGGGTACCCAGTGCACCATTTCACTTAATGCAGTCTTACCATGTTCAGGATAGGAGAAACAATGGTATTGTTGACCAAGAATAGTCAAAAAGTAAAGACTACAGGGACTTAGAAAGAGCAGGTGGCTATGGATAGTAATGACAGGGACCTTTCTAGTGCGGTCCCTATTGAGGTTGAAATCAGTTTACTGTAGGTTCTAGGAAGTTGGAAGCTCACAGTGGGGTTTCTTCTCAAAACTGGGGCTATTGCCAAGTCAGGCTATCTTGGATCTGCTTTTACTGGTTGTAGACTCCATCTAGATCAGAGCTTCTTAAACTTTTTCCTAGATGACTCCTCAATCTTGGGCTGTGGGGTCATGACCCACTGTTTAAGAAGGACTGAATTCTAGACAACTTGGGCTCATTGTGGCCCATTTTTATTGCTGACTTCCCCTTCAGCATTCATAGATTAAATATCTACAAAGTACAGGACACTCTGATAGATCTTGGGGATACAATGACAAAGATGCCACACTTCCTGCCTCTGAGGAGCTAATAACTGAATAAGTGAAATAAACCATGTATCTCTCTTGCTACCATCATTGCCTGTATTGTTTTCCTAGCTCCCTTTACTTTCCTTTTGATAAATACATGTCTTACCATATTTTTCTGATACCATGTTTTAAATTTTTTCTCATTAACTTTTCATCATCCTTTCTTGCAACTTTCCCTTTCTGTTGATGACACCTCCATTTGCGTAGTCTTCAAAGCTTATAATCTCACATTCTTTTTCACTTTTTCCTTCCTCCTAATCCTTCTCATCCAATCATTGCCAAGTCCTGCAAATTCTAATGTTATAGCTTTTTCCACTGTCCTTCTCCTCTAGTCACACCTCTCTTGTTCAGCATCTATCACCTATTACCTGAACTACTGTGAAAAAGGGTGATTATTAGTCACCTGACTGTAGTCCTTCTGTTCTCCAAATCATCCTTCTCATAGCTGGGAAATTATTTTTCCTCACACATTTTTTTCTTTATCACATTATTCCCTATCTCCAAAACATCCTATGGCTCCATAATGCCCCTGCTCAAGCATACAGTGATGTATCATTGTATCCTTTCTTTCAGTGCCTTGCAATTAAAAACTTTTTATTGATTAAAAGATATGCCCAGCTTGTCCTCTATGCTAGTGCCTTCCCTCTGAGATAATTTCCCATACATGCTACATCTATCTTATCTATACATAGTTGTTTACAAGTTCTCTCTCTCCCCTCCCTTCACACTTTACAATGTAAGCTCCTTAGGGTCTGGGATCCTTTTACCTTTCTTTGTATTGCCAGTAGTTAGCACAGATCCTGGCATGTAAGTAAGTGTTTAATAAATACTTATTGACTTATGAGATTTTATGCTTTGAATGGCCAAGGGATAATGTTTTATTCTCTTTTGTACCTTCACCCCAGAACCTTATACAGTATTATCTAAAATAGGTACTCAATACATGTATAGAAGGAGTTGTTGAATATCAAAATTGGAAAGGTCCTTGGAGGTCACCTGGATTAACCCCACCCAAGCCATGAATACTATTTTCAAAATCTTTGGCATGTCATTATTCCAGATTGTTTTAAGTTTTCCAGTTATGGGGAGGAGGTGGTTCTCCGAACTCCATGAGGCAGTCCAAGACAATTTTTAAAAGTGTTAATTATTACAAAACCTTTTCTCATGATGAATTGAAATCTAAATACTTATCATTCCTACCCACTTGGCTCTAATTTGGATTCTCAACTCTCATGTACTAGGACAACAGCTTGGTGATTGAAATCTTTACTACCAATTTCTTTAGTTCTTACCCTGGAACCAATGAGAACAAGTCTAATCCATTTCCTACATCACAACTGTCCACATAGTTGGTGATGAGGGTGAGCACTAGATGATGAGTTGATGAAGAGGGAAAGCAGTAGAATGAAGAAGTGTTGGAAAAGCATCCTGTAGAAGGTGAGATTTTTAGATGGGATTTGTAGGAAGCCAGGGAAGCTAGGAAGGATTTGTTGATACTGTTCATCCTTCCTTCTCCAAGAGGACCAGTGACATCATGAGAATGATCTCTTACTTTGCACATGAAACGGATGTAAGTGAGGCAGAGCTGAACAGCCTCACTTCTTCCTCCAGAATCATTTGAGTTGAGTGACTAGGAGGGGGAGATGAATGAAGAAAGCATTGTAGGCATGGAGGAGAGCCAGTAAAAATGTTTCAAGCCAAGAGATGGAATGTGTGAATGGATCAAAGAATATGCCAGGGTGGGCTAAAAGTGTGAAAATATTGAAAGGTTAGGAGGGGGCTATGTTATAAGAGCTTTCTCATGCCCACAAAGGTAATAAGTGTTAGAGATGGGACATGAATACAGTTATTCCTAACTGTAAGTCCAGCAATCTCTGCATGGTCATATTGAACAACATCTAAACAAAATGATAAAGAGTTCCTGTAGAGAAGTTAATTATCTGATGAATTAAAGTGAATGAGGAAGCTAGATTTACAGCAAAGTTCACTTTATATTGAGGATAACCAAGGTTTTAAAAAAAATCTTAAATTGAAAAAAGTATTTCAGATAATACACGAAATGCTATTTTAGAGACCCACTTATGTACTAATTGAGAGATAGCATTGTCTTGATTTTGTTGCCTGCTTCGCATGTTTTTAGAAGGATGAATAATATATTGTTATGTAAATTATGTGACTCAAACATCTCTTAAAATGTTCTAATTTTTGGGTTAGTGCTAAAGACTTTTCTCGAGCATCCTGTTACTTCTATATAATTTCAGAAAAAATTGCTGTAGAAAAATCTTTCCCTTGGAAATTTAGTTTAGAAGCTTGACAAGCACACTCATGTACAGACGTAGATGAAAGGAAGCTTAGATTTCACTTAGTCTACCTCCTCATTTTACAGATGAGGAAACTGACTCCCAGAGAGATTAAGTGACTTGTCCTAGGTTAAATTTGCCTTACCTACTTAGGAGCATTTGTCAGAAGATAGAAATTAAATAAGCATAGTATCTCCTTAGAAGATCTACATTCCAGGCAGGGACATAAAGTACACCTGCCCTGGGTTGTGAACTTCCCTAACCTAGTGAGGCTAATTTCCACATAATTTAGATCCAAGTGAAATGATGCATAACTCATTAAAAATTTAACCAAAAAAAAAAAGGTCTTGTGTAGCCTGAAGGATGATATTCGACAAGGATACCTAAGGTACTCTCAGTTGATTCAGTTGAATACATCTTCCTTGCCTCTTCTTATGGGAATCCAATAACCAACCACCCAAAAGTAGCTAGATCTCCCTATGTTTTGTTTTATTTTTTAACTCAGGTGTCTAGTTACTGATACCAAGGGCACAGGCCTTTAGTTCCCTGAATAAATTTAGCTTCAAGGATGCTTTCAATAACTTTCAAGGAAAAGAACTAGGGTGTGTGGCATATATACAAGAGATGTTTTTATGTTGTATATACAAGAGATGTTTTTACGCTGAATCTTTCCTGACCTTCCAGTCAAGAAGACCTGAGATCAAAACCATCCTGAGACATTTACTTTTCCTGAGAACCTGAGCAAGTCACTCAACCTCTTGGCCTCAGTTTCCTCAAATAGTAAAATGAGGATAATAACAGTATCTACTTCATAATACTTGCAAAGTCAGTGCTATATATAAGTATTCATTCTCTTCTCCTCCCAACCTGCTCCCCACCCCCCCTGTGGGAGCAGAAGGAAGAACACAACCTGGTCACCTACCCTAAATTTCCATAAACTTGACTGGAATTCCAGCTGACTAAGTCTTAAGGTGGTGAGGCCCCCAGGGATCACTTCAAAAGAGATATGGATACTATCTCTTAGTTGCTGCTTAATAGCCAGTAAAAATCTTTATTTCTTCCTCCTGTAATTATAGGGCTGAAATTCACTCATCTTCAATACACTTTAATTTGTGAGCTTACAGAGCAATATTGTGTCTATAAATATAGACCTTCCTTTGATTTTATTCACATGAAATCATTGTGCATCTTCTCCTCCTATAGTCTGAAAGGCTAGGTCCCTTTGTTAAGAAGCCCTTCTTTGTTTTGCAAGGTCAAAAAGATCAGTATTGAAGGTTTTGCCATTCTTACTTATGAGCTAATCCTTCCCTAGGCTGCTTCTCTGTTTCTGAGCATTGCACCTTGTGTTACTAAATGCCAAGGAAACTCCAGAATCAAGGTGTAGAACACCATATCGTTATTTTGAGGAGAGCAAGAGACGATTGAATGCAAGGTTTGAGGAAGGAATAAAGAGGAATTGGAATGGCCTCTTCTAGTTTGCTCATGATGATGTTGACAGAAACAGTGCCCTAAGAGTTAAAACAATATTGACTGACTTTGTGAAGCCCTTGGTACCCTAGAGTCTCCCCTTACCACAACTTCCCCTTATCTTGGATCATAGGATTCCCTGTGCCCACCCCTCATTCTGGGGAATGGGATTTCCTTATCTTATGACATTCATAGTTCTCACCCTGTACCTTTATCTTGCAAGAGTTACCCTAGATCTTCAACCCCCGTAAGAAAACCCTAAAATCATTCTATATAAGCCTGGCCCCTTTGCATACCTTTGCCTTTTGTTTAGCTTTCTTGCTAAACCTCAGGTCCCTGTGCTTTTGCCTCAATAAAGCTCCCTTTGGCTACAGAGAAGGTCTGGGTGGTCTGGCATATAGAGCATTCCACATCTATAGTCCCCCACTTCTGAACAGAAATGAGAAATAGGGAGGAGACTTACTACATATCTTCTTCGTAATTATACTTTGTCATTATGTTTTTACATTATTTATTTTGACTTTATGTTGTAATTCTTTTTATTTTGTTGTAGTCATTGTATATATTGTTTTCCTAAGTCTGCTTACTTCATTTGGATCCCTAGTTTATATAACTCTTCCCATCCTTTTCTCTGTTTGTCAGACTAATCATTTCTTGTAGCACAGGAATATTCTGTTACATTTATGAATAAAAAAAGGCATTCAGTTAGATTTCCTAGCGTGACATTCAGCATTCTCTTCCTGCACTGGGAATGTTGAAGACAGAGATGGGAGAGCTGGTTCAAAATGTGAATGAATTCACTTAGACATTCTCTGTAGCCATGAAGCTTTGTTGACGCAAAAGCAGCTAAACAAAGGCAATGATATAGGAAAAAGATCAGGCTTATATAGGATGATTTTAGGGTTTCCTTATGGGAGTTGGAGATCTGGAGTAAGTCTTGGAAGATAAAGAAATCTTGTGAGATAAAAGCATAGAGTGAGGACTATGAATCTCACAAGATAAGGAAATCCCATTCACCAGGATGAGGGGTGGGGACAGGGAATCTTATGGTCCAGGATAAGGGGAAGTTGTGATAAAGGGAGAATTTAGGGCACCAAGTTCTTCACAAAGTCCATCAATATTATTTTAACTCTTAGAGCACTGTTTCTATCCACATGAGGAGGAACTGAGTCTACTGCAAGCTTAGAAAATGGGTTGTATAAGTGGGAAGGGATGGATTTCTTTGTGGTCTCAGGAGTTTTTAAAACCTTGGTCAAGGCAGAGGTATACTAAACTGCAGCTGGAGTATCCGTGTTTTGTGCCATATGAGTTGTGATGAAAAAGGAAAATCTTGCAGATATTTTGCAGTATGAGTTGAGAGATGAGTCTGAGAATTGCAGATATGAATCTGCAGCCAGTATTCTGCTCTCTAGCATATAGAACTGTGATGATATTAGAATATTAGGTGTTGGAATGGACTGACATTGATCCCAAGGATCAACAACTGACAGATATGTAAGGTCTTTAAAGGGTTTACTAACTTGCCCCCATGTGTATAGTTAATAGCCACTTTCTACTTGCTTTTCTCTAGTTTTTTGTGACTTTTCTATTTCCTGATTTTGTCTCCTATAAACTATTACAAGGTATAAGTGATCTGTGACTCATATATGCTAATTAATTGTTTGTAGAAGAGGAATGCATTGGAGGATACAAGTGACTATCTTTGTAAACATAGGGATAAATGAATAAGGGTTTAAATATCTGTCCATACTACTTGTTTTTTTCTAATCCTAGATGGGGACTGAGTCTATTGAGCGGAAAACCAAATCTTATAAGGCTGATTTTATTAGTGAAGATCAGAGAAAAATGAATCATCTGACGGGATCATGCATCCATTGGTGAAACAGATTCAGTTGGCCTTGAGCATAAGTGTTTAGGTAAGGTTCAGGTCTCTGACCTATGATCTGAGTAGAGGCATAGACCATTGGAACTTTGTGCCTCTTGAACCAACAAGTGGGAGACAGAAAAGCCCTTTTATTCCCTTTCATTTTCATCAAAATGTCCAGATATGGCCTGGCAGCAATAATGGCTAATTACATAGCTTATTTAACTACTTCCCAATTAGTGGTCATTTACTTTGATTCTAACTCTTTTCTATTTAAAAAAACCAGTGCTGTCCTACATATTTCAATCATGCTTTCTACAGCTTTGGTTCTTTTAGATGGTGGTAGTGAATTTTGAAGGCAAAACTGTTTTGAACCCTCCGGATAAATCTGATTTGAAATAGTAGTATCAGATTGATCTCACATCTGTTTGCATGTTCAAGGTTGAAAAATTTAGAACTTCATCTGGTGGAATAGCATGAATCCCCTCTTTAATCTTCTGAAGGAACATTGTGAGACCTTGGGGTGGAATCTGTATTTGTTTCCAGTGGCTCAAAATGCTGTTTGAATAGAAATTAAAGTGAATTGATCTCAGGAACCACAATATGACAACAATCTTTTGTCTCAATCAAGTAGTTTGACCTGTAAAATATTAGTGACAGTTATGCCATGCTTTAGATAAATCAACTGTTTTTTTTTAATCATTGAATGTAAGGTGGTCTTAGAAGAAGTAGGAATAAGCAAAAGTAGGTTGGAGGGATGCTCTATTTTTTAGCTTGGATTATTTTTCCTTGATCTGTAGGTATTGAGGTGCTAGAGTTGTAAATAGGTAAGGTTATTTGCTTTTCACAGTTAAGAAACTGAGAATTGATATTTCTAAGGAGTGTGCAGAGCCTAAATTACAATGGATTTTGGATTGGAGTATCACATTCTTCTTTCTTGCAGTTTAGTAATTTTCAGTCTTGTCTGACTCTTTGTGACACTATTTCAGGTCTTGGCAAAGATACTAGAGTGGTTTTCCATTTCTTTTCTTGCTCATTTTACAGGATGCTTGCATTTATCCTTCATTTTCAAAGAAGACCATGACATCAGAGAAATGATGACATAACTTGCACTTGACTTTGCTTTGAGTGAGGGAGGATTGTACAAGGTCACCAGTCTCACTTTCTCCTCCTGAGTCATCTGGATCTATTGACTAGATATTCATCAGGATGACTGGAGATGGCCTAGGATGCAATGGGAGACCTTGGCCTCTTTAGCCTTAGGCCTACTCTGGTAGTCACTTAGGGTGAGGTACAGCCCATACAGTGAATAGGCCTGTTTAAGAAGTATTCAGGGGATGACACCTTTAATGAGCAAAAGAAAAAAATAACTAAACCAAGTTGAGAGGAAAAGAGCAACAGTTACTGTTGTTAATTACTCTTAAGCCAGAAGTGTCCAGAAAGCAGCCCCTAAGTTGAAATTTGGGCAGGGGCCCAATCTGTGGGTTTTAGAGTGCAGTAGGTTTAAGGTTTCAGGTTTAAGGCTTAAGATCAGGAAAGAACAGGACAGAAGACGAGAGGATAAGACAGGAGAGGATAGGAGAGCAAAGCCATCTAGCCAAGAAGCTCCAAGTTAACTAGGCATGTCTGGCCATCCAAATTTACATTATTTTGGAGAGGAGAAGGAAGGGGAGCGGGAGACAGATGGGAGAGGATGAGCTGAGTTCTCCAGTTAGCTGGGTCCCCATTCAGGCAGCTCAATCTACTCATAGGTTGTGTTTGTCCCTTGTTTTCGAAGAAGACCATGACATCAGAGAAATGATGACATGACTTGCACTTGACTTTGTTTTGAGTGACAGGTTCACACAGCTAATAAGTATCTGAAGTCAGATTTGAAGTCAGTTACTCCTGATCCAAAGCCAGTACTCTGTCTACTGCAAAATAGCTGCCTTGCACTTTTTGACTCTTCCCAATAAATCCAGAATTTTAAAAAATAAAATGTGCCCCAATCATGTTCTTATTTAAGTGAATCTACATTTCTTACACCTTAATCCTATAACTTCCTCCCCTCTAAAACAAACTTCTAAACAAGCCTTCTAAAGCTAACAAAAAACCCTCCAAATTTATGAAATGAATACATATAACCTACTGTTTTATTTAGTTTTTGCCACCACAGTTTAGGGATCCATTGCAACTGTAGATTAAAAAAAAAGAAAATTAAAAGTATCTCCCTAAAAAAAATGGCAATCTTTAATAGTTCTCTTCTAGATAAGTAAAGCAATAACACTTCCCAACTCAATCCTCCTCTGACTTCTAAAATGTTTTGTTGTCAATGGTGATAAATCCCCAAAGTATGAGTCATTCTAATGATGATTTCCAGTTGGCATATTCATTTCCTTCTTCCTAGCAGAAATGCTTCCTTATGGAGTATATGCAATTCCGCTACATTAGCATATTGGGAAGACAGTATTGATCATGTGTAAATGACATTCCCATGAGAATGTAAATCAAGTCAGTCATTGATAGCTGACTTCTAAACTACATACATTCCTTCCACTCAGAGAAGGACGTGGTCACTGACCTTTTATAGTTTGCCACAGGGAATCAACACTCCCTGATTATTCAGTTCAAGACTCACAATAATGCCATCTTGTGTATTCAGTGATGAATATTTTGGTTGTAGGTTTTAAAAATGCATTGAATCATCATTTATGCATTTACATGTTCTTGAACATTTCTTGAGGAGATTCAAAAACTGGTATCCTTCAATACCTAATAAAATTAATGCTTTCATAAAGCTCGTATAAGTAAGAGCCCTAATCCTCACATTAGAGACTAAGCATGCTGTATCAAGCTTTTCCCACATGTAGTTATTTTAGTAACTCTGGTCATATCTACATTTGTGTAATAATAAACAGAATTCTAATAGGATTTTATCATAAATATTTTTAGAAGAATATTAGCCAGTATCTAAAAGAGTTGTAGCAGGGTGAAGCTAGAAAGACCTGCTTTGTAAAATTCCTGCTTTTATCCAAGGTAAGTCCTTCAATGCATCAGTACTTTAAGCAACTCAAATAAGACTATGAGAAAGTATTGACCTCCTTTGGTAAAAGAAGCTTCCTCATTCAAGAGAGATCTACACCATTAAAATCACAAGTCTAGTTCCTATCTCCATTGCCCACTTATACAATAATGGCAATTATTGACATTTATGTATCACTTTAAGATTTGCAAATTGACTTTCAGAATTCCTATGAAGTTATAAAGTAAGTATTCATCTACATTTTACCCATTAGGAAAATGAGACTTAGCGAGGTCAGGTAAATTTTCCATAGCCACACAATTAATAATTGTCAACGTTAGTACTGAAAACTCATGCTTTCTAAATTCTCATTTGTTTTGGACTATGCCTGATTCAGACCAATCATCTGATAGTTTAATTCAATTATTGGAATGAAATGAGACACAGGTATTTTTCAGAAGTTAACTAAGTGTGGTTTACTTAGTCATAACAGGAAAGGATATTTAATAAGCCCTTTTCAGCCTTGTTCCCTCTTTCCTTTCCAGTCTTCTCATACCTTACTCCCTAATATATACTCTTCTATCCCGTGACACTGGCCTCCTGGATGTTTCATGAATAAGACATGCCATCTTTCACCTCTGGGCTTTCTATCTGGCTGTCCCCATACCTGGAATGCTCTCTCTCCTTTTGTCTACTTACTGATCTCTCTGGCTTCCTTTAAATCTCAACTAAAATCTACATGAAGTCTTCCCCAAACCGTTCCCTCTGTTAATTATTTCCTATTTGTTCTGTAGCTTGCTTTGTATGTATTAGTTGGCATCTTGTCTCTCTTGTTCAGCCAATTTCCTAGTACTACTTAGACACTGAGTGTCTCCTGGTCCATCAAGCAGGATGACTCTTTTCCTGGAAATACACTGGGAGAAAGAAATAATGAAAATTTGCCCAAATAAAGGTATCTGAAAGATTGTCTCTCTTCTGTGAGATCTGAGTAGATACTTTTACCTCTCAATTGTTGGAGGGTATATACAAGTTTAAGAGTGAACCTGATAACAATGGAGAAAATGTTGTCTGGGTCTGGAAGATTTGGGTTCAAGTCCCACTTACGACTCGCATTCATGGCACTTAGGCTCTCAGTGCTCCTGGAAACTTTCAAAGACTGCACATTTCAGAATAATTGCCTGTCTCAATGGAAAAGAAAGTTTGAGCAAAGTTCCCAAGGAAAGTGCATAACATAGTAAGCACTTAATAAATGTTTCCTCCCTTTCTTTCTTTGTAATAACAGTAAAGTAAAATAAAATAAAAGCAATAGTCTTGCTTAATCTCATGTATGTCTTGTTACCATCTCTCTCTTTTATGGATTCTACATTATTCTCCTAGACCTGAGGAGGAGAGAACCTAATCTCCATCAGCAGAGCTTCTCAGGATGATTTTATTTTCCCTAAGCTTCATACTTTTTTGAATTTCCATGCAAAAGTTTTTCTCCTCTTCCATTTCCCTATCCTCCTTTTTTACCCCCTCTCTCCAATTTGGGATTTAATGCTTCAGAAACTAGATAGGATAATACAATTGAACCAAAATGTATTAAATGCTCAATTTGGGTTGAGGGGACTCTGTTAACCTCTAGAAATTTGTCTCTTCTTTCCTCCAGTAAATGCAAAAGGCAAAAATGTTACTTTAACAAATTCAGGCAGAAAATACCTTAACAAATAATGTCTCAAACAGAACTATCTCATGGGTACCTGACATTTGGTTCTCCGACTGGGTTAGAAACTTTAACGTCATTTATATATTCCAATATATTTAGATTCATATGTTCCTCCTGAGTCCCAAACCCATAATTATCAATGTTCATATCAGTTTTATGGGTGTCTGCAGGCTTCTATTATGCTAATTTTATTGAGCACTATATTTGTTGTTCATTTAGAGAGAACCACCTTAGCATGGGAAATTAAGAAAGTCGGGCAACTCTGAGTCCAAGGATGCTTTGTTCAGCTCTGAAGGTATTGTGTCAATCTCAGTCCAATAATACCTGAAAACACTGAGAAATGTCCAGGCTGGGTTTCAAATTCCAGAGTGGATGCTCTGTATTTTAAGACCTAACACTTCACCCCTCCTTCAAAGAGAGATGGGCTTGTCTAATTAAGTAACTGTCTCAACAGCCCACAGCAGTCCAGAAAGTAATTGAAAGTGACTGTACAGGTATTCACATATTTAAAAAAAAACAAAACCTATCGAAATATTTGTGGACAGATTATCAAACTGCTATCAATTGCATTAAGAACGTAGCTGGGAGGGTTAAGAAGATTTATTTTAAGGAACAAAGCCCAACCCATTAATCAGTCAGCAAGCATTTACTAAACACAATGGAATAGTCACTAAGCTAGGTGGCACAAGGGCAAAAATGAGACTGTCATGGCCTCAAGGGGCTTTTGTTCATGGAGGGATTTGGGCAGAGGCTAGAGGGAAGAAACATAAGCTGTGCTCATACAGATATATAAGAAATGCATACAAAATAAAGGAATAGAAGAGAGTGTGGGTGGGGAACATAACTGAACAGGTAGTGCCTCTCCCTAAATCTTTTTTCAATTTACTTGCTGCTAATTGCAACGTAATTAAAATGTTATGACAAGGGTCTTGGAATGGGTTGCAGTATATGGAAATGTGACCCCTGCTCAGTCTCAGAAAATTGAGGCTTTAAAAAAATAAAGGGCAGAGGTGGGGATGACGGTTAAAATCTGAAAATTCTAGTCTTCAATATGATTTTGGGGAGGGTCCTTTCTTTGTTGGTAGGTGAATTCTTCTTTGGCTATAAAGTGAGAAAACATTTGGACAGTTCAGTCCAAACCCAGTTACCTTGTTTTACACATCCCCTAGCTGATTTGAAGGATTCCTGTAGTCATAGTCCCCATTTATATCAGCTTGTCTGAATATTCTTAATAACTTTTGTGATCTAGAATGTTCCTGTTCATTTAAGGTTCTTGCTGCTTCAGTTGTATGTATAAATAACTTATACACCTGAAATGAAGTAAAAATAAACAGGAGTTCTGAGTCAGTTGGCCAATTCTTCTTTTCCTTCTCTCTCTCTCTCTCTCTCTCTCTCTCTCTCTCTCTCTCTCTCTCTCTCTCTCTCTCCCTTTGTCTCTCTCTGTCTCTGTCTCTCTATCTCTCTGTCTCTGTCTCTCTGTCCATCTCTGTCTCTTTCTCTCCATCTCTGTCTCTGTCTCTCTATCTCTCTGTCTCTGTCTCTCTGTCCATCTCTGTCTCTTTCTCTCCATCTCTGTCTCTGTCTCTCTATCTCTCTGTCTCTGTCTCTCTCTCCTCTGTCTCTTTCTCTGCCTCTCTCTCTCTGTCTCTCTCTGTCTGTCTCTCTCTCCCTCCCTCCCCCCTTCCCTCCCTCTCTCCCTCTCTCCCTCCCTCTCTGTCTCTCTGTCTCTGTCTCTGTCTCTCTCTGTCTCTCTGTCTCTGTCTCTCTCTCTGTCTCTCTGTCTCTGTCTCTGTCTCTGTCTCTGTCTCTGTCTCTCTCTCTCTCTCTCTCTCTCTCTCTCTCTCTCTCTCTCTCTCTCTCTCTCTCCTATAAGGAAATAATGGTTTTCTGCCCTGTCAGGAGAATATGCATTTTGTTATTTTTCCCAGAGTTAAAAGAAAAAAGACACCAGTTCTCCTGGTTTTCTGTGAGATCAAAGGCATGCATTTGAGTGATAACTGACCAGGGTTACGAATGCAATCAGTGGCCAAGGAAAGAGTGAAATTAACTGGCCAGCTGGGAATTGAGGAGGATAACCTTGATCTCATTAGTCCTGAGCTATAAACTAGGTCAAATAGCCTGTCACAGACATTAAGAATCCATAGTTTTATTTAAAATAGTTTCTCTAAGTTGATAAGACTTTCCCCCCATATAATATACCCCCACCCCCCAAATATCTTGGGCTTTATACTGCTCTTCATTTTCAAAAAGGAGCTAGTTAAAGAGGCTATCCTGTTTGAATGCATGTAGTGCGGGCCAAATGAGTGTTTTTTGGAGGAATAGTATATAACTATGCCACAGCCATCTTCCTCACAGTCTTCCCGCCTCTTTAAATCCCTCCCCTCTCAGGCATTCTTTCCAAATAGATTTAAGCTGCTGATGGAGAGAACTGCAGATGGTTACAATGGTTCAAACATTTCCAGTTGATAGCACTGGCTTTTTCAGTGAACAATCTATTTTTACAGCTTTACTGATAGGTATAGCTACTTTCTCTTGCATCATCCTGGGTCACAACACTTATTCTAGATATGACGTCTGAGAATTCAGGTCAGTCTACATTTATTGAAGACCTGCTGTATACTCAGCAACACATGAGTTTATGGAAAAACAATATTTTTTTTTAAATTGTGTGAGTGAATTTAAGTAATGTTTTCAAGTCAACTTGGTTAAACAATTATTAAGGATCTACCACACATAAGGTGTTATACCAGACTTATGACAGAGAGGTTACAATGACAGTCCATGCCTTTAGGGAGCTATTGGTTGGATGTTTACTTTTAAAGGAATCATCCCTTTAAAAACATTTTATGTCAGGTCAGGTTGGCAGCAACAAAAACCTTCAAGGGAGGTTAGTGTGATGGCCTCCGATAAAAGTAACTATATAAAGATATAGGTAACAGCATTAATATATCCCTCTCTTGTTCCCTGAAATTCCATCATTAAAACCAACATTACTTTGGATTAAAATATCATCTCTTCAAGAGTTCACTATTAATCTACAGAAGCTGCTATCAATCATTAGAATCTTTTCATTAATTGCTTAACTCACACTTTTCAGAAAGCACTAAAAAAAAATCCCTGGATTTCAAGTCAAAGAAACATAGTCAAACTCAAGTTCTGCCACTTTCCAATGGTGTAACCTTAAGAAAGTTACTCTGTTTCTTTTGACCCCAGTTTTCTCATTTGTTAAAAAAAAAAAAATACATCGACTAGATCCTCTCCAAGGTTGCTTCTAGCTCAAAATCCATGTTCTTGTAGGAATTAAGTGACATACATATGTCTCAATAAGTAATGTGGAATTCTAGAAAGAACTGTAAACTTGGGAATTAGAAGATAATTGCCAATTCAGACTCCTCATCTGTAAAATGAGGATTATAGTACCCACTTGACAGAGTTCTTGTGAAGCACAAAATGAGATGCATGTAATATCTGCAAAGACTTATATTGAGACATTTTGTATCATGGGGAATGAAATAGTGAATGAACGAAATAGGTGAATCTTGGCAAAGGAATAAGGGGAGCAGCTTGGTATGAAATCCTAGAAATATGGAGGAAGAAAGCATGAGTATGGTGGACCCCTGAAAGCAAGAGTAAGACTGGGGAAAGAGAGATGCTAATGAGGAGGTGGGAAGATATCGAAGTCAAAGTTATTCATATTTTTTTCCCTATGATGACCTCGCCCTGTCCGTGGTGATGAGGAAAACAGAGATTACTAGGTGCAAATTAACATCCATAGTTCACATCAAAGGCTGTCTCAATATTCACACAGCAAGTGATCCAATCCAATCAACATTTGCTAATCACCTACTATGTGCCAGAGACTAGGGATATACTTAATTTTAATACTCTTATGCACATACAAACATGTATATATGTATATTTTTTTTTGAAAAAACAGTCCTTGACCTCAAGGAACTTATAACATTTTTGGGAGAAACAATGCAGAAAAGTTCAAGGATATGTTGGGAAGAAGGATGCTAGTGTGGGGGCACTTTATTCCATGGATTTGAAATCAGGCAAAGTAGCAGATGTAGAGTGGATTGAGCCAGTAAATATAATGTAATCTTTAGATCAAAACAGAACAGAGTTAGAAGGTAACAGCCTCAGTGTCAAACAGGTAACATCCTAGAATTGGCTTAATAAAAGGAATCCACAGACTCCTATATAGCCTGCTGTTTGAACAGAAGTTGTTTTAGCTCTGACTTTTGAAGCTGTCAGTGTAAATAGATACTCCAATAGCTCTATCCCTGCAGGGAAGGTAGTAAGTCATCTTTATTGGTACAGGCATACCTTTATAAAGTGGCCTCTCCAAGGACCGTCTGCAACAACATAAATGTATCATAACCAACCTTCTCAAGTGACCCTTTCTACTCCATCTACTCTAGTCCTGTACCTTCTCCAGGTCCAGTTGACCCTTGTTTGTGTTGAGAATCCCGGACGCTAGTGGTCCTGTTCAGTGTTCCTGCTTTACTTGATCCTATGCCCTCTCATGGCTGTTCCTGTGCCTAAGATCACATTCTCTTTTGCCAGACTCAACCTTGCCCCAGGGCCAGAGAGAGTCTTCCTCTTTTGCCTCAGGACCAACTCTACCCTAAGCTCTTTCCATTTTCCATTTTTCCTGCTGTTCTTGGCCTGCTTCTTTTCTTCTCCTTAGCCTCTCAAACTTTGAATGTTTCTCCTTTATAATGTTGTTCCTATAGAACTAAGTGTAACATTATTGTACCAAAATTCATGTGAATATGGAGTCAATTAACATCTAGATGGGCTGGGATTATCATACTGAGAGGTGAGTAGTTAAAATAAGCTTTTTGGATTTAAAAGTAACAGGTTTTAGTTGAGGTATTAGTTAAAAGAAACTTCTTTTGAAATCCAAAGTGTATGCAGATATTCAGGAGAGAGAGAGAGAGAGAGAGAGAGAGAGAGAGAGAGAGAGAGAGAGAGAGAGAGAGACAGACAGACAGACAGACAGAGACAGACAGACAGACAGACAGACAGACAAAGACAGACACAGACAGACACAGACAGGCAGAGGCAGACAGAGGCAGAGAGACAGAGAGAAGACATTACTGATACTCCTTTAGCTTAGAAACTCCATAGATAAAGGTTGTCTGGCAAACACCCTGTGAAGTAGAAATTCAATCCACACCATTTTAATACAATTTTTAGTTTTTTAAAAATATTTGGGGTTTTGTTCTACCTTCACCATGACCTTCCATGAGCTTCTCAATGTTTTGAACATGTCAGTGTTTTAGAATTATTCCTTGCATGCTGATTTGAACTAAATTGAACTTATTCATGTTCATCTATCTAGAAAAAAGATATTCTAATAGTTGTATATTTATAACATGCTGATTCCCCATACCAAACTAATTGTTGAAGCTTCATATTATCTCACTCACTTAGAAAGTGAAGTCCTGAGGACAGACATATTCACACCTGAGAGAATAGGTATGGTTCATTCAATAATAGCTGTAATTGCCCGAGCTTTTACTTATTTTTTTTTGTTAGCTGTATACAATTCCCTTTATCTACTACATTGCACTTTTTGTTGTTGTGTAGTGGTTTTAGGTCTGCCAGACTTTTCCATGACCCCCTTTTGGGGTTTTCTTGGCAGAGCTACTAGAATGGTTTGTTGTCTCCTTCGTTAGCTCATTTTACACTTGAGGAACTGAGGCAAACCGGGTTAAGTGACTTGCTTAGGGTCACACAGCTAGTAGGTATCTGAGTCTATGAAGATGAGTCTTCTCAATTCCAAGCCCACTGATCTATCCATTAAGCCACCTAGCTGCCCTTGTGATCCTCTTTGAACTCAAATCTATGAATGTTGAATTTATTATGGACATAAAATGAGGATATTAGAGTAAATGATTTTCATAGTCTTTTTGAAATCTTCCATGCTATGGAAGAGGAATCTGAATCCTAGGAAATTTCAATGACTTTATCAAGGTTATGGAGCTTCTTTAGGGTGTTGTAGGGGTCTGTCCATGGTGCTGGGAAAAATCAACATTTCTTTTTGGCCAGTGGTACGAATGAAATCAATAGCTGGTTAGTATGTCAAAAGTAGGAAATAGAAAACTGATAATCTAAGTTAGACGACAAGGCAAGGTTTTTTTTTTTTTGTTTGTTTGTTTTTTATGTTGACAGGCTGGAATTGTAGACTAAATATAGTGAGATGGAGTTTAATAGCCAGATATATAACATGGGTTAAAATATCAAGCAGCTATGTAACATACTGAATTTGCGAAGTATAGCTTGGCCACAGTTTATCTAACAAAGACCTGACAGATAAAATGCACTGCAAGTTCAATATGACTCCTCTCTATGTCATGGTAGTCAATAAAGTTAAAGTGATCTTAGGTTTCATTAATAGAGACATAATGTCTGAAATAATGGAGAAAAGAGTCCTGCTGTATTCTGTCCCCACTTGGATCACATCTGAGATACTGTGTTCCATTTTGTGTTATACATTTTAGGGAAAATATTGTCAAATGACTCCATCAACAGGAGGGCTACTCTTGTTGTGAGAGGTCTCAAAGTCGTACCATATGAGTAGGAATCCCTTCTACAGAGTGATAAAGGGACAGAGGGCATTTAGCTTAGACAAAAGTACCTGTGGAGTCAGGGGACATAAGTTTAAACCCTGCCACTGCCACTGCTTCCTGTATGACCTTAGGCAGGTCACTTAAGCTCTCTGGTCCTCAGTTTCTTCATCTGTACAATTGAGGTAAAATTGATTTTTTTTTGCTCCAAATCTACAATCCTTTTAACTTTCAGGTATTTGAAAGATTGACACATAAATCATTGGACCTAATAGATGGGAAGTTTTAAAGGGACCACTCATGTCATCTAATCTATTCATTATACAGATGAGGAATTCAGGCCATAGAATTTAAGTAGTTTTCTATCAAGCCCACATAGGTATCAAATGGCAAAGTTAAGATTCTAACTGAGATCCTAACCCAGCGTATTTTCTATTTTACCATACTATTTATCCTGTTTGGTCCCAGAGGACAGAACTTAAAATAGTGGTTGGAAACTGAATATTTTGCTTCAATGTGAGGAAAAACTTCCTAACAATTTGATCTATTTATGAATAGAATGAGCTTTCTGAGTAAAATTGAGTTTTCCTTCTGAGACAGTTTTTAACCATTGCCTAGAGGACCACTTGTCAGGGAAACTGTGGCAGCAAGGGGAGGGCCTTCTACCTGGGCAGGGGTTTGATAAAATGAATCTTGAAAGTTCATTGTCTAGATTCTACGGTTATGTGAATACAGGTCTCATGCTCACTCTGGTCCCAGTACACTCTATCTCTCTATTATTTCATATTATCTCCTTGATAAAAGAGACTTCTAAAAATATTATTCCATGTGATGCAAACTAAAATCATCACCTCCTTCAAAAAGCAGCTTTGCTTTATTTATTTCTCTTCATAGAACAACCTTATATTCATCCAGGCTCAAAACATCAGCTGTCTCTAATGCTTACTCTTTGCTCATGCTTTTCCCTTTACCACTAATCCCTGTCTTGTCAATTCTTCATTTATGGATCACCTCAAATGACACTGTTTTCAAGAAACCTTTCTTTATCAACTAGATATGAGCTTTGTGAACTTTATTATTTATTGATATGAACTTTATTCAACTAGATATGATCCCTCTCTCCTTTGAATACCCATAGTGATATTTTGTACTTCTCCTACGGTACTTATCGTAGAACCAAAGATTTAAGGTTGGATGTTTCCTATAGGTCATCTGGTCCAATCTCCTCATTTTAAAGATGAGGAAACTGAGACAAAAAAAAATTAAGTGATACATACAGCAAAAATCATAACCATATAGTAGAACCAGCTTTGAAATCCAGCTTTTTCCATTCTATTATTCTATAACCATATTCTTTTTTATGTTAGTTTCTCTTATCCTTCCATTCCCTTCCAGGGCATAAATTTTTATAAGAAATTGTTCATATCTCATTCTTCTTACTTTACGTACAGTACTCAATACAGTGTCTTATACTGTACTAGGTGTTTAATGACTATTTGCTGAATTTGTTGAACTGTTTGTTGAGTGAGGCTGAGAACTTTGCACAGCCCTGCCTCATTGAAATTCAATTCAGTTGCAAGTCATGTTAGCACCTCCCTGATGTCATGGTCCTCTTTGAGAACAAGGACAACCAACAATCTGAATGGTAGTAGCTGCTCCACTGGGGACCCAAATGACCAGTTACGATTGAGTAATGAACCACTTTCCTTCCCTCCCTCATCCCCCCACTCCTTCCTCCGTTCTTTCCTTCCTTCCTTCCTCCCTTCTGTATTTCCTCCTTTCCTTTCTTCATCCTTTTCTTCCTCCCCTTCCTCCTTCTCTCCTTCCCTCTTTCTCTTCTTTTCTCCCTCCTTTTTGTCCCTATATTCTCTTCTTCTGTCCTCATATGGAATCATACTCTTATCTATAAGCACTGTGCCCAAAGAAATATAAATTCTGTTTTCTGAAACCTCACAAGGTATCTTGGGTTTTATGGGATAGATTTCATTTTTTAAGGACCATGCCTTAAACACGAATCACTCTGACCCTCATTGATTGGCCAACAGTAGGTCCCAGCCCAAGTCTCACTTGTTCATTGTTTCAGTTCTGATGGCTCAGAGCATGTGTAAATAGCAATTATTTCTGTTTTATCCAGAAATCCTGAAGGTCTTCCCCTCTCAGATTGATTTTTTTTTGACTTGGTGAAAGAGGCCATTCTTTTTCTTATTTCTTACCTAGCCTTAATCATTGAATGGGTATTATCTCATATAAATCTAGACCTGGGAAAGATGTTAACTTAAAAAGGCCAAAGTCTCCTACTGCATCTGGGACCATCTCCAGTCATCCTGATCAGTCCAGATGACTCAAGAGGAGAGAGTGAGGCTGATAATTTTGCACAGCCCTGCCTCACTTAAATCCAATTCATTTAAAAGTCATGACATCACCTTCCTGATGCCATTGGTCCTCTACAAGAATAAACAGCATCATAAACTTTTATACACAAGGGTTCATATCTCATTCTTCTTTCCTTATCCACAGTATCCAACCTTGTGTCTTACACTGCAGTAGGTATTGAATAGCTATTTGTTGAATTGAACTGAATTTGATTAAATCAAAAGCAAATACTTCAGTTTGGTGCTCAAGATCATCTATCATCTCAAACCACTTTTTCAAGCTTTATGCACATCATCTACTTCAACCACAATTACCGTTTTGACCTCCTTGCAAGTAACTTACCCCTTATCCTTACAAATCATGTACTTTTTCAAAATGCAACTCTAAACTCCCTTCAAAGGATGATAGATATAGAATTGGAAGGGACTTTAGAATCCAGTCATATTTTACAGATGAGGGACTCGAAGTTTCAGGAGATTATGACTTGTTTGAGTTCATAATTAAACATCTGAGGTAGGCTTTGAACCCAGATCTTCTGACTCCAGAGATAGTCATCTTCCCTGTGGATGATGTACACACAAATGCCCCCACTCATGTATAATATAGCTATTAGCTCTTTTTGAGCTCTTTGTATATTTTTAGAAACATTTTCATTTTTTATCTCTCTCTTCCTCAATTAAATTATAAAATCCCTAAGAATCAGATACAGTATAAAAGGATCTTAGGCATCATCTAATCCAACCTACTCATTTTACAGGTATGAAAACTGAGGTCTAGTGAGGTTAAGTCATTTATCCAAGGTCTTATAGAAAGTGGCAGAGGCAAAATTTGAATCCAGTTCCACTGATCCCAAACCCATCAGTCTTTCCACTTCACCAGCTTGTCAAGAATGATAACACTATTAAAAACAGCAACAACTGTACATAACCTCTAGGAATATGTTCTGCAGAAATGAATAATTATTGCATCTTATTGACTTCCTTACTTTATTGATTGATGAAATAGAGTCAATGACTACAGTATAATCCAAACACATTTTGGAATCATTGAATTGTTGCATATGGGTGTGGGTGTTAGTTTCTTTAACAATGAAACCAAATCTGTCTCTGAAATATTACAACCAAACATTTATTTCCAATCTGTGTGCCATTTGGTGAGGAGATTTCCATCCAAAAAGTTTAATTAGCCATTGTTGAAAATCTCACTGTTCTGTGAAGGAGTTTGAATAGGAACAAATTAAGTGAAAGACTGAAGACCATTATGAGGTCAGATGAACATTTTAATCCTAAGAATTCATTTATACTTGTTGTCTAAATTGATAACTACCTCATCACCACCACCACAGTTTGTGCTCTATCTTCTTATGTCTCAGTTTCTATACCTATGAAATTAGTGATCTGTACTGCATAGCTTCTGAGGTCTCTTTCATCTCTAAATTACTGTCCTTTTCTCTTTCCTGTGTTTCCTGGAGAAACCATGAGAAAGAAAAACAAAACAAAATAAAACAAACTAAAAACCCAAATCTCTATAGTTCTTTCTCTGCATGTGGATGGCATTTTCCATCATGAGTCCTTTGAAATTATTTTAGATCCATGTATTGCTGAGAAGGGATAAGTGTATCAAAATCAATCACCACACACTGTGGCTTTTTCTGTGAATAATGTTCTCCTGGTTCTGTTTACTTCATTCAGCATCACTTCATATAAGTCTTTCCAGGATTTTCTGCAGTCTGTCTGTTCATCATTTCTTATGGCACAATAGTATTCCATTACATTCATATACCACAACTTTTTCAGCCATTCCCCAATTGGTGGGCATGCCTTCAATTTCCAGTTTTTGGCCACCACAAAAAGAACTGTATAAATATTTTTGTACATGTGGGCTCTTTTTCCATTTTTACAATCTCTTTGGGATACAGCCATAGCAGGGGTATTGCTAGGTCAAAGGATATGCAAATTTTTAAAGCCCTTTGGTCATAGTTTTAAATTGCTCTCCAGAATGGTTGGATCAGTGGATCAGCTCACAGCTCCAACAAAAATGAATAAATGTTCCAACTTCCCCACATCTCCAATATTTACCATTTTTCTATTTTGTCATGTTAGTCAATCTGATAGGTGTGAAGTGGTACCTCAGAGTTGTTTTCATTTGCATCTCTCTTGATTTAGAGGATTTTTTCATATGAATATAGATAGCTTTAATTTCTTCCTCTGAAAACTGCCTGTTCATAATCTTTGACCATTTATCAACTGGGGAAGTAGTTAAGTATTTGAAAAGCTCACACAGAACAAGGTTTATATCTGGACCTCTTGTTACATAAAGTGTCACTTGTAATATGAATAAAAGTTGCAAAAAGACATGCTTAAATATGCTGCATTACTAATGTGAAAAATGTGTTTAATAGGAATGTATGTGTACAGTCCGTATCAGATTTCCTGCCATCTTGGGGAGGGAGAGGGGATGAGAAGGGGAGAAAATTTAAATCTTATGTAAATAAATGTTCAAAACTAAAAATAAAAAAAATTAAAAAAATACTTAAAAACTTATATGATTCTTCTCTCAAGTCTTTCCTTCTCTTCCCTCAATATCACTGGTGTCCTTTAACTGATCCTTGAGCTTGAAACTCTTAACCAATCTGATGGTTCTCCTTTATGCATTTTCTAGTTTATTCATAGAGCTTTCTAATGTGAAATCAAGTCAACAAGCATTTATTAAGTGTCAGCTATGCCCCAGACATGACGCTAAGTGCTAGAAATACAAAGAAAGGCAAAAATAGTTCTTGCTCTCAAGTACCTCACTAGGTAATAGAGAAAACATTCAAACCACTAAGTAGAATCAAAATATGTATATACCAAATTGGATAAAATCTCCAAGGAAAGCCACTAAGATTAAGGAGGGAATTTCCCAATGATGAGCTTTCTGGGGACAGAAGGCATGATGGAGAAGTCCAAAGAAGTAAAAAAAAAAACCATTGTAGCTTATGGTAAGTAAAGGGAAAAAAAGCATACTGAGACACCTTCTTAAATAGAGGCCCTGGAGTCCAATTGTCTGGTCTTCCAGTCATGTGGCTCACTTTGAAAAAAAAGCTCAAGTTACACTAAAATTAAGTTGAACTTAAAGTTTAGCACTGACTAATCATGGTACCAAATTCCGCTGGCATGAATGAATAACAAGGATGAATGAATATCAGAGAGGCTAGATCCAAATTGGGCAATGTGTGATGCCAGTGTTCTAGGAGGATCCAAACAGGAAGGAGTTAATATGGGTTGGTGGAGCATCATCAAAGTGGGCAATTAATAGAAATTCAAGAAGACATCAGGGGCATCTAGTATTGGGCTAAAGGGGGGAAGTTTCTAGACCTATAGGTAAAATATAGGATCAGGGAAGCTGTTAATAAGCGGCATTGCAGATAGTATAGTATATCAGAGTTATAATGGACTTTAAAGATCATCTGTGTAAAATTCACTTCTGCATGATTCCAGCCAAGGCCTATCTTCTTGTAGTAGAATTCCTTTTATGGTAAACTATTATTATAGAGACATCTTTCCTTTTATCAGCCTGAAATCACTCTCTTTGCAACTTTTGGCCATTTATTTTAGACATTGCCTCTGAGGCCAAGTAAAATAAGTCAGATTCATTCTTTTATCAATTACTTATTAATTTCTGAAGGTTATGTGCCAGAAGTTGTACAAGGTACAGGATATTCGAACACACAGTGAAGCAGTTCTTGTCCTCATGGAGTGTGTATTCAGTTTGATGAAATAGTAAGTTCACAGAAAAATAGATGTGATTATTTCCAGAGTTGGGAAATCATTAGCCACTGAGAGTGAGAGGAGGAGGCAGAGGTGGGTCAGGATAGGTTTCCTTATAAGATATCATATTTGAAGAAATCCAAGTTTTCATGAGGCAGAGGTGAGGTCATTTATTCCAATATAAATGAAAGCCCATGCTAAAGCATGGGCATAGGAGGTGAAGTGTCATAGATAGGTGATACTGAGTAAGCCATTTTAGCTGGAATATAGAATACATTGGAGGGAGAGATATTAAAATCAATCTAGAAAGAGTTTGGAGCCAGACTATAAAAGGAAAAAGACCTTCAGTTTTCATGCCATTTCTTAGACTAACAGTTTGTCAAATAAGTACAAATTTATCTAATCTAGGAATGATCTCACACAAAATTGTATCCAAATCCATAAAGTCAAGAGAAATCATCTTTCTCTACTGGGACCAATTTTCACTAGGGACTTATATAGCCTTTATATCTTATAGCAGAATACCTCCACTACTGATAAAAAATAGGGTTGCTAGAAAGTCAAATAACTCATTTCATTGGTGAGCACAGTCTTCTCTAGTGACCTACACAGTACTGCAAATGTATCACCAACTCCCCACTCAAGAAACAACATTAATTATGGTTAGAAAGTCAATCCCTCTCCAAACATACACAGTCCATGTAACTCATGGTAATGGTGAAGAAACACATTTGTTTATTTTCCTTCACATTGAAGATGTCTCTTTATTCTCTGAGGCTTCAATGCCAAGTGATCCATCAAGACTTAGAAACTTGATCCAGGAATTCCACTTACTGACATATTTTCAGTTTGAATTCCTGTTATTCTTGACTTAGTCAGAATATCTTCTTCACTTTCTTATTGTCCTTTCCGGCTGCATGGGCTGCCTAAAATTTTGGGCTCACGTTGACCTTATTGATCCTGAGTTTTAAACCTAAAAGAATCAGTTTTCTTGTTTCCCCCAATTTTTCATTATCCCCAAAGGGGGTCAAAGGATTCTCATATTCCACACAAGCATTATAGGTGTTAAACACATATCTGGAATAAAACAACTTACATTTTATCTGAGAAAAAATTCAGCAGAAATAAAAATCTATTAGAAAAAAATGGATTAGAATTTGAGATTACAATATATGCATATGTACTTATATGCATACACAACTACATACATAGAAACCTTTTGACAACTTGGTAAGTTCTCTATTTCTATATCCCTTAGAGACTCATTGCACCACCCTGAGGGTTAGACTCCTTCCAGGAGATAGACACTACAAGTTGTTGAACATTTATTTCCTCCTCATTTGACCTATATTGTCCAAGCAAATCATAGCCTTTTCTCCCTAAAAAGGTAACTTTACAAGAATTATATGGATTAATATATTCTTAGGAAGGTAGGAAGCTCCCCAAAAGTCAAATTCATAAATTTGGCAACTTTCAGAGTTGGGGTTGCTGATGAAGTTGTTTTCCAAGTAAGGGTTACTGATAGGACAACTCCCTAAACTAGTATTTTCTAGGAATCTTCATTTTATTTTTTTAACAGCAAGGCTATGATCACACTATGTAGGCAATTCAAAATGCATATGCCACTCCCTTCTCTACAAGAACTCCAGTGATGTGAATGAAGTTCATTTCCCCTTAGACCAAGTGAATATTTATATGTATACAGTCATGTATCTCTGCCACAAGTCACCATCAAGCGCTTCTGGGAGAAAGAAACTGCACATAGGCAACAATTTCTTATTGGCTCACAAACCACTGGTCTGCTCCACTGTGCCGTGGTCTGTGTTATCAACATCTAAGAAAGAAAGCTGATCTCTTACTGCTTCTATAGACCATGGAGAGGAATATCTTCTCCAACTTGACTCTTCCTTCTTGACCCTCTCCCCTAACAATTTGGAGGTCTAGTGTTTTATTGCTAAAGATCCAGTGTGGCTGCTATATTGCTAATTAGATCCTCCCTTCCCAGTAATAGGCCTCAAGTACCTTTTGTTAATTCTAATGCACTGACTCTCAAGGGTTGTGATGCCTTCTGGCTCTGAAAAGTATATAAATAAGCTGAGGTGAGGTTTTACTTTGGGGCTTAGTTTTTGGAAGAAGGTTTGTATGCCAGACAAGACTCTGTGAAGTCGTTAAGGAGCCCCTGGGCTTTGAAAACCCAGATGTTGATGCTTCTCTCTCTGGTAACTATGAATGTATAGTCAGACAGTTGGATCTGTCTGTTGTTCTGTGATACGTGTATTGCTTATGGTCAGGTAGCTGGAAGACCTGTTTGTTGATCTTTATTTCTCTGTATTTTCCCCAAAGTTCAGGGTGGTGACTTTTCCCCCTGAACCAAGTGAATGATATACATGTGCTTGATTAAAGTAGATTGTTAATCCCTCAAAAGTCACCTTTCTTTTAGAAAAGCAGATCTAAAAACCTGTGATATCAGGCTGTGTATTTCAGGGTACTTTCTTTTACAACCGCCTAAACTACCTTCCTATTCCAACAACAACAGTTAACATTTCTATAGTACCTACTCTGTGGCATAGCACTTTGCTAAGCACTTTACATTTATTATCTCATTTGATTCTCATAGCAACCTTTCAAGGTAGATGCTGTTATTATCTCCATTTTACAGAGCAAGGAAATAAAACAGACAGATTAAGTTACTTGGCCAGGGTCACATAGCTAGTAAGTATCTGAGGACAGGTTTGAACTCACCTCCTTCCAACTCAGGGCCAGGTACTCTATCCATTGTTTCCTCTAGCTGCCATTCCCTATAATCTTAGGTTAGTTGAGTAAATTATTAAGTTAAATTGATTTCTAAAGGTATCACCCAGAACCTTGTGAATTCATGCTTCATCATAGAGTTGATCGTGCCAGGGCATTAACTCATCCTGGAAAAGAAACAAGATAGCTCATTTAGTCAATAGTTAATAAACAAATGCTGTGGTTACAAAGAAAGGTAAAAGACAGTCCTGCTCTGGTGATACAAATTGCTAAAGATAGATAGAAAAATATGAGACCGAGCAGCAAAGTAACTTCTAATGGAGAGAAAACAAATACATATTCCTCCTAGGACAAGGAAACTCAGACCCATAGAGGAAAAAGTTCCCAAAGCCAGAGCATAGTAGGACTGGGGCTCATATGCCATGTTTGTTCTTTTTCTTTTCTGCCCTACTACCTTCTCTTAGGGTAGCTTAGGGTAGCACCATAAACCCTTCCTGAAAAAAAAGTCTTACCTCATGCATTATCAAGTTTGTTGAGACAGAGATGGATTCTGTTGGCTCTTTTGGTAACTCTGCCATAGAACAAAAGGGAGACCCTGAATACTAGTGCCAAGGTTTTTACATGAGTAGGTCTTTAGATGAATTTGTACTTCTTAAAATTAAAAAAAAGAGGCACAAAGAAAAGAGATACAAAAGAAAACCCTTGTATCAACTTGATGGCCTCTTGTATTTATTTTCCTTGTTAGGTGCTTAGTGCCAACAGAGATTTTTCAGAATTTTAGTTCAACTTCCTATCAAGTGAAATCACACATTTAGAACATTTGATCTACTTGTAAATAAATAATTTCTTTCAGAATCTGTGTATATTTTCTAGCTGCTTTATGATAGGAAGCCAATTATGTACAATGTCTTATAGAGAGGAAGCAATTATATTCATTCCTTGGGAGCTGGAGAATTTGATAAGGTTGGCACTTGGCACACTTAGTTGTGATAACAGTTAATTTTTTAAAAGGCAGAAAATATGGGCCAGCAGAATCAAGCCATTTGTTTTTAAATTTTAGGAAATTGTATTACCTTAGATATTTTCAGGTGACAGGAATAAATGGAAAAATTAATTTAAAAATCCATTGTAAATTCAATGCCAGCCTTAGTAAGATTTTTTTTTTAATTTGGTTCAATTTCTTTTAAATCTTAATTCCAAGAATAAACACATTTATGGAATAAAGTAAGTAGTTCTACACAAGGCTAGACAAAATTGTGAATAAGAAGCACCCTTCCCCTATGTGTTGGAAACAAAAGTGGACTTTGTTTTGGGAGACTTGAATTAGAATCCTAATTCTGCCACTCACTAATGACATAATAATAAATAAGTAACTTCACTCCATTCTCTATCTCAGTTTGCTCACCTTTAAGAGGGGGACAATATTATTATTATTATTATTTACTAAATGTCTCACAATGTTGTTATGTAGATCAAAGCAAATAATTAATGTAAAGTTTGAGAAATCATAAAGCACTAGATACAAGCAAACTATTAATATTTTTGTTGTTATATGATGAAAATATTTTGTCCATTTTCCTTTTCTTTCATTTTTCTTTTTTTCTTCCAAGTTTTTTCTTCCCTTTTCCCATCTATCTCCATTTGAGTTCTCTTTGTTTCTCAATGATAGCCTGTGGCTCCACAACCCATATACTTTCCACAAAAATATGCTTTCAAGAAAGAATCTGGATGCATGGAGGGGCACATACCTATGAATCCCTGCTGCTGTGGAGGCTGAGGTTGGTGAATCTCTTGAACTCTGAACTTGAGATTCAAGGAACTAAACTGAGTAGGCATTCACAGTAAGTCAGATGAGCCTTTCGAAGTGGAGAGATGCCTAAAGTGGGACAAGCCAGGCTAGACAAGGAACGGATCATATGACGATGTCCATGTTGATTGCTGTTGTTTTGTCCTTCATTCTCAAAATGGACCAATGAATGACATCAGAAAAATGATATCTTGGCTTGCAAGTGAATTGAATTTATATGAGACTGAACTGCTCAAAGTCATCAGCCTCACTCTCTCCTCCAGAGTTATGGAAGTCCAGTGGCAATACATAGAAAATAGTAATGAACTTATGACCCTGAGTGGCCACTGCACCACCAACCCTTAGCTAGTCCATATTTTTAAATAATGTAAGAATTTGATAAATGCATCCCAGTTGATTTCAGAATTGTGTGATTCCTAGCACAGGTCTTCTATGTGTATCTTGTCAAGTCATGCTGCTGTTTTTAAAAATCCATTTATTAATTAATTTTTAATTTTCCCCAATTACATAGAAAAATAATTTTTAACATTTTAATTTTTTGTTTTTTCATTTAGTATTTTATTTCCCCCCCAGTTATTTGTAAAAATGATATTTAACATTTATTTTAAAACAAGTTCCAAATTCTCTCCTTTTCTTCCTTTCCACTCTCCCCTTGAGAAGGCAAGTAATTCCATCTAGGTTATACCTGTGTAGTCATGCAAAACACTTCCATGATAGTCTGGTTGTAAAAGAAAACAGAAAAAAAATAAAACCTCAAGAAAACTGAAGTTAAGGAAAAATAAAAGTATGCTTCAATTTGTATTCAGATACCAACAGTTCTTTCTTTGGTGATGGACAATATGGATGTACTATGGATTTTCACCATAAGTCCTTCCGAGTTGTCTTGGATCATTGTATTGCTGAGAATAGCTAAGTCATTCACAATTAATCATGCTACAGTATTGATGTTGCTTTGTACACAGTGCATTTCACTTTGCATCAGCTCATATAAATCTTTCCAGGTTTATCTGAGAGCATCCTGCTAAACATTTTCTATAATACAATAGTATTTCACCATAATCACATACCACATCTTGTTCAACCATCCTCTAATTGGTGGGCATCCCCTCAATTTCTAATTCTTTACCCTCAGAAATGAACTGCTATAATTTTTTGTACATATATTCCTTTTATTAAAAAAAATCTCCTTTGGGATACATACCTACTAGTAGTATTGCTTGGGCAAAAGCATGGCTTTATAATCCTTTGAGCATAGTTCCAAACTTAACTATGAAATGGTTGAATCAGTTCACAACTCCACCAACAGTGCATTAGTGTCTCATTTTTTTTTTTGCCATAAACTCATCCAGCATTTGTCATTTACATTTTCTGCCCTAATAGTCAATCTAATAGATATGAAGTAGTACTTCAGTATTGTTTTAATTTGCATTTCTCCAATTAATAGTGTTATTTTTTCATATGTCTATAGATATCTTTGATTATTTCACCTGAAAACTGATGATATATTTTGATCATTTATCAGTTGAGGTATGGCTCATTTTAATAAATTTGACTCAATTACATATATTTGAGAAATGAGGCACTTATCAGAGAAATTTGCTTCATTTTTCCATTGTTAACTTTTGCTAACTGTATTTTTCCTCCACTTTACCCCCCCATTCCCTCTCTCATTTCATCCTGGCCCTCCTCAAAAGTGTTTTGCTTCAGATTACCCTCTCTCCTAATTTTCCCTCCCTTCTATCACCCTCCCATTTCCTTTCCCTCTTATTTTCCTATAGGGTAAGATGAATTTCCATACCCAATTGAGTGTGTATTATTCTCTCATGGAATCAATTCTGATGAAAGTAAGGTGCACTCACTCTTCCTTACCTTCCCCTTTTTCCCTTCCCCTGTAAAAACTTTTTCTTGCTTCTTTTCTGTGAGATAATTTACCCCATTCCACATCTCCCTTTCTCTTTCTCCCAGTACATTCTTCTCTCACCCTTAATTTTACTTTTTTAGATATCTTCCCTGTCTGTATCCTCTGTGTGTGTGTGTGTGTGTGTGTGTGTGTATATATATATATATATATATATATATATATATATACTCCTTCTAACTACCTTAAAGAAAGGTCTTATGAATTACAAAAATCATCTCCCCATGTAGGAATATAAGCAGTTTAACCTTATTAAGTCCCTTATGATTTTCCTTTACTGGTTATATTTTTTTATGTTTCTCTTGAGTTTTATATTTGAAATTAAAATTTTCTATTCTGCTCTGATTTTTCTCAAGAATGCTTGAAATTGGGGACAGAGGCAAGATTGTGGAGTAGAAGGACAGACCTGCTCTAGCTGTACCCCTATAGCCCATAAAATACGTGTAAAAATGACTCTAAAGAAATTCTAGACCAGCAGAAGCCACAAAGTAGCAGAGTGAAGGAGATTTCCAGTCCAAGGCAGTCTTGAAGGCCAACAGGAAAGGCCTATTGCACTGAGCTCAGAAAAGAGGGCAGCCCAGCCTTGGCCATGTGGTATGGAAGGGACAGGACTGGAACGGGCTTCAGGGCATGAAATCATGGGTAGCAACTGCAGTTCCCAAATTTTTCAACCCACAGACATCAAAAGCAGCTTCAAAGTTCAGTTAGAAAGTTCTTTCACATGGGTGAGAAGGGACAGCAGCAGTCACCGTAGCAGTAGCATCCAGCCTAAAGGCAGCAGAGTCCTCAGACTAAAGACCCTGTGGGAATTGAGTGGCTGATCAGGGTCTCAGTCCTGAGTGGCAGTACTGGGGTACAGAGGAGCACTAGCATGGTGGAACTGAAGGTGACTGTGGGGAGGGAATCCTACTTGCAGATTTTGGGCACAAAAGAGTGCTTTTAGTTGCTCTCAGACAAGAGTGCAGGCCAGGAAAGGAGTAAACTCCTCTCCCTTGATCATGTCACCATGGAGGCACCAAGAACAAGTCCCTAGAGTATATCCTCCACTTGACAAAGGTCTCAAAAGTCAAGTAACTGGCTGGGAAAATGCCCAAAAAATGCAAATAAGATGTATTTCCTTCCAACCTTTCAGATAAGGAAGAACAATACATATTATCAGAGGAAGACATAAAAAGGTTCTACATCCAAAACCTCCAAAAAATACGCAATGGTCTCAGACCATGGAAGAGCTCAAGAAGGATGTTGAAAATCAAGTAAGAGAGGCAGAGGAAAAACTAGAAAGAGAAATAAAAATGATGCAAGAAAATCATGATAAGCAAGTCAACAGCTTGCTAAAGGAAACCCCAAAACTTGCTGAAGAAAATAACACCTTTAAAAATAGTCTAATCCGAATGGGAAAAGAGGTCCAAAAAGTCAATGAGGAGAAGAATAATTTAAAAAGCAGAATTGGCCAAATGGAAAAGGAGGTTCAAAAGCTGAAGAAAATAGTTCTTTTTTTTTTTTAAGTGCACATTCCTTTTTATTTTCTCTGCACCAGATTTTTTTCAAAAGTGTTTTCTTTTTCTTTTTTTAAATAAATTTATTTATTAAACATTTTACATTCATTTTCACAAAATTTTGAGTTCCAAATTTTCTCCCCTATGTCCCCTCCCCAACCCCAATACATCGAGCATTCTAATTTCCCCTATCACCAATCTGCCCTCTCTTCTATCATCCCTCCCTTCCCTTGACCCCATCTTCTCTTTTGTCCTGTAGGGCCAGATAACTTTCTATTCCTCATTACCTGTATTTCTTCTTTCCTAGTAGCAAGAACAATACTCAACAGTTGTCCTAAAACTTTGAGTTCCAACTTCTCCCCATCCCTCCCTCCCCACCCATTCCCTTTGGGAAGGCAGGCAATTCAATATGGGCCATATCTGTGTAGTTTTGCAAATGACTTCGATAATAGTAATGTTGTGTAAGACTAACTATATTTCCCTCCATCCTATCCTGCCCCCATTGTTTCTTTTTTCTCTTTTGATCCTGTCCCTCCCCGAGTGTTGACTTCAAATTGCACCCTCCTCCCATTGCACTCCCTTCCATCATCACCCCACCCTGCTTATCTCCTTCTCCCCTACTTTCCTGTATTGTAAGATAGGTTGTCATACCAAAATGAGTGTGCATTTTATTCCTTCCTTTAGCTGAATGTGATGAGAGTAAACTTCATGTTTTTCTCTCAACTCCCTTCTTTTCCCTCCATTAAAAAGTCTCCAGCTTGCCTCTTCTTTGAGAGATAATTTGCCCCATTGCATTTCACCCTCTCTCCTCCCACTACATTTCTCTCTCATCATTTATCTTAATTTTTTCAAGATATGATCCCATCCAATTCAATTCACTCTGTGCTCTCTGTCTCTGTGTGTGTGTGTTTGTGTGTAAACCCACCAAATACCCAAATACTGAAAAGTTTCAAGAGTTACAAATATTGTCTTTCCTTGTAGGAATGTAAACAGTTCAACCTTGGTAAATCCCTTATGACTTCTCTTTGCTGTTTACTTTTTCATGCTTCTTCTCATTCTTGTGTTTGAAAGTCAAATTTTCTTTTCAGCTCTGGTCTTTTCTTCAAGAATGCTTAAAAGTCCTCTATTTCATTGAAAGACCATTTTTTCCCCTGAAGTATTACACTCAGTTTTGCTGGGTAGGTGATTCTTGGTTTGAGTCCTAGTTCCTTTGACTTCTGGAATATCCTATTCCACACCCTTCGATCCTTTAATGTAGAAGCTGCTAGATCTTGTGTTATGCTGATTGTGTCTCCACAATACTGGAATTGTTTCTTTCTACCTGCTTGCAATATTTTCTCCTTGACTTAAAAATTCTGGAATTTGGCCACAATGTTCCTAGGAGTTTTTCTTTTTGGATCTCTTTCAGGTGGTGATCGATGGATTCCTTCAATACTTATTTTGCCCTCTGGTTGTAGAATATCAGGGCAGTTCTTGATAATTTCATGAAAGATGATGTCTAGGCTCTTTTTTTGATCATGACTTTCAGGTAGTCCCATAATTTTTAAATTGTCTCTCCTGGATCTATTTTCCAGGTCAGTTGTTTTTCCAATGTTTTCCAAGAGAATGTTTTTCACATTCTCTTCCATTTTTTCATTCTTTTGGTTTTGCTTTGTGATTTCTTGGTTTCCCATAAAGTCATTAGCCTCCATCTGTTGCATTCTAATTTTGAGAGAACTATTTTCTTCAGTGAGCTTTTGAAGTTCTTTTTCCATTTGGCTAATTCTGCTTTTTAAAGCATTCTTCTCCTCATTGGCTTTTTGAACCTCTTTTGCCAATTGAGTGAGCCTATTTTTCAAGGTGTTATTTTCTTTAGCATTTTTTGGGTCTCCTTTAGCAAGGTATTGACCCATTTTTCATGCTTTTCTTGCATCTCTCTCATTTCTCTTCCCAGTTTTTCCTCCACCTGTCTAACTTGATTTTCAAAATCCTTTTTGAGCTCTTCCGCGGCCTGAGCCCATTGGATATTTATTTGGGATGTTTGGGATACAGAGGCCTTGGCTTCTATGTCTTTCCCTGATGGTAAACATTGTTCTTCCTCATCAGAAGGAAAGGAGGAAACATTTCTTCACCAAGCAAGTAACCTTCTATGGTCTTATTTTTTCCCCTTTTCTGTGTATTTTCTCAACCAGTTACTTGACTTCTGAGATTCCTCTCCACCCCTGCCTAGATCCACCCACCTAGTGCTTGGGGTCTGAGATTCAAATGCTGCTCCCCAGTCTCATGGTTTTCAGTGGCAGGCACGACTGCTATTCAGGGTAAGATTAAATTCAGGTTCTCAGTTGGGGGCAGGGCCACTTCCCATGCTCAGTTCCCTCAGGGGGTTTATGGGGAGATCTTCAGTAATGGATCTGAGGTCCCCCCTGCTCTGGAGCCCCTGGCCACCACTGGTTCTGCCACTGCCTTCCATGGCCCTTGACCTCTGGAGACACCCTGCTCCCCTCTCAGGCAGCCCAGAAGTCTCTTTTACTGACCTGCAGCACCTGTGGGTTGAGGGACCTTCGCAGCCACCAGAGAGTCTGTCTCTCAAGCCTGCTTAGATCTGCTCCTCTCGGGGCCACACGGCCAAGGCTGGGCTGGGCTCTGCCCAGGTCCATTGCGTGATGGACCTTTGGTGCTGGTTTTTCAGGGGTCTCTGGAACAGAAATCTCCTCCACTGCATTGCTGCATGGCTTCCACTACTCCAGAACCTGTTGGGAGTTCTTTTTAAAGGTAATTTATGGGCTGTGGTTTCAGAGCTAACATATGTGAATCTTTCTACTCCGCCATCTTGGCTCCTCCCCCAAGAAAATAGTTCTTTAAAAATTACAATGGAGTAAATGGAAGCTAATGACTTTATGAGAAACCAAGTAATTACAAAACAAAACCAAAGAATGAAAAAAATAGAAGACAATGTGAAATATCTCATCGGAAAAATAACTGACCTGGAAAATAGATCCAGGAGAGATAATTTAAAAATTATTGGTCTACTGGAAAGCCATAATCATGAAAAAGAGCGAAGAAATTATCAAGGAAAACTTCCCTAATATTCTAGAACCAGAGGGTAAAATAGAAATGGAAAGAAGTCACTGATCATCTCCTGAAAGAGATCCCCAAAAGAAAACTCCTTGGAATATTGTAGCCAAATTCCAGAGCTCCCAGGTCAAGGAGAAAATACTACAAGCAGCCAGAAAGAAACAATTCAAACATCGTGGAAATGCAATCAGGATAACATAGGATTTAGCAGCTTCTACACTACAGGATTGAAAGGCTTAGAATATAATATTCCAGCAGTCAAAGGAGATAGGATTAAAACCAAGAATCACCCTCCTAGAAAAACTGAGTATAATACTTCAGGGAAAGAAATGGAATTTCAATGAAATATACAACTGCCAAGCAATCTTGTTGAAAAGTCCAGAGATGAATAGAAAATTTGACTTTCAAATACAAGACTCAAGAGAAACATGAAAAGGTAAACAGGAAAGATAAGCCTTAAGGAACTCATTAAAATTGAACTGTTTACATTCCTACATGGAAAGGTGTTATTTGTAACTTATGAGACCTTTTTCAGTATTAGGGTAATTGGAGGAGATATATGTATATATGTGTGTGTGTGTGTGTGTGTGTGTGTGTGTTTGTGTATGTATATGTAGGACAGTATGGGTATGTATGTATGTTTTTTATTATATATATATATATATATATTAGTAGGTATGTATAAGTACGTGTGTGTGTGTTTATGTATATGTAGGACAGTATGGGTATGTATGTATGTGTATATTTTATATATATATATATATATATATATATATTAGTAGGTATGTATAAGTGTGTGTGTGTGTGTGTGTGTGTGTGTGGTGTATACACATAGAGAGAGAGAGCACAGGGTGAGCTGAATATGAAAGGAGAATGCCTAAAAAAAATAAAATTTACTGTTGAATGAATGTACTAGGGATAAGAGAAAGGGAGAGGCTGAATGTAGCAAATCGTCTCACATAAAAGAGGGAAGAAAGAGCTTTTACAATGGAGGGGAAGAGGAGGAGATGAAAAAAAATAATTGAGCCTTACTCTCAAGAAAGTTGGCTTAAGAAAGGAATAACACATACTCAATTGGATATAGAAACATATTTTACCTTGCAGGAAGGCAAGGGAGAAGAGGATAGGAGAGGGAAGATAATAGAACAGACAGTAAATTGGGGAAAGGGATAATCAGAAGCAAATACTATTGCAGAAGGACAGGTCAAGGGAGAGAATGGAATAAATGAAAGGCAGAAGAGAACAGAGGGAAATGTGGTTAGGCTTTTACCTACTTATGGAAGTGCTTTGCATTGTTACACAGGTATGATCTATATTGAATTGCTTGTTTTCTCAATCAGGGTGAGTGGGAGGGAAGGAGAGAATATGGAACTCAAAGTTTTAAGAATGAATGCTAAAAATTGTTTTAGCATGCAACTGGAAATTAAGTTATACAGGCAATGGAGTATAGAAATCTATTTTTCCCTACAGGAAAATAGAGGAGAAGGGGGATGGAGGAAGGGTGGGTAATACAAGGGAGGACATACTGGAGGAAGGGATGGATGGGATGCATGCTGTCCTGGAGTAGGGGTGGGGAGAGATAGTGGGAAAGTTTTGAATTCAAATTCTTGTGGACATGAATGTAAAGAACTGAAAAAAATTAAATTATATATTAAAAAAAAAGAATGCTTGAAATTCCTCTATCTCATTGAATGTCCAATTTTTCCCATCATAGATTATACTCAGTTTTGTTGGGTAGGTGATTCTTGGTTGTAATCATAGCTCCTTTGCTCTCTGGTACTTTAACATAGAAACTGCTAAATCTTGTGTTATCCTGATAGTGATTCCAACACACTTGAATTGTATCTTTTTGGCTGCTTACAATATTTTCTTATTGACCTGGGAACTCTAGTATATGACCATAATATTCCTGAGAGTTTTCATTTTTGGATCTCTTACAGGAGGTGATTGGCAGATTCTTTCTAATTCTTTTTTTTTTTTGCCTTGTGGTTCTCGAATATTGGAGTAGTTTTCCCTGATTATTTCTTGAAAGATTTAATTTGTTTCATCCTATCTTTTTATGGTTTCTGCTTCTCTATAATTTGTTTAGAGTAATTTTTGAAAGATATTTGGAAGGGTTTAGGGGAGAGCTCAGACAAGTCCCTGCCTTTATGGTTCTACCCTCCTCAAGTCACTTTGCTACATTTTCATAAATGTCAGGTCCACTTCTTTCAAAAGGTGGTTGTTGCATTTACATTGGTGATGGGAGAAATAATGATGCAGTAGAGAAAGCACTAGACTTATCAGGAAAAAATAAATTTTCATCTTACTTAGGTGGGTACTGACTGGGCGATGTTGGGCATGTCACTTAACTTCTCTTATACTCAATTTCCTCATCTCTAACATGGAAGCTAATAATGCCTCATAATTTGCTTGGTTATTTTGAGTAGCAAATGAAATAATCATATTCAAATTACTTAACAAACCTTGAAGTCCTCTGCAATTACAGTTATTAGTATTCCTGTAGAAAGGCCGGTAAATCTATTTCACTTGCTTGTTCCTTTTTTTGTTAATTACTTTTCAGTTTTTAGAGCCTTTGGAAGATCTGGCTTCATTGGATTCTACACTGAGCTATTTATAGACTTGTTTTTTTTTTTTTCTCCATAGATTTTTACTTTTTTGTTAAGACATGGGATTTTACTCTTCAACATTTTCCTTATTCATGTTTTATAAATGATTCTGTACTCTAAATCAGTGCTCCTTAAACTGTGGATTGCGATCCCATATGGGGTCACCAAAAATTTGGCAACAGTAAAAGGTTTCTGAATGTGTAACAACCAAAAATTAATTAAAAATCAAATGCATAATGATTCCAATGTGTTTCTGACAGCACTCACCCATATTGTTTCTTGCAACTTCACTGTAACCTTGGTTCTGAACACAAAATACGCACACTTTGCACTGTGCATGCTCTCACTCAAAGCAATGCCAACAAAGGCTGCTGAAATGAGAAAAGCAGTGGCAAATGGAAAAAGTTTAAGAAACCCTGGTCTAAAACAATCTATTTGAGTGGCATACCTCTCCATTTTAACAGGAAATCAAATGTTTGTTTTGTGATTAAGGTAGTTTCTGGATTTTATTATGTACCTCTTTATTGTGGCAACTGTTTCATATTTCATGAACTTCTAAATAAATGGTGATCCTCAGGGCTAAGTTCTTTACTCTTATCTAATCCCCATTTTTCAGCATCTACACCTCCCAGGAGTATTTACACATTTAATTGAATAGAGATATGGTGTTCTAGTTGGAGAATTTTATATATCTGGTGAATTGGATGGGGAAAAGCTAATTTTACTTGCTATTTTTTAAGAACATGAACTCTGATCAAGTCACAGCAGAAGTCTAATAACAGAATAGAGATTATAAGAAGTGCAAGTTTATTGCTGATATACATCATCAGTTTGCAAGATAGTTTCTGGGCTATTGTATAGGACCACGGAACATGATTATAGCTCTAATGTCTAGTATTTTGGGCTGCAACATAACCATACAATATTGCTATGACTTCACTTATTCCCCACAAAGTATATAATGCTCTCCTTCCCTACAATTTATGATCCCTTGTTTCTTTTCTCATTTTTTAAGGAAGCACTCCAAGGCCATGAAGTATCTTATCTAAGAAGAGGTTCTTAATAAAATACCCTCATTTATAGGATTGTCACTTGACAAAATACAAGAGCCTGAGATGGGACTTAAGACCTTGAACTAAAATTGTGACAGTGATTGACTCTCTCTAAAAGTTTAGTTCAATCATATAGTAGAATATACTTGGAATTTATAATACTTTATCATCCCTCTAATCAGTTATTCACCCCCACTTACCTTGACTATTGAAACAGCCACTTTAATTGACTCCCTGCTACCAATCTCTCTTCTCTCTGATGCTCAATTCTTGTGGCCAAATCAACATTACTAAAATGGTAGCCATGACACTTCCCTACTCAACACATCACCAAAACTCCTTTTTGCTTCTAGCATAAAACAAAAAAACCCAAAATACTTCTCTGTTTTGCTTTAAAAATTTTCACAATTTTAGCCTATCTTTACAGGCTTATTGATTATCCCCTTTACAACCTCTACATCTCAGTCAAACTGGATCACTCACTTTTATCCCTATGTAATATTCCATCTTCCATTACTGTACCTTTGCCCAGACTCTTCTCCATGCTTGGAATGTATTCTGTTCTCAATACCAACTTCTAATGTTTCTTCCAATATGTTGCTATAATGTGAAATTAATATCCAAAGAGAAAAGATTAGAGTGAGGGAAAAAATGTTTGCAGCAATTTTCTCTGATAAAAGTGTTATATCCAAGATGTATAAGAAACCATTTCAAATTTATGAGAACAATTTTCTATTAGATAAATGGGCAATGGCTATGAATAGGCAATTATCTGAAGAAAAAAATCCAAGCTATCAACATCCATAAAAATATGTTCCAAATCACTAGAAACTTGAGAAATAGGAATTAAAATAATTATAAGGTTTTACTTTATACCTACCATCTTGGTGAAGATTAAAAAAGGGAAAATGACAATTTTTGGAAGGACTATGAGAAAACAAGTATGCCATTGCCCAGTGCGAGCAGCTGTGAATGGGTCCAGACATTCTAAAAAGCAATTAGGAGCTATGATAAACCATATAAACACTTTGACCTGGTGGTACCGCTTCTATGATGTGATACCCTAAGGAGATCAAAGAAAGAGCTAAAGTTCCTCTATGTACGAAACTCTTCATAACAGTTTTTGTTATTGTAGTAAAGAACTGAAATTGGGAGGAGGTACATATCAATTGGGGGATCAACAGATTCCAGTACATACATTAAATGGAACATGAGTGTTTTATGAGAAATAAATAAAGAAAAAATCAGATAATCCTGGAAAAAACTTATGTAGTCATGACTTGATGCAGAGTGAAGTGAACAGATGCAAGAAAACAGTTTATATGATAAAAATGTAAAGGAAAACAACTTTAAAAAAAAGCTTTAAGAACTCTGATAAGTACAATGAATAATCTTGATTCCAGAAGACTAGTGATGAAGTCTGCTATTCACTTCTTGGCAAAGAGATGAAGGGATGAATGTGAAGAATAAGATAAAAATTTTCTCATATCTAATATGGGAATTTGTTTTCACAAAATATGCATTATTCCAGTGGTTTTGTTTTTCCTTCTCTTTTTTTCTCCAAGAGAACTAGTGGATAGGAAAGTGGATAGAGTAGCAAAAATCCAAACAAAAAGAAAATAAAAGAAAAAAGAAAGACAAAATTAAGTGAAAATATCTTTGAATCATTTTTAGGGCACAGAGAAAAGAACAAGTGGCCAGACAGAATTGCATACTGAAAGTTACATGTTGAATTGGTTATTTAAAAAAAGAAATTCAAGTTGTACATAATAGACCTTACAATCTCATATATAATTTGCTTTTCCTATTCTATGTTCCATATGAAAATATCCAATGTATTTGGTATTTAATAAATTTAGAAAAAAAGGAAACAAAAATCATTGACTGTGAGAGAAAACTTATTTCTTCCAGTTGCTAATGTCTTCCATACTGTAAATCCGATTGTATTTCTTTTAGATTTTCTTCTGCATGTATGTTTTCTTACTAATAGAATGAAAGCTTCCCGAAGGCAGATTGTTTTATTTTTGCCTTTGTATCCCCTGGCAGCAAGCAAAGTATTTGGCTTTTAGGAGATGCTTAATAAAATTTGTTTGATGTTTTTGAAAAGCATATAAATGTAGATATAGATATAACTATGTATATGTGCATATGCAAAACCATATTTAAATATTCATACATATGAGCCTATATAAGTATATAAAGGTTTGTGTGTATGTATATGATACACACATGGCATTCTGAAACAGACAAGTGTGTATATGCATGCACATATATATGTATATGTGTACATACACATATATACATAGATATATTTTTTCCTGCAATAAGATCCTGAAATAGGTAAAAAACAGTATTATTACCGTTGTTTTGAAGATGAGGAAAACAAGTCACTTAATTGAAGTTAAGTGACTTGACCAAGGTAATGGCAGAAGTAGGACTAAAAGAGAAGCTTTCTGACTCCAAACATAGAGCTCATGCCACTATCCAAAGCTGCTTGTGGGATTTGCACAAGTGAGTATCATCTCCAAGGACATGGATAAAGAGAATATGCAAGGACTTCCTTCAAACCCAGTTAAGTCATCCAAACTTTGGAAGCAATGTAGTGTACCAGTACTCTCCCTCTTCTTGAAATCCCACCAAATGAAGCAGCTATTTACCAGTGTTGGCTCAAGGTATGTGTGATCTTGAGAAAAAAAAATACAGTTTTACTGTCTGTTTTATGAAAGTCAGGGGGTTTGTTTATTTGGTTTTTGCCTTAAATTCAACTGGTCATTCAATAGAAATTCACTTTTCACTTCTTATGCAAGATATTTTTACTTAAACACATATTATTGGCATTCTGATTTTGCAATATCAAATTTTATAAGTTTCTTGTTATTTTAAATAAAGGGGAATGTTGATTTATAGATTTATTATATTTTATGTTATGACCAACATTAGAATGGCTGACATAACAAGCAAGCAATCAGAATTCATAAGTATTTCCTGTGTGTCAGATACTGTGCTAAGCACTGGACACACAAATAAAAGCAAACATAGACACAGTCCTTGCCCTCAGGGAGCTAGCATTAATACTAGGGGGAGACATTATATAAAGCAAAGTTGAAAAGGGGATAGGGAGGAGAAGATGGGAGGGTGGAAAAAGAAGTCTGGAGAATTAGAAATGGATCCCAGAGATCAATGAAGTCACTGAATAGTCAAACAATATTAGGGACTGACTTAGAAGGCTATGCTATTTGGTATAATCTTTCAAAAAGAGGAATCTGAGGGTCATATCTAATAGGTTAAAAAAAGATTCAAAATACAATAAAATCTATGTGGGAAAAAAACCTTTCCCTTTCTTTGCCTTTCCTCTCTATGCTCCAATCAAATGTAACTCCTACCTACTTCTCTCCTGAGGATAAAGATCAGTGGAATTAATTCTTAGTGGGAACTCTTCCTTCGCCTTGATTTCATTAAGGTTCAGCTGTGAAAAATGGCCCCTTCCAAATGACTCTAGAGAAAACAATTCATGGCAGTAAAAAAATAAATAGGATAAATACCATGGAACACTGACCATTTTATAACAATTCCAGGAATGTCCTGACACTTACACATTTCAGGTTACTGAATACAAATTGCTGATGCATGCCAGACATCCTTGTTAAATCCAACAGAAAAAGAAAAAAGATTGAAAATAAAGCTGAGAAACATATTTACATGGGAAGAAATTTAGAGCTCATAATTAGGTGCAGTGACAGCACTGATCTGTGTGTTTTATTTCTCTCTGTGTTATAAAAGGACTTCATTTATTCATTGTCTCTCAGCCTGGAGCTTTAATTTTCCTCCCTGCAAACACATCTTACTCTGGATTGTTTAATTCATTTAAATTACTTGTGATGCAAGGAGAAAACACTGATGTTTTCTAATAGTAATTTCAAACTGTGAGACAACATCATTTCGTGGATAGAGAACCTGCTTCAGGGTCAAAACAAACTGGGTTCAAGTTCAACTTTTGATCCATATGCCCTCGGGCATGTTACTTACATTCTCAGTGCCCTGGGGAATCTTTTAGGCCTAAATTGCCTGTCACCTGCTAATATGAATTGATATAGGGAGTTTATCGATTGGAAGATTTTTCCACCAATGAAATCACAAGTTTGTACCAAAACAAACAAGGAAAGTTCTAACAATAGAATGGCCCATAAGGATGGGAGGAAAGAGAAGGAATGTATGAAGTGATCTAATGCCAGTTTTGTGTTTCAGTCAATAAACTTTTATTCAGTACCTACTATGTGCAAGACACTATGCTAAATGCTGGAGTGGAAGATAGTCCCTGCCCTGAAGAAAGTCACAATCTACTTGGGGAAAAATAACAAATAAGAAGATGCTAAAAATCAGAGCTGGAAGGTAGTTTACCCATACCAGAGGTGTGACATACTTATGACCAGCATAGGAAGTAACCTGAAAAAGTCAGAATTTCAGAGGTGATTTCATCTTGTAGAAAAATAAGTTTCTGGAAATTTAGGAGAATTTCCTAAAATCTGGGTGGGTTGGGAAATAATGAGGTGAATGTTCCCAGGTGCTTTCTCCAAATGGAGGGTCTAGGAGAGAGATGAGGAACTTGCCAATTTGAGGCCATGTGTAGCTCTCTAGGTCCTCAAGCGTGGCCCTGTCACTGAATCCAAGTTTCATAAAACAAGTCCCCTTAATAAAATGGTTTGTTCTGTAAAACTTGTTCTCTATCAAAGAACTGCATTTGAGGACCTGGAGGACTGTGGTCTCGAGTGCACAGGTTCTCTACTCTTAGTCTAGGAGGATCCCCCAGGTTTCAAGCCTCATCCTCTTCAAACAGAGGGAAGGAGAAATCCTAGGGAAAGGAAGTACCAAGGAAGCAAAGATTTCAGAGTCAATTTCACCTTGCAAAGTGATTTTATGGAGATCGTGAAATTCAGGAGGTGCGTTAAGTAGGAAAAATACTGTTCATCTTCTAGATCCTGATTTATGCAACAGGGTATAAGGCACTTGCTATCACAGAGAAAAGTCTCTCCACATAATAGGTACAGAGAATTTATCATTGTCAAAGAAAACCAATCTTGCTTAGCGCCACTTTTCAATTAGAATAGAATGGAAACTCTCATAGTGCTCCTCTAATTCACTATCACCAGAACCCAGGGCTAGATATCATTAAAGGATCATTCTGGTTATGACCCTGTCAAAATTGGATCAAGCATTTTCCTTGCTCCTTCTATATGTAGATAAATAAGATCAATGTTCCTGCTTTGTTTGACTATATTGAGACAAAACCAACCCCTATAGATTTAAGTCATAGAAAAAGTAACCATGACATATATCAACTCATAGGCGATGATATGCAGGAAGGACACCAATTTACATCAGGACTGCAGGAGCTCCCAAAGTTCCATGACCTGTCTCAATCAACTATAGAAATAACCTAAATGGGGGCTATATGGTCTCTTTACTCTCCTCCAAACCAAAGTAACCAGTCTCAGGATCACTCAAATCAGAAAACTTTATGATAGAATCTTATACAATGACTTGTCAGAGGTCACATAGGTAGTGAATAGTGAAACCAGGAGAAAAACTCCAATTCTTTCATTTCAGATGCATCACTCTTGTACTATGTAACACTACTTCTAGACTTTCACATCAAGTGCAATATGAGGTGAAAAAGGGAAGGTTGTTAGCAGGGCTGGGGGGCAGCGAGGATGGGTGCAAGGAATAAGCTACTATGTGACAAATATTGTGCTAAGTGCTTTTTACAAATATAATCTCACTTGAGCCTCATGGCAATCCTGCAAGGTAAGTGATATTATTGTGCCAATTTTGCAGCTGAGGAAACTGAAGCAAATGAAAGTTAAGTGACTTACCCAGAGTCACATGGCAAGTAAGGTTTGGAAGCCAAAAGTGAATTCAAGCCTTCCTTATGATAGGTCCAGCCCTCTATCTGTTGTATTACCAACTGCCTCTGGTAGGAGGGTAGGATTGGTGATGATTTCATGAAAGAGGTAGCATCTGAGTTGGGTTTTAATGACGTTGTAGGGATTTAGCAGGCAAAAATGAGGAGGGAACCTAATCTAGATATAGACAATATTACAAGCAAAGATAAAAAGAAGTAAGTTAACAATGGGAATGTTCAGGAAATAGTGAATATTCACTTTGCCTGAAACATTGTAAGGATGGAATGATAGGACATAAAACTGAAAAGTAAGATGTTCATACTGTGCTGGATTATGAAGAGTTTTGAATACTAAGGGAAGGAATTTTACCTTTTCTCAGTAAAGAGGGGGGCTATTGAAAATTTTTCAGAAATATGGTTGCGCATTCCTTGTGTAATTCTTCATGGGATTTTGTAATAAACAGAGCAGAGGTTTTAAGGAATCAAAGAGTCTTGGGAAAACACTGTCTCCCACCCTAAACCATGAGATCTGCAACTGACCCAGTCCCCAGAGCCACAACTGAAGGGATAAATCATGGTGGAGAAGGGGCTTATCTTCCTTACCACCACTAACAACAACTCTTGACTGATACCAACAGTTAAATAAGCACAAGAGCCATGGGAATAGATCTTTCTCCCCCATTTGCCCTCCTTCAACCCAACAATTGGTGCTACTTCCAACCTAGCTGTCAAAATCATTTGAAGTAATATCTGTAGAGAAGGGGGCATCTATCCTCACAGAATGCCAACCAACTACCATCCCTAGGGCAGGCAAGCCAGTCTAGTTGAAGCAGCAGGGCACCCTCAGGGAGAGATGGGAAGCATATGGCAGACACATCCCTTTATCATCATTTCCTCTTAGACCCTAGTGGAGACTGCCCAAGACCCTAAACCCAAGAGCTTTTAGGATAGTCATGCTTCCAGCAGTGCCCTCATCTATCATCCTGTGAAGTAGTCCCTGTGGTGACACAGCCTGGCAAATACTCCTGTAGGTGAAACTATAGCCACAGCCACTGAAGATCCAAAAATGAAAGTTCTTGTCACCAAAGTCCTTGGCACTGTCAAGTTGTTTAACCTTTGAAACTGATAGGATGTTTTCAGTGAAAATGACATCGAAAGCATTGAAAACATGTTACTATCTACTTTGTCACAGAACCCTAAAGACCATTTGACTTTGAACTGAAACCATTGACTTTTTGCTTCTTCTATTAGAATGTGACCTCCTTGAGAGTAGAGATTGTTTAACTTATTTGTGACTCCCAGCACTTAGAACAATTCTTTGTGCATAGTAATAGATTAATAAAGGTTTCCTTTATTCATTCATTTTAAAGGGCAATGTGCAATTGGCTAGGAAATGGACAAACTAGAGTGGGATGGGTCTGAAAAGGAGGAGGGATGATTTCAGCAGAGATCATATTTTGCAAGGAGGCAGTATAGACATGCAGCCTAAGCCTAAAGCATTGAGATAGGATGGCTAGGTTTGGAGAAAAGAGTACAAGGGTAGATAATATGTAATACCTTGTTCCACTAACTCTAAAGATGTTTATCTTTTGCACAAGGATATCATGAAGTTTTTTGTTAAATGGCTTGCTAATGAAGGGGAGGGGGTTTTATTGAGTAAATTAATTTAATTATCCCATACCACCTAAAGTAATAGACAAAATGCTACACCCTGATGGTTTAAGCAGATGGTAACATGTCTCATTGAATCTAGTCCATCAACAACTTTCTAATTGTGGAGAAGCCTTGATCAATTTAGATGTCTCTGAGGAACCCCTGGATAAAGTACTAGTAAACATTCATTTAGTCCCTACTATGTTCCAGCTTCTATAGTAAGTGCTGGGGATAGGGTGAAAGGCAAAAGACAGTACATCTTCATAAGGACTTAACAGTTAAATGAAGGAATTTACGTGGGAAAAGTGGTCAAATTATTTTAGGAAGCTTAGCGATCTTCTATGGATCTTCTGTAAAGCAGACCAGTATAAAGTTGAAGTGTTATTCTTATCAGTAGATAATGAGGAGAGAATATTCTAGCTTATATTCCTCCCCACAAGGAGATACATGAGGGAGGATAGTGTTCCATCCTTGGTCTTAGTCCTCTCCCAATTCCACTATTTATCAGAGCACTTGAGGTTTTAGCAGTATACCTAGAATAATATATAAATGTTTATTCTTTGAAAAACAAGGGCAAACTAGATACTTCTTCAAACCTCCTCAAAAAACTCACTCTCTTTGTCGAATGCCATTTTTATAAACATCTTATATAGGCTCCAAAAAAAAAGATTTCTAGGTATTGGGTATCCTTTTTTGCTATCTATATGGTGTCTGAACTTGAGGTGACTTGGATTCTATGAACACTGGTGGGGGAGTGTGTCACAGACCTTGCGGGGGAGTGTTTTATACCATTTATATATGAACAAATACCGCCTTTCTTTTATCAAAATAAATTTTCATTTTTGCTATTAACTTTAGCACCAAAGAGAATGGACATCTAAATGTATGTCGTAGAAGAAAAATAAAAGATTACATATGAAGTGCAGGTATCTATTAATTATGTCTTTCTTTTTAAATGCATGAGATCAACTTATAGCTTTCAAAATTGTCCTGCTTGCTTTGTCTTCCTTTTGTCGTTTTCTCTACATTTTATAAAAAGATACATTACTCATCGTTTCTTTATTTTTTCTACCCTATTCTTTCTACTTTATCCTTCCACACCCTCATCCTTGAGAAAAAAAAGATAAAGAAGAAACAACAAATTTCTTATGCCAATTTTGTGTAGTCAAGCAAAACAAGTTCCCACAGTGATATTTCAAAAAAAAAGTCTATTTTCCCATCTTAAGTACTTTATTTCCCTTTCAAGAGGTCAGTAGCACACATCATCTATAATCTTCTGGAATCCTTGGTCATTTCATTGTTCAGAGTTTTCATGTCTTTCTGAGTTGTTTTCCTTTATAATCTTGTTATTGTATCAATAGTTCTCCTGGAGTCTTTTCTCCATGAATTGTAGAGATAATTGACAGGAATTCCTTCTTGTTTTGTTTTGTTTTTTTAACCTGGAATAGTGTTTATTCAGGCCACTCTGAATGGAGTTAATTGTTGTCACCCTATCTTCTTGTGTAGCTGGGGTTTTACTTCCCTATTTTGGTTCTTTTTTCCTGCCTCAACATTGTTCTCCTCGGTAGAGTATGCAGAATTGGGCAGCTGTCTTTTCTGTAAGCCTTATGGTTGATCCATCCACATCCACATCCACTTACAATCTGGAAATTCCCTTCCATAATGGCCTTACAATAGCAATGGATTAATATAGAAGCCCTCAAAATTTATCTAAATACCTTATTGAATCTGTTTAAATATGGATAAAAGCTATGAAAAATCAGCTTGTTATACATGCAAACCTAAAATCCGATACCTCTTTTGTACACTGGATTTTATCTTCATCAGGATCCATTAAGCTAGCTCATCCTCTGAATGGCCTATTCCTTATTCATTCCTAAGTCAAGCAGCCCACAAGGGCTGACATCCTCCCCTTTCTTCAGCTAAAGGACATCCATTGAGGGTCATCTTGAAAAGTGTTCCTTAAAGTCTGGTTTATTATATAACCTTCCTTATCCTCTCTCTGCTGTCAGTTAGTTCAATATCTAATAAGTACATCAAGAAAAATCTTGTTGTCCACATCAGCAAAGTACTTTCTTATTCTATGGAACTTACTTTACTTGATAATTTCTGTGTGTGTGTGTGTGTGTGTGTGTGTGTGTGTGTGTGTGTGTGTGTATATATATATATATAGTATATATATACAATATATATATAGTTATAATGTATATACATGTGCTCATAATACTGCCTTCCTTGACAGAAGTCACACAGTATCCCAAATACCTGCTTTCATTTTCATATATCTGGTTGTCTCTTACTTCATATCCCCTATTAGGTCATCCCATAATAGTTGTGGTTTCTTCTTTAATTATATCTTCTTTCCATTGTCATGGTTGCAGTACCCCATTCAGTTAAAGAAAACCTGTGCCTTCCCTCCTTACTCTTGAAATACCATGCAGGAAATAACTATGATTCTAAAGCAAATCTAAAATAGTCATTGCTAATACTGCTGATAGAATTTCAGCTTCATATTCTTAAGGTTTCAGAGGTTCATAGTCTAACAGTCTCTTAGAGTAAAATCTAGCATTATGAGTTCTGTGTCACCTCAAGTCTTTTGGGGACCACAAGTATTCTCAAGATCCTCTACACACTGAATATTTGAGTGTCTTAAAAATGAATTCAACAAAGTAAAGAAAAAAACATTTTTCCTGAAACAGTTATGAAGTAAGAACTATAAGGCACCTTGACTAAAGGTGAAATGATGACCATATGAAGTCAATATGAGTTGAAAAAATCAAGGAGTCAAAAATTTCAACTCATTTCCTACTTTCTATAAAAAGCCTTCCTTGATCTCTATAAATTTTCTGGGGCTTTCCTGCGTTGATTATCTCCATTTTTTCTGCATGTCTTGTACATACATCATTATTTTCATATTGTCTCTTGCATTAGACTGTAGGCTCCTTAAGAGCAGGACTATTTTTTTTCCTTCTTTGTAGCCTCAGCAGTTAGCATAATACCTGTTATATAGTCGGCACTTAATAAATGCTAATTGACGCACTACAAACTTGTATATTTATTTTGAAAAGTGATGCTTCCAGGTTGAAAATATAATAAACAATAAAAAATATTTAAGTCATACAATTATTTTTAAAGGGAGCATAAAAGTGAAATATTACTTTGGAACCTGGTTGAGTCTATATTGACATAAGAGAGCCTTCCTTCCATGTGAGAGGAAAAAAAATTAAGAAAGGAGAAGGCTGCTCATTGTTATTCCTAAAAAAATGAATAGACTCTTCTCCATTTGTGCTCATGGGAAAGGTAAGGAGTCACTATGTTTCCTATTACTTATGAAAAATAAGAGAGACAGGACAGATAAAATAAAGTCAAAGAGGTTATGCTTCTGAGAGAGACAGAGACAGACAAGGAGAGAGAGAAGAGAATGAGAAGAGACGGAAAAAGACAGAGACAGAAACAGAGAGAGACATGCATAGAGATAGAAGAGACAGGGAGATAAAGGAGAGGCAGAGACAGACACACACAGAAGGAGACACACAGAGACAAACACACAGAGAGAAGAGACAGAGGAGAGACAGAGAGACAGAGAGAGAGAGACAAACACACAGAGAGAAGAGACAGAGAAGGAGAGAGAGAGAGACAGAGAGAGAGAGACAAACACACAGAGAGAAGAGACAGAGAAGGGGAGAGAGAGAGAGAGAGAGAGAGAGAGAGAGAGAGAGAGAGAGAGAGAGAGAGAGAGAGAGAGAGAGAGAGAAACACACACAGAGGAAGAGAGAGAAGGAGAGAGACAGACAGAGACAGAGAGAGAGAGAGACAGAGAGAGAGACAGAGACAGAGAGAGAGAGAGAGAGAGAGAGAGAGAGAGAGAGAGAGAGAGAGAGAGAGCAGAAGTTCTGGGTCTTAAATCTTTACTTACTACTGCGGTGTCAGTTGTCAGTGAACAGTCTTAAAAACTAGAGTAGTTCGATGCATTTCCTGTTAATCAGCATTGGTCTCTTTAGACAACTCTTCCTTCCCGTATCTTCCTGGGTATTTTATCTTCTTATGTATCTTTGGAATTTCATTTTTGAGAGGTTTTCTTCACTCTGGAGTACCTTTCCTTATATGTTTTTGAATTGTAGAATCCTACCTATCTTTTGAGAAGTGCTTTTAAATATGTTTTCCCATTGTTTAGAATTCAGCATGAAATCTAGAAAATAGAAAGCTACAGAGTAAGAACTCTTCAGTGCTTATCTATAACTATCCATCCCAAAGAGTCCTTTAACTCTGATTTTTATTTTTTTAAACAGATTTATTTAGAATAGAAAATAGGAATTCATCAAGTATTGCAGAAATGTCCCCTAGCATTCTTTCTCTCTGATTATAATCACTATGTTACCTTGGACTATATAATTTGGCTTCCTGAATAGACTTTTAGCCCTATTCAGAAAGGCAGTACCCTGATCAGGTACTATCTTAGTTCTCAGGCTATGCATGTTTTCCATTGGAAACAAATTGGAATTTTAGTTAAGAGTAGCTTGTTAGCTTGGTTAACATGAGTCATCAGTTCACTGAGCCCAATCAACATCATTCATCCACCCCCACTCAGTGTACCCCTGTTATTTATTACTAAACCCCTCCCTTCAACAAAGAAGAAATTGGGAGAATAAAAATGAATTAAGATTTGAATCTTAATACAATCAGAAAGTATTGGGTTTACATGCCATTCAACTCTTAGATGGTTTGTAAGGGTCAAGTGGAAAACACCTCTCATTCTAAACACCTCTAATTCTAAAACCTAATGACTCCATGACACATAGTTTTAGGATAGCTTTCTTTTAATCTAAACATTACACAGGACATGTTTCCTTGGCACCACATACTCTATTATTTCTGACAATTAGAATTGCAATTAAAGTGAAGGGAGCAAAAAGCAAACTCATTGTAGCACAATTTGAGGTCACTTCTATGAGATTAGCACTTTGGAAGTATTTGCTGAGTGCATGAAAAATTTAGACAATTTGCTCTAATTTATGGCAATTAGGGGAGTATTATATGTTTCAAACTTTAATTAAGGTAGGTTATCTCAATAAAAGTAGAAAAATACATTTCTGTTCTCTGCAAAATATAAATTAACTCATTTCTACCACAAACCATTGGGATGTTTAAATCATAATTTTCTACTTTCGTATGTTGGTTTTCCAATTATGTATGTAGCCCTTATTCCGCAATATCTTGGTGACTTACAGAGTATAGCCTTGCACAATCTCAGGTAAAGCAGCAGCTCAGGAAAGCCAGGGTTGAGGGGGAATATCCCAAGTGTCACTTTTCATTCTCCCCAACATGTCTCATTGCTTAATCAGACAGTTACCTTTCCTTTCACATTTTCGAATAATTGCACTGAAATATCATTCAATTCTCCAACCCAGATGGGAAGAAGTAAGGTGGGTACATACGTTGTCAAACAGAGACTAGAACTAGACTTCACACCTTGACCTTAAAATAAAGTCCTCATTTCTCAGACTGCTAAAAAAAAAAAAAAATTCCCTTTGCACAATTGAAAAAGCTGACAAGAGCAATCTGATAGAGGAAAACTTCAAATTCCCTAACCTATAACCAGCTCCATTTCTTAAAGAGAAATGGATATCCTATAGTAGCTAAGTGGCATACAAATGTAATATATACAATTTTTTTCAATTATGATACAAGGATAAATTTACATTTTTGCCATTTATTGGCCTGATATCCAAATCTAGGTTTGGATATGTCAATATACATAATCTTTTGGTAAGTATACCAAAATAGCATTATCTTGAACAGTAAAACACTACTAGATTGGGGCAGCTAGGTGGTGCAGTGGATAGAGCTCTGGGCCTAGAGTCAGGAAGACTTCTTGGTGAATTCAGCTCTGGCCTCAGACATTTCATTAGCTGAGTGACCATGGGTAAGTCACTTAACTCTGTTTGCCTCAGTTTCCTCATCTGCAAAATAAGCTGAAGAAGAAAATGGCAAACCACTCCAGTATCTTTGTCAAGAAAACCCCCCAAATGGAGTCACAGAGTCAGACACAACTGAAATGTGTATATATATATATATAAATTTGGAAATGGAAGTCCAGAGTTGAATGCTGCTTCTATTATTATCTGTGTGACCTTGGCAATTTGCTTAATTACTATGAGCCACAGGTTCTTCATTTATGAAATAGAACTGACAATCTGCTTCATATAGTTGTGGTGGCAGTCAAATGAAATTTACATATGAAAGCACTTTGTAGACAATGAAACCCAATGTTATTTTGAGTTGTTCTTATTGTCTATCATGCAAAATGCAGGCAGTGGCTGAAAATCTCTTGCTTGCAGTATTGGAATATGTAAGAATGCCAACGCTATCCTTTTCTTCCTATTCATATCCTGTGGCAGGGGACTTTTCCTTCAGGGATGTATTTAGGTGGCTTGTCTCTTGTGATCTGCCATATTTTTCTCATATTTAGTTATGCAATTAAAACATAAAGAAGCACATTTTGAGTAGTGAAGAATTGGAAACAAGGCAGATACCTATTGACTGGTGAATGGCCCAACAAATTGTCATACATAAATATAATTAGACCATTACTGCTTGATTTAAAAAAGAAAAGATTAACATGACGAACTAAACAAAAGCATGGAGAGACCTACATGGATGAACGTAAAATGAAGTGAGCAGAGCCAAGGAAAAAAATGCACAAAGATTGACAAAATAAATGAGAACAATTTCAAACCAAATGAAAATAAATGTTGCAAAATGGCAAATTCCAAGTTTGCCCCTGAAGAAGGGAGATTAGTAGATACCTTTCCCCAGTCTTTTATAGAGATGCATGGTATATGGGATTGGAACATTTTAGATTTTATCTGATTTTTTGATGGATAGTTCTATTTTAGATTTTTTTTCTTCTTATTCCTCTTTCCTTTTTTTCCCCTCACTTAGTTATCATTATTTACTTATACAGAATGATTCCCTTGGAATGGTGATAGGAGAGGGGTTTAAGGGAAATTCAGACAGTGGAAAAAAAAACAATCAACTATATACACACATATATATATATATATGTGTGTGTGTATGTATTCACAAAATGCTATAATAAAATATGATTATACATGAAACTGCAAATGTATTATGTATAACTTGTCTACTTTAAAAATATGATAAAGTAATTAGGAAATTTTTTTTCTTTTCTTTTTCCCTACCTTAGAGATGAGCTTCCACAATCATACACCACAACTTGTTCAGCCATTATCCAATTGATGTACATCCTTGCAATTTCCTGTTCTTTGACACCAAAGGAGAGCTACTACAAACATTTCAGAATAGAGGTTTTTTTTTTCCTTTTTCTGTCATCATCTTTGGAAACAGAACTAGTAGTGGTATTGCTGGGTCAAAAGATATAGGCAACAGGTATACATATGTATATATAAATTTGTGTGTATATATGTTTGTATACAATGATGAACTTGTATATATATTATATATAATAAATAAAACATGGCATAATAGTAATAAACTTTCATATATGTATATGAGTGTATATATGTGTGTGTACATATACATACATACTCATCCGTACATGCTCATTATTACCTTTTGGTCATGAGCTAAATCTAAGTAAAGAAATGCTGATTTGTAAATGAGGTCCTTCTGGATTTTATGTAAGAATTTAAAAACACTTTTCTTTCTGTGATAAAAATCAGATACCATTTATTAACTGCCATTCACCATGAGTTCCCTCTTCCTCATGTTCTATCACTCAAGTATCTTTTGCCCTTTGTCCCTCTTCCACCCATTTCACATGATGAAGTGGCCTTATTCCTTATAGCTAACCCCTCTACCTATTCAAGTGATTCTACTCCATCCCTTATTTTCTAACAGATTGCTCCCTCTGTCATTGCCACACTATCATTTATTTTTCATCTCTCTGTCTCTAATGACATTTTTCCTGTCTACAAACGTGCCTATTTTTCTTCTATCCTGAAAAAAAAATAACCCCAACTTAAACATTCCATTCTTGCTAACTATAATTCAATTTCCTTTCTGCCCTATGTAACCAAACTCCTTGAAGTAAGTAAAGTCTCTTATCAACTATATGCATTCCAGCTTCTGATCCTATCATTTCACTGAAACTTCTCTCCAAAGTTACTAAGGATCTTCTGTCAAATTCAATGGCATCTTTTCAATCCTCATTCTCCTTGGCATCTCTGCATCCACTGATACATTACCACTTTCCTTCTTAATATATTTTTTTCTCTAGGTTTTTGGAATATCCCTCTAGTCTACTTTTTCTCCTACCTGGTCACTGCTCTGTTTTCCTTTCCAAATCTCCTCCAGATCATACATTCTTATCATAGATTTCTCTTATGGTTCTGTTTTGTGTCCTCCTCTCTTCTCCTATATGCCTTCATTTGGTGATCTCACCAGCTGCCGAGAACTTAATTACCATCTAAATGCTGATTATTTTCAAATCTTCCCTTCCTGACCCAGTCTCTATGCTGACTTTCAATCTCACATCTCCAGTTGTCTCTCAGATAGATAAAACTGAACATTTAGTAGACATCTTAAACTCATTCTGTCCAAAAGAGAATTCATTATCTTTTTCCCTAAACCCTCCTCTCTACCTACCTACCTTCTCTGTTAGTGTAGAGAGCAACATCAGCCTCCTAGTGACTCAAGTTCCCAACCTAGTCCCTTGTCCATCTTGGACAAGCTATGGTCAAGGACTGTTGATTTCATCTTTACAACATCTCTTGGATATGTACGTCTCTCTCTACCACTCTAGTGAGTGTAGGCCCTCATATATTTTTTAATACAATGATCTGTTGGTAGGTATACCTGTCCCAAGTCTCTCTTCACTCCAATCCATCCTCCATTCAGCCACTAAAGTGATTTTTTCTAACATTCATGGCTAATATTTTAAGTACTCCACCATTCTACAAACTCAAGTGACTTTCAGTTGCCTCCAGGAAAAAATACAAAATGATCTGCTTGACATTAAAGATTCTTCATAATCTAGCCCCCTCTTACATTTCCAGTCTTCTTGCTTCTTACTCCTTCACATGTGTTCTTTCACCCCATGATACTAGTCTCCTTGGTTGTTCCACTAACAAGCTCAAGGCATTTAATCTGGCTCTCCTACAAGTCTAAAATACTCTTCCTCTTCCACTCTGACTTTGAACCTCTCTGGTTTCCTTTAAGCACCAACTAAAATTCCATTCTCAACAGGAAGCCCATGATCTAGCTGTTTTATTTCCTATTTAACCTGTTATAGCTTGCTTTGTATATATGAGTTTGCAAATTGTCTCCCTCATTACGTTGTAGGGTCTTTTAGGACAGGGACTATTTCTTGTCTCTTTTTGAATCCTCTGTGCTTAGCACAATGCCAGGAGTATAGTAGGTACTTAACAAATGTTACTGGATTGGAATTGAAGAACAATCCCTTCCCTGAAGGCTGTCATGGTCTAATGGGGGAGAGGTGAAAACAATTAAACGCTGCTCCATAACAGTTCAGATTTTTGTGATAATTCAGTGTTTACCAGGAGATTTCCTTGAACAGCCTTTTGAGGTTGGAATTGTGATTATTATTATCCTTATTTTAGGTATGAATAAAACTGTTCAGAGAAGTTAATTGACTTAGCAAAGTTTTTCCAGATGGCAAAATTTAAAACCAGAACTTAAATCTAGATCCTTTAGCCTGAACTCCAGTTATACTGCACTGTACAGAATGTATAGTACATTTTAACTAGAGGCAGCTGGTGACAGTAGAAAGAGCCCTTTATAATCTAGTTTAAAATCAGTTGCAGATATTTACGAGCTGTGTGACCCTGGGCAAATCCCTTAACCTCTGCTTACTTAATATCTTCAGTTATAAAATCAGGATAACAGTAGCTCCCTAATTCTTTGGGTTGTTGCAAAGATCAGATGATATTTGTAAATCATGTAGCAAAGTGCCTGGCACATAGTCCTCACTTAATAAATACTGGTTTCATTCCTTCCTTCCTTCTTGGTGATAGGTCTACTTTAGACAAATTTGCATGTGTATAAATATGCATGTGTGTAGACATGTATGTGGATGTGTGCACACATGTTTGTGTATGTGTGTTGGTACAAAAACATCCCATTCATCTGGCATTTAAGCATTTAGCTCTTTCAGAAAACTAAAAATAGTAAGTAAATATGTATTTTAAAAATTGAACTAAATTGAATTCAACTAGAAAATGAATTGAACATAAGCAACAGTTGCAAACTGCAAAATCACTAAAGATGTCGAAATTACAGAAAATGTGCTTCCCCCTCAAAGAAAAACATATGTACTCTAAAAATTTGACTCTAACAGTATTAAGACCAAAAAGCATGGGAAAAGTACCAGAATAAGGAGAGAGAACAGAAAGGAGGAAAGGGGGAAGGGGGAGCGAAGGAAAGAATGGTGGAGAACAAAGCCTGCAATTTACAAGGATTAGTTGAAGAAGGTCTACTAATGAACAGGAAAGTGAGAGCCAAGAACAGAGGTGCCAACTCGCATAGCACAACAGTCTAGGAACATTCACTTTAATGGAAACAATTCCTGGCACATAGCAGGTGCTCATTACATGTTTATTGACTGAACAGTGCCTTCCTTCTGTTTATTATTATTATTAATATATAATCTATTATGTGTCCCAAGTATTGTGTTAAGAACTTTCCTAATATTATCTCATTTTGTTCCCAAAACAACCTCAGGAGTTAGATGCTATTGTTATCCCCATTTTACAGATGGGAACTGAAGCAAACAGAGTATAAATGTTCATAGTCATACAACTAGTAAATGTTTGAGGCTGGATTTGAACTTAAGTTTTCCTGACTCCAAGCCCAATATTCCATTTATTATACAACTTAGCTACCTCAATTATTTCCTACTGATCCTCTGTATGGTCCATTTGTTCATATTTCTTTGCCTGTTGTCTCCCCTATTACATTATAAGCTCCTTGAAGCCATGACTATCTTTTCCTTTCTTTTGTTTCCAGAGTGCTTAACATATTGCATGGAATATAGGAGGTACTCAATAAATGTTTCTTGATTGACTGGCTTTGAACTTCACTAAATTCTCATTGGCTTGACAGATTACATGGTTATTAGCACATCAGTAAAATGTAAACTTCAGGGTAAGGGCTATATTGTTTTTTACCTTTGTAACTCCAGCACATTGAGTTTTGCAATGCTCATAGTAGGTACTCAATTAAGTATTTATTGAAATGAATTAATTTTTTATTAAATTTTATTTGTAATATATTAAATAACACAAGCACTTCCATAACATAATAGTATTTTTTTTAAAAAAGATGATTGCACATGAAACTGCAAATCTATTATGCACAACTTGCGAATTCTTTTAAATATATAATAAAATTACCACATAACTTTTTACCCTTCCTTCTAACCCCCCAGGAGGGCTACCATTAGGCATAAATATTTTTGTATGTAAATCATTCTACATATCTCTTTATCCATTTTGTACTCTTGGATACAGATAACATTTTCCTTCATACACCATTTGTAATTAATTTGGGTAGTTATACTAGTCAAAATTACTTAGTCCCTCGAAGTTATTTTTATAACAGTATTGTTATTACAGTTATTATGGTTGCAGTGAGCTCATTTTGTATCTGAGCTCGAAAAAATTTTTTAAAACCTGCTCACTCCCTCAGCTAATAGATGGCAACTCTTAGACCGTCTGGATTATATATTATTCATTTCCTCATCCCCTGCTGGAGCTAGCAGGGGATGTGATATATGGTATGGTGAAAAAGAGATGATCAGCAATTGGAACCCTTGGGCTTCAGTCCTACCGTGCAACTCACTACCAAATGACTGTGGAAAAGTCATTTCATCGCATAGGTCTCATTTTTATGATCTCTTTTAATCCTGTTAAAAATCCAAAATTGCTTTAAAAAATCCACACACACAAGAATATATCTCAACCTCAACAAAATTCAAAACAATATCAGGTTCTATTAGATATTTCTAAGTTTCCTTCCAACTCTAAATTCCCCTAAGCTTATGCTTAACTACAATAAATGTCAAGTGAATAATGAATGAATGAAATGAATGAATGGCATCTCTGGGATCCTTTGTTTTGCAACATAGTTTAATGATTTTCTTATGATGGTATAATGGAAAGAGCATTCATTTTAGACTTGGAAGACAGGTATCAGACACAAGAATTATTTATATATTTTAAAAAATATATTGCCATATAACTTCCCTCTCTTGTTTATTCAGGGCATAAGACATTCCAAAGACAAAGGAGTTTAAAAAATCATATTTTAGTCTCTTAAAAACATTATCATCATTGTTAAACATTATAGTTAAGATTTACATAGAACTTAATATTTGTGAAATACTTTATGTTATTTAATTTGATCTCAAAAACAACCTTGAAGAAACTGAGGCTGCAAGATTTTTAAGTCACTGACCAAAAATTCCACAGTTAAGGCAATATCTGAGGCAGAATTTGAAATTGGATCTTCTTGACTCCAGATAAGGCACTTAATCCATTGTGCTACCCAGGTTCCATCTATCTAGTAAATTCCCCTTATTCCAAGGGTATATAGTCCCCTGGCTCTAACTTACAAATATCAGTTCTGGGGAAAGTCTTCAGAGATTTCTGACTCCAGTTGAAGGGATTTTTGTTCTGGGAAATTGCATTTTGAAGAAATCATTCAGTGGAGGGGTGTTATAACTATTGTAACCTAGGCAACCTAATCTTTGCTATAGCTACCTGAATGAGTGATTTACCAGGATTATTTTCCTTGTATTACTATCTATTCCCCATGGGAGGGGAATGGTTTCATAAAACACTGACTGTCTCATCTGTCTAATAGTTTGGTGGTCTCTTTCAGTGGAGAGAATACCCCAGCTTTCTCACCAAGCTGAAGACTATATAATTTTCCAGGCCACCAGAGTTTATTAGAAACTTATTCTTTCTTTTCTGCTTCACCCTTTGGTCATAAAGCATTTTCAGTATGAATCTAAATGAGGCAAGGAAGTCCCTAATGACCTCCAAGTTACCCACCTCTTTTGTGGTGAGCTCCTTCACCAATACAAAGATATCTTAACCTAATTTTTAGATAGGTTTGTTCACTCATCCCTCTTGTGGTTGCATATGTCCATATGGACTTGTTCTACATTACTCAGAAACATGATTCAAATTACTCACACTTAAATCCTCCACTTTTTTCAACATTTTATGAAACAGGACAAGTGGGATGACCTTCTTGTACTAGATTTTTCTAATTTTTCCCTTCCTGTTTCTTGGTATCTGTCAAAACCATGAAGTTTCCTTTATGCTATCCATCTCCCACTAACATTTATGGTTGAATAACCCTCTTAAATCTTGTGGTCTGATGTGCCTTCCATTTTGATCCAGTAGCTCATCCTTGGACCCTCTCCTGAAATTTCAGTTAGCCCTAATTTTTCCCCCAAACATAGTGAAATCTCCAAAATCTATTTATGTGTTCATTTCTTTGTGTATTACCCTGACTCAATATCTCAAATTAAGGTGACAATACGCTGCTTTCATGTGATTATATCAAAATTTACCAGGGACTCATTTTGGTATCATGGCTGACTTCCTAATAATGAAATTCCCTTCTCAACTTGCAGTATCGGCAATCAAGCTTTATTCCTTCTGGTCTCCCATTGTTACATGTTATCCACATCTGATTGGTTGTGAATGATAGGGTTATGTCTTAAAGGACAACAAATTATCCAAAAAATCCCAATTTCCCATTTTGCTAGCCATAGAAAATCTTCAGAAACTCTCTAGTAGGCTTTGGCAGGAAGGAAACCTCTTATACAAGAGAGGCAGTCATAGTCAACTGTGTCAAGGTCATTCTTGATAGAGTTTTTCATATGGATGCTTGCTGACTATATTTTTCAGTTCCTACACGTACCCAATCCCACATATATATGTATGTATATGCATATGTGGATACATGTAGACATATACATAAACATGTACATATATACACATACATACTTCTCTCTCTCCACATACATTATATATAATTGTAAAATTGATTTTTATTGATATCTCTTGTTTTTTCATTGTTCTCCTTTGTAAATTGTATCTCTTCTCTTTTCTCTATTAAATAACATTAATTAGAAATCCAAGATGGGGAGTAAGAAAAAAGTTGCTCTCCCTCTCCCTTATTGGTCTATGAAAGCCCAGAAAATATTGCCCAAGGAAAAATCCTGAAACAGTTGATCCAGCAGAAAAATGGGGTGCAGTAGTTTTGCAGCCCAGGAAGCTTGGAGGGTTAACAGGAATGTCCTCCCACTCTGGAGGAGGGAAAGCAATACAGGATGGGAGCCTTCTCACTAAGTCGGTGACAAGGCCTACCTCAGCAAACCAGGGAGAGATCCTGAGCCCAGGGTGGTGGAGCAAGCAAGCACCAACACCAGGACTACCTGAGTGCCTCAGAACAGGCAGGGAACCAGTAGACCCCAGATTGCAAACTACCACATGTGCTTGTATCCTCCAGCAGCCAAATATCCTGGTGATTCAGCACAACTCCAGGAAGCACAACTCCAAGAGGTACTGCTCCAGTTTAGCAGATATCCTCCCTCAGCCAAGCATTAGAGTGCAAGTCCCAAATGATGAGGCAACCCCCAAGAGCCAGACTCCCCAACCCCACCCCAAAAGCTACAGTATGGCTGACTCCAGCTCAGCACTAGCTGAGCTATCAGATCCCTATGGCCTCCAGCTGCCAATACCTTAGGCCTCAGCACACAAAGTACCCTCTAGGTTCTGGCAGGAGAGCTCAACTGTAAAAGACAGGAATTAGCCACACACCATGAAAAAAAAACAAACAATAGACAGAAATAGACAATGGCCATAGGTTCTTAGTAAGGAGAAAGGGAGAGTTGACACAAATTCAGAAGAGGACAACATTATCAATATACCCATATCAGAAAAAAACCTCAAAGGGGAATATGAGCTAGTCTCAAGCCCAAAAAGCCTTCTTGGAAGAGCTTAAGAAGGATTTTAAATGTCAAATAAGGGAAGTGGAAGAAAATTGGGAGAAGAAACAAGAGGTATACAAGAGAGAGTCAATAGGTTGGAAAAGGAAGGACAAAATTGACTGTAGAAAATAAGTCCTTAAAAAGTAGAATTGGCCAAGTGGAAAAAGAGGCATAGAAATTCACTGAAGAGAAATGGGCCAAATGGAAATGGGCCATTTGGAAAAGGAAGCACAAAATTTAATAGAGGAAAACAATTTGTTAAAAATTAAACTTGAGCAAGTGGAAACTAATGACTATGAGAAATCAAAATTACTCAAACAGAAGCAAAATAATTTTTAAAAAATAGAAGAAAATGTAAAATACTTCCCTGGTAAAACAACTATCCTGAAAAATCAACCCAGGAGATATGATTTAAAATTATTGATCTGCTTGAAAACCATGATGACAAAGAGAGCCTGGACAACTCTGTTCAGGAAATCATCAAGGAATATTGTCCTGAGGTTCTAGAACCAGAAGGTAAAATAAGTCATCAAAAGACTGCATGAATTATCTCCTGAAAGAGATCCCAAATTGAAAATGCCAAGGAATATTGTAGCCAAATTCCAAAATTACTGGGTCAAAGAGAAAATACTGCAAGCATCCAGAAAGAAACAATTTATGTACCATGGAACCACAGTCAAGATTACTCAGGACCTTGCAACCTCTATTTTAAAAGATTGGAAGGTGTGGAATACAATATTCTGTATGGAAAAAGAGCTTGGATGACAACCAAGAATCCACTACCCAAGGAAATTAAGCATATTCTTTCATGGGAGGAGAGGTATATTTATTGAAATAGGGGAATTTCAAATCTTCCTGATGAAAAGATCAGCGATCAACAGAAAATTTGATCTTCAAATACAAGATTCAAGAGAGGTATAAGAAGGTAAACAGGAAAGAAAAAAAGGACACCATGTTATTAAGGACAAACTGTTTGCAATCCTGCAAGGGAAGATGACAAATCTAACACTTGAGAACTGTATTATTATTATTATGAAACTTAGAAGGATATACCTGGACAGAGGCATAGGTATAAGTTGACTTTAATGGGATGATAAAAAAATATAAGTTGTAAAAAGGAATTGTGCTAGGAGAAGAGGAAAAGAGGAGGCAAACAAGGGTTAATTATACCACATGAAAAAGGCACAAAATCTTATTACAGTAGAGGGAAAGAAGGGAGGGTGATGAGCATTATTTAAACCTATCAGATTTGGTTCAAACACGGAATAATATAATCACTTAAGTACAGAAATCTAACTTTCTTTATAGGAAGTAGGAAGGGAAAGTGGAAAAAAGGGAGGGGGTGGACAGAAGTCAGGGAAGAAGCAGTATGTGTAAAGGAGAAGTAAAGGAAAGGGTCTGACAGAAGGGAAGGCAGCCTGAGGGAGGTGATAGAGCCTCTGAAGAATAGGATGGAGAGAAATACATAGATAGTAATCGTAACTGTGAATATGAATAGGATGAACTCTCCCATAAAACAAAAGTGGTTAATTGAGTGGATTGACTTTTTTACCTTCATTTTCAAAAAATTTTGGGTTCCAAATTTTCTCTCCATTTCTCCCCTCCCCCCACCCCAATACACCAAGCATTCTAATTGCCCCATCACCAATCTGCCCTCTCTTCTAACATCCCTCCCTTCCCTTGTCCCCATCTTGTCTTTTGTCCTGTAGGGCAAGATAACCTTCTATACCCCATTACCTGTATTTCTTATTTCCTAGCAGTAAGAACAATACTCAACAGTTGTTCCTACAACTTTGACTTCCAACTTCTCTTCAACCCTCCCCCCCCCACTCATTCCCTTTGGGAAGCAAGTAATTTAATATAGGCCATATCTGTGTAGTTTTGCAAATGACTTCCATAATAGTCGTGTTGTGTAAGACTAACTATATTTCCTTCCATCCTGTCCTGCCCCCCATTGCTTCTATTCTCTCTTTGGATCCTGTCCCTCCCCAAGAGTGTTGACTTTCACTTGCTCCCTCTTCCCACTGCTCTCCCTTCCATCATCCTCCCCCACCCTGCTTATCCCTTTCTCCACTTTCCTGTATTGTAAGATAGGTTTTCATACCAAAATGGGTGTGCATTTTATTCCTTCCTTTAGCCGAATGTGATGAGAGTAAGCTTCATGTTTTTTCTCACCTCCCCTCTTTTTCCCTCCACTGAAAAGTCTTTTGCTTGCCTCTTTTGTGAGAGATAATTTGCCCATTCTATTTCTCCCTTTCTCCTCCCAATATATTTCTCTCTCACCACTTAATTTCATTTTTAAAGATATGATTTCATCCTATTCAATTCACTCTGTGCTGTATGTGTTTGTGTGTGTGTGTGTGTGTGTGTGTGTGTGTGTGTGTGTAATCCCACCAACCACCCAGATACTGAAAAGTTTCAAGAGTTACAAATGTTGTCTTTCCATGTAGGAATGTAAACACTTCAGCTTTAGTAAGTCCCTTATGACTTCTCTTTGCTGTTTACCTTTTCATGTTTCTCTTCATTATTGTGTTTGAAGGTCAAATTTTCTTTTCAACTCTGGTCTTTTCATCAAGAATGCTTGAAAGTTCTCTATTTCATTGAATGACTATTTTATTCCCTGAAGTATTATACTCAGTTTTGCTGGGTAGGTGACTCTTGGTTTTAGTCCTAGTTCCTTTGACTTCTGGAATATCCTATTCCACGCCCTTCAATCCCTTAATGTAGAAGCTGCTAGATCTTGTGTCATCCTGATTGTATTTCCACAATACTGGAATTGTTTCTTTCTAGCTGCTTGCAATATTTTATCCTTGACCAGGAAACCCTGGAATTTGGCCACAGTCTTCCTAGGAGTTTCTCTTTTTTGGATCTCTTTCAGGAGGGGATTGGTGGATTCTTTCAATATTTATTTTGCCCTCTAGTTCTAGAATATTAGGACAGTTTTCCTTGATAATTTCATAAAAGATGATGTCTAGGCTCTTTTTTTGATCATGGCTTTCATGTAGTCCCATAATTTTTAAATTGTTTCCCCTGGATCTATTTTCCAGGCCAGTTGTTTTTCCAATGAGATATTTCACATTCTCTTCCATTTTTTCATTCTCTTGGTTTTGTTTTGTGATTTCTTGGTTTCTCAGAAAGACATTAGCCTCCATCTGTTCCATTCTAATTTTGAGAGAACTATTTTCTTCAGTGAGCTTTTGGACCTCCTTTTCCATTTGGCTAAATCTTCTTTTTAAAGCACTCTTCTCTTCATTGGCTTTTTGAACCTCTTTGGCCAATTGAGTTAGCCTATTTTTCAAGGTGTTATTTTCTTCAGCATTTTTTAGGGTCTTCTTTAGCAAGGTATTGACCTGGTTTTCATACTTTTCTTGCACCTTTCTCATTTCTCTTCTCAGCTTTTCCTCCACCTCTCTGACTTCATTTTCAAAATCCTTCCTGAGCTCTTCCATGGCCTGAGTCCATTGAATATTTATTTTGGATGTTTGGGATACAGAAGCCTTGACTTCTATGTCTTTCCTTGATGGTAAGCATTATTCTTCTTCATCATAAAGGATGGGAGGACATATTTGCTCACCAAGAAAGTAACCCTCTGTGGTCTTATTTTCTTTTCCCTTTTCTGGTCATTTTCCCAACCAGTTACTTGACTTTTGGGTCCTTTGTCAAGAGAAGGTTATGCTCTGGGAATCTGTGAGATCTCAGTTCCTCCAAGGTGGCACAATCAAGCATGTTGTGGTCTGGATGCAGAGAGGGATTTTCATGCCCAGAATTTTAGCAGTTATCCTCCACAGCCACCTGGCTTCTAGTTCCCAAGTCAGCACTGGGGACTGATTTTCAGATAAGCTAGATGGGCAGGGCTGCCATTCAGTGAGAGAAAGACCAGTTTGCCCAGGGCCTCCACACAGGGTGGAGGCAAGAATCAGCTCTTCGATGCCCCCAGGAGTTATTATGTTTCAACAATAGATCTAGCTGCTGCGCCTGCAATGTAGAGTCTGAGGTGGCAGCCTCCTGCCAGAGCTATGGGAAGGCCCTTCTCCCTTCCTGGCCAACTGATAAAAACCACATTACTAACCCTTGGTGCCTTTGGGGGATCTGGGATCCACTGCTGCTGTGACTGGGGATTCCACCCCCGAGGTGTCCTCCTCCCAGAGTCTCGTGGAGCAGCGCTGCTAGGCCAAGGCTGGGGTGGGCTCTGGGTTCGGCTTCATGTCCAGCACAACTGATGTTTCTGTGGGCCTTTCAGGTCACTGTGGGCTGGATATCTCCTCCGTTCTGTTGTTCTCCACTTCTATTGCTCCAAAATTTGTTGAGAATCCCTCTCTACAAGTATTTTATGGGCTGTGGGGAGGACCCTGTGTAAGTGTGTCTTTCTAGTCCACCATCTTGACTCCACCCCTGATAAAATTTCTTAAAATATATTCATCCCCTTATATGGTGATGAATCTTGGCCTATGGTGGCATGGCTGGTGCAATTCTGAATCACGAACTACAACAGACTCTCCACATGGAAGATAGAACCAAAACATTTTATTCAGACACCAGAAAGCCAAATTCCAACACCAGAAAGTCAAATCCATCATAGTAACAAAGAAATTTACACACAACAACAAAGCATAAGGCAACACCCTTCCCAAGTCTTCCCTCTATTAGACTTCGCAGGAACCAACTTCCCACAAATCATTAACAACCTCTCTCACTCATACTAGTCAACTGCCTTTCCCAGCTCTCATTACTCTCTCACCAACTGCTCTGCCTTTTCTCACCCCACCCCTCCTATTCCATCTCTTCTTGTTCCATGTGACTTATACTCATGTGATTCAGGCTTCCACATGAATTAAGCTGGTCACATGGGCCCATTAATGCATGGGAAAGATCTTCCCATTAAAAAGCAAAATTACATTAACAATAAGCAAAAATGCATTATCAATATGCACCTATATTACCCCTTCTGGAGTATATGGGAGAGAATTGAGTCTTTTAATGTTGTGTCTGTTGTAATGTGTCACAAAAGTATACTCCATTAGGCATTGTTTCCTAGTAATGGGTGTGTTAAGCACCTTCATGAAGATGTTAAATGAAGTGCTGAAGTTAAAAATATGAGGCATGTCATCACTATTCATCTTCCCTCATGGATATATTCTATATATCATCTCTCCAAAATATAAGGCCCAAATATAGACTTCTCAAGACCTCTAGGGAATGCATAGGCATGCCACTTGAGCAATTGTTTGCCTCTCCTCATCAAAGGTAGGACATCAATTACCCTGCAGGGAGACAAGAAAGAAAAACCCAGATCATGACTCTTGCTAATTCCTCATTGTTTTATATAACACTCTATAATTCATGCTAGAATTTCGTCAGTCAAACCTGGGTGTACCGCATTAAAAGCATGTAAAGCCAGCTTAAATATCTGCTTCTAACCTGCTAGATTCATGTGAGTCTTTATGCTCATTTTCTGTGCTCAACTCATTTCTGCATTTTCTGCTTGTTTCAAAGTTTATAAGAAGAAATATGGTTCATTAAAAATCAAATCCTATGCTGGGTTTGCTTTTGACCAAGACAGTGGCAAAATATAGTGTGTAAGAAACTAAACTGAAATGGAGGTGACTATTCCCAATCATTTTTTAATTTAATTTGATTAAATTTTTAATCACTTTCCAACTCTAATCCTAATTTTCTCCAGACAGTTTCTAAAATCCCTTCAGTTCCCACCTTTATATATTTTATATGGCATTTAAAAAAATTCAATCCAAATTGTGAGTATTGAAGCCATAATGACTACATTCTGCTAAACAAAATTAGTTAATGTTGGTGGGTAAACAAGCTCCCTAAACAAGTATGAATGATTAATAAATCCCACTTGTTCAAGTGACCAGAGGCTACCTTCTAATTCTATCAGCTTTCAGATTACTGCTTCTCCAAATTTAGGATAAAGATACTACTGGTACAAAAATGGCCCTAGAAGCAGAACATCACTTTTTGACATTACTACTATATCTGAATCAACATGGTTCATTTAATCTGAAATTAAGTCCAAGAATCATTTTTATCTTCATACCAGAGGAGTTATTCTAAGAGCCAAGTTCATATCTCACAGGCGATAGACTATCTCACAAACTGGTTCTTGTGATCATATACATTTGAAGGAGAAGTGGATCATATCATCTAATGAGTTTCCAAGAAATTGACCAGTGGAATGAGACAACATTAGGAAGCATACACAGTTCAACAAAGAAGCAAAGATTTGACAAATGAACAGGAATAAAGGCCGAAGCTGTCCTTTTTCAAAGATTTCCAAGATAAAATGTTTACAAAAAGCACACCAATCTTCCAATTCCTAATCCATTTATTCCTAGCCCTCTCCTATCTGAGGTGTATATCTATATATATCTAGATATCTAGATCTAGATCTCTACATATAGAGATCTAGATATAGGTATATAGATATCAGAAGAAAATTGGTAGTTCTTGAAGGTTAATTTATCAGTAAAGGAAAGTGATAAGCAAAGAAAATCCTTGTTTTTCACACCCAAGTGAAAGGACAGTAGTGCTATTGACATTAATAGGAGAAGTACGTGGTTAAGGGACCATAATAGTGATTTGGTTTTTGAAAATGTTAATAATGAAAGGATGATGTAACATTCAATAGGCATATAGAGATGTAAGGTTGAAGTCAAGGTGAGAGTTCCACATGAAAGAGACAAATTTGCATCTGTCCACGGCATCATCCAGGAATAGTCAGGGAAAGTGATGTTGCCAGGGATGGCAAAAGCTACAACACTATCACATATGCAACAACTCCCTCCGTTAAGGTTTGGGTAGTAAGAACAGGACACAATATTTAGTTTCAGCCTGGACAAAATCCTTAGGATTCACATTTTCAATCAAAATTTTAGACACTTTAACCATTTGGAATATATGTATATTTGCTCCCCTCTGGCCTTGGTGCCAGAATTTGTTACCTGATTGAGTCAAGCTGTCATTGTTATTAACAACTCTATTTCTAGTGTCAGGTAACTGTGGGTATGACTGACAAGCATGCCAATATAGAGATAAACACTCTGAAAGCCTTTCGAAATAGCTCTTTGTAGACAAAATTCCCTAATGTGCTTGGTTAATGGAATTCCCCTGCTAACTGCCAAGAACTAAGACTTACCTATGCCCAGACTTCAGAGTTTTCTCAGTTCAAAGACTACTAAATGAATCTTGTGCTACTGAATCATATTTGCCCAGCATGTAGAAGGATCTACCCACAAAGATGTTTTCTTGTTGAATTCATTGTATTCATTCATTCACACACTGGTCAAACGTTTGCTGTTTACTATGTGTAAAGTACCCACTTGTACTCATAGCCCAAGTATCAGATCCAGAATAAATCATCTTGACATGTAATGATTGAACTAAATTATGTTGGCCTACTTCAGAAACTTACAACTACCCTAACACTTTTGAGGTAATCCATATGAGACACTTTTGAATAAGATGATAATTCAAAGAATCAAAATGGATGGATCACTGAGGATGAGAGTATAGGGGGTAAAAAAGACAAGAGCTCTTCAGGGATAATGACCTTAAAGAATGGTGGGAAAGATGCAGAACCCAAAAGAGAGTCAGATCAAGAAGACTCAGAGATTTGGGAGGATACTCAGTAAAGTGCAAAGTCACAAAAATAGAAGAAAGAAGCAGCATAAAGAAAGAAGTGATTGAATGAATTTCAAATGTCACTGAGGCAAAAAAAATGTAAAAACTGAAAAAAGTCTTTGGATTTAATGCTTACTTCAAAGTGTTTTAGTAAAGGTGCAGCAATGGAAACTAAAATAGATGGAACTGATGAGTAAGTGGAAGATGAGGACCTGGACGTATCAAATGTGGAGTATTCTAAAAATCTAGTACAAAAAAGCAACTGGAAATAAATGGGAAAAATAATTTGAGGAGTGGTAGAGTCAAGAGAAAGTTTGTTGTTGTTTTTAAGTAGGGGAGACCTAAATATGTTGAGGGGACTGAGTCAATCAAAAACCAAAATGAAGATACTTGTCAAAGGGATTGGTAGATAGATCAATGTCATAGAGAAGATAAGAAAAATATATAGAATGAAATATGCAGAGGTTAGCTTTACTAAAAAAAAGGTCACCTTGTCTTCAGAGATTGGAGAGGAGGAAATGAATAAATAAGGGCATGGGAAGTTTTAGAAGTAGGGCAAAAGGGAGTTGAGAAAGTTCCTATTGGATGGTTTTAATCTTTGTAATAAAGCAAGTAGTGAGACTATGTGCTAAGCGTGATGGGGAAGGACTGGAGAAAGGGTCTTCAGAAAACAGAAGGTTTAAAAGGCTGTTATAGAAGAACTGATAGAGAGTAAATAAGATGTATAAAAGGCTTGCCCTACAAAAATGAGGGTCAAGTTGAGGTTCAATAGCATAAAGATGAGCCCACAACCCCAAGATTATGTGTCATGTTCATGAAAGATAACCAAACACCCCCCTGACTAAACTCTTCTCAGTTCATAATTCTTATTAGTATCAGTGGGTGTTCTCTCTTATGACAGGATCCTAAATCAGTATGGCAACTGTTATTCACAGGGGAAAAAAAAGCAACAAAACTGTCAGGACTGCAACAACTTAATGCTGGTAAGGTTTCCAGGCAATCTGCCAACTGAAATTTATTAAGAAAATACCCTCTGGGAATCCTTATTAAATGTGCATAATTATTCTTAAGATGTCCTAGACTTCATAGTCATTGCCATTTGCACTCATAGCCCATGCACAGAGGCCAGAATAGTTCATCTTGACATAAATTTTTGGACTAAATTCATTTGTCTGTTCTTAGAACAGTGGCACAACTGGAAAAAAAAATTCTTCCCTTCTCTGGAGGGCTGATGAGATCTGGAAGGCTTAGATATTAGGGGAGAGGACATAAAAGGGCAAAGAGGAAGAATGTCTCCTCCCCAGGATATACTTTCTCATCATTCACTTCTGCCTCCCGTCTCCACATAAACCTAGAAAGGAAAATCTCTCTATAAGCTCAGTTGTTTTTCTGTAGTATCTGCCTCTTCGTGACCACATTAGGAGTTTTCTTGACAAAGATACTGGAGTTGTTTGCCATTTCATTTTCCAACTCATTTTAAAGATGAGGAAACTGATGAAAACAGGATTAAATGACTTGCCCAGGGCCACACAGCTAGTGTCTGAGGCCAGATTAGAACTCAGGAAGCTAAGAGGCTATCCATTCTGTCCACGCCCCTAGCTGCCTTGTTCTTTATAGGTATAATGAACAATAATAATATTTCTACAGTTCTTTAAGGTTTCTCATGTACCTTGCACAGTTATCTCATTTGGTGTACATAATAGTTCTATGAGATAAATGTTGCATGTATTATTATCACTATTTTCCTCTTGAGAAATCTGGAGCTCAGAAAGTTTAGGTGAATGATAGAATGTAACTGAGCTTGGTTTTACATTTAACAAAGAAAACAACTTCAAAGTCATCTAATACAACTCCTCATTTTACAACTGAGGAAATAGCCCAAGGTGGGGTGTGGGGGTTATTACTAGAGGCGTATTTGAATTTAAACCCGTGCGGTTTTGCTCCAAATGTAGCATCCTTTCCACCACTACTCCACTGTTTGTGACTCCAAATCAAGGGCTCTATCTTTGATGTCATGCATTTTGTAATGGGAAGAATGATAGATGGAGAGTTAGGAAACGTGGGTCCTAATCCTGTTTTCCCTATAAACTATCTGGGTAATTTGGGGGAAAATCTTTTGCTTCTGTGAATTTTAGTTCCCTCATCTCTAAACTGATCATACTTTCTGTTTTTTAAGGCTATCCAATTGTTCTTAGCAGTGACTTGTTGACCAGTGAATCTGGCTCAATATGATCCATTTAAAATTATTTTAAAAAATTAATCCCATTTATGCATTATACAAACTGTTATTCAAGACATAAAAAGTTGTATAATTCTCTCCAACTTGATTAATTTAAATTATGTTATTATTTAAGAGGCAGTCATATTCTCCTGGGACCTTCTACCCCTCTAAAACTATGCAGGCACATCTTCAGTATCCCTGTTTTCCTTTTTTTGTGGTGAGCTCGGCTGGAGGAATGAGGAAATGAGGTGAGAATTGGTCCCCAGTCTCCTAGGACAGATGCTTTAGCGCTGTACATTGCTGCAGTGAATTCACACTGCTAAGGAGAAAATGGTCAGCGATGGAATTTAGAAAGTCAACATATATCTGTGGGCAGGAACTCTGCCTAATGCACAATTGGCTCTTTGGTAAGAGAGCATGGCTCCTCTTGATGTGCCTTCTCTCCTCTTCTTTTTCCTTCCTGAAAGGGAGAAAATTAGAAAGAGATGGAAGATTCCTCTTTGCTTTGCATCCCAAAGGGCATATTACTGACACTTTCCTGAACGTAACAGGGAAAACACAATTTCTGAGTTGGAAAGTAGGAGAAAATATTGCTAAGAAAAGAGAAAGGATTATGTTTTTAAATGTATATTTAGATGACAATATGTTTCCTACAGTTAGAAGGTATGTAATATGTATCGATATGATTACTTGACAAGATTTAATATCTAGCAAGGGTGTAGTGGAAAAGGGTACTAGCACTAAGAGGAAAGCTAATGTCAGATCTCAATTCTTTCACCTATATGGCAAGTTATTTTACCTCTTTGAGTCTCTGTATTCTCTTCTATAAAATGGAGATATAAATGTAACCACAATGTGTTTTTTGGAGGATCAAACCAGATGATAAATCTAAATCTCTTTGCAAACTTCACTGTACAAATGTGTTACTATTATTATTTTTTGCATCTTACCTGAAAATACTTTGATTTATCTCTATTCTCATTGGTTTATTCATATCTATGATGAAGGCATTCATGATATTTTTGTTCCATATACCCCTTTTGTCTATTGTCTACTAAAAGTCCTCCAAAAGGCAGGCATTTAAAATGTCAATATCTCTCGATATTTTATTGATCACTGGAGCACGCAAATTGTTCATTGATTTTCTCAGCTTTCTCTACATGACTGGCCCACCTTCTTTTTTAAAGTCATCTGTCTCTCAGATGATGTCCTTTAGCTCTTTAATTCTTCTTTGGAATTACATCCTAGCCTATTTATGTGCACCATGATCTTACCTTTGCCCTTTGGATAATCTACAACTTTCATTCTTTGGAGATTGTGGTAGTTTTTGATTCGTAGTCACACAACATCAGTAGAAGAATACCGAAAATAAAAGGTGGATCTTTTCCATGAAGAAGCTGGGAGTGGTGGATCATTAAAATTTGTGGTCCAATTTAATAAGGCAATATAAGTTTATCTTTATGTGCAATCCTGGCACTATATGATTTTCCATATGAAACGTTTGCCCTATTCCAAGAGTTCTTGACATTTTTCATTTCCTGGACCCCTTTGGCAGATTAATGGAGATTTTAGATCTCTTCTTGTAACAATACTTTTAAACACATAAACTTAAGTGCACTAGATTACAAAGGAAACTAAATATATTAAAACTAAGATCCAATTTCTTTCCTATTGAAGTTCTTGGGGATTAAGTTACAAGGAAAGCCTACATTAGATCACTTTTAATTTGAAGTGTTTTTATGCAGTGATTGAACAGCTCTGTGGGCTGACCATCCTACTGTACTTGGTAGTCTAGATAATAGGCAATTTTTATCCAGCTCAATTTTCAATTGTAGAGAGGTATAACGCTGAGATTAAAGATCTTCCCTTCCATTAATGGGCTTTCCAATTAAGGGGAGTTTGATGAGGGGAGATCTGTAAGAAGGCCAACACCTTTTATTAATGAGGAACTGGTTCTCAAGGGTTGTGATGCTCTCTGGCTCTGAAAAATGTATAAATACTCTGAGGTGAGGTTTTACCTTGGGCGATTAGCTTTTGGAAGAAGGTTTGTGTGCCAGATGAGACTTTGGGAAGCCACTAAGCAGCCTCCTGCCTTTGAAAATCCAATATTGCTGCTACTCTCTCTGGTAACTACATGTATGTATACACACACATATACATATATATGTATATACATATGTACACATATACATACATATGTGAATGTATATATATGTATGTGTATGTGTATATATATATATATATATATATATATATATATATATATATATATATATATATAGAGAGAGAGAGAGAGAGAGAGAGAGAGAGAGAGAGAGAGAGAGTCAGACAGTTTGATCTGTCTGTTGATCTGTGATGTATGTATTGCTTATGGTCAGGCAGCTGTATTTCTCTGAAGTTCAGGGTGCTTTTTCCCTTGAACTAAGTGAATGAGCTTGATTAAAGTGATTGTTGACCCCTCAATAGCTATCTTTTAGAAAAGCAGATCAAAGAACCTGTGGTAGAAGGTTCTCCTCTGTATGTAGGAGTCCTTGCTTTTACAAGAGGACAATGCCTTTTGATTATTCTAGTTTGGGAAGCTCTGCATTGGCATGGGGCTTGATGCAATTAGTATGATATCGTCCACAAATAGGACTATGTAGAAAGAGTGTCAAATTCACAGTTCCACCCCACCCTCAGGCTCATTGGATGGTGGCCCAAATCAAATTAAAATGTAATTGTGAATTTTTTAACAGAACAAATAAAATAGCATTCAGCATAGATAATTTTAATTTCTGTTTTTCTAAGTCAATATGCAGTCCACATAGATCTATTTCTATGTGCATCTGACACCAATACTTTAGAGAATGTAATCATCAAGACTTAATCCATTTCTTCTTTGGATTTTCAGTTGGACATTCTCATTAATAGTAATACGCTTTTTGGATGATGTGTATTCCTGTTTTAAAGTTTATATGATATTAATAATTAGAACATTGTCAAATAGTATTCTATCTCTTGTTAATTATTTCAAAGAATCTCTTATGTTTTCAAGGAATTTTGAATGCTTTTTACATGTGGATATTGGAAGCAACATTTTGCTTTCCAAAATCAAATGTTTTTTTTTTAATATAAAGCAAAGAATAAACACAGCAAACTTTTTTTCACTACATATTTCAATGATCTGTGTGACTATAAAGTTGTTGTCTTTTGTAGAATGGAATTTATGAAAACGTATCTCTTGCCTTCTCAGACCTTCATCAATGGTATGTTTGACACTTGCAAATTATTCTCATAAAGTCTGTAGAAAATGGAAAGCAAGCATATGTGTCTATGTTTATTTATATTTTCTTAGTTATTTTTGTTGTTAATAATGTATGGTTTCCCCTCATCTCCCACCAAGTATTTGATGTCAAGTAAAATCAGTGAGTCTTTATTAAGCACCTACTATGTGTCAGACACCGTGCTAAGCATTTGGGTTATAATGAAAGGCAAAAAAATGCTCTGGTACTCAAAAATCTTACAATCTAATGGGGAAGACAATATGCAAACAACCATGCATATACAAGACATATAAGTAATAAATTGGAAGTAATCATGAAGGAAAGCTGTGAGCATTAAGGAAAGGCTTCCTCCAGAATATAGGACTTTAGACTAGGTTTGAAGGAAAATTAAAAGATGTAGAGGGAATGAATTCTAATCATGGGTGAAAATCAATGAAGATACACAGAGTTAGAGGATGAAATTCCTTGTTAAAGGAACAATAAGGTTGTCAGTCAATGTCACCGGGTCTTGGAATTTTTTAAAGTGGTGCAAGGTATAAGAATACTAGAAAATTAGTAATGGGCTCAGTAATAAAGGGCTTTAAAAAACAAACCAAGTATTTTTCATTTGATCCTCAAGGTAAAAGGGAACTCCTGGAGTTTATTGAAGAGGAGCATGGTTGGACCTGAGTTTTAAGAAGATTACTTTGATTGCTGAGTGAAAAACGTATTGGAGTCAAGAGGCTTGAGACAGGGACAAACGTTGGTTTATTGTAATACTCCAGGCATGAGGTGATGAAGGCCTTCATCAGATTAGTGACAGTGTCAGAGGAGAGGGTCATATCTAAGAGGCATTACAAAGGTAGAATCAAGAGATCTTGGCAAAAGATCGCATATTGGAGATAAGAGAGAGAGTGAGAAGTTGCGGATGCTACCTAGAACCTGGGAGATTGGGAGGATGGTGATGTCATTGACAATGAAAGAGAAGTTAGGAAGAAAGTAGGGTTTTGTGGAAAAGATGATGAGTTTAATTTTTAATACGTTGAGTTTAAGATGCCTATGCCAGTTAGAAATATCCAATGAGCAATTAGAGATATGAATACAGAGGTCAGGAGAGAGACTAAAACTGAATAAACACCCCTGTAAATCATTCACATAGAGATGATAATTGAATCCCTGGAGATTCTCTCAGATATGAAAACTGATCCTCCAATGCTTTCAGTATTCCTCTGTACATTCTTGATTTAGTCTGCCTTTCTTCCTGCCTTTGCTTTCAATAGTGACACTTGTAATATGTTTCCTCATTCGGCACATTAGGGATTATCATATTAGAGATGAAATGCAGTAGCTTCAGTGTCATTGATACAGACCAGAATTTGTTGTAACAAACATACAGATCTTTTCCATCTTTAGTGGTTTCTTGTAGTTCCATCCTTAAATAATCTCAAGATCATTTGGCTTAGTTGTGAATCTCAATCATTTTATCATTAAATATCTACTATCCTTGGCACTGTGCATCAGGATGCAGGTACCTAAACAAAATAATCCATGCCCTCAAGAAACTCGCAAATGATTCATGGAGACATACTGTCTCCATTGTGTGGAGTGTGATACTATGCTGACCCAACTTTCTCATTTTACAGATAAGGACACTGAGCTAAAAAGAAGTTGTGACATACACTATCACCTAAGTAATGCTGCAAGTGGCAGAATTAGACTTCAAACTGTTATCTTACAACCCCAAACCCAGTAATTTTCTACATTAACACATTTATATGCTGTATGAGGAAGTAAAAGTGTAAATTAAGAAATCAAAGATAGGAAGAGAGCTAGAACAGGCTAAGTTAGGAAAAAAATCCCTGCTTGAGGTGGTAAAGCATTTAGAAACTAATTTTCAAGGCATCTGAAGTAGAGAAAGATACAAAATGATAAGGAGAAAAATGCTATTGAAAAGTGATGAAGAAGATATTAAAACCAGTTTTCCTTCCTATGACTCATTCCCTAGACAAGTCTTACCTGTCCAGTGTTCCAGATTGAGGGTTCTACTATGTCATTGGCTATGCTAATAAAGTAATTCATAATAATATATTTATGCTGAAAATACTTGATATCCTACCCATTCCAGGTACATTTGCATTTTAACAGATGCCAATTTTTAGTGTGTTATATGTGGTATTCAATTGATGATTATTAAATGGAATAGAATTCTATTCATCTTAATCCAGAGGAGTCAATAATCATGGGATTTCAATTTAACAGATCCAGTAGCAGAAATATTTGGGCAAGCAGGGTGGGTGTATGGTCTTTTACCAGCTAGTCTGATTAGCTAAAAAACAGTGCTGCATTTGGAGAGACTTGTGATTGGGCCCACACTGAGCATTTACTTAAGATTTTTCCATAAACTTGTTCATTTGGGATATTTATGCCTATAATTCACTCATAGCTATTATAGAGATCAAACAAAATAGCAAATATGAAGCCTTTTGCAAGCCTTAAATTATTAAGGCAAAATAATGTTCCTATTATTTCTCTTGCTGTTTTTCCTAAGTGCATACAATTTACCTTTTACCATGATAAAGGTCACTTTGAATAGGACACATTGCCTTTCTTTCTTTCTCTTTCTTTTTTCTCTTTCCTTCCTTTCTTCCTTCTTTCCTTCTTTTTTATAAATTTATTTACTAATCTGTTCATTGATTTATGTATTCATTTATTTGCTTAGTTTTTATTTGTTTGGATTGGACCTGTGATTTCATTAGTAAGGAATTCTCAATGAGGAAATATCTACCAATATAGAGTGGTAATACAGCTGTAGCACTCAACAACTTAGAGTCTTTGAGTTTGTTGGGGAGCACTGAGAATATGAGCTCCCAAGGTATGAGTTACATGATCCAGGACCATGTAACCAATATGAATCTTAGCAAAGATCTGAACCCAAGCCATCTTTATTTTCATGCCAGTTCTTTACTCTATGCACTGTGAGTCCTCTCAACCTGGACTTTGTGATTTCTGACTTTCAATATGTTAAGATAATATTTTTAAAATTGAATTGATGTTTTTGAGTGACTCTATCCTTGTGTTTTTGTGTTCCCCACTGTGTATTTTTTGTGATCCCCACTGTTCTGTATGTCCTTGAGGAAATTTTGTGTGAAAAATGGTCCAAAGTATATCAATAGAGACTTTAGAATAGTTTATATACCTCAAGCAGAATATCAGGGACAACTGCAACCTCCTAAGTTCCTTCTCCAATATAAAGCTGAGTCAGAAGTTGTATCAGAAATCACAAAACCCTTACTATATAGATAATTGCCCACAATGTCACACTCTCTGTATATGTGTATATATATACACATACACATGTACATATACACATATACATATATATGTGTGTGTGTTTGTGTGCATATATATGTATGTGTATATATGTATACATGTGTGTATATATGTGTGCATATATACATATTATGGATATGTATATATACATGCATACATACACATGCATACATACATATATATGTGTGTGCATATATATATATATATTTCCCCTAGAATTCAGTGTTAGGCTCTAATACTGAAAAATACATTATCTAGAAGTTTAATCTTTCACATGTCCAAAAGTCCTCTTGCTTCAGTAAGGGTTTAAGTAGCTAAGAACCCTTTTTTAAAAATAATTTACACTTAAAAGCAGATGGCTATTACTTCATTATGAAAGTGAACAGTCTCTGAGGAGTATCATCCCTATGAGCTGATGTTTTCTTGATATCTATAAGCAGCTTCAAGGTTTAAATGGTATTTAAAAACAGCTAGAAAGAGAGTAAGTTGATATTTCTTTAGTTAGATGCACAATATCAATAGATGACTAAGATGGAGCATCTGGTGGGTTTTAATGACAGAGAATCTGTTACAATCAATTTATTTATAGAGCCATCGCAGTTTAGGATTGTCACTCATGGTACCTTTATGAGTACAGTCCAGTTGTATTTTTTTCTGTGATAAACAGTTATGAAGTGGACCCAATAATAGGGTTATCATAGTGTGATAATATAAAGACTCTATTGGAGCGTCATAGCAATGATGGTCAGGCCAGTATTTTTCATATGGCATGGAAAATTGAAATAAATACTTTATAGTCAATGTTAAGTTTTAAACGAAATGAAATGAATGTAAGGCTTAATTCTCTTTCAATGAGTGCACTGGATATTTTCATAGATGGTGTTGTCACATACTACTATATAAATATATGTATATACATATATATACACATATATATGTATATATATATATATATTTTCCATTTTATACATTTTTTTCTTTACTCCAACTGAATCGATTATTCCAACCATGTTTTTTCCTTCATTAGTTCTGATATTGTCAGCTAAGGATGAAGAAGCTGTAAGTTTATAGGTCATGAAACTTGAGTTCATTCAACATGAAATAAGTATATCTTAGTGGGTCTGATCTTCACTTAACAGGTACCACAGTCATATACACTCCTAGGATGGACATTGGGCTTCCAAGTATCATGAATAAGGCTGGTAGCAGTGATCGAGAATGAGCATAATGAAAGAAAAGACAAAGGTCCATTGAGTCAGCCATAAAGGCTAGAGTTCAGAGGATTGAAATCTAGGGACGTCATAGTCTGAGCAAGTCTGGGAATGGAATTCTTGTTTTGTTGTATAAAGATGTTAGGTAGCATCAGGACCCAGGATATATTAGGCCATCCATCTGAAAGATGCAATAGTGCCAAAAGATTGGCTTCTCTCTTCCTAATAATAGCACTATCGGGATATAAATATCCTTTTTTTTTTAAAACAGAAGTTCTAGCTAGAATGTAGATGTTAAATTTATTTGATGTTTCAGTGTAAAAAGTCTCAGAATTAAAGTAAGGGTAGCATTGTACTTGTACCATTGTAAAGTAAGGTAGCCGTGTACCATTAGGTTCCAAAAGGACTTTGAGGTACCTTTTAAGAGCCTCTCATTTTATTCTTCTGTGACATCCTATGTGGTTTCAAAGATCCTTTAGTTCATCGGTTGGGACTGGAGGTCTTTAAGCAGTCTGAGACAAATCTAGAGGAAAGGATAGACTGGGGAGCTAACAAATATTGTTTCTAGTCTCTGCTTTGTTACGGCTTCAGTCTTTCATGGTTTTTACTTGACATCTCTACATATTTCTTCATTTGCCCTTACCTACATCAGGGAATTATTATAAACATAAACATGAGTAAAACCCTCTTTCTTTAGAGGAAAGCCTTTTAAAAAACATGCAAGTTTCCAAATGGCCAGGCTCAGCTTTGGATAGATTTTAAACAATCTTGGAGGGGGTTGGCTAGTACGTCACCACCATAAACTGCTTATCTCCTCAGAGACTTTACTTGAGACAGTATTATTCACCAGTAACTTTCTGTTCTTTGTTCCTTAATCTGACGCCGACCTCCCACTTACCTGGGACCCCTGTTTTCTCCCTTCATTACTCATGTCTACGCATTTATGTTTGTGGACTCAGTTCATTCTGATTTAACTCCCACATAATATTATGGTGATGGCGCTATTTCTTCTATACCTTTCCCTCAAGCATGCTATCTTCTTCACCTGGTAATGACTCCTAAACATTTTTGCCAAGTAGACCACAAAAAATCCAGACACCCAAGTAATGCAATAGGTGAACTGTTAGCTGCCTCTAATCCTCTAGAGAAGAGGGTTCAGACCATGGAGTTCCAGTAACAAATGAATGAGCCCAACAGGGAACTAGCTCCACTCAGAGTAGTATTGACTGAGGATTTCTTTAAAAGGATTTGCTTTGAATGTGGCTGACATCACATGTTCTACTTAGCAGTCTAGTGAATATCCAAGTTCTTTCTTCTCATGTAGGTGGAGGTATTTCCAGCGTTGCAGACCCAGTTTAAACCTTTAGAAACCTCTTCCCTGGGGATTCAACAAGGGGTCCTAGGCTAAGGTGAGCTTTGAAACAACATGGGGAAAAATGATAGACTGCCATCTACCTCATGGGGGAGAAGAAACCTTCAGTTGGTTGATGTGGAGATGCTCCATAAGAACCCCCTCAAATGTTGATTTTCACTTTTGATCCAAAAATTGCCAACAACAGAGATTCTGGCTCAAGTAGGGGCAAAATAGTATGTTAAAACATGTCATGTGCTTTGGGATATAAAACAAATTTTCCTATTAGATCCATTTATGAAAGAGCTAATCATGGCTATTCATGATGAATAAGCTTAAGTGGGGTTAACTATCAACCCACCTGCACTGATTTGGTAAAGTGTCATCATAGAATCCTGGCTTAAGCTATAATGTGTTTGCCACTATTCTATAAGTCTTTCTAGTACTGCACAATTTAATAGAGAAGGTCTTTGCATGAGCAGGGTGATCCGAAGATCAGCTTCTCTTAATAGGTGAAGTCTATCAATATGCTTGGTAATTAACAGACCAAACTCTCCCATGTAGCCTGATTTCTACCTCTTTGTCACAGTTTATATGTCTATAACCCTGCAACTTGACCTTCCTGGACATTATAGGTCTTAACTTTGATAAAATTAAGTGTCTGAAATGTTTCAAAATTATTTATTTAGTATTTTATTTTTTCCACAATTACATTTAAATACAATTTTAATATTTTTTAAAAATTTTGAGTTCCAAATTTTCTCCCTCTCTCCTCTACCCTTATTGAAAAGGCAGTTTTATATAGGTTATGCATGTGTAGTCATGCAAAACTTATTTCCATATCATGTCATGAAAGAAATGACAAAAATACAAGAAAAATAAAGTTTTATAAAAGTATGCTTTGATCTATATTCAGACTCCATCAGTTCTTTCTCTAGGGATGGATATCATTTTTTGTAATAAGAGTTTCAGAGTTGTCTTGGATCATTGTATTGCTGAGAATCGTTGTCATTCACAGTTGAACTTTGTGCAGTTTTGCTGCTACTGTGTACAATATTCCCCTTCTTCTGCTAATTTCACTTTGTATTAGTTCATGTAAGTCTTTCCAGTTGTTTTTTTTTTCTGAGAACATCCTGCTCATTATTTCTTATATCAGAATAGTATTCCATCACAATAATATGCCACAACTTGTTCAGCCATTTCCCAACTAATGGACATTTTCTCAATTTTGAATTTTTTTTTTTGTCACAAGAAAAAATTTATTATACATAATTTTGTACATATAGGTATTTTTCTTTTATCTTTTTATCTCTCTGGGATTACTTAAGAGTAATATTGCTGGATCAAAGGGTATGCCTAGTTTTATTTCAGTTTGGGCGTAATTCCAAATTGTTCTACAGAGTGAGTTGAATCAGTTCACAAATCCACCAATATTGCATTAGTATAACAATTTTTCCACATTATCTCCAACATTTGCAATTTTCTTTTTATGCCACATTAGCCAATTTGATAAGTGTGAGGTGCTACTTCAGAATTGTTTTAATTTTCATTCCTCCAATCATTAGTGATTTAGAGCATTTATAAAATCTGTCTATAGATATCTTTGATTACTTCATCTGACAACTTTCTGTTCAAATCTTTTGACCATTTATCATTTGGAGAATGGCTTATTTTTTAATTTTAAATTTTATTCAGTTATCTATATATATGACAAATGAGGTCTTTATCTGATAAACTTGCTGCAAGAAATTTTTCAATTATGATTTTAAACTGTATTTCCCTCCATCCTATTTCCCCTACTCTCTCTCTTTACACCCTGTCCCTCATCAAAAGTGTTTTGCTTTTGACTATTGCTCCCCAAATCTGCCCTCCCTTCTATCAGTCCCAGCCCTTCATTTATCCCCTTTCCCTTCTACTTTTCTATAGGGTAAGATAGATTTTTGTACTCATCTGAGTAAATTTGTAATCATTTTCTCTTTGAGCAAATTCTGATAAGAATAATGTTCAAGCATTTCCTATCACCTCCTTCATTTTCTCCTCCACTGCAAAAACTCTTTCCCATCTCTTTTATGAGATAATTTACCTTATTTTACATCTCTTTTTCTTTCTACTAATGCATTCCTCTTTCTTAGCCTTTAATTTTATTTTTTAATTATCATTCTATCATATTCAACTCATGCTCATGCCCTATGTCTATGTATGCTCCTTCTAACTGCCCCAATAATGAGAAAGTTCCCTTTAGTTGCAAGTACCATCTTCCCATGTAGGAATGTAAGCAATTTAACCTTATTGAGTCCCATGATTTCCATTTCATGTTTGCTGTTTTCTTTTTACTGAGGCTATTGGAGTTGTGAGTTGCCCAGGATCGTACAGGTAGTAAATATCTGAGGCCAGATTTGAACCTATTTGCTCTTTTTATCCTTCTCTTGAGTCTTGCATTTAAAGTCAAAATTTCTATTCATGGGGGGTGGAGTCAAGATGGCGGGGTAGAAAGACGCACGTTTACAAGCTCCGAACCCACAGCCCATAGAATTAATGTAAAAAGAGATCCCCATAAGTTCTGGATCACTATAAGGTGTGCAGAAACAGAGTGGAAGAGATTTCCGTTCCAGAGAGCCCTGGAGAGTCGTCCACAGGGTCCGTCGTCCTCCAGAAAGCGGACCTCACCCCAGCACTGCCCTGGCCACGGCCCCAGAGAAGCTAATCCGAGCAGTCTTCAGGGACGGAAGCTCCGGCGGCCGGGAAAGTCCCTCCAACCATAGAAGCTACAGGTCAGTGAGAGAGACAGCTGGGCTGGAAGAGGGGAGCGGGGTGTCTCCATGACTCAGGCCCCCTTGGGAGGAAGCAGCGGCAGCAGAGACAGGGGCAGGAAGCAGCGGAGGCAGAAGCGGGGGCGGCGGCAGAGGCAGCAGCTGCTGCTGCGGCCCAGGACTCCCACAGCAGCAGGCAGGATCTTCATTACTGAAAGTCTCTGCATAAACCCCCTGAGGGAGCTGAGCCTGGGAGATGGCCCTGCCCCCACCCCAGCACCAGAACTAAAGCTCACATTGATTAGCAGCCACTTGCTGTGGAAAGCCCATTTGAATCTCAGACCCCAAGCACTAGCTGGGCGGATCTAGGCGGGGGGTGGACAGGAATCTCAGAAGTCAAGTAACTGGCTGGGAAAATGCCTAGAAAAGGGAAGAAAAATAAGACTATAGAGAGTTTTTTCCAACAAATGCAAATGATCCCGACATTCGGATCTGATGAAGAGGACATATTCTTGCCATCAGGAAAAGACGTGGAGGGCGGGGCCTCGGTACCCCAGACATCCCAGGGGGATGTTGGGTGGGCTCAGGCCTTGGAAGAGCTCAAAAAGGATTTTGAAAAGCAAGTTAGACCGGTGGAGGAAAAACTGGGAAGAGAAATGAGAGAGATGCAAGAAAAGTATGAAAAACGAGCCAATACCTTGGTAAAGGAGACCCAAAAAAATGCTGAAGAAAATATCACCTTGAAAAATAGGCTCACTCAATTGGCAAAAGAGGTTCAAAAAGCCAATGAAGAGAAGAATGCTTTCAAAAGTAGAATTAGCCAAATGGAAAAAGAGGTTCAAAAGCTCACTGAAGATAATAGTTCTATCAAAATTAGAATGGAACAGATGGAGTCTAATGACTTTACAAGAAACCAAGAAATCACCAAACAAAACCAAAAGAATGAAAAAACGGAAGAGAACATGATATATCTCATGGGAAAAACAACTGACCTGGAAAATGGATCCAGGAGAGACAATTTAAAAATTATTGGACTACCTGAAAGTCATGATCAAAAAAAGAGCCTAGATATCATCTTCCATGAAATTATCGAGGAAAACTGCCGTAACATTCTACAACCAGAGGGCAAAATAAATATTGAAAGAATCCATCGATCACCACCTGAAAGAGATCCAAAAAGAGAAACTCCTAGGAACATTGTGGCCAAATTCTAGAATTCCCAGCTCAAGGAGAAAATATTGCAAGCAGCTAGAAAGAAACAATTCCAGTACTGTGGAAATACAATCAGGATAACTCAAGATCTAGCAGCTTCTACATTAAGGGATTGAAGGGCATGGAATAGGATATTCCAGAAGTCAAAGGAACTAGGACTCAAACCAAGAATCACCTACCCAGCTAAACTGAGTATAATACTTCAGGGGAAAATATGGTCTTTCAGTGAAACAGAGGACTTTCAATCATTCTTGATGAAAAGACCAGAGCTGAAAAGAAAATTTGACTTTCAAACACAAGAATGAGAAGAAGCATGAAAAAGTAAACAGCAAAGAGAAGTCTTAAGGGACTTACCAGAAGTGAACTGTTTACATTCCGACATGGAAAGACCATATTTGTAACTCTTAAAACTTTTCAGTATCTGGGTAGTTGGTGGGATCACACACACACATGTACACGCATGCACGCACACACACATACACACATGCACGCACATACAGAGACAGGGAGCACAGATTGAATTGAATAGGATGGGACCATATCTTAAAAGAAATGAAGGTAAATGGTAAGAGAGAAATGTAGTGGGAGGAAAGAGGATGAAATGGAATGGGGTAATTATATGTCATTTAAGAGGCAAGTAGGAGACTTTTTAGTAGAGGGATAAAGAGGAGAGCTGAGAAGAAAAAAAAAAAAAGAAGTTTACCCTCATCACATTTGACTAAAGGAAGGAATAAAATGCACACTCATTTTGGTATGAAAACCTATCTTACAGTGTAGGAAAGTGGGGGAGAAGGAGATAAGCAAGGGGCAGGATGATGGAAGGGAGGGCAATGGGAGGAGGGAGCAATTTGAAGTCAACACTCGGGGAGGGACAGGATCAAAAGACAGAAGAGAAACAATGAGGGGCAGGTTAGGATGGAGGGTAATTCAGTTAGTCTTACACAACACGACTATCATGGAAGTCATTTGCAAAAGTACACAGGTAAGGCCTATATTGAATTGCCTGCCTTCCCAAAGGGAATGGGTGGGGAGGGAGGGATGGGGAGAATTTGGAACTCAAAGTTTTAGGAACAACTGTTTAGTATTGTTCTTGCTACTAGGAAATAAGAAATACAGGTAATGGGGAATAGAAATGTGTCTGGCCCTACAGGACAAAAGAGAAGATGGAGACAAGAGAATGGAGGGATGACAGAAGAGAGGGCAGATTGGAGATAGGGAAAATTAGATTGTTTGGGGTATTGGGGTGGGGGGAGGGGATAAAAGAGGAGAAAATTTGGAACCCAAAATTTTGTGAAAATGAATGTAAAAAAATAAATAAATAAGTGTTTTAAAAAAAAATCTCTTAGGGATACAGACCTAGTATGCTAGGTCAAAGGTATGGCTAGGTCAAAGGAGTAACCTAATTGATTTATCAATTCATTCAATTGGTGCCTCATGCCATAAACCAATAATATAGCTGTTTATTAAAATTTAAAAAAAAATTTCTATTCATATCTGGGATTTGATTGGATATATCAAATCAGGAATTTTTGAAAGTCTTCGATTTCATTGAATATCTGTTTTAGCCCAATCACTTTTTGATGTATAAAAAATTCTTAGCTCCTTTGCTAGCTAACCCTAGCTCCAGAATATCATGTCCCAAGTCCTCCCACCCCCATTCTTTAATGTAGAAACTGCTAAATATTGTGTCATTCTAACTGTGGCTCCATGACACTTGATTGTTTTCCTCCTTTCTTGATGTTGCCTCTGTTTTCTCCTTCACCTGGGAGCTCTAGAATTTGGCTATGATATTCCTGGGATTTTTCATTTGGGGATGACTTAGGAGATGAGCAATGGTTCCCTTGATTTCTATTTTATCCTCTAGTTCTAGAATATCAGGTCAGTTTTCCTTAATAATTTCTTTTTTTCTTTATTTTTCTTGGTTTGTTTTTGTCTGTGTTTTCTTTTATAACATGACTAACATGTAAATATGTTTTGCATGACAGCACATATATAAACTATATAAAATTGCTTGTCTTCTAAATGAGGGAAAGAGTGAAGGAGAGGGAGAAAATTGAGAACTCAAAAAAATTTTAAAAACAAATATTAACATTTGCTTTTACATGTTATTGGGGAAAACTGAATTTTAAACTAAAAAAAAATTCCTTTATTATTTAAAGCCTTCCCAACCCTGCCTCCCAAAAATATTGGTCTATGCCCAATTTCTGCCAAACTGCTTTGCCAACATTTTTTTTTTTTTACAAATAATGAATTCTTGCCCCCAAAACTTAAATCTTTACATTTATCAGACATAAGTTTACTATACTCTTTTACTACTGTGTATTGTATTCCTACTCTGTTCCACTGATCTATCCTTCTATTTCTTCGTCAGTATCAGCAAGTTTTGATATTTATGGCCTTCTATGTAGCTTGAAGTCTGGTATTGCCAAATCTCCTTTGTTTAAAATTTTTTATTTGTTTCTTTGAGATTCTTGATGCTTTGTTCTTCCAAATAAATTTTTGTTATTTTACCTAACTTATTAAGATTTTTTTTAGTAATCTAGTTGGAATGACATTGAATAAATATATTAGTTAGGTAAAATTGTATTTTTATTATATTGGCTTTGCCTACTACCCGTGAATCATTAATATTTCCCTAATTATTTAAATCAGATTTTATTTATATGAAGATTGTTTTATAATTATGCTCATATAGTTCTTGGGCCTCTTTTGGCAGGTATAGTTACAGGTACTTTATACTGTCTACAATTATTTTAAAGAGGCTATTTATTGTTGCTAATATGTAAGAAATGCTGATTATTTATATGGGTTTATTTTACATCTTTGCTAAAAATATTCATTGTTAATTATTAACTAAATCATAAATTAATTATTTTTAATTTAGTCTTTAGGATTTTCCAAATATATTATCATATCATCTTCAAAAAGAGGTAATGTGTTACCTCATTTCACACTGATCCCTTCCATTTCTTCTTTTTATTGCTATTGCTAGCATTTCTAAGATAATATAGAATACTATTGGTGACACATAGTGTGGTTTCCCTGTTTATCTCTTTTAATTATATTTATTTTAGCTTTAACCTTGACTGAGACCATGATTACTTTTTTTATACCAGCTAAAAGCATAAAGGAATTTATACCTTATTAAGGAATTAGTCCCCAAATTTTCAAAACTAAAATTGTGTAGGTCTATTTTAATATATTGAATTCAATGAAATAAAAGAAGTCTTTATTAAATAGAATCTTGCTAATTAAATTTCATAACAAATGGTTTCCCTTTATGTCCACAATGGATATTCTTTTTTTAATCAGTACAATTTGAAAAGGTACTCCAACAAAACACAAAGTACTACATAACATCCCTCCATACTACACTACATTTATCCATGGGCAGCTAGGTAGTGCAGTGGATAGAGCACCAATGCAGGAGTCAGGAGGACCTGAGTTCAAATCTCTCCTCAAATACTTGACACTCACTAGCTGTGTGATTGGGCAAGTCACTTAACCCCAATTGCTTCATCCTAGGTCATGTCCAGTCATCCTGATGAATATCTGGTCACTGGATTCAGATGGTTTGGGAGGAGAAGTGAGGCTGGTGACCTGCACAGTCTTCCCTCCCTCAAAACAAAGTCAAGTGCAAGTCATGTCATCATTTCTCTGATGGCATGGTCTTCTGCGGCAATGAAGGACGAACACATACACACATTTATCCATAGAGGTGATGACCTTATTCCAGTTGAAATGAAAAGTTCAATTTGATGTCAATTATTTTATTACAGCCTGAATGTGCTTATCCTTTTCAAAATGTGTTTTTTAGTTAAAAGAAAAAAAACAGATTTGGTATGGTTCTATGGAGTAAAGAGTCTTAAAGCCTCATATTAGATCTCCTTGTTTTCTATATAATGACCACAGTCCATTGAAAAGTAAATCACAAACAATATGTACTGAACCATGAGGACTACAGTAAAAGTCCCTGGGTCTTTTCCTGGCCATGGGAACAGCCCAAAATTGAGCATGTTTTCTGGCTCTGGCCCTTCCTCTGCATTCTCTTCCCTCTGCTGCATTGAGTTCTCTATCCTCACCCTTTTGATAATTCCATCTTGGGTCACTAGTGGGAATGGCTGCTACTCTTGATGGTATTTTGTAGGATCATTGCTAGCCATATTAGCCCCAAACTTCTGGGCTTGCTCCTAGATCCTCCTCTTCAACTTCCAGTTTTGACAGAAGAACTTGAGATTGGCAGTTGTTCCCAGTTAGGGAACTAAAATGTTGAGGTGCTGGGGGCCCCTGAAATATTGATATGTTGGGTCCTGCTCGAATGAATTCGACTCAAACCTTCTTGAAGTCAAAGGAAAACCAAGTTTATTAAAGATTCCCCATATTGAATTGACTCTGAAGGAGCCTAAGAATTTGTTATATTGGTATTCACAAGCAGATCAGATACCATCTCAGCTAGACAGAGTCTGAGTTGGGTTAAATCTGAACTAATCATTCCTTGAAAAATGATAACTGAGTTCTTTTTTTGTCATGGTTTTCCAATAACTTTTTTTAATTATCTTTCCTGGATCTATTTTCCAGGTCAGTTGTTTTTCCAGTGAGATATTTCACATTTTCTTCTACATTTTCTTCTTTTGATTTTGTTTTATTATTTCTTGATATGTCAAAAAATCACTAGTTTTCACTTGCCCAATTCCAAATTTTAAGTATTTTCTTCACTGAGGGTTAGTACCTCCTTTTCCATTTGGTCATTTTTATTTTTTAAAGAGTTCTTTTCTTCAGTGTATTTTTGCACTTTTTTTCCCAGTTGACAAATACTGCTTTTCAAGACATTCTTCTCCCTCATTGATTTTTTTTTTGTGCCTCTTTTATGATTTGACCTATTCTGTTTTGTAAGATGTTAATTTCTTCTGTATTCTTTAGGCTTCCTTTATTAAGCTCTTGAATTATTTTTCATGATTTTCTTGAATCACTCTCATTTATCTTCCCAATTTTTCCTCTCCCTCTCTTATTTGATTTTAAAAATATTTTTTGAGTTCTTCCATGGTCTAGACCAATTCATATTTTTTCTTTGAGGCTTTAGAAGTAAGAGTTTTGATTTTGCTCTCTTCTTCTGAGTAAGTTTAGATCTTCCTTATCAGCATTGTGACTTCCTATAGTCAGAAATTTTTTTCTGTTGTCTGCTCATCTTTTCCCAACATATTTCTTGACTTTTAACCCTTTTCTAAAACTGGGTTCTGCTTCCAGGGTAGAAGGTGCACTTCCCAAGCTTCAGGGATTTTGTGTAGCTGTTCGAAGGACCTGTAAGTTTTCGTTTCTTCCAACGTGGTATGATCTAAGGAGAAGTGTATTTACTACTGTCCTGGCCTATGCTCTGGTCTGTGAATGACCCACAAGCACTCTTTTCTATCCTGAAATTGCATACAGGGTCCTCTGGTATGCTAATGTTGCTCCTTGTTCTGGAACTGCTACCCAGGACTTTGACCCATATCTGAATATAATTAATACAACAGAGTTATATCCCCAGTGCCAACAAACAGACCCCTGTAATCTCCTTCTGACCAGTTGTCTGACTGCCTTACCATCTGTGGGATGAGAGTTCTGGAAGCAGTGGTTGATTATTCAGTCACTTCCAAGTTCTAATTCCAATTTGCTGGAGCCTTGTCTACTCTCATCCCAGTTCTATCAACCTTTCCTGCTTACCTTGCAAGTTCTCTTGGGCTAGAAAATTGTTTCACCTTACCCTTTTGTGGATTATGTCACTCTAGAATATGTTTTGAGACATTATTCAGTTATTTCAAGTGGAATTTTGGAGTGAGGTGTGTCCCTGTCTTTACTCAGTGATCTTGGCTCTGCTGGTTCTAAAAATTCAAGGCACTAAATCTTCAACCTTCTTGAACAAAAAATCCTTTTTATATCCCTGAAATTAAAACAGTAGGATTATAAGATCAATATTTAGGGTGAGAAGGGACCAACTAGGAGAGGCCATTTATATTATAGAAGAAATTAAAATGCAAAGAGTGATCGCTTCAAGGTCACATAATTATTATAGTGTCTGAGCAAAGAATTGAACCCAGGTGTTGACCTAAATCTACGGCCAGTGTTTTATTCACTGTATGTACTATTTTAGTATAGCTCTATCTCTGATTCAGGATATTGATTCTCTGCATGTCTGAGTGAAAAGGCATTGAAAAATACTCAGGCTATTACCCATTCACCAATTTTCCCAGAGACCAAGAAGATTTGGAGGTTTTGTTCCATGATTCCCTGTTTGAGACTTGAAAAATTTGAATTTCATTACTCAGAATGCCAGAAGCAAGGATTGAAACAGGTATGTTTTACATCAAGCTGTAGACTTCCTGGTCTAGACACCAAGTTAGAACTTATTCCTTTAGATGATGAAATTTTAGACAGGTTTGATTATGTTTCTACAAAAGTAACATGGATTGCCTTGGGAGGAAGCAGGCTCCACCACATTTAAGAGTTTCAACAACAACCTGGATAACTACATGTACGTGTTGAAACAGAAATTCTGTTTTCTGTGTGAATTAAACTAAATTGCAACCGAGATCCCTCAGCAGTAAAATTCCACGATTCTACGATACATGGTGGATGAAGGACTTTCCTTTTAAGTAATTGGTTTTTTGTTGTTCAGCCATTTTTTTAGTCTTGTCCAACTCTTTGTGACCCTATTTATAATTTTCTTGGCAGATATACAGGAGTGGTTTGTCATTTCCTTCTCCAAGCTGTTAGTTGGAAGCCTTGTCCATTATACTTGAACATCCCAGTACTTAGGTTTAGGTTTTTGCCACTTTTGCTGTTCTTGAGACAGTTTAAGACTGATTCTGTGAATGCTTGACTTCGTTAGCTACAGGTCAAATCCCACAATTTTTTTTTCCCTTTGATAACACTCACTGATTCATAAGGGAGGATTAATTTGACTATTCCTTTATAGATGACTTCTGTTTTCCAGATTACTATAATTCTTAACACTATTCAGAAACTAGAAGATTGTGGTTATTGACATTCAGAAGTGATACCTAGTGACATTAACTATGATTTGGGCAAATCATCAGTCAAGATAAGGGATATTTGGGCTAATTCATAACCTCAAACTAAAGATGAAATTTGTTTCATATCCTAACTTAACAATTATTTTATATTTTGAATGCAACCATATGATGTATAAGAGCATTTCCTGGTAAGAAAGTAAAACAAAAAGGATAGTACATAAAACTGTAATTTATATAACTGTCAATTATTTAACTGTAAATCATATAACAACTGGCTTTTCCTTTTAAATACATAATAAGTTCAATATATCCTGTTTCTCTTCCTCTGTCCTTTCTGTTTTCTTCTGTGTATTTTATTTTTAATATATCAGTGACTATCTTTTCTTTTGGTAACACTATTACATGCCATCCTCTCCCACTGTATAGACATAGATTTATTAGTTCTGAATTTATGGGTATACATATATACCTATGTATATATATATATATATATATATATGTGTGTGTGTGTGTGTACATATATACACATACATATGCACACATATATACATATACATAAATATGCGCATATATACACACATATATATTCACAAAGAGAGACACATTTACGTGAAGAAGCATGCTATGATGGGTATTGAGTCAATTTTGGAGCCCAAAAGATTTGGGTTCTATTCCTACCTCTGACACATGCTGCCTGTGTAACTGGGCAAGTCTAACATAAGTCACAAATCATTTGCTGATCTCCTTGTTAAAAGGAATTTCCTAAGAGCTCTCCACACCAATCAAAGCACTCCGAACAATAGCAAAGAAAAATGAAAATAAGTCATATTTGCAGAGTATTTGAAGGTGTCTAGAGTGCTTTATGAAGACAAATGCAGCATTCTGATATCAAGTGTTCTCAACCATTAACTTTACAGAGAAGGGAAGGGAAAACAGACTCATCAGCAGTAGCAACTTGGCAATCCTAGATTTAGAGTCTGCAGCAACCTCAGAGACTATCTGTTCCAACCCACTCCTTTTAAAATGAGGAAACTGAGTTCTAGAGAGGCTGAATACCTTGATCAAGGTCTCATATATAGCACACAAATGACTGAATTAAGATTTTAATTCTTGTCTCTAGATTCCAAGTATAGGACTCTTTCCATGACATCATACCACCTATACAAACTCTTAATTACTCTATAGTCAAAGAAATATTTGAGATTAAAGTGTAACTCTTATTTTTTTATTATTTTTGGGAATTAATTAAAACAAATAATATATCATCAAGTTTTCAAGAATCAGTTGAAAACACCTTCTTACACAATAACTTGATTCAGTTACTAGTCCAGTTTCCAATATTAGATAAGTGGTTTTGTAATTTCTGATTATTTTTACATAAAGAAGATAGGTGTAAAGCACAAGAGACTTGATCTTTCTAATTAAGACAGGTGGAAATTGTTCAATTTTGGAGGTTCATTAACTTTCAGGCCATGAGAGTACATTTCATAAATTCTCTCAATCTGGGCACTACATTATGTTTTTTGCTTTGAAAGGGCCGACATACATCCAAACTAAATGGTTTATTCTCTCATTACAGATAATGTATGCAGAGTATAAGGAGTTGAAAGAGACAATTCATTTAGTGTCATGAGGACTCCATTTTTTAATCTGTAAATGAAGGTTTGGGACTAAATGATATTTAAGATTCCAGCTTTAAATTCCATTTACCTATATAAGAACAGTAATTATTTAACTCTCTAAGGCCTGTTTCAGTTCTAAAATTCTATGCTCTTATTGTTGCATATGCTGAGGACTACTAGAAATTTTGGCCTTCTTGGCAACCACCCAGTTTCATTCTCTTCATGTCTTTCCCAAAGGCTCCCAACCTCCCAGTTTCCCTTGAAAGACTTCGCCATTACATTATCCATTATGTGATATACAGTCATAGTGAAAATGAATCTTAAACTAGAAAGTATTGTGATATCAACAACATGTAACATCAGAGAACACTCCTAATACTTGCAGCTCCAAGCAAACCACTCTCTTTACCTAAACCACCAGAGAAGAAAAAAAAAAATAATAGGAATTCCAGCCCCTGATTAGAAAGCAACCTAAAATTTGCCCATTACCATAGCAATACTGTGATAAGGAAGCTGCTTCTGCTCAATCCAGAAATGTCAATCTCATCCTGGAGTGGTGCCATCCTCCCAAAGTTTGGAGTCCTAGATCTAGCTATTAGCCAGTGCAATGAAACTTCCTAGAACTGCATTAGTGTTGCTGTTCAACACCCTACCTTATCATTAAGGGAAAGGGACTCAAGTTTCCGGGAAGATATAGTTTCCATGGCATTTTTCTTTCCCTAGCTTTCTCTTTCCTTTCTCTTATTTTTCATAGTACCTCCTCTTATTTTCCTCGACTTTTCCAACTATACGTTCCTATTTGGAAAGTTAGTGTCTCCTTATGGAGAACTTTACATCATGATGAGGTACTACCTTCAAACACAATTTCTGGACTACAGTGGGAGTAGGAAGGAGGAAGGTTGTAGTATATGGAACAGAAGTCATAAATCTGGATTTTAATCCTAGTTCTCCAGCTGAACTGTTGTCAGCATCGAGTAAGTTATTTCACCTTTGTGAAATTCATTTTCCTTGTCTGCAAAATGGGGGAGTTGTAATAAATAATTATAAAGGTCCCTTTTAGCTGTAAAATACTGATTCTCTGATTAATTAGTAAACCTTGGCATGAATGATGAAGAAGAACATTAAGTCAGTTGGAAAGTCCTAGCTAATCTCCATCCATAGTATTATACTCATCCATCTCCTTTGCATTTATATTGCCAGCGTACTATTCCAGGCCCCTATTACTGTTCATCTAGATATCTTCTCATCGGTCTCTCTTCTCTCCCTCTACAAGATGTCCTTTACCTAGTTACCAAATAGTCTTCCTAATATTTTGGTCTGATCAAGCCATTTTCCCCATTCAAACACCTCTAGGAGCACTATTGCCTGCAGGACCATATATATTTTTTAGTCTGGCCTTGGGACATTATAAACTATGGCTCCAATTTAGGTGTTTTACCCAGCTTCCCTTCATACACTTCAGCCACTATGGACTCACCCTGGACACGATCTATTCCATGTGCCGAGCAGCCTGTTCTTGTCTCTGGAACATAATACTTTTCATATTTCTGTAACTGCCTTTCTTCTCTTCATTATTTCCAACATACATATTTGTTTCCTTGTTGTGTGCCCCATTAGACTGGGCAGAGACCAGCTATTGTCTCTTTCTGTGTCCCCTATGCTTACATGCTTAATAAATGTTTATTGACGGATGATGCTTTGTTCTTTTTTCCTGTATAATGCCTTCATGGATTTCTCCAGTTGAAAATGACTCTCTTTATTTCTTAACACATTTTATCTGGATCTTTCCCTGATATCACATTTAACTTTGAATTGTACTTAATTGGGTTAATGCCATATTCCTATTACTAGACATCGTACCAGGTAAGGATAAATATGGTTGATTTCCTTTTTTGAAATCTCTAAATGTTGGCAAAGTTGTTTACATATGATAAACCTTTATCAAACAAATTGAATTGACTTGCCTTAGGGAACGTTATTACATTCTAACATGTAAAAGAGACCTCTCCATCACCTACTCATTGATCCATGTTGTCTCCTGTTTCAGAATCCTGAATCAGGCTTCCATATGCTTAGGTGGCATAAGTTCATGAAAGGATGTAGCCAAGGATAACTGCCTGTCCATAGGGAAGCTCTTGGTGACCCTCTAGTGTCCACCCTGAAGGAAACTTCTAGGTTTATATGTTAAGTGGGAATTAATAAATTCTCCAGAAAAGTAACATCCTTTTAAACGGAGAGCCGTTTTTTGAAATTCCTGTAGCTTTGCTCCCCTGGGTATTTATTTATTTTCCAATTAGCAAAAATCCTGTCAGCTCTCACTGTTCACAGCTTAAACAACAGGGTCAGAAGTCTGAAAGCAAGGGACCCCCTTCTGTAGCATGCCCTCCTCCTTCCTGTTCCCAGCAAGGTAGTGATTGTTTCAGTGAATTTATGTTCCCGTTCCCAAGAGAGGCTGCTCTGCAAGCTTCTGTATCTCAAATGATGTGAATCTCAAAGACCGCTCAGATTCAATTGTTTGGACAATTACATTTATCTTCCTGGGAATCTTCAAATCATATTATGGTCTTAGAACCAGAAGGGCTCTCAGACTTCTGGACTTCCAGTAATAGGTCAGTTCCTTCCAATTTTGAATAGTTGTAATTATTGGAATAACTAGGTGGTACAGTGCATAGAGCACTGGGCTTGGAATCAGAAAGATTCATCTTCATGAGTTCAAATCTGGCCTTAGACATTTATTAGTTGTGTGACCCTGAGGAAGTCACTTAACACTGACTGTCTCAGTTTCATCATCTGTAAAATGGGCTTGAGAAGGAAATGGCAAACCACTCTGGTATCTTTGCCAAGAAAACCCCAAATGAGATCGCAAAGAGTCAGACATAAATGATACTACTCAACCTCAATTATTAGAAAGTTTTTCTTTTTTGTTAAATAAGTGTCTCTGTGCCATGTACTCAGTCATCCTAGTTGAGCTCTCTGGAGCCAAGTGTAAAAAAGTAAATCTTCTCATCACATGCTTGACCCTCACATATTGGGACATAACGATTCCATGCCACCCATCCAAAGCCACCCTTGCTCCTCAAGTCCTGACTTGGATCTCTGTGACTGGATTCTGTCCTCTTTTCTTCAGACTTACTGACCCAAATTCTGTCAACTAATCTTACAGAAGATAATTTTTTTGCCTCCTCACCACTGTGTTTACCCTCTTCTAAGTGCCTTCCTGCTTACCCATGTCCCTTCTAAAATGTGGCACTCAGACAAAGACAATTCTCCAGATAGACATTCACTGGTGCAGAATTCAATCACAAAATGTCTGTCTGTCTGTCTCCCTCTTTTTCCCTCTCCCTTCTTCTCTCTGTCTCTGTCTCTCTCCCTCTCTCTGTTTCTCTGTCTCTGTCTCTGTCTCTCTCTCTCTCTCTCTCTCTCTCTCTCTCTCTCTCTCTCTCTCTCTCTCTCTCTCTCTCTCTGTCTCTCTCTCTTTCTCTGCACCATAATTTTATTCATGCAGTCTAAGATTACATTAGTTATTTTGGCTGCCACATCACATTGCTGACTCATAATGAATGTCACATTACCTTCTCTCATTTATTACTAGAAATATTTAGGTGCTGAAAATTTTAATAAACTCTAGTCATTTACTTATACCTGGAATGAATACTTAATTTCATACTAGTTTTCTCCATTTATATTACATTTTGCTCTAATTCTTAATGGACAAATTTTTGTACTGTATTTTGCTCAAAATTGCTTCATAGAGCAGCTGATTTCCATTCTGCCAAGTGTCTGCATAAGATGGAGCTTACACCATAGGGCAGTTTATTTTTCTGCATCTTACAGATGAGTTCCGGGCATTCCCACATGGTTTATGCCATCTGTTGTAACTTGAAAGATGCTTCTGCCTGCCTCTTCTTCAGTCTTTATTTACAATTCATAATGAACATTTGTAAATGTGCAAAATTTATGAACAGAAAGTAGATCTATAAAGTATGTGGAAAAAGTAGGTTTTTTTTTTTTTTTAAATAAACAATTATAAAGAAATCTGCCTATCTCTAGGTCACTTCTCTCTCTCTCTTTCTCATTGCATTTCTAGCAATTGGGCAGCTCTGATAGCTCGTACTTATGGGAATATAAAGCTAATTGATGTATTTAATAATGAACCTTGAAGCATCATGAGGTCCTAAATTCTGGTCTCATTCACCAAAGAAGGATCATATTTGTCAGTCATGGCAAATCAGGATCTGAATGCATGTCTTCTGCCTTGGAGGAAGTACATTCCTTCTCAGCACTCACAGGGCAAAAGCAATAGTTTCTCAGTGAAGAAGCACCATAAATCATGGATTGAAAGACTCAGTGCTTGAAAGGACCTTAGAGATTAGCTTGAACACATGAGTCCTCTCTCTTGGGAAATACCTTCCTTCTCAGTAATGACAAAGACCAAAAACAAAAAAAAAAAAGAAAAAAAGCATTTTGACAGAATGTGAAGGAAAGGATCACCAATCATAGCAATCACAGAATGGAGAGCTTGAAAGGATTTTAGACATATTCTAATCAACTTATCATTTTACAGATGAGAAAACTGGGGCCTGAGTGGAGAAATGTCTTCTAGAAGGCTGGAATCTAGCTCTAGAAGAGCTGTATAAACAGATAAAATGCGCTCTAAGTCTGAATTTGGCTCTTCTCATCTTAGTGGCCACAATTAGATGCTCTCTAAGCTTCCTGGGAATCAATAAAGTCTGCCAATTTTAAGATTTTATTAAATTACCAAGGAATATGAAGACTTTTAGCAAGAACCTTTCCTTTCCCCCTCCCCACAGCTAGCCAGTAACCAAATCCTGTTAATTCTTAGGTCGCAATGGTCTTTGTATGCATCTGTTCCTCCCTTTTTTTAACTGCTACTTCTTCCATGAAGTCATGTGTGTGGCCAACTGGGCATGTTCTCCCCACTGATAGATCTAACCCTAGCTTCTGCTCCTTCTATCTGTCCTACATCCTTCTTCTGGCCAAATCAGTCCTTCTATAGTAGGAGTCTGTACCTAAGTCCCTCAACTGAAAAACTTCCAATGATTACCCCTCTACTTCTAGAATAAAACTCAATCTTCTTAGCCTTGCAATCAAGACTTTGTATAAGGTAGTCAAAACCTCTTTCTCTAGGCTTTCGGTGGTCTACTAAACAAGCTCCCCAGTCAAGCCTCTGGTCAAATAAATTTATTTATTGCTTTAACAAAAAAAAAAAAATAGTGCTGCGTATATTCCTGCCTCTGCACCTTTACCAGTCCAATTCTTGTTGCTTATAACCTTTCTCCCTGCCACCTCCTCCCGCTTTTCCATTTCTTGTTGAAATGTTTTCTTTCTATGAGATTTTGATCAGGCTCCATTTGTCTCAATGAAGCCAGCCTTAACTGACTGCCCCTTCCTCTAACCTCTCATATGACATATTGTCTATACAATCTATTTCACACTCAATGTATTCAAACGTGATAGTACTTGCATTTTCATGAATTTGTTCTCACTTCCCAACTAAATTGTAAATCCCTGACTTCAAGAACAGCGTCCTGGCTATAGCAGGACTTCAGTAAGTGTTTATGCATTCTAGAAATTTAATATGTTTGTTGATTGATGGATGATGATGATGATGAAGGCCACTCAAATTTTTTTCAACTATAGACATATGATACTGGAGTGGGGGGTTGCTATACTTTAATTTTTTCCTGAGAGGTAGGAGAAATGATTCAGGAAACTAAACTTTAGCCTTGAATTATATCTACTTGTAATTGATTGAAATATACCTTCTTTTACAACAATAATTACTCAAAAAAATTTTCTGCTATGGTATATGACAATGATTCTACAGATGTGATCTGTGGACTATTGAGTGTTCCTAAGACTTTTAAAAATAATACTAAGATACTATTCACCTATTAAAATATTCTCTTCTTTTTAAACTATATATTCATTGTAACTTCAAATTTTCTTTGGATGTATTTCAAAATATAATTCAAATTTTAAAATTGAATATTAAAGCAGGTTATGTGAATCTGAGTGTCTCACTCAGATATTAAAAAGATTTGCAGCAGTATCTAAAACAAGGCTACTCTTCTCATTCACCTTTTTGGAAAATATATTTTGAATTAAAAATATGTTAGCTATATCAATATAATAGGTTTATTACTATTTTAAATGAATTAAATATATTTTTAAAATATGTCTTAATTTCTATACTAAACACTAATAGATAAAACCAATATAAACAAAATATCTTTGGGGTCTTTGATAATTTTTAAGAGTGTAAAAGTGTATTGAGACTGAAAGGTTTAAAAACTCCTGATGTATTTGGTACATAGATAGGGTTAGGGAGTAGACCTGTGATTTCATTGATAAAGAGAATTCTGAGATAAGGAAATTCTACTAATACAATTCAGTACTTCTCAGAAACTTCTCTTCTTAGTTGCCTGGAGCACTGGAAAGGTGAAATGGTTTTCCTAAGGTCAAAGAGCATTGTGTGAGAGAAGCAGGATTGGAGCCTAGAACTTCTAAGTCAGCTTTCCATCCACTACACCATCCTGTCATGGTATGGTGCTCAAGTAACCCTGCTTATGACCTAGATTAGTCTATATTTTATACTCTTTATTAAAGTCCTATTTCAATGACTCATTGTGGCCTGGTGGTGACACTAGACACTCTAAGGCTACAGCAGCATGGCTTAAGCTCTACTGAATCCTGATAGGTTGAAACAGTTCTGAGGAAGGAGCTGGTGACATAATCTACCTGACCTGTCTAGACCAGCAGTATCAAACTCAACATCATGGTGCTTACTAGATAGATGATTAATGTTTTTTTGTTGTTGTTGTTGCTGTGTTGTTTTGTTTTATTTTCATCAGAAAAACTCTGAGACAGTTTACCAAGGGTTGGAAGGATTATGATTGAGAGTATTGTGAGGAGTTCCTCCATTGATGCAACCATAGATTCTTGAGGTGTAACTTACCACATTCATGAAAGATCTAGTCATAGAAGGCATCAATCCTCTTGTTTTACAGAATTATAAAACATCCCAGAAAGGGATCTTGTGGACAAGTCAGAGGCTTTTGAATTTGGACCTGACCTTAGAGGTTATCTGACCTAAACTCCTATCCACTAGAGTAATCCCCTCTGCAACATCTCTGAGATCTCAGCTTCCTCTTGAACACTGTGGTGACTGGGAGCTGGATAACTAACAAAACAGGCCATTTTGCTTTAGCAAAACTCTGCTTATAGAAAGCTCTTAAACTCTTTCGGGTTTCTGTTTCCTCATATATGTTCTTTGCAGTACTATGGTTCTGTGGCTACAGGATTAAAAATAAATATACAGCTAAGTCCCATTAATATAAATATTGAATTCCCTAAAATGGTCACACACATTCAAATTCACACCATTCAAAGCCATAATCATATAAAAATGTGATATATTGGTTCCAGCCCAATGCAAGCATACAGTGCCAAAGTCAAACATTATGACCAATAATTTATTGGCACTGATCTGAACCTAACTTTAAGTCATTCCACTGTTTTAGTAATTGATTCAATTGCTACTGATTTCTTTAAACAGCTACTGATTCAAACATTCTGCTAAAAAAAAATTTGTATCTATCAAAGCACAAGGCATCAGATTTTCAGAGACAAGTGATTTATATGTGTGTTGGGGGTGGTGATATTGAATGTATTTGAATCTTTTGTTTTTGCTACTATTGCAGTTTGGTGTGCTGGGAACCCTGGAGTGGGCCAGATACCTTGGGCAGAGGCACCAATGATCTGGGTTACAGAAATGTATGGGAAAATTCGGGGACTGGGTTGCTTTCAAAGATGTGGTTTTTTCCTTTTAGGGGTCCAGTGTGAAATCCATAACCTTATCACTACCACTTGTCTCCTCAGATAAGTCACTTCATTTTTAGGGTTTCTTTAGAGAAGAAAACAAATTCATTGTATACCCTTATGATGAAGGGGATTGAATGGGTGAACTCTGAGGTCCCACTGCAGCTCCATGTTTATGATTCTTTTTGATTCTCTAGGAGTCAGTTGCCCTGTCTCCTGCAGCGCTGAAAACATTTACTGAGTTTAGGTCAATAACATGAGGATGATTTGAAACAGTACAAAGGTGATATGACTAAAACAAAGACTTACCATTGTCAGGGTAACCACACCTTCCAACTCGACTTAGCCAGAGAAGGCTAGCTAAAGGACTGTGGAGATTTTGGTTTTCGAGCAGAAAAGGACTTCCAAGACCATCTTTTCTAACCCCTCATATTACTGATGAAGAAACTCCTGCAGATAGTACGTAGTGTAACCGAAATTTAAAGCCAGGTCCCACATTTTCAAATTAATCTGTTTTTGATTCTATGAATGTGGCAAATCTTTTTTTTTTCCCTTAGAAATGTTTTAGGCATCTTAATTACTAATCAGTTTTTCTTTCTAGCATTTTAGGTTTCACATAGACTAGAGATTCTTTAATTAGGTATACAGGCACCAAGAGGTCCATGGATAGGTTTCAGGGAATACATGAACTTGGGATTTTAAATAGTCTGACAACTATATTTCACTAAAATTAGTTTACTTTGTGGTTCTATGTGTTTTATTTTATTCACTTAATAATATAAGTCCGAGAAGGAGTCCATAGGCTTCAACAACATGTCAAAAAAGTCCATGGCACACCCTGCTCCCCCTCCCCCAAATATTTGAGAACTCTTGCTAGAGACAGAATCATTATTCATTTAGCCAGTAGTTTGTCACATACTGGTGGAAGAATCAGTTTCTGACTGATGTTCACACATAATTTTTATGACTGTGATTCCAGAGAAATAAGGCACTTTGTTAGCTTCAGTCCCATCCTCTGTGGTAAGTAGACATCTTTATACTGTGGGTCAGGGATGGTCATTTCATGAAGACAGCTTGATTATTCAGGGACTAATTATCCAAATTGTGGATTATCTAGGCTCCTGGTTTTTCCTTCACCTCCTTCCTGCTGCTGACCTTTTGGTTCTTGGACTGCTCATTAGTGTGAGAGTGAGCCAGAGAACTGGCGAAGATGGACTCGATTCAGGAATACAGCTCCTTGTTAGCAGTCTAGTAAAAGACTGCGAGGAGGGGGGAGGGATAGAAATAAAACTAATGTCTTTGTTTAATCTCTTATTTTTCCATGGTAACTTGAATAAGCAGAAAGTTGGTGACAGTGCTCAATTAATGCTTAATTTCCTAGTTCCATACAGGAAGCTCATGTGAAGATCAATTACATCAATTCAGTTCAAGGCAGTCAAGCATATGAGGATAGAAAGACAGGAACCAAACGACAACAGAAAGAGTACTTGTCCTCACACAGCTTATATTCTCTGGCTGTAAATTTTTATTACATTCAACAAACTGTATTTGTGTAGGTGAGATTTTATACGATATATACTATAAATTTGTCTATTATCTATATATATATGATATATATATATATGCAAACATACAGAGTAAACTTTATGCAGTTATATATGCAACAGCTATAATAAAAATAATAACCAACATCCATGAAGCTTTTTAGAATTTATCAAGTAGTTTTCATGGAATAGATCATTGGAATCACTACAACCCTGTCAATCACCAGTATAATGATCTCCATTGTTATTTTCTAGACATGTGGTTTCATCAGTAGAGGGAGATCTCATTGAAGGAATTCCTTCTGCTGACACCAGTAAGTAGGTGCAGATTGTCTTCAAATTCCAGTCACAGGCAATTATACTGGAGGCTACCGAGAGTCTTTGACTTGCCTTTGATCATATACCTAGAACGGTGCCAGAGTAGGATTTGAACCCCACCTCCCAATCCTACCTGACTCATAGGATCATTCTTTGTGTACTAGTGCATACTTATATGCTTTCCCATTCTATAGATGAGGAAACTGAGACTCAGAGGGGTTAAATAACAACCAGGAATGGAGCTCGGAAGTATCAGAAGGGGAATTCAATCCCATTAGTTTGTGAAACATGGCATTATATTCTTTCAAACTGAAAATACTCAGCTGGCACTACTATACTTGCCATTTAGTTCTTGTTTTTAAGTTGGTTAAGGGTTTGTCTAATATAAATATACATCAAGGACTTAAATATTTAGGCTTGGTCTTATCCTCAAGCAACAGGAGGAAGGAACATGCAAAGACTTTTAGCTTGTGAAATTGGAATTATAAAATCTTAAGAGCTCAGAGAGTATGTAAGCAGAAAATGCAAGCTCATTGATCAAAGGTGCAAGGTTAGTGGCAGACCAGGGCTCATGGAGACAAGACCTCTTTTCCATCCTGTGCCAGCATTCTTTCAGTGACAGATCAATGATTGTCTCCCTGGCAATCCATTACTGAGTAGTTGGGTTTTTTTTTTTCTTTCTTTTCTGACCTGACCCTGATTTACCAGGAATAGTGAATTGAAAATGACAGTAGCCTCAGGTATGATAATGATATTTTATAAAGATTAACTCTGTCTCTACCTTTAAAAGGAGAGTTTACAGTAAATAAAAGTTTTGATTCAAACATTAATATCAAATGACATACCTTGAGAGGTTTACATAGCTGGAGGCATTATTCAGAGACAGAACCTTTCTATGTTCCCAGAGGATCTAAGTTGTTAGCAATCAGAAGTTAACAAGGGAGCTGAGGTCTTTTTTTTTTTTTTTTTTAACCAAACGTAGCTCTGGAAATGTGAGAATGGTTCTTGAAGAAGTGCTTTATTAGAATTCCTTGCAGGAATTCAGCTTGGAGGACACAAAGGGCAGACAATTACGACCAGGGTTATATATAACAGAAGATTAGTGATCTTGTAACTTTTTTACAGTCGCTGCTACTCAGCTTCCCTCTCTCCTCCATCCGAATTAGTAGAATATTAATAACTTAGATCTAAACAGACTTTGCAACTTACTACTTGTAATAGCAATTTAAATGGAAAGATCTTTCCCATTCATTAATAGACTCATGTGATGTACTTCAATCACCTGAAAGCCTAAAGACACATGTGGTGGGAGGAGAGGAAGGGTGGATAGACCTGGGAGAAAGTGGATGAATGAAGGGTGGAGGAGAGAGGATGCATGCAGAAAGGCAGGAAGGTGCAGCAAGGCTCAGGCTCTTAAGTGTGTACTTGTGAGAAGGCCCCAACAGAGCTGGGAAAGCTTGGGAATGGCTTTCTTCCCTGCAGTGATAATGTTTAACTTCTTGGTCACCATGCCAGATTTAACTTTCTGGTCCTGGAACTTGGTTTTCTGGTGTCTAAATTAATGTTTTTCTTCTGCCTTCTCTATGGAGAGTCTTATACTTTGTGATTGAGATCTACACCACCATATTCATAGTCAAAACCAGTGTTGTGACTATTGCCTTGGTGATACATTACTTTGCATTGTAGTGCAAGTAGCATTATTTACAGATCAGGATACTGAGGTTCAGAGAGGATTAAGTTTCTTCCTCAAAGTCACACAGCCTGTAATATAGTCCCAGCCAGGATTCACATCCAAGTCTTCTGATTCCTTTCCCATTGATCTTTTCCTCCTAGATCCCAATCCATAAGAATAAAGAATCCCCTGAAGTGGTGATATGTATTCAAATCTGCACTACTGAAAGTTATAATTATGTAAAATATGGTCATTTCTTCCAGCCCAATGAAAATACGCACTATCAGTTTGAATAACATGGCTGCTCCAGGGAATTCGTTATTCACACTAATCTAGACCTAGCTATAACATTAGGCCATGATGCCCAACTCTTCCCAGGTGAGAAGACGCTGTGACTTCAGTGAAACACAGACAGGACAAGGAAATTGATGAAGATGTCTCTGTGAATTTTCTTAGACCATAAAAAATCACTCCAAATTTTTGCTGTCTCTGCCTTTCCAAAAGTTTACTTGACGTGTTACCTAAAGTTCTTTGGAAGGGAATGTTGGGAGTGTTCAACTGAGTGGTTGCCCCTACTCCTCCATCTTGGTTCTACCTCCTAGTGTTGTTTTATCTCCATTAGAATTATTAAGGGATTAACTTGAGGTATCCTTCAACTGCCCCAGCCTGAGTCCATTTCACCCAGAGACTCTGCTACCCTAGGGTATGGTTCACTAGATCTGCCATGGGAACAACTTCAGAGTTCCCTCAATCACCCCAGCTAGAATATATACTTTACTTCAAAAGCAAATGTTTCTCTTTTGCAAGAAAAGCACTCTTCTAATCTGAATTCATCAAACAGTTATTGAATGCCTACTGTGTCCAGAGCACTATACTAGGGTTAGACTCAATCCCTGCCCTCATAGAGTCCACAATGTAATAGACAATATGGCATACAAAAAAATAAATGAAAAAGTACCTAGTAGGTGTGAAAGAAAGGTGTAGAGCAAGTCCTATGGGAGATACAAGGTCAATATTAGTGACCAAGTAAGGGTACTTAGTGTATATGGTCATTTCTTCCAGCCCAATGAAAATACGCACTATCAGTTTGAATAACTGACCATATATGACCATATAAATAAATAAATGACCATATACATGCACACATATACATACAAAATCAATTTTAAAATATAAAAATTTTAGAGGTTTAAATTTAGAAATCATCTATTTCAATCTCCCATTTAACAGATGAGGAAAGTAAGATTTTTACATGACTTTTGGTATCTATATGACCTTGGGAAAAACTGAGATATGATTTTAGTTCTAATAGGACAGACTTTATCTGCTGCAAACATCTGTGTTCTCCTAAGTACACATTCTAATGGAAATCCTTATATTTAAGAGTAAACTCACACTTACCAATCATGTTTCCATATTTTAATTATGTCTTCATAAGTAAAGAACTAAATGCTACCCTTACTTGGTCACTAATATTGACCTTGTATCTCCCATAGGACTTGCTCTACACCTTTCTTTCACACCTACTAGGTACTTTTTCATTTATTTTTTTGTATGCCATATTGTCTATTACATTGTGGACTCTATGAGGGCAGGGATTGAGTCTAACCCTAGTATAGTGCTCTGGACACAGTAGGCATTCAATAACTGTTTGATGAATTCAGATTAGAAGAGTGCTTTTCTTGCAAAAGAGAAACATTTGCTTTTGAAGTAAAGTATATATTCTAGCTGGGGTGATTGAGGGAACTCTGAAGTTGTTCCCATGGCAGATCTAGTGAACCATACCCTAGGGTAGCAGGGTCTCTCGGTGAAATGGACTCAGGCTGGGGCAGTTGAAGGATACCTCAAGTTAATCCCTTAATAATTCTAATGGAGATAAAACAACACTAGGAGGTAGAACCAAGATGGAGGAGTAGGGGCAACCACTCAGTTGAACACTCCCAACATTCCCTTCCAAAGAATTTTAGGTAACATGTCAAGTTAACTTTTGGAAAGGCAGAGACAGCAAAAATTTGGGGTGATTTGTTATGGTCTAAGAAAACTTAAGAAGCAGGCAGAAGTCTGTAACACCAGAATAAAAGTCTCATGGAGGTCGTTTGGTGCCTACACACTAAGTGATGGCAATAGCAACAGCACTAGAAGCAATGAACCAAGAAATTTCAAAGGATTCATGACAAAGAAGTACCATCCACCTTCAGAGAGAGAGGATCAATGAACTCTAAGTATAAATTGAAGCAGGTTTTTGTCACTTTATTTTTCTCTTTTGAAACATGACTGATATGGAAATATGTTTTGCATGACTTCACATGTATAATTGATACCATATTGCTTGCTTCTCAGTGGGTAGGGGAATGGGTTGGAGGCAGGGAGAAAATGTGAACTCAAATTTTAAGAGGAAAAGAATGTTAAAAATAATCAAGTAATTTAAAAAAAAATACATTAAAAAAAAGATAGTACCAATCGGTCCATCATTCCTTTGATACCTAGTAACAAATTTAAGGGCAGCTAGGTGGTGTAGTGGGTAGAGCACCAGTGAAGAAGTCAGAAGGACCTCAAATCTCACCTCAGACACTTGATGCTCACTAGTTGTGTGACCTTGGGAAAGTCACTTCACCTCAACTGCCTCATCCTGGGTCATCTCCCATCATCCTGATGAACATCTGGTCACTGGATTCAGATAACTTAGGAGGAGGAGTGAGGCTGGTGACCTGCACATCCCCTCCCTCACTCAAAACAAAGTCAAGTGCAAATCAAGTCATTATTTCTCTGATAGTGTGGTCTTCTTTGGTAATGAAGGAAGAACACACACACAGTGACAAATCTAGTTGTACCTATGGGTTATCAGGCCTGCAGGTAGGTTATATACTTGCAACAAAGGGGTAAAAAGTGCTCAGCAAAATGAACAGATAACAGATAAAATGAACAGATAACAAACAACATTTCTGACAGCATTAGGCCAGAGACTTTCACTTTTTGTGATTGAATCCCTAATACCTGGCACAATGAAAGGCATGGGAAACCAAGTTTGTGATTTTCTTAGTGTAACAATCTCTTGAGGAGGAGAGTCTACACATTTGCAAATTAGCAGCTGCTCTGCAATTTATAGTGAGAAAATATTGTTTGGAGTACAAAGACATTGAATATCTTGCTGAGCATCACATAGCCATTCTTGGTCAGAGGGAGAACTTGAACCCTGACCTCTGGTTAACTTTCACTTTTTTTGTCTTAACTTGTGCCTTTAAGTGTCATTAGTGAGATAAGAATACCCCAAAGTCTTATGTGGAGCAGCACTAGATCTCAGAGTTTCAAGAAGAGGGTAGTGATGGGACATGAAAGGGATTTCACCTCCATCCCATTCTTCCTGTTCCATTGCATGGCCACTGACAATTATCCTATCAAGGTGCCATTTACTTCCTGGCTCATTAACCAGGTGAAATCTGTGGGCTAGTGCTTTAACAGACAGGTCAATGGAAATTCAAAAATCAGTTTTGATCTTGGCATTTGTCCCTGGGACTTATGATGTTCCCCAACTTAGTTTCCAATTGTACTGAAGCCTGCTTTATTTCTGGCATTTTTAACCTCTAAAATCTTTTGATATTGCCACCAGAAACAGAAAGAAGGGTTCCTAATTGAACCAAAAAAGGGAGATTATACTTTAAGCTCAAAACCCCTAAAAGCAGAGGAGGAGCCAAGATGGCTGAGTAGAAAGATTCACATATGATAGCTCCAAACCCACAGCCCATAAAATACCTGTAAAGAAGAACTCCCAACAAAGTCTGGAGAAGTGGAAGCCACATAACAACGGAGTGGAGGAGATATCTGTTCCAGAGAGATCTGAAAAACTGACATCAAAGGTCTGTCACACACTGGACCCAGAGCAGAGCCCAGCCCTGCCTTGGCCATGGCACCGAGAGGAGCAGATCTGAGCAGGCTTCAGGGACAGAATCTCCAGCAGCCACGCAGGTCCCTCCACCCACAGGCACAAAGGTCAGGGAGAGAGTGCTTTTGGCTGGCCAAGAGGGGAGTAGGGTACCTCCATAACTCAGGCCCCTCGGGAGGCAGCAGCAGACAGGGGCTCCCAAAGTAGGCAGGAGCTGGGATTCATTATTGAAGGTCTCCTGAGGGAACTGAGCCCTGTGAGGCAACCCTGCCCCAACCCAAGCAGCTGAACTTAGTCTCACACTGAAGAGCAGCCCTGCCCCTGCTGAAAGCCCTGAGTCTGGGAAGCAGCTTCTGAATCTCAGACCCCAAGCACTACCTTGGGCATATCTGGAGGTGAGGTGGATGTGGAAAGGAATCTCAGAAGTCAAGTAACTGACTGGGAAAATGCCCAGAGAAGGGAAAAAAAAATAAGAGCATAGAAGGTTACTTTCTTGTTGAACAGATATCTCCTCCCTTCCTTTCTGATGAGGAAGAACAATGCTTACCATCAGGGAAAGACATAGAAGTCAATGCTTCTGTATCGCAAACATCAAAAATAAATATTCAATGGGCTCAGGCCATGGAAGAGCTCAAAAAGGATTTCAAAAATCAAGTCAGAGAAGTGGAGGAAAAACTGGGAAGAAAAATGAGAGAGAAGCAAGAAAAGCACGAAAAACGGGTCAACACCATGCTAATGGAGACCCCCAAAAATGGTGAAGAAAATAACACCTTGAAAAATAGGCTCACTCAATTGGCAAAAGAGGTTCAAAAAGCCAATGAGGAGAAGAATGCTTTAAAAAGCAGAATTAGCCAAATGGAAAAGGAGGTTCAAAAGCTCACTGAAGAAAATAGTTCTTTCAAAATTAGAATGGAAAAGATGGAGGCTAATGACTTTCTGAGAAACCAAAAAGTCACAAAACAAAACCAAAAGAATGAAAAAATGGAACACAATGTGAAATATCTCACTGGAAAAACAACACTGAAAACAGATCCAGGAGAGATAGTTTAAAAATTATGGGACTACCTGAAAGCCATGATCAAAAAAAGAGCTTAGACATCATCTTTCATGAAATTATCGAGGAAAACTGTCCTGATATTCTAGAGCCAGAGGGCAAAATAAGCATTCAAGGAATCCATCGATCACCACCAGAAAGAGATCCAAAAAGAGAAACTCCTAGGAATATTCTGGCCAAATTCTAGAATTCCCAGGTGAAGGAGAAAATATTGCAAGCAGCTAGAAAGAAACAATTCAAGTATTGTGGAAATACAATCAGGATAACACAAGATCTAGCAGCTTCTACATTAAGGGATCGAAGGGCATGGAATAGGATATTCCAGAAGTCAAAGGAACTAGGACTCAAACCAAGAATCACCTACCTAGCAAAACTGAGTATAATACTTCAGGGGAAAATATGGTCTTTCAATGAAATAGAGAACTTTCAAGCATTCTTGATGAAAAGTCCAGAGCTGAAAAGAAAATTTGATTTTCAAACACAAGAATGAAAAGAAGCATGAAAAGGTAAACAGCAAAGAGAAGTCATAAGGGACTTACTGAAGTTGAACTGTTTACATTCCTACATGGAAAGACAATATTTGTAACTCTTGAAACTTTTCAGTATCTGGATAGTTGGTGGGATTACACATGCACACAGACACACACACACGCACGCACACACACACACACACTTACACATATGCACGCACACACAGACAGAGAGCACAGAGTGAATTGAATAGTATGGGATCATATCTTTAAAAAATGAATTTAAGTAGTGAGAGAGAAATATATTGGGAAGAGAAAGGGAGAAATGGAAGGGGGTAAATTATCTCTCATAGAAGAGGCAGGCAGGAGACTTTTTAGTGGAGGGAAAAAGAGGGAAGTTGAGGGAAAAACATGAAGTTTTCTCTCATCACATTTGACTAAAGGAAGGAATAAAATGCACACTCATTTTGGTATGAAAACCTATCTAACAATACAGGAAAGTGGGGGAGAAGGGGATAAGCAGGGTGGGAGGTTGATGGAAGGGGGGACAATGGGAGGAGGGAGCAATTTGAAATCAACACTCTTGGGGAGGGACAGGATCCAAAGAGAGAATAGAAGCAATGGGGGGCAGGATACGATGGCGGGAAATATAGTTAGTCTTACACAACATGAGTATTATGGTAGTCATTTGCAAAACTACACAGATATGGCCTATATTGAATTGCCTGCCTTCCCAAAGGGAATGGGTGGGGAGGGAGGGATAGGGAGAAGTTGGAACTCAAAGTTTTAGGAACAACTGTTGAGTATTGTTCTTGCTACTAGGAAATAAGAAATACAGATAATGAGGAATAGAAAGTTATCTGGCCCTACAGGGCAAAAGAGAAGATGGGGACAAGGGAAGGGAGGGATGTTAGAAGATAGGGTAGATTGGTGATAGGGGCAATTAGAATGCTTTGTGTATTGGGGCAGGGGAGGGTACAAATGGGGAGAAAATTTGGAACCCAAAATTTTGAAAATGAATGTAAAAAGTTAAATAAATAAATTTATAAAAAAAATAAAAAATACAAAGGTGAGAAGAATGACAGAGAGAAAAAAAAACCCTAAAAGCACAGCAGCCAAATTCCCCCAAAAGTATGAGAAGGCAGCAAGAGAGTGAGGAGGAGAGGGAATGAAAGAGGAAGGAGAAAGGGAGAGAGAATAGGAAAGCACTGTCTCTCTCTTTTACACTCTTGCCAGAGATCATGCATTATAGGGACCATTTGCTCTTCAACTTTATGCTGTCTTAGTATTTTCCTCAGATTCTACTTGCATGGAATGAAATGGAGTGAAATGAAAAATATTTAAGGCTAAATACTGAAAACACAAATAGGAAATTGAGACTTTCCCTGCTCTCAGATAGCTCATTTTCAAGTTGAGGAAGGCAACTCATATGCAAGGGATCAACTTCAAGGAAGATGGAAAGACCCAGTTATCTATAGGGTATATGGTTGGGAAGGGGATATGTTGGTATATTCTTGGTGGATCTTGTTTATTGGGGAACCTCTGATTGTATCCATGGCAGGTCTAGTGGACTCTATACTTGTGGGAGTTTCATTAGGCATGCTGGTGAATTAGGTCATAGGTGTGAACATTGTGGCTGACATGTGACCCACAAAATGTAATTCCTGATTTTAAAGTGTTGCTATATTAATGCGAAAATGAAATATGTAAACATGTGGGGTTTTCTAAGTTAGTGTATGACCCATAGGGATCTTTATGTACTTTAGTTTTTCCCCAGTGGTCTTCATTTCTACTTGAGCTTGATACCACTGGATTAGATTCATGTCGGGGGCATCTGAGGATATCTAAAGAGAATTGCTTAGTGATTTCAGAGGAATCCATCATTCTTTGGAACCTCATGTCAAAATATGACATAACTGTTTCTCATGAGGAGTTCTGGCAACAGGTAATGCACTTGTAATAAAGAAAGTTAAGTCAAGGATAAATTCATTTCTGATAGCATATGAAACATTTTGATGCAGAAAGAGTATATTTTATAATCTATTCTTAGGAACCAAGGTTGGTCATTGCAGTTTGAGTCTAGCTGCTTTTTGGCATTATTAATTTGTCCAATAATTCTTCAGTTAGTCAGCACTTCCATTACTGCTGATTTTTTGTTGCCACAGGCAGCACAGCTCTGACAAAGGGAAGAAAGAGGATTGCTGGGACCAGATCATACCGATTTGAAAAACTTATTGTTAAATTTAAATGTGACCATTTATACCTCAGAAATTAACAAATGCCACAAATTAGAGTTTGATTTATTGTTTTGTTGATTGTCTAAAGTTATAGAGAAAATACTAATATATGCAGTATTGTTTATGAATATGTATGTACCTATATAGATATATCTGTATCTACATATATCTATAGCTATCTACATATATAGATAGGTAGAGATAAATATCTATATCATTTATCTATGTATCTATCATCTCTATCATCTATCTGTCTGTCTATCAAATGAATCCAGTTGTTAAACATTTAATAGCACATTTCTATGTCTATATGTATTATATATAATATTATATACATATACATATACATATATATTATGTACATATACATATATGTATATATATATGTATATATATATATCTTTCTTTCTCTCTTGACCTCTTTGGGACATATGGTATTCCTCTGAAAAAGAGTATGGACCACTTAGTAGAGGTTAGATTGAGTTCCTTGAACTATAAAGTTCCTTTGGGAATGGCCATCCCAACAGACTTATAAGGTAGTTAGAATAAATTATTATTACTATTATTATACCAATAAACAAATTTTGTCTCAAGAAGTTAATAGATTTTCACAAGCCATCGTTGCTGAATAGTTCCATACCCCAGCCAGTTGTGTACTATGAGACATGGCTCATAGAAGGCTATAAATGGTCCAGGAAAGCAGCTAAACTGTCTTAGGCAAGCAGCATCATATGTCTAGGAACACCAACTGGTGGCAGATGGTCAGGGGCTCAGAGTGGCAGAGGTCCTAATCAATTGGTTGGCAACAAGGCAATCAGTACAGAGTCCAAAAGACCAGAGGCAAAAGACAGTTGCAGAGAATATAAATGGGCATTAACAGTTTATCAAAAACAGAATCCTGAAAAAGCTAGAACCAAAGAGGTGTCATAGGATGCAAAGACCAGTTTTCTCATTTGTAAAGCAGGGGTAAAAATAGTTCATATTGTCCAAGATTGTTATGAAGATTAAGTAAGATGATATGTAAAATGCTTTGCAAATGTTAACATGCTATATAGATGCTAGCTACCATTGCTCTTACTATTATCAACCTATCTCGCCATCCATTTCCTTCCCCCTATCTCACATGATTGTTCTGAGTATTAAATGAGATAACCTATGTACAATGCTTTGCAAACCTTAAAGTCTATACAAGGTGACCTAAAACCCTTAGCACATTACAGTCTTTTGGGATGCCCCATTTCCATGTCACCAATTATCATCATCATCATTTCCATCATCAATGAAGCATATAGTAGACACATAGAAATGGAATCTGAGACAAAATAAGGCAAGAAATTGTAATAAAACCTGAAATAAGGCAGGTGAAAGAAAAGTGTGGGAACTGCAAAGAACTTGTCACAGTCTGCTGTTCTTACTAAGCTGAAAACACTTGCAGTTTTTATTTTTTTTAAGGGGAGGATGTAGGATAATCCCTGCCCATCTGGTCTCCTTAATGAGCCACAACTTTGGGAGGTGCTGATTGATCTTTACATTCTCCTGAACTGCTGAAAGCTGTGTCTTTACTAGGGGTGAATGCAATAAGTCCAAGTTCAATGCCCTTCCTATTTCATGGCATTGTCTCTACATGAAAAACATAATGAAGAGCCCTGAACTTGGAGCCATAAAGCTAAGACATTTCTGCCTATGTGACATTGGGCAAGTCGTTCAACTTCCAAGTTTCTCCATCAGCCCAATGGGAATAATAAAACTCATATTACCTAACACCTTGATATGATATATGCTAAAATGCTCAGCAGCTATATAAATGTAATCCATATTAATTACACTAATAATAAGAGTATGAGAGAAACAGACCATGGAATCAGCGATACTCAGTGCCTTTGACATATATTATTATATACAATGAGTAGGTTATCTAATCACTCAGTACTTCTCTATATTTAATCGCTCAGCACTTCTTAAATTTGGGTTACAACCCCATACGGGGTCGTGAAAAACTGGGCAAGAGTAGAAGGTTTTGGAACACATGACAACCAAAAATTAATTAAAAATCAAATGCATAATGAATCTGAGGTGTTTCTGGCAGCACTTGCCCATGTTTACTGCAGCCTTGGTTCTGAACACTCAGCATGCCCTTGGGTCACACAACACCAACAAATGCTGCTGAAAAATGAAAAGGGGTCATGACCGGAAAAAGTTTAAGAAGTCCTGCCTTAAGCTACTCTCTAAGAGTGGAAATAATGCTAACTTTCAGTCTGTATCTATGGAAGGATTTTCCACACTAGAAGTTCCTTACACTGCCTAAATCACAGATAAGGACAAAAAAAAAAAGAATCCAAAAAACTGAATGAAGCAACTTGGACCATTTCTTGTGTTTCAATTCCAAAGCTTAAGTTCCTTTAGGAATAAAAATCAAAACTTCATGAATAGTGATAGAGATCAGAAGTGCGTGCGTGTGTGTGTATGTATGTATGTACATACACATATATACACACACACGTGTGTGTATTTTTCACACTGAAGGAAAATTACATAGTCAAACTACCTATTTCTCTTATTATATAATACGTTACCTCTACATTAATGGAAATTGATTACTTTTTGGTCCAAAAAAATACTGCTAACAAAATAGCCAGTTTTGAAGATCTCTTTCCCATGTGTCACGAAATGTACTTTTCAATATCAATAATATCTATATCTCTTTATTGACTATTGAAGTCACGATATAGGACCTATCAAATCAAATTTCAAATAGAATATAAATACATTTTATTTTTAATTCTCTACCTCTTCCATGGGAGTATCAAAATGGGGTAGAAGAGGAGGAAGTAGAGAACACAAATCCCCAAAATGAAATTTTTACTTGTAAACGAACTATTCAAACCCCTAAATATTACAATCTTTTAGGAATCATCTTTTGTGACAAAACTCAACTCAATGTTTTATATATTCCAATCAATTCTTTGAAGATTCTTTCTCTAATTTCATTCTCATCTAACTCTCTGAAATACTCAAATTATCTTTCCATGGAGAAAGGAGAAATAAGAGCTCTGGTCAAAGAAAATAAAATAATACTATTATAAATCCAGTTAGATAATTCAAGGACATTGTTTCATTTTTTTCAAAGGGTTCTACTTTGTGTAAGGGACACTGACATTTCTAGGAAAGTCACTGAAAATCTCTTCACTGAACCTCACTGTGACAAATGCTTTGAACAACAGCTGAGCACTTTGGGAAGTGTAATATTTTTCCTCTCCACCCCAATCTCCCTAACCTACACTGGGCATTCCCTCAGTCTAAGTGGAAGATAGAGATAATATTCAAGAGAATTGGAATTTGGGGCAAGAGATTTGACAGTGTAAAACTTGAGAGGAATAAGGCTTGGGCAGACAGGTAGCTTTACAAAAAAAGCAGGTCCAATGTCCATGGAAGCTAGAAAGAGACTGAACAATGGGAAGAAGAACCAACAGGCTTCCTTTGGGAAGTGTTGAGAGTGATTGTCAATAAAACAGCAGACCAAACTATAGCAAAGTTGTTGAAGGGTTGGAGGAAAACTCTTTGGTGACAGTCAATCATCCTTTCTTTGCTGTGTCTTCCTCCCCTTCCCCCCTGTCCTATGTCGGCTGCTGATGGTAATGTATAGAACTGATTCTCTCTTTTTTTGGAATGACTATATTCCCATCATCTGGAGGCATGTCATTATTAGCGACCAGAATATGCTTGAATATGCCGTGGAGGCATGGATCCAAGGGAGTTTTGTATTTCAGATCTCCTGGATTTATGAAGAAAAGGTATAGTTATTCATGAATGATCCTATAATTCCAAGCAGAACTCTAAAACATAAATTTGGTACTTGAGCAGATGTCTCCTGGAAGAATGAGCTGATTGGAGCCATAGTGCTACTGAGAATCTGTGTGATGCCAGATTCTAGAAACTGAAATCTCTCCCCTTTTCCTAAAGGAAGGAGGGAATCTCAGTGGGACTAGGGAAAGCATCCCACCTCTGAGCTGGCCTAGGACGTGTGGTTTCTGAGGATTTCAAATCTACACTGTCAATCACGTGTAAAGAGGGCATAGATCCCCTCAGGTTCTTTAGTGACACCCAATGTACAGACAGGATATGAGTTAAATCCATTGCTAATATCTAAAGGTCAACCTGTGGCAAAGAAGAGAAAGTATGTTACTTAAACATACCTATCTTCATCTAAGGCAGTCAAATTATAGGGAATGTCAGTGCTGGAAGACAGGGTTTTAAAGAACAAAAAGAAAAACACCTCCATCTGATGAAGTGATTTTATGCTTCTTCATCAAAATAATTTTTTCCCTTTTCATATATTTTAAGGGACTTGAGAGTCCATTGTATCTACTGTCATAGAGTCAGATTTAGGTATGAGTGGATGAGTTCCCTTGGTGAATATTCACATCCTGTTTTCCCATGTTCTTTTACTTTGCAAAGGGCAAAGGAAGACCAGTGATATTTCTTGATGGTCATTTTCAACACAAGTAGAACATGAACATATGACCTTTGAAAGCACAATCGGTTTTAGTGGGTCACTCAGAGAGGCACAGAATAGACGTACGCCAGTGAGGAATACTAACCTTCCACACTCCCCCATATATTATTCATGCTTGATATCATTCAAAATGTTACTCTATGGTTGTAGAATAATAGTGGCTAGCTCAGTTATTATCAGACCTTTATAGTCTAGTCTTTGCCTACAAGTCAGTTTCTCCATGGAGAAAAAAAATCTTTATAGTTTTAACCTGGGCTACCATGCTCTATACAGTAGAACGATTTCTGTGGGATTCAGTGTTCTATTATTTATTTCTCCATCTCTGAAGCTGTGAAACATGTTGAGAAATGAGGAGATATCTTGGTTAGCAGGGTAATTCAAAAGACAAACTAATAAGTTCCCTAAAACTCATTTGCATCACTTAAGCAGAGAAAATGAATTTCTTGTGGCTATTTGATAGAGATTACATAACATTTAAGATACACAGAGTGACATGCAAGACTAAGGCAGAGGACAAACCTTGGAGAAGTTTTGACAGTAAGTTAAAATTTCAGAGTGGGTTAAAAAAATGGAAGTTAATGTGAGTCACATATATGTACCCCAAATATTTTTTTCTCTTAAAATTCTTAAAAATATCTCTTAAAGCTAATTTACATTTTGCTTACAAAAAGTTATATTATTGTTTTTCAGAAAGTTGAAAATTCATGATTTAATCAGGTGACTTTAAGTCACATCTGGGAGTTCTGATGGATCTATAATTTTGTCATCATGGGTATTCTATCAGCCAATGAAGGATACAACCTTTCTTTGCTTTCTCATCCTGTGTGATTCTGTTTTACTCTTTATTTTCCCCAAAATCATCCTGGATATTCAACCCAATGTGCTGCAGAATTTCCTCAAATTCTTTTGGGATCTTGAGTAAGACAAAGTGTTACTTTTACTATCCATTTTGTGTTTCTGATTGTCATTTCATGACTGGTCTATTTCTTTTTTCTAATCATACCTTACTTTTGTTAATGCCATTCATGCAGTATCTCAAGTGCAGGTTGTAACATGCTTCAGTTTGTTTGTATCCACAAAGCAACTCTCCCTAAATCTTTGGATTATTTTTCATTTTAATTCTTTTGAGATCATGCAGTTCTGTGATATGTAACCATCAGTAATGGCGTCTCAGGATTTGTAGTCATGATTTGCAACCAGTGTTGCCCTGGGCCAAGGGCATCATTGATTTAGGATACAAGCTGATTTCCAAAGCACCACAGGAGAGGACGCTAGAAGATTATGAGCAGTGTTACCTTATGAAACAACAAGAAGTAAAGACAAAAGCATATCTGCAAAAAGTCCCAGAGTGGCAGAGAGGCCAACTAAGACACTTCTTCATGAAAGTTTTCATAGAAAAAGTGGGTGGAAAATAAGTAGAAAATATTTGCTAGAATTTGTGTAATGATGTATTTTCACTATCATTGCCAACACAACCACCATACCTGGGATTTTTAAAATATTTCAGAACCCAGTAAGAGTTATAATAAAGTAAGAATGATATTTAAGAAGACTAAGGTGAGCAGGGACCTGGATTCGACAAAGAACACACTGGAGTAGGCCTGGCACATTGAAATCTTGAAACTATTGAAGGACCTTTCTGAAAGACAATATAGGGGATGGGGAGGTAGCTGGTGCAATAGATAGAGCATCAGCCCTGGAGTCAGGAGGACCAGAGTTCTACTCTGGCTTCAGATTCTTGACATATATTAACTGTGTGACCCTGGGCAAGCCTCTTAACACCAACTGATTTGCAAAAAAAGAAAGATTATATATAGATGGGAAGAAAGCGATGGAAAAAGTCATATATAATATTTTTACTTCTAAAAGTTTATCAATAGCAGTCAATTCATATATATTATTTATTTCCATATATATCTATATCTATATATATCCATTTCTATATCTATCTATCTATCTATCTATCTATCTATCTATCTATCTATCTATCTATCTATCTATCTATCTATCAGCTAAGCCAACCATATAACAAGGGTAAATGATGACAGTTGGACAACTGGTATGTTGTCTTTGTATCTAAGAAATATAAAAACTGTGACAAGACCTTCAGAACACTGGGTAGATCTTTTTATGGAAGAACCATTAGATATGATGAATAGAAGTATCATAGAATGACTATCCATGAATGGCTTGTAATCCATATAGATTTAGGGGAAAATACACTACACAGAAGTCATTATCATTTAAATAAAATTGCCTATGAAAGTAAGTTTGCTAATTTCTCTTATCTTCCTAGAAGATTCGTTAATACATATTTTGAAATTAGTTCTCTCTGGGAATTCAGAACATTAGTTGTTCATAATGTATAAAAAGGAAATATTATTATATATTATTATAGCTCAAATTTATATTATACTTTCCATGTCCCAGGAACAGTGTTAAGCATGTTACAGTTATTAGCATCTAGATGCTATTATTATCATCACCATTTTACAGATGAGGAAACTAAGGCACACAGAGGTTAAGGCCAAGACCAGGTCTTCCTGACTGTAGGTCCAGAGCTCTATCCATTTTCACCTAACTGCTAGTATAATAGAGGAAAAAGGAAATATAATAAATAGCATATATGAAATATATTACTATACATTAGAAGATGGAAGGATAAAGTTGAAGGAATATTGTCTATTCTTAAAGTTTCTCCAGGCCAACCTGTTGAAATGAATTGTAAACAGTATCAAAAAAGGAAGAAGAAAGAAACAGTTTGAAGAACTTAACTTTGACTGTTATTATTCCCTAGAAATATTTGAGAGATGTAAAACAGTCATTAGGAAGAATCCAAGATAAAAAAATCTAAAAAGACCCCTTTTTGGTTTCCTAATAAAAATAAATGATAGTCAAGGGTGAGAGGAGGCTAGATTGCAATCTCATTTTCAAAACTTTTTAAAGAAGAATGATGAACATACTCTCGTTGCAAAAGTATAAAAGTTAACCATAGAATATTTAATGCTATCTAAATAAAAATAAATAAATATCAATTTAAGATTTGCAAAGTGCTCTGTGAATATATCATTTGATTTTTACAGTAACTCTGGGAGATAGATGCTACTATTATATCTATTATAGAGATGAGAAAAATGAGGCCAAGGTAAGCTAAATAATTGGCCCAAAATGACCCACCTAGTAAACGTCTGATGTTTTGAACTTGAGTGTTCATGATGGCAGGTTCAATGCTGGGGTCAAAGTGGGTGTTCATGAATTGATCAATGGCTAAGTCAATTGTGGTATATGAATGCAATAGATTATTATTATTATATTGTGAGAAATCATGAAGAAAAGGACTTCAGAAAAACCTGGAAAAGCATAGATGAAGCGACGCGGAGTCAAAAAAGCAAAACAAAAATAACAATATAATGACTCAGATTTGGAGCTGGAAGAGAACTTAGATGTCACATGGTCCAGTATCCTCATTTTACAGAAGAGGAAACTAGGGCTGAGAAAAATTAAGTGACTTGTTCAGGATCGTAGTAGTAGAACTTCCATTTCAATTTAAATCCAATACTCTGACCACCATGCCACTGTAAACAATGATACCAGAAGGAAGGCGAATTCTGATTTAAGCGCAATGATCTTTTCTGACCCTGGAGAAGACAGGATTTCCTCCTCAGTATCTTGGTAGAATTCTCTTGTGAAGTGATAATTTTGCCAGTTTCTTTTGTTTACTATTTTTTCTGCTCTTCTTTCTTATGAGTAAGAGTTGGCATGGGAGACCCCAAATACTGCTTAATATATGCAATGTATTATTTTAGGAAGTGACAATTTTATGAAAAGCATCAATTAGTCTTGGGTTTCCTATGATTCAGATGATCTAGGTTGACTCTTGGCTTCTCTATTATCTATTTTTTGCTCTCCACAGGCAAATCACCTCCTTGTTTCTCAGTTACATCACTGATAATTTGAGAGGATTATATTAGATGGTACCAGAGGTCACCCTTGATCCTAAATCCTGTGAGGAAAATGATTCTGCTGAGAATTTGAAGTGAGAATCAAGTAAAATGGATCACCCCCATTGCACTTTCTATCCCCTCTGATAAAACATGCCTATTTTAGTATTTGTTCAACATAGCCACTGTGGCAGCCACTATCACCTAGTTATTGGCACACCCAAATGGCATACTAAACCTTTTGAGATATGAATAACCCCTTGAAGATTTAATCTGTCAAGTTAGATATGTAGTGACGATAAATGTCAAAAAGTTACGAATGGACTTTCTATAATGACAGTAACAATAAACAACCGTTTTATAGCACTTACTATACGTAAAGTACTATGCTAAGTGTTTTATAAATATCACATTTGATCCTTACAACAACTCTGTAAGGTAAGTGCTACTATTGTCCCCATGTTGCAGAGGAGGTAATTGAGGAAGACTGAGGTTAAGTGACTTATCTAGGGTCACACAAATAATGTCTGAAGCTGGAGCTGAATTCAGGTTTTCCTCACTCCAGGACTGATTCTCTATCTGCTAAACTATCTAGTCATCTCCCCCAAAGGCCTTGTCACCAAAAGGAGTGACCCAGGAAAGAGAAAAGTAAGTCAAATAGAGAACAAGACAAAGGAGAGGGAGGAAGAATTTCTGGGTCAGTGAGGAAGGGAATGTTTAGCCTTAGGAGAAGAACTAGTGTAATGTGTCAGGATAACCAGAGTGCATACATTTAACCAATAGCTCAGTCATTGCATGGTGCTGAATTAACAAATTCATGAGCAAGCAAACATATATATGTGATATATCTTGCTTTAAAGGGGTGGTTTGGGGTGGATCTCAATAACAATGTCTTAAACAAACACACGCTGCAGCATGTGTATCTATGCATTTCTATCTTGGCGATGCATCTCACATTTATCATATTCATTTACCTTCCATTAAAATTAACTTCTCTGAGCTTCAATTTTCTCATCTGTAAAATGGGAAAAATAGCCCCTACCTCACAGAGTTATTGTAAGAATAAAAGGAGATCACATGAATCTTCAAGTTTCTTAAAACTAATAACTATTACTTTAATGTTAGGATTAATTTCCTTTTCTTAATTTCTGGATGGGGTTCAGCTAGATCTGATCTTGGAACCAGTTATTTTTATGTTCTTTGCAATTAATATTCTGTAGACTAACAGAAGGGTAGTTAGATGGTGCAATGGATAGAGCACCTGGCTTGGAGGAAAATCAGGAAAATCTGAATTCATATTTGACCTCAGATACTTACCAGCTATGTGACCCTGGCCAAGTCACTTAACCCCTTATTTGTCTCAGTTCATCATCTGTACAGTGAGGGTATTCTGTAGAAGGAAATGGCAAATCACTGCAGTGTCTTTGCCAAGAAACCTCATGGACAAAAGTTGATTGGGTCGCATAGAGTCATAAAAAATCGAATGACTTAACAACAGTTAGACTAATGGAAAGGTAAGCAAAATAACTGTACAAAAGTTCTAATGGGTAAGCTAATCTTTTGTAGGTTCATTTAAAATACTCTGGGAACCTCTCCAATATTACAATGACAGGGTTTATATGTACCTTATACTCTTCCTTGATCCTGATAGGGGGAGGGATTCACAGTCTAATACCTCATTCTACGTTTCATTAGCCTCTCCATCACTTCCTTTTGCTTCTAGTTATCGTCTCTGAGACAACGAAGAATAAATCTAGTCTCTCTTTTACTTGATAGCCCTTCAAATATTTGAGGAGAGTGATGATGTCTAGAGAACACTAGTGGCTCTTTAGGAACTAGCTGAAAGACAGAGAAAACTAAACATACCTCCTTAATTTACAACACATTAGCCATAGAGAAGAACATCTGAATTGAAAACCATTAAACTTGCTAATTTATTTTTCTTAATTTGCCTTCCATACCTACTGACACAAAGTCATTCTTGATGAGCAAGCATAAAAACCATTGCTGAATAATGCAGAGACGGCTCTGACAGCTGGGAGTCTCTTACATGGACTCTGTACATTGATTTCTCCAAGCACATGAAATAGCGTGAGATCAGGCTTCATTCATTTAATGACAAAACAAGCCAGTGAGATATATTCAGTGACTGCACCTTTGCATAAAGTATGTGTTCAGCTCCTTTCAATTCAGTACATCATTTTAAAATGATTATAATCGCAGCTGCTACAGTGATGAAGGGGGCTTCTTAAGAGCTCTTCTTCAGGTATGTAGTGTGTTATGACATTTTATAGAATAGCTTTTTCCTTGCTATTTTCATCTTAAAAATTCAGATTACTCATCTATCTCCTATTTCATTGCTGTGGATGGAGATTAATACCTTATAACTGGAAATATATTTTAATGGAAATACATTGAAGAGTGACAACAGGGTACTATATGCATTTAGGAAAATTATAGCACAAGAATGGATTGTCAAATAATTCTCTATCATCTGAAGAAGAATAATCTTCTAGAACTTCCTCACAATATGAAATCACCATTTCTACTATTAGTTTCCCACCAGTACCTTTTCAATCTTACATGAAGGACAATGAAAGGAACCATATTTAGATTCTATACTTGTAGAAATAAAATAATGTCAAGGCTACTTGATAAATTAGATATGTTAAGTAAACGAGCCTTTATTAAGTACCTAGCCTGTGCCAGGCACTGTGCTAAGTGCTGGGAATTCAAAGATGGGCAAAAACAGATTCTGCTCTCCAAGACCTACCAGTCTAATGAAGGAAACAAAAGGCAAGCAACTTCATATAAATTGGAGATAATCATAGAAAGAAGGCACTAGAATTAAGAGGAATTAGAAAAGATTCCTGTAGAAGGTGGGACTTTAGTAGAGATTAGAAGGAAGCAGGGGTAGCTAGAAGGTACTGGTCAGGAGGGACAGGCAGGGAAAATACATGGACTTGGGAGTATCTAGTATCTAGTGCTAGAAATGGCAGCTAGGTTTTGATTTTCCTCCAATTTATATAAACTTGAGAGGAAGCATGGGAACTCAGGAGTGCTTCTATCCTGGTTCTGGCACATACTCAGTAACCCTTGGCTAGTAATTAAACCTCTCTAGTGCTTTAGTTCTATGTTTCTTAAACTGTGCATTGTGACCCATAGGGTTATACAGGGGCTGAAGAAGCACTGAAGGGGTCACCCCTGGAAAAGTTTAAGAAGCCCTGCTTTAGTTAATTCTCTAAGATTATAAATTTCAGAGAAGGGACTGCATTGGGAGAGGGAGTTTCCTACTACCAGATTCACTATGCCAATACAATTCAGGTTTTGTCTCTATCCTTTACATAAACTTACAAGAGTGAGAATTTTAGTTGGCCACCAGTAGAGAAGTACGTTCCCACTGAGACAATGTGTTCAGAGAAGAATAGTTTCTCTCTGTTGACTACTGCAGTTCTTGATTCAATAGAGTTGAGGGAGTTTACATTCAGGACCTGCTCCATATTTGTGGTTTTTATCATGAGCACTTAGAGCAATGGCTAATACATACTAAGTATTTAATATGCCTGCCAAATTGAATGAAATTGATTACAGAGAACTTTCTGAACTATCACCAAGAAGGAATACATTTGGCTTTGCAGGTTTGTACTACATCATCTGATTTCCTTGTGATGCATCTTTAATAGCTTGGGGGCTGTTGAGGTTCAAGTGGAGCCAAACAACAAAGTGATGCTATTTTCATCCGGATGCCACAGTAGATACAGCCCTGGACCTGGAGTCAGCAAGACCTGAATTCAAAGTTCACCTTAGACATTTACCTGCTTTTTGATCCTGGGTGGCACAGGGGAGATAGTGCTGGGCCCAGAGTCAGGAAGACTCATTTCCCTGAGTTCAAATCTGACCTTAGATTCCTGATAGCTGTGTGGTTCTGGGCAAACCACTTAACCCTACTCACTTCAGTTTTATCACATGTAAAAATGAGCTGGAGAAGCAAACGGCAAACCACTCTTTGCCAAAAAAATCCCAAATGTGGTCATGGAGAGTTGGACATAACTGAAAAATGACATAGTGGGAGGAGAGAATACTCTGAATGGTGTCATTAATTTACATAAATTCATATACAGACAGCCCATGATTCACATACATATGCAGATACTGAGAGAAGAGACAGTTATTCACTTTCCTTGCCCCCTAGCTTTCCCATCCACTTTCCCACCCATGAGCTCCATTTCTTCATTTATCATTTCATCTCTGAGTGAAAGAAAATACTATGTCAATTTTTATATCAGAACTTCTGTCAGGTCATACTTTCATCAATATGCAAATAGAGTGAATAGAATGGTTAAATAACCTCATCTCTCTCCTATGGAGCAATTCTTAAGTAAAAGAGTCAGTAAACATTTAGTAAGCACCACCTACGTTCTATTCATTTTGTCAAATGTTGGGGATACAAAGAAAGATAAAAGCCACCCCCTGCTCTTGAGGAGTTTACAAGGAGAGGGGAGGAAATAGAAGGAAAATCAGTGATTTTAAATGTTGATTTTTAAGTGAAAATAATTTGTTTTTATCCCTACTGATTTTTTGGTTGGGATATTGAAAGAATTTTACCTTACAAATAATATTCTCTTTGTAAATTTCCTGGCAAGAAGCTTTTATTTGTCTTAAGTAATAGTAATAGCGATTCCTCTTTTTTTTTCCTTTGAGTAGAAAATAAAATCCTATACTTTTAAAACCATTTCCATTTTAGTGTTTCCTGAAAGGGAGTTTTGAGGCAGTTTGTTTCTAAACTAAACATATGTTTGAGATTCTTTTCTTTTCATGACAAAAATTCGTGTAAATATCAGCAACTCAGAAATACAGATGAGGTGATTTCCTGGGATCTACTTGATCATTGAAGTTTCATATGGAAGAGATGAAAAGGATTTAATTGACCTGATGTCTATTAATAGCTCATATATATAATGTCCTTTAAAGTTTGCTAAGCATTTTGCATAGATTAGTTTTGATTTCATTCAAGATCGTATTCTATCATTAGATATCCCCTGTCTCTGTTTTACAGATGAGGAAATTGAGAAGGAGAAAGATTAGGTGGGTTTTGCAGGGTCAGAGAGCTAGTAAGTATCTGAGGCAGAGTTTGAACTCAGGTTTCCCTGACTCCAATCCTAGTGCTCTGTAGTTATGACAAGATACTTCTCTTAAAACAGTTCTTGTATTCAGAGCACTGAGCTAGATACTGAAGATGCTCAGAGGCATGTTTTCTATCCTAAGGCAAGTTTTCTACAGGCATAACGAGAGGAGGTTATAAAGGAGACACAAATGATAATTTTTCAAGGAAGTTTGTGGTAAGTACAATGGAAGGGATCTCTTCACATGGAAGTGATCACGGAAGCCTTCAGCTAGAAGACTGCCGAATTTTAGGATGTCAGCAGGTAGAGATCATAGTGGGAGTTGATTCCATGCAGAGAGAAAAGATTGGGCAAAGGCCCAGAGAAAAGTGTGCTGCTATAAAAGATAAAGGACCCCCTAGTAACCTGCAATCTATTTTTCTCCTAGCAGCAAGCCTAGCTCTCTTCTTCAGGTTTCCAATTGCTGCTGCAACATCCCAATATGCATATCCCTTGTTGGAAGAATCATAGAATGAAAGAAATTGAGTTGGGAAAAAAAGCATATAGAGCATAGATCCAAAGCAGGAAAGAACCTTAGAAGTCATTTTGTCTTACCACCACCCCGTTTTATAGATAAGAAGATCAAAATCCAAAGAAGTGAAGAGATTTTCCCATGATAAGAATGATAATGGTGGAGATTGGATTTGAACCTAAACCATTTGACTTTGAACCCAACCCTTTCCACTCTCTCAGATGACTTTAGAAACATATTCATTTCAGAAGAGAAGTCATCTAACACAGTTTCTTTAGCTTCAAAATGAGGCATCTGCTTCATTTGTATCCCTCCTACCTTGGGATTGATACTAAAAATGGTATATGCTTTTCTGATTACAAATACAATATTGTGGATATATTGAAATTACTCCCCTTTCATTTTTTTTTTAAATAGGCAGGTTCATTTCATTGCAAGGGAATAGAACAGGGTGAGAACAGAGGGAGAGAAGTCCATTTGGTTAGAACTTTGACTTTCTAAAGAGAAATTGTGAGACAAGTTATAAAGAAAGACAATGTGGCATAGTGGATCAACTTAATCCACTAGAAGTCTGTACTAGAAGCCAAGATCTGGTTTCAAGTCTTTCTTCTCATATGTGCTTGAGGCTGCATGATCTGGGTTCTAATTCCTTTAGTCACTTAACCTCTCAGGGTCCCAAGGAACTAAGACTGTAAGTCACAGATGGGTTGCTATTCTTCAGTGAAAAATCATTCACAATAGGAATTGTTAAATAATTGTTCAACATATCGCCTTTCCCCAAAATAGATTGGGGCAAGATTATGAGAACCTTGAATGCCAGAATAAGAAAATCATATGTTTTGCAATAAGCAAGACAGAGCCACTGAAGGGATTGTAGCAGAAGAATGAAAAGATTGTCACAGCTGATAGAGCTCCAGACCTAGAGTCAGGAAGATTCATCTTTCTGGGTTCAAATCCAGCCCCAGACACTTACTGGGTAAGCCATTTATTTGCCTCAGTTTTCTCATCTGTAAAATGAGCTGGAGCAGTAAATGGCAAACCATTTCAATAGCTTTACCAAGAGAAATCCAAATGGGATCATGAAAAGTCAGACAGGACCAAAAAATAAACTGTGAAAAAAACAGTGATAGATTAGGAATATTACAGAGGTAGTATCATGAAAGATGGTTTAGGAAGAGGAAAGGTTGGAGGGATGAAGATGCTGAACACGAGTCCCTTTTGGCAAGACTTTTTAGCTGCTTCAGTTTTCTAGGAGCTTTTGTTTCTCTCCAATTTTATCTCCTTTCTCATTTCTCTCTGAAGATTCTCAATTCCCAGTCATCTAAATTACTCCTCATTGTCCTATACTTCAGATGGCAGAAGCTAAGTTCATTGAAATCAGTCAATCAGCAAGTATTTACTAAATACCTGGCTGATGGGGGCACAAAGGCAAAAAAAACCAGTCTCTGTTCACTCGGTATTTTACTGGAAACCTGAGGAAAGCCTGACTTCTTAACGTCCTTGCTCCTCTTTAGGAGCAAATCTGCAGAACAGTGCTAGAAGCAACATCCCATGCTCGCCCTTTGAATGCCAAGGAAGGAGAATGAATGAGTAAGTATGATGTGACATCTTGCTCTCCAAGGAATCAATATATGCTTCAAGTGACAGAAGATAGGGGTATCATTGGGAGCTTGATCTAAAGCACTAGATTGACATTAGATTGACTTGGACTCCTTCCAAATTCTCTATAGAAAGATTTAGGGTTGAAAATGATTGGAGAGATGAAAAGAAGAGATATTCAAAAGGGTACTTGTCAGAAGTGCTCTCCTAGAATAATCCAAAGAAATTCAGAGATTATGCCTTAGGTTTCTGTAGCTGCTCCTAATTGTTGTCTTGTATTGACATATGACAATACAAGATCAAACTCCAATCCTCTCCATTGGCCCTGTCCTTTTCTACTTGTGTGCTTTTTCTTTTCCTGTAACCTATGTGTAGAATGCCACCTTCCCTTCTCTCTTTCTCGAATTTCTATCTATCCTTTAAAAATACCCTCACTATTAAGTTGTCCCAGTTATCTCCAGTTGCTATTGGCCTTCTCTCCCACACTTCCAGAAACTCACATAGGACTTTTCTTAGCAACTTGTTCATGTTTTATCTAGTATTATACTCCCTTGTATCTGTGTCACATGCCCTTCTGTCTTCTTCTAGGAGGTCTATGAAGGTTAGGTTTGTGTTTTACCTTAACTTTGGTTCTCTCCTAATATTCAGTCGAGTACTGATACACAGCATACAGTTGCTAAATGTTTGTTGAATCAAATAGAATTGAATATATATGTATATATATTATATATAATGTTTGCATCTAAAAAATGTTCCAACTCTTCTTCCTTAGTTACTGGGAAATTTGTCCCCTGTGTGCATCTTAATTGCTGTGTCCTCATCATATGCTCTAAAGCATTGTATGTACTCTAAACTCTACCTTTTCCCTCATTATTTTTCAAAGCATTTATCTCCCACCACATAGCTATTGCTAAGATGTCCCCTTGAGGTACAATGTCTAATGCCACTTGAACACTATTTTAATAGAATGTTAGTAATAAAAAGAAAGGCAATATCTTTTACAAACTGGAACTTGCTTTGGAAAGATGCACAAATTTTTCTTCCACAATTTTTCTTTTGTGGCCATTTGTAAGTTCTCTGAATAAAGAAATCATAGAAGAGGGAATAGAGGGAAAGGAAGAAGAATTTATATATCACCTTCTACGTGCCAGGAACTATGCTAAATATTTTTTACAAATATTATCTCATTTTATCTTCACAACAACTCTGTAGGGATGATTATTCTCATCTTATAGTTGAGGAAACTGAAACAAATAGAGATCAAGTGAGTTGCCTAGGATCACACAGCTAGGAATTGTCTGAGACTGGATTTGATCTTAGGTCTTCTGTATTGTAGTCCCCCTCCTTTCTCCGTGCTGGCACTAGCTGCTTATCAAAGAGGCATAGTCTACAAGGGGAGGATAATTCAATTATCCAGATATCAGATGAAGTTATTTTTTTTTCTTGTCAAAATGGAATAGGCAATAATTTCTTGACTTTCTTTTGCAGAGTGAAGAAAATGGGAAAATTTTACTTTTTAAAAGGGAAATTTTAATCTTCATTTGATTCTTACTAACAGGAATCAGCTAGTTTTTTGAAGTGGAATGATGGTGATTTGGGGGAGAAAGTGATGCTTTTATCTTAGAATTTGTAATGGAGAAGGAAAGGGAAACTGGGTAAGGCATACAGCCTAGTTTTGAATAAGAAAGATTTCAGAGGGTTCAGAGAAAGCATGAACTAGAATATTGTGAACTAAATTTCTATAGAGTAGTTGTTTTAAATTATATATATATATATATATATATATACATACATTTTTGTATACATGCATATTTCTCTGAATTTCTTTGGATTTTTCTAGGACAGTAGTTTTGACAAATACCCTTTTGAATGTCTCTTCTTTTCATCTCTCCAGCCACTTTCAACCCTAAATCTTTCTATGGAAAATTTGAAAGGAAGAGTCCAAGTCAATCTTATGTCAACCTAATGCTTTAGATCAAGCTCCCAGTGGTACCCCTAACGTCTATCAATTGAACCACACAGTGATTCCTTGCAGCGTAAGATGTCACTTCATAGTTTCCTCATTCCCTCACCTTCCTTGCTGTTCAAAGGGACAGTTTGGCATGTTGTTTCTAGCTCTGTTCTTCAAAGTTGTTGCTAAAGAAAAAAATATTTACATATACACATACACACATATACACAGATGTATATATATGTATGTACATACATACATAATACATACATTCATATATACATATATGTGTGTAAGTATATGTATATCTACATACACATATTCATATACACATATGTATGTATTGTGTGTGTGTATATATATGTATATCTTGAGAAAGAGAGAGAGAGAGTGCTGAGTAACCAAATGCTGAAGAAACAGAGGAAAACAATTCCAATGAAGAGGAAGGCAGAAAATATCTAAAGAAATTAATGGGTATACACAGAGAAATGACCAGTGAAGTGCTTATAGAAAGACATACTCAGAAGAAGAAGACGAAGAGAGGTAACAGATAATGAATAAAAAACAAGCAAAGATGGCATGATCATATATACATGTTGTGAGGAATACTACAGTTCTGAATGAATAAATACTGTTGAAGAAAACTAGAGACTACAAAAATGGTATGGGGTTTTGTTTTTTCAGCTTTTCCAATGAAAGAATAAGATCAGAGAAAGAAGGGAACACAATGCATAGCATGGTGGTGGAGGAAAGTCATAGCTGCTCAACTCTTGTTTTGTTAGTTATTCTGCTGAGGTGACTGGTCCAAAAAGAAAAGATAAAAATAGATAAACTTGTTTTGGCAGGTAGGGGAGGGGTGCTGAATGAACCAGTGAGTGTAAGTTCATGTATTTTTTTTTCTTTCACCTTCTTTTAGATTCTGGGCATCCCAGACCATGACAACAGGTAACATTCCTTTATCTTTGGGACACAATTTTCATTTTCTAAAGGTCTGAGAGATCGTGATGATCAGAGGAAATGTCCAGGGCACCATCCTATTACTCATGCAATCTTGGAGAGCCAGACTACAAGCACAGGGTGGGATGGGGCAGCAGCATCAGTGAGAAATGTGGAGTAGGAGTTTGGCAGGAAGATGTCTATTCAAATGAATAATGAGCTGCCTAGACAGAAAATAGCTTCCTACTCACTTAAGGTCTTTAAGCAAAGTCTAGGTGGTCACTTTTGGAATATATAGTAGAGGAGATCTTTTAGATACAGGTTAGATGATCACTTTTGGAATATATAGTAGAGGAGATCTTTTAGATACAGGTTAAAATAGATGATTGCTGAGGTCCCCTCTGACTGACATTCTGTCAATCTGTGTAATAAAATTTGATTTGCATACTTCAGCAAAGATGACCAAAGTGGAGACTTCAAAGGGTATTTGTGAACTCTCTGTCTGGTTGTCAATACCACTGCTGTTGGTCTTCACTTTGGAAGCATTCTGCAGGTGAAGTCTTTCATCTATTAAGAGGGAGCAAAATAAAGTTCTTTTCCCTTGTTTAACGAAATATCCTCCCTTCATCAGCCTTTTCTTTGCTCATTTAAGTATGGTTGTCGCCAGGAAAATACACATTCTCCTTGAGTGAAAACCTTTTAGGCATTCTGTGTGAAGTGAAAGTTCTTTAGGCATTCAGTGTTCTCAGGCTTTTTTCCTTATACCTCTAATAATAAACTGCTCATAACAATAATAAGTTATTCATATTACTCAATCATGTATTCAGCAGACACTTAAGATCCTATATGTAAGTCATTAGGATAGGGACTAGAAATGTGATTTCATTTTTATAGGGTAATCTTGGATACAGAACTTCCTCTATCAATGTGGATTGGCATTCCCTCTGCAATGTAGAGTCTCAGAGAATTGTTTAGGGCTCTGAGAATTAACTGAATTGGAGAGTCACAGAGAGAGTATGTATCAGAAGAGGGACATTCAGTCTGGTGGGAGAAGCCATGGTATCTGTATCCTGTTAATTAGGTTTGATGTTAGGATGAAATGAGGCAGTCATAAATCATTGAAGAGTTAACAAAAAGAAACTTACTTAATTCCAACCTTACAAGGATATGGTGACACTTAGCTTCCATCAACATGCCCATATATGTACATTTGCTTAGTAAGGCAATGTATAACAACCCATACCACCTTGAGACTTCCATCATATTGAAAGGGCCTATAACCCCCATGGGTGGGATTTATTATACCCCTAGCTGAACAGAGAGTCATATTAAGCACAGTCATAGTCTACCAGGAATTCACTTCAATGGAGGCACATTTCAAGCTTTGCTCTTGCCCTTAGCCAAGCAAGTTCTGGCTTTATGAACATTTTCTAATTCATGATGGGATGGGGTGGGAAAGAATCCCAGCAGATATTGGTCCTATTATATGACCAATATATACCTAGGTTATCACGACAAAAATGAAAATAATCTCTACCCTCAAGGAACTTATATTCTTGTTATTTATTTGTTTTCAGTTTTCAACGATCACTCCATAAGTTTTAAATTATCTCCCTTCTCTTTCCCCCTCCCTCCCTGGAGACAGTATGCAATCTAATATGATTTCTACACATACGTTCTTATTAAATGCATTTTCACATTAGTTATATTGCATAGAAGAATTAAAATGAATGGGAAAAGCCAAGAGAAAAAACAAAGCAAAACATAACACAAAAGAAAATATTCTGCTTCATTATGCTTTCCAATTCCATAGTGCTTTCTCTGGATGTGCATGACATTTTGCACTGAGTCCTTTGGAAATGTTTTAGGTCCTTGCATTGCTGTAAAAGGCAAAGTCTATCAGAAACAGTCCTCACACACTGTGGCTGTTACTGTGGATAATACTCTCCCGGTTAATACTCTCCTGGATCTGCTCATTTCACTCAGCATCAGTTCACATAAATCTTTCCAGATTTTTCTGAAGTCTGGCTATTTGTAATTTCTTATAGCACGATAGTATTCCATTACATTCATATACCACAGCTTGTTCAGTCTTTCCCCAATGAATGGGCATTCACTTGATTTTCTATTCTTAACCACCCCAAAAAGAGTTGTTATAAATATTTTTGTACATATGTGTCTTTTTTCCATTTTTATGATCTCTTTGGGATACAATCCTAGAAGTGGTATTGCTGGATCAAAAGTTATGCACACTTTTATAGGCCTTTAGGCATAGTTCCAAATTGCTCTCCAGAATGGTTGAGTCAGAAGGAGCTTACATTCTAATAGGAGACATTATATGTACATATAAATACAAGGTAATTTGGGGAAGAAGAAAGCAATTAATGGTAGAAAATGAAGTGTTCTAGTAGGAGGTAGCCTCTTCTCTGGTCCTGGCAGCATACTGGCTTTCCAAACATAGGAGGGACTGTCTCTGAGTAGGAACAGGAATAGGAAATGGAATGCTGAATTCAGAGAAAAGCTGGTAGGTTGGTTTAGTTGTAATATAAAGCACAGAAAGGGAAACAATGTTAATTAAGTCTGGAAAGGCTTACCAATTTGTGGTAGGCTTTAAATGCCAATCTGAGTAGTTTAGCCTAGATATATTAAGATCTACTAAAGGTTTCTGAGCAGGGAAGTGACCTGGTCAGATTTGTGCTTTAGAAAGCAAAGCTTGATTTCTTTTTGAGAAAGGATGAGAGAGGGGATATATTGGAAGCAAGAATATGTGTGTATATGTAGTCAGAGACAAAGGAGAAAGACAACCACACAGATACACACATAGACACAGACACAGAGAGAGACAGAGACACACAGAGAGAAAGGGAAACAGAGGAGAGAGACAAGAGACAGGGAGAGAGAGATAGAGACAGAGAGACTAAGGGGACATCCCTCTGGAGATGACCAGAATGCAGTTGGCTATTTGTGATTGATAGTAAATTGAAAATGATTGCTTAAAACACTATCCTTTCTAAGATTATTTGCATTTCAACAGGGATCAAAGCCTTAAACTAAAGGAAAAAAAAGAGCTGAAGGTATGATTTGAGGAATTTGTGTGACAATAGGGGAGATATTTGGGGGTCAATAGGCCTTCGTGAGTTTTTGAAACAAAGGTCCATAGGTTGCTTCATCTAAAGACACTGAGATGCAAGCAGTTCCCAAATTCTCATGGCACAAAGCACTCAGAATTGAAGTACACAGCAGCCCGAACTTCTAAATATGGTCAGCCTTCCACTGGCACATCCAGAAGTGACTTTCAGAGGTGAACTAATTCCCAGTGGTATAGCAAAAATTCTGAACAGCAGAAATATTTGCTCTTCTCGTATAAAAGTGAAACCCAAGAATATTTCATTAATGAAAAATTCAATAAATGGCTATTGTAGAGTCACTTGGGTGTGGCTCACATATTTGGGATGGGAATTGCTCACTGTTCTGCTTTGGGAATGAGAACATTTACTCTTCTCATCATGAAGAAAAAGGGGGAAAATGTCCTCTATCATTTGATTCATGACTGCATTGAAAATGACCTTGTAAGGACTTAGCATGATTCCATCCAGGAAGAAAGCACTTTTTTATATTTCAAAGGGGCCTAGGGAGGACTGGAGTTTGTGTATGTTTCAAAGGTCTGCCTCTATTTTGGTTCATGCACAGCTGTTTCAACTGAACCTTGATGTGGAGTTCTTTGGAAAAAATCCCATTTAAGAAATCAAAGCAATGCCATATTATTCCTGTACATTATATAACAATTATAGACACAGAGGTTTCAGCTTCAGGGGTTTGGCTCAGATGCATTGGAAACCCATAAGGCAATTCTGTAGGGTTTTTGGAATGATATTAACCCAAGAAGACACTTGTCCTACATCTTGTCTTCCTACCTCCTCCCATCCTGGATCTCATCCCAGGTTTGGGACTGTCCTCCTGGCAGTAATGTTCACTATTTTTGGAGAAGACAAAGTATCCACAATGGAAAATAAGTTCTAAAGCTGTACTAAATTATGATTTTAAAGTATATTTCCTAAAGTATCCTTTAATGATTCCCTTGTGATTATTTTTTTACCTCACAAAATTGCTTTATTCATTTGATACGTCTTTTTTCTTTTTTACTTATTTGTGTATACATGGCCTCTGCCTAACCGTATACAACCTCCTTGAGGATAGGAACTATTTTCCTTTTGTATCCCTGGTACCTAACATTTTCTAGTCCATGGTAAGCACTTGATAAACATGGATTAAGCCAAATTGTATAAAAATAAATTAGTTTCTTGGACTCTAAGTATCTCTGTCCCTCAAATAAATTACCATCACATAACAAATTATTTCATGGCTTTTATTGATGTTAAAAAAGATAATTTGACAACCCCCAAGGGAGGGTGAGTTTTGGAACAGTTTATCTAAGTTGGTATTTTTGGAATGGTTGTTTTCTTCTTTTCTTGTAACTATGATTTCAGTTTTCAAATCTGAGCACGGTAAGTTCATTTTCTAGCACATTTGCCTCAGATACAGGTGGGAAATCTCATTAAATTTCCCTTATGCCTGTAGAAAGCAGTATCATATACTATTAGCTCAAAAATACAAATTTTTCAATTATTTGAAATGAAATTTTTTTTACCATATAAAATGTCTCATTTTCACATAAAGTCTCAAGAACGAAAACTTGAAAATGTTCGAGTTCTTTTAGTTTTCCACCCAACACTATATCCCGTTTGTTGGTGATTTTTATTAAATCCTTTAGAAATCAGACTTGGATAACCATTTTGGGGTCTGTATTTGTGTGGGAACACAGCAATATGAGAATTTCTTGGTGAATTTGCGTCTATTTGCCCATAAGGTTGAGACAAACTCTTACTAAGAAATTCTTGAACACATAGTGAATACTCCAAAGTTACAGCTTTTCTATTTTATTATCAAAACCTCTGGGCAGTACAGCAACTGCTGGCTATTATGTTATGACCCTCAGAGTGAACTGTATAATTGAGAATGTTAAATTTCAAGAAAAATGAATTTCTGGGTTTTTTTTTTTGCAAGAAAAGGTTTGTCTTTAGTAAGAGTTCTATAAAAATTGATTGTGTATTGTCATCTATTTAGGATTATTCTTGTTATTTTCTGGGGCAAGGAGGAAACTGTATTTAGGCAGAGCAAAATAGACTTGTTCATTTTTAACCAGGGTGCTTTCTGCTACAGATCCCTGTACCTTATAGATCCATATTGCAATCCAACATTGTCAGGGGGAAGGAGTTGAGAAAGAAAATTCTTTGTTTTATCTCATATGGGGTCTTTCAGAGTCAATCTGGGAGTTGTTTCTTTCCTATTGGAACAATGCTAGGAAATTCTATGGAAAATGGCACTCTATAAAAATGGCCCTTTCTCCTAAGTCAGAGCTCAAGTTCTGCATAGGTTATTAACTTTGCTCTCTACAAAAGTCCAGTCTAACAGATGGGACTCACTGAGGTGACAGTGCCACCATCTTTCAGTTGCTTTGCCTAGTAATTGCTGTTGTATCTTCAGGGTCACTCAACAATTGGAGAAAATAAAGGAGATTAATCATTTTCAGTAATTTCTATAGTTCTGCAAGACAAACAACAGAGGAAAAAAACATGAGCATGCCTGTGTGATTAAGTAGAGCACTCTTCTTAATGTTGTGGTTTTTCGACAGAGAAATGGAATTTTATACATTTATTTTGTACATATACAAGTATTAACTAAATACTTCCTTTATATGGGTGACAAAAACAGCAACAAAAAAGACATTCAGAAAGGAATTTGTTACAGTTTGTATGTAAATTTACATTATAAATGACACATAAAAAGAAGTTTTTTTAGAAAGATAAAGCAATTTTAATCTTTATTCTTTTGGTAGCTTCTCATTATCAAAGATTAAAGAAATACAAGTTGCATTATCAATTAGAGAGCATCTATTCTCTTCTTCTTAGAATACTGGTAATTATACAAGACCTTTGTTTTTCATTGGCTTCTAAAAGTGTTAATTCATGTATAGTAATTATCTATAATATAACACAACCTACTTATTACAATCAAAATATGTGACTCTTAAAGGCACCTTTATAAAGAGGATAGAGCACATTATCTCCAATTACAAAGCAAAACCTTTAATACAAAGCACATAAAAACCTTATTAAACAACATTAAGGCCTAGCTAACCTGACAAAAGCAAAGAATGTTAGTAATGATGCTATAATAGCCCATGTGATTCATTCCATTATGGCCACATATCATATCAAAATATAGAGAGTTCTTTATTACAGTACTCCCAACAATGGACACTGTCATAAAAAAAATAATAAATTCCCTGAAAGAAAAGTGCCATATAAAAAGCTGATGGGAAATATTTTCTGCATAAGTGTCAAATTTTCCATTACTGGAGAGCTGATTGGCTTTGCTCATCGACTACATAGCTGGCCTTGAAAATGGGGTCAGAATTCAGAGTAGGTATGGTCTAGTCTCACCTAAGGAAAGAAACAGGGAGTGATACAATCATTTTAATGATAGGTTGTGAAAAGAAAAGGGGAATTCATGAGATTTTGGATAGGCCTGCATTACTAGAAATTAGAGAACAGAACAGTGTTGGATTCAGTCAGAAAGTCAAATGACAATCATCCAGCAAGTCTGATGTGAAACTCTATATACATTCTACCCTTTTCTCTTTATTTTTTCATGAAAGCTAGGGCTTGTGGGTGAGCTCTGAACATATTTGCCATAGGTCAATGCTTCTGATAACTTAACACAGTAGTTAATGGAACAAGAGAAGAAAGTTGGATGAGAGCTAAAGAAATGGGAAGAATGGGTAATATAGTTGTCTGAATTGGCCTGGGCCAGTTCAAATTTCATAGCACAAATAAAATTTTATGTGCCTAATGACTTTAGAAAATGCTGGAGGGCAATTCATTGAGTAACTCCATCAATAAATACATGTAGTTACTCTATCAAAATGACTTAGAAATGAACAGAAGAAGGCTAGCTTGGACATTATTTGGGAAACTGCAATGCTTTAATTATCCTAAGCTGCTTGCTTCCCCAAAAGTATCTCTTTAGCACCAGTATTTGTCTAATGCTACTGTATGATTAGAAATCACTGAATATTATGATTTTGGAACAATGAAAATTTCTGTCACCTAAAAGGCAATGGAAAGACATATAGTAGAGGGAATTTGACTGCAATAAAATACAGTGATGCCTTCAGTGTTTGGCAATGGGCTCTCCAAATACAAGCAGATGCATATGTGTGTGTACATGCATATAAGTACATAGGCATTTACCTATGTGCATATGTACATATATGTGTTTCTATAAACACATAATCAGAAAATTTCTACATTTAATTTACATTACATTTTCTCTATCACTTTCTTAAGTTTAGACAATGAATAAAACCATATATCAAGCCCTGATTTATAGTATTTGCTGATTTCCAAGATGCAAATAATCTCAACAAAAATGTAGCAATTGGCTCTCATTAGCCAGGATAAACTGGCTCCAACAGATTCCTGGATGCTTTGTACATGAAAGATGATATAAAAGACATCATTTGCAACATATATGAGCAGAAAAGGAATTAGGTCAGTATTCTAAAAAGTGTATATATATATATATATATATATAAACGTGTCTTTATATATATGTGTATACATATATTACTAATTGATATAATATAAAGCAGTATTCATTCTGTGATATATATATATATATAATGTATGTGTGTACCTGTCTATATGTATGTACACACATATATGTATTATTTATCAAGTATCTAAAATAGTATCTGGCACATAGAGCTTGGGATAAAAGCTATACCCATAATGCCATTAGTACTGGGAATCGTGGATAAGGAAACTCTTTGTAACAACATAGCTTGGCACTTCCTATGCAACTTCAAGTCCTTGAGTGATGCCTAGAGCAATAATAAGTTAATGACTTATCTAGGGTCATGCAGTCAGTATATGCCAGTGGCCAGGCTTGACCTCAGGTCAGTCTGACCCACAGGTCATTTATTTATTGTGCCACCCTCACTCAGTACCTGGTTACACAGTAAGCTAATGCTTGTTGATTTATCGTAAGTCAGGAAAAGAAGTAATAGGTAAAAGGTTCAAATGGAACCTCTAAGATATTAAAAGAATAAGGTGAAAGAGAGGTACTTCCTAGAGGGGATCCTTGATAGAAGACATGGGCACATATCACACAGGATAAGAAGATGTTAAACATGTAAGACCTGAATCAATAGAGGAAGTGTCCACACTGACAAAACTCTGGAAGCAGGAAAAGTATTTGTTTCTTTGCAAGGTTATAATAGAGGTTCTGTCTAGATGATGAAAGGATCTCAACATACAAGCAGCCCAGATTATTGTTACAAATAGTTTCAATTATAAGTGATCACTGAATCAAATGTTGTTAATTTTAGTGAATGAGAAACTCAAAATTCAAATTCAATCTTTAAATTTTCTTCTCTTTTCAACAACACTGATTTGGGCTTATATAGAATAATCCTTATAGCTGCAGAAATTACTGGATGCAGGGCATAATTCAACATAAAACAAACAGTAGATAATCCTTTTCTTTGCTTTTCAGCTAAAAATGTTTTACTTGAACAATATTAAATTCAAGAATTCATATACTATATGGTGTTTACATGAATTCAAGTAATAATAAACTTTAGACATTTTACTGATGCAATGTAGTAATAAACAACCCAAGGGAGATTTTTTATTTCTGTATTAGAAAAATAGGAAGAATCAAGATTTTCCCCCACAACTGGATAGGATTCAAAAACCAAGATTTTAAACATGATGTTTTAAGGAAAACAAAAATTTGAGGATACTATTGTCTTCAGAAGAAGATAACAAAATATAAAAAATAGAGCCTGAAAATTGCTATTTCTATGGTACAAGAAAAAACACTTGATTTTTTTTTAAGAGAAGTTAAATGAGGAACCAGTCTATATTCCCCAGGCCATTTGGTTAGCTATGTACACTCTCTCTTCATTTTGACACCAAGAGACTCTGACTGTAGAATAATTTCAGGTATAATGTTGACTAATTTTACTGAACCATTTTCAAAAATTATTTTAACAATCTCAGTTACAAGGAGTGGCTCACTGGACAAGAAAAGATGAAGGGAATTCATATTTTAAAATGTGAAGTGTAAGCAAAAGGTATCAATAAAACTAAGGATTTTTTTTACAGTAAATATCCACATGACATCAATCATCTTGCCTTTATTTCCTGACTCCATCACAGTGTTACTTTGACTTCCCTTCTGTCTGATCCAATCAGTTTGTCCCATCTACCTATTTGCTCTCAGTTGAACTAGGATGAAACCAGTATAGATGATTCTGTCTGGCTTTGTAACTTACCAACTCTTATTGGCATTTGCCCCATTAAGTTCCAGAAATATAGTGGTGACTAAAAGGATTTTCACAAAAGAGACAGGCAAGATAGTCAATGTTGAAAAAAAATAGCCCTTTAATGAGCACAAGATTTAGGGTTTAAGGCCATGAGATCCTTGGGGGCCTTTCCCTTAGAGTTGTAGCAATAAGGAACAAATATTAGCAGGGTGAATTTTGGACCTTGGGCACTATAGTCATGGAATGGAAGGAGGGAGGGTGTTCAACAGTCATCTTGGACACTGATTTAGCTTGGCAACATCCAGCTTTTCCAGTCTGTCACTCATAATTCATGTGGAAGACAGCCAGGGCCCTCTCTTCTATATAAGATAGCAGTATGTAATCTGTTGCACTGGTGTAGGAAAATGCCATTCTAATTTGTGACTCTTTGTGACCCCATATGCAAGGCTAAGCAAGAGCCTACTTTAGAATAATGGAGTGACACCATGCCAGGGTATCTCCACATACTAGGACAGACCATAAAATGGCAAAATCTACCTTAGTTAGGGCCATTGAGCAGTGTAGAGAAGGGTAGTAGGTTTTATATACAATGTTTGCTATTTGGTAGGTCTGATTGGTTTCTCATCATAGTGTAGAGAAGGGTAGTAGGTTTTATATACAGTGACAAGTTTGCTATTAGGTAGATCTGATTGGTTTCTAATCATAGATACCTTAGGTGGGAAAGATCAGTGGTTGGCTAGTAACCTCTTCTTGCTTTTTCTTTTTCTACTCCCAAGCATGGGACATAGAAATTTTCAGCATATATTTCAGTGGTAGTTGGAGCAGGGCACTATGATAATTGAAACAAAAAGCAATGAGAAGAGACAAGAAAAAAAATCAACCAAAAAAATCTTAATCAGTATAGTTTATAGTAGATTAAATAAATACCGAAAATTAGGGTAGGCCCAAATTATAAAATAAAGCATGGTGGATACATGGGAATGATTTTCTTATGCATATGTTAACTGCCTAAACCCAAGGGGAGACTAATAAAGGTCAATTTAAAATGAGACATTGATTGAAAAATAAGCACATTGGCCATTTTCCCCCATGAAAATGCATGTGCCAATTAAAATCATCACAGGCAAAGTCCAGAGCAAACAAAAAATTCTGAAGGGAGAAAAAGAGTGAAACTTGTGGTTTGGTGATTGACTGTAGGATGTTTTATTATCTTTATAATATTATATAATTATATATAATAAAATTATTGTCTTTATAATATTATATATGTATAACAAAAGCCTGAAACATGTTAAAACAAATATATTTTGTCTGTTTTCTTCATTTTCTTGTGTTAGTTTTCAGTTACTACCTAATTAAGCAGTAGAACTAGTGGATAGATAGGGCAGGTCTCTCTCCCAAATATTCATACCTATGTAAATAATCATAAGTTAAAGTATAAAGAGATATCCAAGGCTATGCACCTTCCTTTCAACCCAGGGATGAGACATCCCTGAATATGATGAGGAAGATGATGATGATTATGAGGAGGAGGAGGAGGAGGAGAATGGTGATAATAAAAATAATAATATTGTTAAAATATAAAATAGTTAAAATATCAAATATTAAAACACAGAATATATTTTACTTTTAGGTTTGCAAAACATTGTATAAATGCTATTTTATCTTGACAACAACCCTGGAAGGTAGACGTTATTATTATCTCTATTTAAGAGATGAGGAAACTGAGACAGACAGAGGTCGTGTGACTTGCCCAGAGTCATACAGCTAAGTGTCTGAGGCTGCATTTGAACTCTGGTCTTCCGAATACCAGGTATAACTCTCTATCCACTGCACCACCCAATTACTGAGTAGAGAATTGTTGAACCATTAATTCATTTTTTTTTTATTCTTGAAGCATGTTGCAGTGGACATAGACTGGAGCCAGAATACTTCAGCTCATATTGTGAGTCTGAAACCTACCATGTGACATTAGGCAAGTCACTTAACCTACTCAGATTTCAGTTTCCATAACAATAGCATCATCCTCAACAACCACCACAACTTCAGCCACCAGCACCACCATCAGTACCACCACAACACTAACTCTTCTTTTTATGGTGTTTTAAAGTCTATAAAGCACCTTCCATACATTATCTCCTTTGAGGCTTACAACAACCCTGTGAGGTAAGAATTGTTAGCCCTATTTTACCTACCAGCAAATTTAGTGTTAGAGAAGTAAAAGCAACTTATCCATAGTCAACCAGGAATTGTTAGAGGTGGAACGCATTTCTTCCTCTTTCCCAGTCAGGTGCTCATACCTCTACAGCTTGACAGCTCCCAATCTATACAAGAGGGATTATACTTATACACTATTTCAAGAATATTATTAAGGCTCCCTCCACTCTCCAGAGCTTACATGGATCACTTTTGTACCAAGACCATGAAGAAGATGGTGAGAGTCATCCTCAAAAAGTACTACACCTTCCTGATCTGTGACTTCCACATTAACAAGTGTGTGTGAGAGGAGATCACCATCATCCCCAGCAAGAAGCTCCACAAGAAGACTGAAGGATATGTTACTAATCTGATGAAGCAGAGCCAGAGAGGCCCTGTGAGAGGTATCCTTCAAATTACAAGGAGAAGAAAGAGAAAGGAAGGATAACCAAGTCCCTGAGGTCTCTGCTTTGGATCAGAAAATCATGCAAGTAGACCAAAGAAACTTTGAAACTCCTGGACTTTGGTAGTTTGTCCAACCTGCAAGTTACCCAGCTCACAGTTGGTATGAACTAGAAAGAAACTATAAGAAGAGCTGTTTTATATTTACTTTTGCCTTCTTTCCAATAAATATGAAAATGACAAAAAATATTATGAAGAAAGTATACAGCACATAGAAAGGTAAATCAGAATACAAATGTAAGTGAAATTTTTCTTTTTTATTATAAATGGAAATATTTTGATTGTTCCCAACAATCTGGCAACAATTTTTGGGCTGAAATTATTTACATTTATTTTTTGTAGCCCCCACTAATATAAAGTCCCCTCTTCTTCTCAAATTTATACAGGTAACTTTTAAATATTGATTTTAATAATGAAAAGAGTAAGGTAGCATGTATTAATAAAATTCAAATATAATTTGAATTTTTACTTATCAACTGCAAATGTATCTCCTCAAATTTTCCAAAATATTTAGTAGAAAAATTCCTCACAAGAATTTCTTTAATTTCTGTAAAAGGGAATGAATATTGACTCTAGAATCAGAGAACTTGAGTGCAAATTGTGGATATGACACTTAATATGTGTATGACTTTAGGCAAGTTATTTAACTTCCTTAAAATTCACTTTCTGCACGTGTGAAATGAAGCATTCGAACTACATGGCATCTGCCATTCAGATTCTAGATCTAAGATAATTTGTTTTTGTTTTTTTTGCTGTGGAAGGCAAGTCAGATGAATTATCATAAGAGAGCAACTCAGGGAGATGAGGAACAAATTAGCTGGAAAATAGACTAGAAGCTTATACTAAATTTACAAACTAGATTATCGGTTTTTGAATAATCAAGAAATTGACTTGTAGTAATAGCAAACTGCCTCAATAAAAAAAAATTGAAAGATCTGGTCACTGCTAATAAGGTGCCTAATTTCATAGAGGCAGCAACTGATGGCTCAGTGGACAGGAAGATCTGAGTTCAAATTCAGCCTCAGATTCTTCCTAGATGGATGACCCTGGTTAAGTCACTTAACCTTTGATTGTATGATAAATTGAATGCACTGGAAAAGGAAATGGCAAACAACTCCAGTATCTTTGCCAAGAAAAATCCAAATGGGTTCAAAAAGGTTCAGACACAAATGAAATGAAAGAATCACAAAATTTAATAGAAGTAATGTTAAAGCCCTGGTTCTTTAAAAGGGGGACATTCACAAAAGTTCCTATTTTAATAGATCAAGGAGAGTGAAAATTTTAGTTAATTATAAAATCTAATAAGGTTTATCACATAGGGAGAAATTAGAAGAATTTATGGATATGAAAAAGGCTAGTGCATCCTAAGAGACACCTTAATGAAAGTATCATTCATTATAAATCCTCCAGAAGAGAGCGCAAAAAGCAAAAATACATTTTAAATTGTATCATAGTTCTCAGTTATCTATGGGGAAGTGTTTTGTGGGAATTGAGGAGAATAAGTTGTCAGTTTTCCATTAGAAATAAAGACTTTGAATATACACTGGACAGAATAATGTGCTTTGGTAGACACAGCCTCTAACACATAATTCAATTTATTCCCAAATGATGCATTTTAACAATATTGTGTGTCTTTTTGTGAGTGTATCTTAATGGTAGTTGTACTAGGGTACAAAGGAAGTTGAAAGAAAAATATATGCAAAGAGATACATAAAAAATAACCAAGGTATATTCAAATTAATTAGTATATTTAAAGTAGATTATATATATAAATATATATATATATATTGAAAATTAGGGCAGGTCCATATTATAAAATATATTTGTTATTATCTAAAATAAGTTAGAAAAGATGTAGAGCAAAATCACCAACAAGAGGATGTTTGTAGTCTTAGGGTACCTCTCAAGATAGAATCACAGATTTAGATATGGAAGGTCATCAGATCCAACAAATTAATTTTACAGATGAGAAAAGTGAGGTCTAAGGAAGATAAATTGTTCAGGGTCAGAAAAATATTAAGTATCTGATCCAGGATCCAAACCTAGGTCTTCTTGACTCTATGTGACACCATCTATTATCCTGTAATATTTCTCAAATAAAGGAGGCAGGGATACTTTGTTCTACTGGGGCTTGAACTTAAGAACTTCTATGTCTGAAACAATTGTGATTACCACCAGAGCATCATGACATAAAACATTTGAAGCACAAGAAATGCTTTAAAAGTACAGGAGGTAAAATGGAGCCAAAATGTTGGATTAGAGGAAACTTCCAAACAACTATAGAATAATGTCTCAAATCAAATTTTGGAGAGACAGAAATAACATGCATGCACAAACATGGGCCTGTAAATTTTTGTATGTGTGTGTGCATATATCTACAGATATTTATCTATTTTTTCAGAAATATCAAAAATCCTAAATAATTATAGTAGAATTAAGCTATGACAATAGAAATAATATGGTGAAATTGCCCAAATTATGAGAACAATAGACAGTAATACTGAATCGATCAAGTTAAACAAAAGGATAAATTAATGCATTGTCAAATAGTGGTCCACCAAGAACTTTGCAGCCTACAGCATTTCTGAGTGAGGTTCAATCAAATTAAAATGTATTTGGGAAATATTTAACAAAATAAACCCAAATACAAAAAAAAACTAGAAAATGTTAATATGTGGTTTTGTCAAGTCAGCATATTGCCCCTAAGCATCCTTACCAATGGTATAGTGGCTCCATTCCTATTTGAAATTGACCCCACTGTTTTAAAGAATAATAAAAATTCACTTTGCGAATGAAAAGTCAAAAACATTTAAAAAATTAATAATAAAGATTTTGGAAGGAGCAGAGTTGGAGGCTACATTTATTAGATTTCAAAGTATGCCATAAATTTCTAAGTACTGAAATTAATGTGTGCAAGATAAAACAGAAAAAATGATAGGTAGAATTGACTCGATAATCATACTCAAGGAACAAATGGTTAAGCCATTAATACAAACCTTTATGGAACATACTCCATTGAGTAAGGACTTCTGAACAATTTAGAAAGCAATCTGGAGGGAAAATGAAAATTTTTTTCATGGATTTATGTCAGTATCTTACACCTAAAGAAAGAGAAAATAAATTTTGTTAAAAATAGAATCAATAGATTTGAATGGAAATGGAGAATTAAAGAATTAAGAACAGATTCAAATGGAAAACATATTTGGTTTTAAAATAAAATTTAAAAAAGAGAATTCATACCACAGAAAAAATAGAATTATTACAATAGAATTACAAGTTATTTTTTCATAGTTATGAGGAAAAATTGGGAAACAATAGATCAAAAAAGATAAATACACAATCTTTAAAATAGAAAATCCAAATGCTTTTGTACATATAAAATCAATGTAGTCAGTAATAGAATAATAAAAATTGGGGGAAAACATTTCCCCTAAATTTATTTTATAAAAATGTTATGTAAAACATCTTCTGAATTCAACACATGCAAATTGATTTTTGTTAATAATATAAACATATATTACTCTTTTGCAATAATGTAAAACTATAAAAGTATGCTGTGTGTCTCTAGTTATAGTTCTTTCCCTAGGAAAGATGCTAAAGAAATCAAAAAGTCTTTAAAAAGAAAATAAACAAGACTTTACTACAAGAAAATGTTCAGAATCACTAGTAATCAAAGGCAAATAAATTAATAAAATCCAGAGGTTTTTTATCACAGATATAAAATTAACAAAAATGACAAATGATAGAAAAACTCATTAATAGAAGGACTGTGGAAAGATAGGCATGATAATTTGTATCTGTTAAATTATAGATTTAGAGGTTCTTAATTCATCATCTTATTTAGTCCTCTCATTTTACAGATGAGAAAACTGAGTGCTGGAGAAATTAAGTGATTTGTCCAGTAGCACAGATACAGTAAGTGATAGAGCTGAAATTTTAACCCGGGTTCTTTGACTTAAAAATCAACATTTCCGCAGTTATGGATTTGTGAATTGATCGTATCCATTCTTGAGAACAACTTGTAATCATGCCAGAAAAGTTTCTGAATTATTAATACACTTTAATTAGGGATTTCACTCGAAACTATATCCTGCTTGATTGTTGATAGAGACTCTAGGACTTTATGTGTAAAGGTCTTTACAGCACCAAAACTGTAAAAAAAAAAAAAACGTGGCAAATCAACTCAAAAGAATATTACCATGCCAGCAGGAGTGACCAAAATGAAGAATGAAAAGAAACATCGTTGTGCTGTTCAGTCATGTCTAGGTATTCATGAACCCCCCAAATCTTACTGACTTGTCTAGGGACGCACAGCTAGTCAGTATGTGAGGCCAGATTTGTAACTGGGTCTTCTTGACTCCAGATTAGCAGCAATTTATTCACTGAGTCACCTCGTTGCCTCCAAGTCAAATAGAGGTTGAATGACTTGCCCAAGATCACACAGCCAGTAAATATTTGAGGCTTTATTTGAACTCAGATTTTCCTGACTCCGGACCCAGTGCTTTATCCACTGAACCATCTAACTGACTCTAAAAAAGAAACATTAAGGAAATATAAAGTGATTCAAAATAAAAAAGGCTTAAAGATGAATATAATAATGAATGCAAAGATGCAAATAAAAATAAGAGATGAAACTACAGTGAAATATAATTGTAAATATTGATACTACATTGTAAAAATTAAAGTATATATCTATATTTTCTTATAGTTTTTTCTTTAATATAAATTTATTTATTTAACTTTTTACATTCATTTTCACAAAGTTTTGGGTTCCAGATTTTCTCCCCATTTGTCCCCTCCCCCCACCCCAATACACGGAGCATTCTAATTTTCCCTATCTCCAATCTGCCCTCTCTTCTATCTTCTCTTTTGTCCTGTAGGGCCAGATGACTTTCTATTCCCCATTACCTGTATTTCTTATTTCCTAGTAGCAACAACAATTCTCGACAGCTGTTCCTAAAACTTTGAGTTCCAAATTCTCCCCATCCCTCCATCCCCACCCATTCCCTTTGGGAAGGCAGGCAATTCAATATAGGCCATATCTGTGTAGTTGTGCAAATGACTTCCATAACAGTCATGTTGTGTAAGACAAACTATATTTCCCTCCATCCTATCCTGCCCCCATTGATTCTATTCTCTCTTTTGATCCTGTCCCTCCCTGAATGTTGACTTCAAATTGCTCCCTCCTCCCATTGCCCTCCCTTCCATCATCCCCCCCACCTTGCTTATCTCTTTCTCCCCCACTTTCCTGTATTGTTAGATAGGTTTGCATGCCAAAATGAGTGTGCATTTTATTCCTCCCTTTAGTCAAATGTGATGAGAGTAAACTTCGTGTTTTTTTCTCAGCTCTCCTCTTTTTCCCTCTACTGAAAAGTCTCCTACTTGCCTCTTGAATGAGAGATAATTTACCCCATTCCATTTCACCCTCTCTCCTCCCACTACATTTCTGTCTCACTGTTTACCTTAATTTCTTTTAAGATATGATCTCATCCTATTCAATTCACTCTGTGCTCTCTGTTACTGTGTGTGGGTGTGCATGTGTGTATGTGTGTGTGTGTGTGTGTGTGTGTGTGTGTAGTCCCACCAACTACCCAGATACTGAAAAGTTTTAAGAGTTATAAGTATTGTCTTTCCACTTCCATGGCCTGAGCCTATTGGATATCTATTTCGGATGTTTGGGATACAGAGTCCTTGGCTTCTATGTCTTTCCCTGATGGTAAGTATTGTACTTCCTTATCCGAAAGGAAAGGAGGAAACATCTGTTCCCCAAGAAAGTAACCTTCTATGGTCTTATCTTTTTTTCCCTTTTCTGGGCATTTCCCCAGCCAGTTCCTTGACTTCTGAGATTCCTCTCCACCCCTGCCTAGATCTGCCCCGCTAGTGCTTGGGGTCTGAGATTCAAATGCTTCTCTCCAGCCTCAGGACTTTCAGCAGAGGGCGCGACTGCTATTCAATGTGAGCTTAAGTTCAGGTGCTCAGGTGGGGGCAGGGCCACCTCCCAGGCTCAGTTTCCTCAAGGGATTTATGCTGAGATCTTCAGTAATGGCCCTGAGCTCCTGTCTGCTCCGGGACTCCCGGGCCACTGCTGCCTCCCAAGGGAGCCCTAGTCACGGAGACACCCCTCTCCTCTCTCAGCCCAGCCCAGAAGTTTCTCTCACTGACCTGTAGTGCCTGTGGGTGGAGGGACCTTCGTGGCCCCCGGAGATTCTGTTCCTGAATCCTGCTCGGATCTGCTCCTCTGGGGCCATGCGGCCAGGGCAGGGCAGGGCTGGGTTCACTGTCTGATGGGTGACAGACCTTTGGGGTCAGTTTTTCAGGGCTCTCTGGAACGGAAATCTCCTCCACTGCATTGTTGAGTGACTTGCACTGCTCCAGAATTTGTGGGGAGTTCTTTTTACAGGAAATTTATGGGCTGTGGGTTCAGAGTTAGCATACGTGAGTCTTTCTACTCCACCATCTTGGCTCCTCCCCCCGTAAATGTATATTTTCTTATAGTAATCCAAACCCTAATTGTATGTCAGAAAATGTAATTTTACTGATCCAACTATACTCAGGTCAATAGCCCTGTTCCAAGAACCATAAATCTTTTAATTTGAGTTAGAAGTCAGACAGGGATGTATGTACAGTTATTGTTTTTTACTAGCATGCCTTACTTGAAGCTCACTTGATATGCTAAGTGGTCTGGTGTCCTATATAAGGTAGTTTTTGGTAGTTTCAGCTTGGGTAGGTAGTAGTACAAGGGCTGCAGGGAGCATGAGCAATTCCCTTCTAGCACTGAGCTTTCCTGCCACCTGCTTTCTGCTGTGTACTTGAGGCAGCTCCTAAGGGAGGTATCTTACTGATTCCAAGGTGTGCAAAAGGAAGGAGAAAGTACCACAAGACAGAACACAGCCTGTGAGAAAAGTCAACAGAAAGTAAAGTAAGTAAACTATGTTAAGGTGAAATAGTCATAAGAAGAAAGAATAGTAAGATTGAATGAAATAGGTTCAGGTGGAATATTGAGTCCCAAGCCTGTGAATTCCATTTTTTTAAATAGGGTTCTCATCTTGATCCAGAAGGATCAGGAATTAGGAAAAGGGAGCTTAGACCTGATGTCAAGGGGACTCGGGGGAGAAGGAGAAGAGATCCTGGGGTGTTAGCAGATAGTTGATATTCAAACTCCTCCCTTGAGCACCACTCCCTCCACATACACATATCCATACATCCAGAAAGGGAGCTTTTGGCCAAACCACAGAGGATTTGAGCTTTCTTTGGGCTTCTCTATTTAGTAAGGTGGGGAAACTACTGATGTGCTTATAATAATCTGACACAGATGTAAGGCACAGTTTTTTTTCGTTTTGTTTTGTTTTAAACTTGCTTTATTTGACAAAAGGAATTCCTTGGCTGTTTGTTTTTTATTTTTATTTTTCGATAGTCACTTTTATAAGACTTTGAGTTTTAAATTTTCTCCCCATTTTTCTCCTTCCCTCTCCCAAAGATGGTGTGCAATCTAATATAGTCCATATATATATCAAATCATATTAAACATCTTTCCACATTAGTCACTTAAGCCACATGAAGTGGCATGGGTTCTCACACTGAGAAATGTGTAGCTCCTTAAAGTATTGAGATAAAATTATTTTTATTTTTTTTAAAGTAGTGCTTTTTGGTATTTTTTATTGAAAAATTATTTGTTTTTATACATTTAGTTTTTTTAACCTGTGAAAGTGAATTATAAAAAGTAATATTTCTTATTTCTATATTTTCATGATAATTTTAAGTCTCCAATTAGCTGTAATTACTCTTTCTATGTGACTAGTGAGCTCTTAATATGGTCTGTGTTTTAATGAGAAATTTAAAATCCTTGAAATGGAAAGTGTTTGATTTTTAAATTGTTAGGTAAGGGTTAAAACTGTCAGGGAAAAGAGTAGGGGGTGGGTAAACTTTTTTTCTAAATAGCATCCAAGTATTCCCAGGAAGATCTCATTTTAATGCTTTAATAAACAGTTGAGAGTAACATAGTATCCTTCACATTTTACTTAGCACCACACTTCTAGTGGCATAGTTCCATTTGACCCTATAAAAATGCTGTTAATGGTCCTGTTTACCAGAATTTATTGCTGCTGAGATAGAGAACCACAATGCTGGGAAAGTAGTAATGGACCCATAGGTAACCTCAAACTCTGTAATATGACTATATTTCTAAATCATTAAAATGCAGATGAAGATTAAACTAAAGACTGATTTGGTGAGCTGATTACTTTAAAGGGGGTGAGTAGTTCTTAAAATAAATGCGTTTATATATATATATGTGTATGTATGTATATATTTATTTATTTTAAAGAACTTTCATATGTACATATATCTTCCATGTTAGTGTGGTTTAGAATTTCCCTGATGTGATGGGTGTCTTCTTTGGTTGATAATTCCCTATTTATTTTTAAAAAGGTGCTATATATGATGTGGTGCTTGGAATCCATCAAGTAATCAGATAAATTATGGGTTCTCACTATTGCAATTATAGTATATAACATCTACATGCTTCCTTTTTGAAACTTAGACTCCAGGTGTTCACTGTCTGGAGTATTCCAAAGATATGTACAGACAGGAGTATTTTCTTTAGAACTTTGTGGTTCATAATGTATGGACCCCTTTATATTAGATCTAATGTTGTGTACATAAGTGCATTAGTGTTTTTCATGAATTTTAATATAAATTAATAAATATGGTCTTGCAATAAGCCATGGTGCACAATTTTACATAGTTATTAGATATTGTCCAGGTAAAATGCTTCACAATGAGAGAGAAGAGACAAGAAAAGAAGAAAGGGGAATATAGAACAGGGGATGAGGGGACAAAAAGGAAAGGACGAGTTGGAGGAAGTAAAAAGGAAGTACAGTAAAGAGAAGAAAGGAGGAAGAAAAATAAGACAAGAAAGAGAGGGTCAAAATAGAGGGGGAAGGAAGGAGCGAGGTGGGGAGAGAAAGACAGACAGACAGAGGGGGGAAGGAAGGAGTGGAGAGAGGGGAGGAGAGAGAGACAGAGAGAGAGAGAGAGGGAGGGAAGGAGAGAGAGAGAGAGGGAGAGACTAGAGGTTTCACAAGAGAGAAGGAAAAAAGGAGGAAATTATATGAGGAATGGGAAAGGGAAGAGAGAGGGTAGAGGAAAAAGGGGGGAAAAGGAAGAGAAGAAACCTGGAACTTTTAAAATGAGTAGAGAATTAAAGCTGTAATGTGGAGTTGAGTAGAACAAAGGTGGAGAGCATTGGACTATATCCAGGTATGGGGAACCTATGGTTTTGAGGGTACATGTGGCCCTCTAGGTCCTCAAGTGTGGCCCTTTGACTGAATTCAAACTTCACAGAACAAATCCCTTTAATGGAAGTTGCAGTTTTGGGAGACAATCACCTTTATTTCTTTGGTGAATTTGCAGGAAGGCAAGTCCTACTCGAAGGGTAAGGAAGCATTGCAGCAGGGGTAGTGTTACTTTACAATATCTAGGGATAAGAACTTGAAGCATTGTTTTCAGAGAAGAGGCCAGGTCATCATGGTCATTCTTGGGCGGATGAATTAGGGATGCAAAACGTGTAATGGTGGATGTTGTTTGTAAAGGTGAAAGAGTAAACTTCAAAAAGAAACCTTTTAGTTGTGAAACCTATTGTTGCCATTTAATTGGAAAACAACAACTTTGCCACTTTCATTTTCAGTACAAACCAGTAGAATTACTCCTCTGAGAATCAGCTGAATGCTTGATATGAAAGGTTCCATGGATGAATTTGCATTCATTATTACTGCTAGTAACAATCATTGGTAGCATATGTATCACTTTAAGATTCAATATATGTTATACATTTGTCAAATCATTAGATCCTCACAACAACCCTGTGAAGTAGGTTCTGTAATTACTACTCTCATTTTACAGAGAAGGAAACTGAGGCACTAAGCTTTTCAGTGACTTACCCAAGGTCACCCAGTTAGTCATTGTCTGTGGAAGGATTTTGAAGTCAGCTCTTCCTGCCTCAGTGCTGCATTCCTCTGTACCACCGAGCTTCTGATTTGCTTCAGTTCAAGAAACCCTTCTGGACCTGCTCTGTGCTAGGTGCTGGGGTTACTGTGAAAATGAACATATTCCTCAAACAGCTTGCCTTTCATTAGGAGTATACAGTATGCATATATAGGAATTTTTAGAATGGAGAGAAGACTAATGATATAATTGAGAAAAAAAGTGAAGCATGGTTTCACATACCTAGTTGTAAAAAGAAGCACATGTCCACCAAAGTGACATTTTTGGTTTTTGTCCAGTTCAATACTCTATTTTTTATATGGTATAGTGTAATAGCAAGTAAAGTAGGATCTTTTGCTGTTTTTGTATTAGTATAATCAAGAAGTGTAATACTTCTATTTGTTTCACCATCCATGGCCATTTAGATTGTAAGGTCAAGGATCCTAGAAGGGTGGATTGTAAGGGCAAGAAAAGTAGGATCTTTTGCTGTTTTTGTTTTCATATAATCAAGTGCCTCTGATTGAATCTTGCCTTTATCAACCAAGAGTCTTTACTAGGAGTAAAGTACAGAAACAAGAGTATCTTTAACTAGAAACAGTATATGTATTTGCATTGTTAATGTGATTAAAGATCTTCCCCATCCATTAATGGGTCTCCCCATTAAAGGGAGTTTGATTAGGGAAGATTTGTAGAAAGGTTCATACCTTTTGTTAATGAGGTACTGGTTCTCAAGGGTTGGGATACCTTCTGGCTCTAAAAAAGGTATAAATACTCTGAGGTGAAGTTTTACTTTGGGGCTTAGTTTTTAGCCCTCTGGCTTTGAAACCCAGATGCTGATGCTTCCATCTCTGGTAACTGTGGTCAGACAGTTGGACCTGTCTGTTGAATTGTAATGCATGTATTGCTTACTATTAGTTTGGAAATGGTGTCTGTTAATTTAGATTTTTCTGTATTTTCTCTGATGTTCAGGGTGCTGAATTTTCCTCTGAACTAACTGAATAATACATGTGCTTAATTAAAGTGATTGTTAACCCCTCAAAAGTTGCCTTTTCTTCTAGAGAAGCAGATCAAAGAACCTGTGATAAAAGCCCCCCTTGCATATGTTGGGTTGGTTACTGTTACACATAGAAGGATGGCAAACCCTTCTTGGATCTCATGATGATTCGTGTAGAGCAGAATTCCCCATAAAAGTGACCTCAGGTTTGAGGCACTCTCAAAGGTTAAGGACTCATTCAGCAACATAGATCTTATGCCCTTATTCTCATATGGTTACATTTACTAGATATCCTGGCAGAGGACATGATAGAAAAAAAAGCAAAGAATATTTAATCAAAAACTTCATAACAAATAGAAAAACGAAACCAAAAAATCTTCCCTTCAAATATTGTTGGAATATACTCTTTTGGTGTCTAGTATTTATGTTGTTTGATGTTACAGTTACAATGATAATACTCCAATATGGAGTCATCAAGGCTAAGTAGTCCTAATGCCCATGAAGCATATAGGCAATGATAGACAGTTTTATACTTTTCCACTCTTTTATCTATGTTGACCCTGTGGCAAGCAATTACTACTTAGTGATTCTGATTGGATAAAACTCCTGTTTAACTGCAGAAGTCTGTGAGTGACTCTCTGCTGCCTTAGATAGCCACCTTTGCCTTCTTCCTATTTCTGATCCTGATAAAGAAACTTCCCCTACCTGAATCTCACCTAAGACTGGTAAGTAAGTGACCTTGAGAACATCTCCATCTTGTCTGGGTCTGATTAAGTATGTCCTCTCCAACATCTGGCATTGATTACCTATTCTCCACCAAGACCATTTTTGAGTAAATAACCTCCCTGTTTGAACGCCAATTTTGATTCAAGTTCTCTCCCTGAAATTTCTGCCTTTTACTCATGCCAGGTGAGCTTCTCGTATTCCACAGGGATGATCTGTCTTTGTCTGTATCATCATATAGTATCTGTATTTTGTTTGTTTCTCTGCTTGGGCACCACATAACAATAAAGTTCTTGCTTTCACCACCTTCCTGAGGACCAAATTCCTGTGAATTACCAAAACTAGATCTTTACTGTAATTGGTTCATGAGGTCAAATAAAGAAACTGTCTCACAGGTTAGTCCACTTCCAAGTGAACTCAGACGTAAAGATGACTTGTGAAGAGGGAAAAAGGAATGCCATGCACACATTTGAGGACATACATAAAATGGTTCCCATGTGTAAGTCATGTGAATGAAACTAGGAACAAAAATTAAAGTGAGCTGAACAAGTCCAGGTTTGCATTCACAGCATTATAGGAAGAAGAGCTGTACAATGGCCTCAGTAGCCATCTATTCCAATTCCTAAGTTTTTTACAGATTTGGAAACAGCCTTGTGAGAACAAGTGACTTTCCCAAGCCCACATGGTGACAATGGGTGTCAGAGGTGGGATTTGTATCCAGTGTATCTGTTGCTAGAGCCAACGTCCTTTTCACTGTGTCACACTAATCTCCATGACAGCAAAAAAAAAAAATGGTGGCACATTGGATAGAGTTTGGGGGTTAGAGTAAGGAAGAACTGAATTCAGATTTTGGCACATATACTCACTAGTTGTGTGACCCTGGTCAAGTCACTTCACCTCTATCTGCCTCAGTTTCTTCATCTGTAAAATATGGATAGTAATAGTACCTACCTCCGAGGGGTGTTTTGAGGACCAAATGATATAATTGCAATGCAGTTGGCTTAATGCCTGGCACATAGTAGGTGCTACATAAATGTTAGCTATTATTATCATCATCAAACCTCTGTGTGTGCGTATGTGTGTATGTGTGCTGCATTTTGGTTAGCACCAGCTTCATTTGCTTCCTTATTACAGATTTTTGACTCAGCTTCCACTTCAGACACTGGCTACTTTTTGGTTCTTGAACATTTATATAATAATATTTTTATGAATGACTATAATGTATCTCATTAAGAAAACAGTGAAACCCATTTCTCTCTCTGGTTTCTTGATATGGTATGGCATATTTCTGCCTCAGGAAAGCACACCTCTTTCTATGGTAGCCACCATCCTAGCTTGAATGAATAATAGATTTAGGATCTGAAAGGAACTGTTAGCGGCCATTCCTTTACCTTTCTTTTATAGAGGAACAATCTGGGGGCCACAAACTTGCTCAAAGACTCACAGATAAATAAAAGACTGGTGTTAGAGCCTAGCTCTTCTTGACTCAAAATCCAAACTTCTCTCTATTACACCAAGTCCTGGTGCCTTTCCCATAGATATTCCATTGCCTGCATCCAGGACATAGTACCACTCAAACACAGAATTCACATGCGAAAGGGAAAAGGAATGTCATGCACACATTTGAGAAACACATACATCTAGGGAACACACAAAATATGTACAAGATTCCATTTTATGGTCATATAAATGAAGCCAGGAATAAGAAAACAGTTAGTTGAATTCATCAAGTCATGGGAAGCAGATCTGGAAGATCACTTCAATGGCTTTCTATTCTAACGCTTCCATTTTTGCAGACCTGGAAATAGCCTCATGGTGCCTCTTCTTCCTCTATCCCAGGATCCCATCTTTGGTCCTCCCCTCTTTGTGGGGTTCACTTCCAAGCAGAATAAAATGGAGCTATAACCTCCTTTGATGTAAACACTATTCTTCTATTGTTGCAGCCTAGAAACAAATCAACTTCTTTTTCTTCCCCACCCCTGCTGCCCCATACCCTTCTTTGTCTTAATAGTACATTTGTAGTTCACAGAATTTCTCAGGTTTATGATATTTACTTTAACATTTTTGGACCAGAACTATGATTTCATCTTTGCTGGGATCTCCAGGAGAGGAATGTAATCTATCCATGCTGATCTGTTTCCATCTCTGCAACTTAAGCATCTTAAAACTTTGAACTGGGACACTGAATGTTTAGGGGACTTTAATCCAATACACAGCCAATCTGTGCCAAAGGCAGAACTTGAACCCTGTTCTTCTTGACTCCTATGTCAGCTCTCTGTCTACAACAAAATATTATCATTTATCAAAGCTTCATTTCATATGAATTATTGTATGAACAGATCTGTCATTTGATACCTGAGTAGTTATTTCCCCTAAACTAAAGCATAAAATTTTATAGTATATTTATTCCTATTAAATTTCATCTTGTCACATTTCACCCATTAGCCTAATCTGTTGAAATCTTTCCACGTCCTGATTATGACATCCAATATATTAGTTGTTTCTCTCCATTTCATGTTCTTTAGAATTTGATAAGCATGTTATTTATACCTTCATCCAAGCCATATATCATTTGTTTTTTAAAAGAATATAACAGTAAATGGGTCTGAAGGGATGAATGGAGTTGCAGAAGTAAATGGATGAGCTAGCTAACAAATATAAAAGTACAGGAGGACTAGACCTTAGGGTGAGCAGGGATGATAAAATTAGGAATATAAGGACTGGAAGGAATGACATGATAATATAAGGGGAAGAGGAGTGCAAAGCAGTCAGAATTTAGTCATCACAGGCATTCATCAAGATGTGAAAGGAAGTGTGGCACAGAGGAAAGGGTAATGGATTTTACCAGCAGAGGATCTGAGTTCGTATTTTAGCCAAAATGTTATATATATATATATATATATATATATATATATATGTTATGATGTTATATATAAATGTTGTATACATGTTATTATCTGTTGGATCTGACATTCATGAACTATTGTTTCCTGTTACATTTGCTTATTTGTTCCTTGTTCTTGCTTGGACAACTTTTAGCTGTAAAGTTTCCCAATGAGGAACTTTAGAAGAAGTACAGTGTAGATTTATACCTTTATATAGGAAATAAAATGTCCATTTACTTCACTGAAGTTTAATATCTTAAAGGAATATCCAAGTGGGTAAAAAGTTGTTACTTTGATGAAATAACTAAGGGGTTTTAGAGGCAAGACTTAGACCTTTAACTTGTTGCTTTAGTTGGAAATTGAGGAAAACTTGTCTTCATCCAAGAGTATTCAAGAAACAGCCACTTGTGGCTAGGCAATCAATGGGAAAAGGATGTTCCCAACCAGGTGACAAGCCAACATGAAGTGTCTGTGTGTGAGCCAGTTCTCCAGCCTCCTGGAAACAAGTCCCTCAGAATCTTCCACATGGGAAACATCAACTTAGGTGGCATAGACAAACACAAATTCTCCTTTTTAATAGGATGAAACTCATCCTTCGTACCCTCTCAATGAAAAGCGATGGTCTTTTCCATATTCTGCTTCTGACTCCCAGCTCCTCTAGGTCTCTTTCTTGCAAGTGTTCCCACCCCAGCAAGTGAGAGGAAAACAAAAACAAGAACAATTAAGTGCTCATCCCATTCTTCAGTTGTTAGGTACCATTGAGGCTGTTTTCCATGTGTTCCCTTCCTCTTATTCTTTCTGTATCTCCTTGCATTGATGCAAGCCCCTATGCTGTATACATTAAATTGTATAAGAATTTAATTTTTTGTAAGCTACAATTAGATGAGGCTTAAATGACATACCTATGTTTGTGCAACAGCAATAATGATAGGTAGCACTTAAATAACATATTAAGGTTTGAAAAGTCCTTTACAGATATTACGTCATGATGGTATTTTAATATCAAGTTGGGATTCAAATCCTGGTCTCTCCTGACCCCAAAGTCCAGTGCTTTTCCCACCATGCCATATTGCATTGATCTCCCCTGTGGCCCACATATGAGATTTAGTTACTAACAGGATCAGATTGTTGAATGAATAACCTAATAATTACCAAGTAATTGCTAAAGAATTTTTAGAACACATCTTCTGCAGAGAACCTAGAACTTAACCTTCCATGCCACTGTGGCATGGAATTCTGGATAATAGCTTAAATTTATATTTTTGCATTTTATCCAGAGCCCTGTAATAAGCCAAAATTAGAATTTTCCATTCTATTTTTTTATTCCTCCAAGATGAATAACTATAGAAGTCAGTTTTACTCCAAAAATTCATAAGACATATTCATCACCTGGAAAATATTCCCTGTCTCTTTCCACCCTTTGTGCTGTTGCATTGATACTGGGGTCTCAGCAGTGAATTGTATTGTTCAAGGAGGACTAGCATTTTTGGTGTGAGGCCTTACTGAGCCCTTTTCAGAACTGTTCATCTACCCTTTAGGGTCCACCTGGCACTCAGCTCTCACCTGTTCACCAAGAAGCTATAGCATGCACAGTGGTCACAACTTGATAAATTAATAGGTAGACAGGATAACTCAAGTTGAAGGTAACTGAAGGACCATGAACCCATCAGTGAGTTTAGGGGGTGTCTACCTCAAGCATGTCAAGACTTACCCCTCTTTGGAAGGAGTGGATGAAAAATGATTTGTTCCAATGGGCCATGAGGGCTGAAGCAAGAGCGAGGGAGTGCTTAGAGCTTGGTCAATCATTGAAGATGCCAAAGTCCTCCACTGCATCCCAGGCCACCACTAATCATCCTGATTTTTGTCTTGCTGCTGGACATCAATGACTCTGGAAGAGAGAGTGAAGGTGATGACTTTCTGCAACTTCACTTAAATCAAATTTATGCATTAATTAAGACATCATATTGTGATGCCATTGGTCTTCCTCAAACATGAAGGACAAACAAGAGCTTAACATTGGAAGCCAAGAAACCAAGTCTATGCTTACTGATTATGGTGTAAAAAGGTACTTACTCCCTGGAGCCCATAGTAAATGCAGCATTATCTTTCTCATGGTGTGAAGCAAGTTTGATTAATTAAGGATTACAGGAAAAACTTATTTTTGACCAAGTTTTGTTAAGAACTTCTGAAATTTCAATCTGTCTATATCAGCCCAGATTCAGTCTGGGCTCATTCTCCAAGTTAACAGATCCTGAGGCAATTTGAAATTTACATTTTTCCCCACTAATTACTTTAATGAGTAATTCCAATTTTCACTTGCCCATGCAGTTTTCATCAAAGCCATATCTAGTTTCTTACCTTTCTAATCCCTTTGTTTTAAAAATGTCTATTATGGCTTAGAGACATTTGAGACCTTCCTCTCTCTCCCTTTGTAAAGTTTTGTTTTCCCCTCTAGCTTTGTTCAGCTTAGCTAAAGCAACATTTAGATATGAACTTTGTATTTTTATGAGGGTTCTTTCAAAGTGTGCTATTAAAGATTAGGAGCTGGTTTAAAAAAATTATATTTTGCATTTTTCCTTTTTTTAATAAAAATTTATTTACTTTTTACATTAATATTCACAAAATTTTGGGTTACAAATTTTCTCCCCTTTTATCCCCTCCCCCCACCCCAATACACCGAGAAATCTAATTTTCCCTATCACCAATCTGCCCTCTCTTCTATCATCCCTCCCTTCTCTTGCCCCATCTTCTCTTTTGTCCTGTAGGCCCAGATAACTTTCTCTTCCCCATTAACTGTATTTCTTATTTCCTAGTAGCAACAACAATACTCAACAGTTGTTCCTAAAACTTTGAGTTCCAAATTCTCCCCATCCCTCCCTCCCCACCCATTCCCTTTGGGAAGGCAGGCAATTCAATATAGGCCATATCTGTGTAATTTTGCAAATGTCTTCCTTGATAGTCGTGTTGTATAAGACTAACTGAATTACCCTCCATCCTAACCTGCCTCTCATTGTTTCTCATCTGTGTTTTGATCCTGTCCCTCCCCAAGTGTTGACTTCAAATTGCTCCCTCCTCCCTTTGCCCTCCCTTCCATCATCCCCGCCCCCTTGCTTATCTCCTTCTCCCCCACTTTCCTGTATTGTAAGATAGGTTTTCATACCAAAATGAGTGTGCATTTTATTCCTTCCTTCAGTCGAATGTGATGAGGGTAAACTTCTTGTTTTTTTCTCAGCTCTCCTCTTTTTCCCTCCACTAAAAAGTCTCCTACTTGCCTCTAAAATGACATATAATTACCCCATTCCATTTTGCCCTCTTTCCTCCCCCTACCTTTCTCTCTCTCACCATTTACCTTAATTTCTTTTAAGATATGGTCCCATCCTATTCAATTCACTCTGTGCTCTCTGTCTCTGTATGTGTGTGCATGTGTGTATGTGTGTGTGCATGCATACGTGTACATGTGTGTGTGTATGTATGTGTGTGGTCCCACCAACTACCCAGATATTGAAAAGTTTTAAGAATTACAAATATTGTCTTTCCATGTAGGAATGTAAACAGTTCACTTTTGGTAAGTCCCTTATAACTTCTCTTTGCTGTTTACTTTTTCATGCTTCTTCTCATTCTTGTGTTTGAAAGTCAAATTTTCTTTTCAGCTCTGGTCTTTTCATCAAGAATGCTTGAAAGTCCTCTGTTTCATTGAAAGACCATTTTTTCCCCTGAAGTATTATACTCAGTTTTGCTGGGTAGGTGATTCTTGGTTTTAGTACTAGTTCCTTTGACTTCTGGAATATCCTATACCATGCCCTTCAATCCCTTAATGTAGAAGCTGCTATGTCTTGTGTTATCCTGATTGTATTTCCACAATACTGAAATTGTTTCTTTCTAGCTGCTTGCAATATTTTCTCTTTGACCTGGGAATTCTGGAATTTGACCACAATGGTCCTAGGAGTTTCTCTTTTTGGATCTCTTTCAGGTGGTGATCGATGGATTCTTTCAATACTTATTTTTCCCTCTGGTTGTAGAATCTCAGGGCAGTTTTCCTTGATAATTTCATGGAAGATGATGTCTAGGCTCTTTTTTGATCATGACTTTCAGGTAGTCCCATAATTTTTAAATTGTCTCTCCTGGATCTATTTTCCAGGTCAGTTGTTTTTCCCATGAGATATTTCACATTCTCTTCCATTTTTTCATTCTTTTGGTTTTGTTTTGTGATTTCTTGGTTTCTCAGAAAGTCATTAGCCTCCTTCTGTTCCATTCTAATTTTGAGAGAACTATTTTCTTCAATGAGCTTTTGAACCCTTTTTCCATTTGGCTAATTCTGCTTTTGAAAGCATTCTTCTCCTCTTTGGCTTTTTGAAGCTCTTTTGCCAGTTGAGTGAGTCCGTTTTTCAAGGTGTTATTTTCTTCAGCATTTTTTTGGGTCTCCTTTACCAAGGTATTGACCCATTTTTCATGCTTTTCTTGCATCTCTCTCATTTCTCTTCCCAGTTTTTCCTCCACCTATCTAACTTGATTTTCAAAATCCTTTTTGAGCTCTTCCATGGCCTGAGCCCACCGGACATCCACCTGGGATGTCTGGGATACAGAGGCCCCGACCTCCACGTCTTTCCCTGATGGTAAGAATAGTTACTCATCATCAGAATTGAAAGGCAGGAACATCTGTACCCCATCAAAGTAGCTTTCTATGGTCTTATTTTTCTTCCCTTTTCTGGGCATTTTCCCAGCCAATTACTTGACTTCTGAGATTCCTGTTCACCCCTGCCTACATCCGCCCAGCTAGTGCTTGGGGTCTGAGATTCAAATGGGCTTGCTGGGGCAGGCGTGGCTGCTATTCAATGTGAGCTTAAGTTCTGGTGCTTGGGTGGCCACCTCCCAGGCTCAGTTCCCTCAGGGGGTTTATGCAGAGACCTTCTGTAATGGCCCTGAAGTTCTGCCTGTTGCTCTGGAAGTCCCGGGCCACTGCTGCTCCCTCCACTGCTGCCTCCCCCCGGGGCACGAGTCATGGAGACACCCTGCTCCCCACTTGTCCAGCCTAGACGTCTCTCTCACTGACCTGTAGCACCTGTGGGAGGACGGACCTTTCCGGCCGCCGGAGATTCCGTCCCTGAAGCCTACTCGGATCTGCTCCTCTGGGGCCACGCGGCCAGGGCAGCACAGGGTTGGACTCTGCTGTCTGGAGAGCGACGAACCTTTGGGGATGGCTCTCCAGGGCTCTCTGGAACAGGGATCTTTTCCACTGTGTTTCTGCATGACTTGCAGTTCTCCAGAATTTGTGGAGAGTTCTTCTTGCAGGAAATATATGGGCTGTGGGTTCAGAGCTAGCATATGTGAGTCTTTCTACTCTGCCATCTTGGCTCCACCCCCCAAAAATTATATTTTTCAAAGAAAATCACAGTTGAGAGTTGTAATCATAAAATTGTTCAACAACAAATCAGACTCCTCTCACAATGTATGGTGTGTGTGTGTCTGTGATCTTTATTCCCAAAACATGAACATCTGCATAAATAAATTAGCCTGTCCCCCCTTCTATTTACCATAAAATTGCATTCCTTTCTCTGCTGTATTTCTGTACAGTGCTCTGCATTCAATACTTGATAAAAAAAAATAGTTGCATTACAATCCAACCAATAGTTATCAATTGTTCACTGTGCACAACACACTGACTTTAAAGAATTTAGGAATTCCAAGACGTAAAGATGAAGAGAGAAAGATTCCAGGCATTTGAGGCAGAATATGTGAAAGCTTGGGGAGTGGAGATGGGATGTTGTATCCCAGGAATAGTAAGTAGAGAAGTAGGTTAAAATCAACTATACAATTGTATGATGAATATAATATTTGGCAACTGTTAATGTATGTTGGACACAAATGTTTTGGGAAGATTATTCCAACCTAATTTAATCACACATGTGCCCTTTGCCTGTGTAGACTCCTTTAAAGTACTCTCACAATAATAAAGTTCTTAAAAGTTACATTTATCATCTTTCCATATAATAATGAAAATAGTTTAACCTTTGTAAGTCCCTTATGATTTATTTATTCTTCACATTTTTTTTTATAATTATCTTGAATCTTATGTTTCAATGCCAATTTTTCTTTCTAGCTCTGGTCTTTTCACTAGGAATTCTCAAAGGTTCTTTATTTTTTTAAATATTTATTTTTTCCCCTGAAGGATTATACTCAATTTTGTTGGATAGGTGATTTTTGGTTATAATGTTTTGCCTTCCAGAATGTAATATTTTAAACCCTCCTTTAACTTGATAGCTCCTAAATCTTGTTTATCCTGACTTTGACTCTACAGCATTTGAATAATATCTTTCTAGAAGCTGGTCAGTATTTTCTCCTTGAACTAAGAACTCTGGGAATTGGCTATATGTTCTGGTGTTTTCATTTGCAGATCTTTTTCAGATGATGGGTAGAGTCTTTAGATTTCTGTTTCCCCACTCTGATTCTAAGACATCAAGGGAGTTTTCCTTCATCATTTCTTGAAATATGATGCCTAGGCTGTTTTTCTTTGACCATAAGTTTCAGGTCCAATAATCATTAAATTATCTCTCTTGCATCTATATTCTGATGACATATTTCATATTTTCTTTCAGTTTTCCATTCTTTTGACTTTCTTTCATTGTTTCTTTATGTCTCATGAAATCATTAGCTCCCACTTGCCCAATTCTAATTTTTAAGGTATTATTATCTTCAATGAGATTTTGTACCTCTTTTTTTCATTTGGCCAATTCTGTTTTTAAGAACTTATTTTCTTCAGTTATTTTTTTTTGGCCTCATTTACCAAGATATAATTTCTCTTCTTATAATTCTCTTACATTGTTCTCATTTCTTTTCTCAATTTTTCCACTATCACTCTGATTTTCAGAATCATTTTTTTGTCCTTAAAACAAACAAACAAAAATTTTTAGTTCTTCAAGAATTCTCATTGAGTTTGTGTCCAGTTTACAATTTTCTTTGAGGCTTTGCTTGTGAATATTTTTACATAATTGTCTTCTTCTGATACAACACTCTATTTTGAGTATCAGTTTCTTTTTGGTTGCTGCTATCATTTGCTCATTTCCCCGGCCTATTTTTTGACTTTGAATTCTTTGTGACAGCTGACTTCTCCTTACCTCTGGGGGTGGTGGAGTCACTTTAATACCCAGGTGTTTCCATAGCTAATTCTGGGCATCTACAAGTATTTGGTGCTTTCAAGGTGATGTGGTTGAGGAGAGGTGTGGTCACTACTCTCTATCTGTGGTTGTGTTCCTTACCTGGTTGCTTTGTCAAAGCAAACACTTTTCTCAGCCTGTGAAGTGTAACTTGGAAGTGGATAGGGAACAATAGAGTTGCCAAATGAGCCTGATCCTATGCCAGAGTTCTTTATAATCTCTTTCTGATTAGTTGACCAAACTACTTACTGTCTCTAGGTGGTGAGACTTCCCAGAACTTCTACTGCTACTGTTGCCACTGCTTCTGCTGTTGTTGTCCCAGCAGCCTCAAAAGCCCACAGTTGTTACTTCCATGTGTACTCCAGGCAAGCCCTCACCCCATGGTCACATTTTTTTTTCAAGCTCCTAAGCTGTTTTGGGATTTACAAAACTAACTCTGAGCTTTTGTCAACTATACCACTTCAGAATTCTATTTGACATGTTATTTTAAAATTGTTTTGACAGAAATTTGGCTTGAATGTATTGTCTACTGCGCCATTTTGGCTCCCTTTTCCAGACATATTTTTAAGTTTAATCTGCATTATTAACATTTTCTCTTTTACTTTCTTGTCTATGTTAGACAGTCAACAATCAACAAATCAAGCCTGGATTTGTAGCAAGTACCAATTTTTGAGGTATAGATACTCCTACTGAAAATTTAATAATCAGTTTTCTCAGGCTGATGAAAGCTAGGTCCATCATATACCACAAACTATATCACACAGTATATGATCAGGTGTCATGTGGATCCATCTGAAAAGGAAGGCTGTATTCAGATTGTGAAATGTTTCAATTGTCAAACAAAGGAATTTCTGTTTTATCCCAGAAGCAATAGGGATCAACTGAAGCTTCATAAGAAAACACTGATATGGTCAGAATTGAATTTTGGAAGTATAAATATGTCAGTAGGTGAAGAATGAATTTGAGAAGGAAGAGGAAAGATGATGGAGACTAATTAGGAGGGCAGTTCAGTAGACCAGAAGATTGGTGATGAAGTCCCACTAAGATAAGTGGAAAGAAGTGGACACATTCATAAGATGTAGTGGAAGTAGAATCAACAGCATTTCACAATCTATTGGATACAGGAAAAGAATTAGAGTGAAGAACTTAGGCTGACCCTGAGGTTATGAACTCTGGGTGATTAAAATGATGGAAGGGCACTCAATATATATAGGAAATTTATAAGGAATGTTGAAGAAGAGATTATTAATTCAGTTTTGGATATTGTGAATTTGAGATCTTTTGTGGAGGTATTCAGCAAGCACTTGCAGATTTGGTATCAGAGTTCTGAAGAGAGATAAGAGCTGGGTGCACAGATTTGGGTCATCTGTATAGAGATTATAACATGTGGAAAATGGTTCTAGAAACTAGGAGACTGAAGAGATTAATCAGACAGGTGGAAAGAGTATCAAGGAAGTGCTGTCACACAAGTACAAGGAAGAAAAAAAAGTATGCAGGAGGAGGGAATTTGTATCATCAAATGCTTCTAAGAAGTGAAGGACTAGGACTAAAGATGATTCTGTTTAGCATTAAAGAGATCCGTGGAGACCTTGGAAAGAACAATTTTTGTAGTAACAGAATCTAGATCAAAGGAGTGAAAAGGTGAGTAGGAAATATGAAAGTGGAGGCTTGTCACTCTAGGCTGAACACTCGTTGAAATAGTAAGCTAGATGTTCTCTAAGTTTCCCCTCTAGTTACAAATACTGTTAATATGACATTCTGCCAATCATCAAAACTAATTGGTACTGGCTAAAAATAGAGTGAATCAGTGGAATAGATCAGGTATATGAGACATAATAGTCAGTGATGGTAGTAACCTATTGTTTGATAAACCCAAAGACTCCAGCTTCTGGGATAAGAACTCACTATTTAATGAAAACTGTTGGGAAAACTGGAAAACAGTATGGCAGAAACTAGGTATAGACCAACATTATGAAACGAAAGATAGATGATTTTGATTACATTAAATTGAAAAGTTTTTGCACAAACAAAGCCAATGCAACCAAGATTAGAAGGGAAGAGGAAAGCAGAAAAATGATTTTTATAGTCAGTGTCTCTGATAAAGGCATTTCCAAAATATATGGAGAACTGAGTCAAATTTATAAGAGTACAAGTCATTCTCCAACTAATAAATGGTCAAATGATATGAACAGGCAGTTTCAGAGGAAGAAATTAAAGCCCTCTATAGTTATATGGGGAAAAAATGCTCTAAATCACTATTGATTAGAGAAATGCAAGGTACCACATCACAATTATCAAATTTGTTAACATGTTAAAACAGGATGATGATAAATGTTGGAGAAGATGTGGGAAAACTGGAATACTGATGCATTGTTGGCTGAGTTGTGAACTGATCTAACCATTCTGGAGAGCAATTTGGAACTATACCCAAAGGACTAACTATTGCATACCCTTTGACCTATCAATACTACTACTAAGTCTATATCACAAAGTGATCATAAAAACAGGAAAAGAACCTACATGTATAAAAATATTTGTAGTAGCTCTTTTAGGGGTGGCAAAGAATTAGAAATTGAAGAGATGTCTATCAATTGGGAAATGACAGAACAAGTTGTGGTACATGAATGTAATGGAATACTATTGTGCTAAAAAAAACTGATGAGCAGGTGTACTTCGGATAAACCTGGAAAGAATTATATGAATTGATGCTGAGTGAAATTAGCAGAACCAGGAGAATATTGTATACAGTAACAGTCACATTGTGCAATGACTGACTTTGAAAAGCTTAGCTCTTCTTAACAATGCAAGGACTTAAGACAGCTCCAAAACACTCAAAATGGAAAATACTATCCATATCCAGAGAAAAAAACTTTTTGAGTCTGGATGCAGATGAAATCATACTATTTATTCTCCTTTTCTTTCGTTGTTTTGTTTTGTTTCTTCTTTCTCATGGTTCCTCTCATTAGTTCTAGTTCTTCTTTACATCATGACATTTTCACATCCATGAGAAAATATGTGTTCATCCTTCATTGCTAAAGAAGATCATGCCATCAGAGAAATGATGACATGACTTGCACTTGACTTTGTTTTTGTGTGAGGGAGGGCTATGCAGGTCATCAACCTCACTTCTCCTCCAGAGCCATCTGAATCCCATGACAAGATATTCATCAAGATGACTAGAGATGATTCAGGATGAGGCAATTGGGGTTAAGTGACTTGCCCAAGGTCACACAGCTAGTGAGTGTCAAGTATCTGAGGTGAGATATGAACTCAGGTCTTCCTGATGCCTGTACTAGTACTCTATCCACTCCACCATCTATGTTTAATATGAACGAATAAGTAGAGCCTACATCAGATGGCACATTGCCTCATGAATGGAGGAGGAGAGGAAGGGGTAGAAAATTAAAAACTCAATTAAAATTAAAAAGGGGTAAAAATTAAACAAAATTATGGAAGTGAATGTTGAAAACTAAAAATGAATAAATTAATTATAAAAAATAAAGTGCTATAAAAATGCTAAAAATATATGATATTGCTCTTATAGTATGCTATATTTCTTCTGGTAGTAAAAGTCACAACCCATCTTTTTCTTCCATTCTTCATCATTTCAGAATATGACCTTCCATAAAAATATTCCAAAGAGGACCTTCCTACTAATGTACTGAATTCTTTCTTATAGGTCACATTCCAGAGATACCAGTTTCTTCTTCAGGATATCCAATAGTTATTTCTTGTTCTCCCTCCATGAGTGTCCCACCTCCTTTTCTGATTGTGCATCTTCGGTATTATTATTATTATCCCATTTTCTTTAAGTTATTCTCATATAATATTTGCCTTCAAGGCTTCCTCCTGATGACAAGGAACCTGATACAGTTTGAGAGACTCTGGTGTTCTTGATTCTTATTCTGATAATTTGGTAAATTCTCTCTCTCTCTCTCTCTCTCTCTCTCTCTCTCTCTCTCTCTCTCTCTGTCTCTCTCTGTCTCTCTCTCTCTGTCTCTCTCTCTCTCTGTCTCTCTCTGTCTCTCTGTCTCTGTCTCTCTCTCTCTCTCTCTTTCTTTTTCTTTCTAAATAGCTGATAACTCCACGTATAATTACACAGGTTCATAAAACTGAGATAATAAACAGGCTACTGAAACAGTTAAAAGGAATAGGACTGATCATGAGAACACATAGAAAATAAATAGTACATATCAGAACACGATCTTCCTATTGGAAAATTTATAGTCTTAATCACTTATTCTACATAAAGATTTAGATGTGGAGACCTCCATTTGCTCCTTCATATCAGCAGTCGCTTTTCATGCCTCACTTTCCCACAGCTTACATTTTGAGAAACTCTTAGCAGATGCCATCAATTACTGCTCTCCCTCTAGGTCCTTTCCATGGTTCTTACATAATTTATGTATTTCCTCTCCAGACTGTGCTCCTCACTTTCTGGACTTTCTCTACCATGCCAAAGAAACCTCTTCACTTCGTATGTATATTCACTGTACCCTTTGAAGCTCACGCAGTGGAATTATCCTCTGCCTCTCTGGCCCCTCCTTATCGGCTAGTTTCTCTAAGAACCTCTACTTTAAGGAAGATGCTTAGCTGGTCATATTTTCATTCTTCTGCAGTCCTAACTCTCCTAGACTTCCTCTAGGAATATATTTACAACACTTAGCATGGTGCGTGAAACATAGAAGTGCTTAATAATTGCTGCCTGATGTGATGATTTGACTTGTTCTGTATTTCTGCTTTGATAGGTCTGCAACTCATACTTCTCATACCTGTGTTGCTACTCCCTTTCACGATCCCTTTTTTTCTACTTTATTGCTCCTCCTGCAGTCCATACCTCCAGGAGTTTGTTCAGTTCTTAACAAATGTCTTTCTCTTACCAAGGGACTAGGTGTCTGTTTCTGGAAACCTCAGAGGTCTGTATCACAGCTCAAAAGTACATCTCTAGATGTTTTACTTTGTGAATATTTCTCTCCTCTTTGTTTCTTGTAGCATCATGCTTCATACACAAGAGATCTCATGTAACACTTCTTGGGCCTCCTAGGGTGGGGTACATGAGGTGTTCAGGAGGACTAGCACCTCTGGTATAAGGGCTTACTGAGCCTTTTTCAGGATTTCTCATCCACTTTTGGTGTCCATCTGATTCACCCAAGTCTTACCTGTGGTTCCAAGAAGGTGTAGCTTGTGTGGTGGCCACACCCCAGTGAACCACCTTGGGAGAAGGCTAAACCAGGTTAAAGGCAACTGGCAGGGCTGAAACCTGTTGATCATTTAGAGGGATGTCTGTCCAAAGCATTTAGAGACTTTTCCCAGTGGAATAGGCAGATGAGAACAATTTATTCCAATGGCCATAAAGGCGGCAAAAGCAGACACAGAGGAATACTTAGAGCTTGATCAGACATTGAAGATGCCAAGCTCATCCACTGCATTCTGGGTATCCAGGTGGTATAGAATTTCAAATGACTAGAGATTTGACTTCATATCCTGGTTCTAACTCTTACCAAGGTATTGTTGTGAGGAACAAATATGAGGAGCCAGCTTATGTTATAGATGAAGCAAATAAGGTTCAGATATTTTGAGCAACTTGTTGAAGGTCACACAGGTTGCTAAAATTGATTATTGATATTCCTGTCACATAAATCTGACCATGCCATTCTCCTAGTCAAACACCTTCACTTGATCTTTTTTGTTTTTTCTTGCAAATGTCATTAAAACCCTTCACAATCTGTCTTCTGCTGATCTCTCCAACCAATAACACATCATGCCTTTGCATGGACTCTGAATTCCAGGTAAATGATTCTACTTCTCATTCTTTGTATACGATGTTACATTGTCCACCTCTACAATTAATTTGGCACGAGCTCTCTACCATGCTCTTATTCTTGCCTCTATGTCATAGAATCCTTGGCTTTGTACAAATCACATAGTAGATACCATGTCCTACAAGCATATTTTCCTGATACTCCAGTTGTTTATGCAATTCTTCCCCCCAGTATAAACCTATTTAAAAAAATATTTAAAATTTTAAAATATTAAAAACATATTTAATATGTACATATATTTGGATTTAATTATTTTTGAATATATTTTATATCATCATTGCTTATGGCATAGATTAATCATAGCAGAGGAGAAGTCATTGATCAATGTGTTATCCAACTGGAAATCATACTTAATATATTAATGGTAATGAAGTTTTAGACTTTGTCTTTGAGGTTTACTTGTCAACTTAATGGTTATTATTCAACAAGCTTTTAAGTACTTGCTATGTGCCAGAAATGGTGTTAGGTGCTGGGGACAGAAAGAAAGGGAAATATGATCCCTGCTGTCAAGAAGATCCCGATCTAATGGGGAGACAATAACTATATAAATAATTTATTATTATAATAATTAAATAGATGCATACATAGATTATATATTAGATGCATAATATATACACACAGGATAAGAGTACAAGGGAGGCAACCTATGAAGGCTTAAATTGCTATATAATTAACCAGAAATGAAAAGGTAACAAAGACATTATTAGATCCCATGGAGATCTTTTTAAATGAATATTGCAGAAGGATGGAAGGTCTATTCATATGAAGCGAATCTACAACTATGACTCTGAAAGGAAATCAATAGTACCAGCTGAACTGTAGCTTACTCCCCTTTGTAGGAACTGCATGTATATTTTGAGTTCTGTACATCCTGGTAAATCTTCATCTTTTGGGGGACTGAGGGATGAGGTGAGGAAAATGAATTTTAATGCTTTATCATTTGGTTATTAATATTAATATGTAATATTCAGTTTTCTATCAGAAACTTTTTAGTTTAATTCAAGTAGAGAAATAGCTCTCAGGTAGTGCCTAAGGAATATACTCATATTCTAATCCCTCCAAAGACCTAGACTGGGCCTCTCTATTTATGCCTGAGAACAGGAGCCAGCCTTAACTCATCCACTCTACTAAGAAGTGGCCCTTGTGTCCTTACTTTCTGATCAAAATTAGGGGTGACTTGATCTACAAAGGGGAAACTAAGAAAACTTGAATAGGGTGGTTCTTCTAGCCCAGATTGCTAGAGGCAGCTTGAATCCCATGACCAGGCCAGCTACTCTCATTCTCCCAACAATGAAATAATCATAATTGGGAGGAGATGAGAACTCTTAACCCACCTCCACATTAAATATCCACTAATCATGAATGCTAGCCTTTTGTTTTTCGTGACAGAAGGATGTTCTGTCAGAAAGACATAAGAAATGATTGGTGGGGTCTTTGGTCATTGAGACTACTGACTTTGATTTATTGGTTATTACTGGCTTAGCTACTAAATTGATTAATCATACATGGAACTCTATCTCTTGGGAGTTCATTCATGACATAGGGATGGGAGGAAAAAAATTACTTCTACTCACACTGTAGCTTACTTGAAATACCTCACTCAGAGGGAACCACTCATCTAGCAACAAATTGGGCTTTCTGAGGGATACCAATTCTGGACATTAATTTTTTCAATAAAAAAGAATGTGGAAAGCATGCACTCTGGTTGTCATACCACCAACAATTCATTAGTCACCAAAGTTCAGAAATGTGAAAAGTTGAATGAGACATCTAAGTTGAATGACACATCAAACCAAGGAGATGAATCAACAAATCCCCTGGAGTGGTCCCACTCTTGATTTCCTATTGGCCCCCTTGTTAACATGATTTCTGCTTTAGTTCTGGTTCTTGCTCTACCCCATAGGTCTCTCCGGGTCTGCTGCCTTTGTGGCGCAAACACTTTGGTTATTCTTGAAATTTTATAAAAAGGGGAGCATCTATAAGATAGCTTCCACCTGAGTAATTCCTTCATTTTGGTGAATTCCTAATGTAGAGGTAGGTCCATACTTCATAGATTCCTAGTCAGTGTGTTTGTGGAAATAAAAGAAGGTGGAAGAGAAAGCCCTTTGCATATTTTCAGGGGGATTCTGAATTTAAATTTTCCTCCCCAAATGAGATCTTTGATTTGAGGAAGGTAAAAAGAAATGAGAGTTCATATGGAGACAGCTTTCTACTTTTATCTACTCAGCACCCATTGCTTTCCATCATAAGCCATCTCTATGAAGTCATTGGTTTGGAGATGTGACCTCACACCGTCAATAGAGAAGTAATATAATATAATCTGACATTTGGTGATAGGATATTTGTGCTTTTTGTGAAGAACTGTGATAGCATTTCTTGTTATCAGAGCAACATTTATATGCAGAATATAAATGAAGTTATGCCAGAAGATTTTGTACAGCAGCTACTAGAAATCAAAAATGAACTCTTTTATTAATGTGAACACCAATTTATGGCATTATATAATTGAAATAATTCAATAAGTGCTGAAACCATGGCCCCTTTATGCTATATTTTTGTGTCAGATGAGGGAAAGTTCATGAAAATTTTAAAGTATAGAAAACAGGAGACTGAATACTCAGGCTGTTCATTATGTTTTAATATTGCAAGAAACCACATAATATACCCTGGAATTTTCCCTAGATAAACAGAATCACTTCCTCGCAAGGTGAAGATGAGATTATAGTCCTGTCATTGAATGTTTCTCTTACATTTATTAGCTCATTAGACAACTCAGCCTGTAGCCTTGACTCAGGACTTTACTTGTTGGGATCTCTATTAGCAGAGGAAAATTTGGAGGTACATGGTTTTTATTCCACAATGTTACTCTTGTTCTTTGAAAACCCCCCCATCCCTTTTTTTCAGGAAAGTGGGAGATATATATGACACATTTTCCTAAACCTTGAATTAAACCTGATGCTGACACTGAGTTCTTAGAATAATTCCTAAACTCATTCCTTATTTTTTAGATAGGTACCTCTCTTCTTATAATCTACTGATCTGTTTCTCTGTCTCTGTCTCTCTCCTTTTTTCTTCCCTTCTGCTCTTTTCTTCTACCCCATACATCTTACATTTTAATGAGGGAAATAAGGAATAAAAGAAGAAAATGAATCTTCTCAAAGACTCTCCCTGCTTGCCGGTGTGAATTCTGTAGCATTCTTTCTGATTAATAGGCTGAGCCATTATTTTTTTTTTTTTGCCTTTCCCCTCCTTCTGTCTGATATATTGCAGGTCCTGCTTCTGCTCTCTTCAAGGTTGATGTGAAAATTACTAGCAGACTTCAGAGTTCGTACTGCATGAGGATGGAATGATTTCAGTGTTTCAAGGTAGAATTTCATTGCAAGCAGGCATTCTGGGCCTTAGGTCTAAGAAATGGCTTCTGTCCTATGGGCTTGTTCCTTCTTTTCTTTCTTCTTATTTTTAAAGCATTACAATTTTTCACAAACAACACTGGGATATATCACAGCTTTCTTCAAATGTTTACAGACCTCAGATAGGGGTCTGTAAAAAATGAAGGGAAATTAACACAAGCATTCTCAATCCTTTATAAATAGCTCTGAACAAAGTTGCAAGTTAAATATATTTGTCTTGATAATCTAAGAAGAATTTGACAATGTCAAAATAGAACTAGCCCCTCATGTTTGATCCATTGAGCCATAAGGAAAGATAAATTATTTTAATTGTTTTTATTTTATTTGGTGTTTTGTTATTTATTTTTATGTTTAAGCCTCATCGAGATGCTATAAGTCATAAAAATGTCTTTTTCAAGGGGATGATAAACCAGCCCCATTTAATTTCTATTAAGGATGAATAATGCTCCAAAGCTAATTAAAATAAAAGTGAATAAAGGGTTTTTAAAATAAGATAATTCTTGTTTAGTCTAAATATGAGATATTGCTTGATTTTTGTATCACAAAGAAACTTTAGCACACATGAGTTTCATCAGTCTCCCATTTTACATATTCATAGGACTGTTAGCATGTATAGGGGATAGAAGAGATTCAGGCTTACATGTTCAAATGTCTCTAACATGTGTCATAGGATCCTGGGCAAGTCATTTAACCTCAGTGAAAAAATCACAGGTCTTTTTAATATTCCGTTATAACTGCTTCATTGACAGATGCACCATAATTTAGTTAGCTACTACTTTCTATGCTGTTTGTTCTATCAAAATTATAGCTAATTAGTGGCCGCTTATGGACCCAGAATGAATGTCGGATGACATTGCGCTTTATGGCATTGAGAATTTATAACTCTTAACGGATTTGAATGTCAATACACTTGAACTAGCAAGCTATAAAAGGAGGAACATTGATTTCCACTTGCCATTTTCGAAACTATTGGCTAAAAGTTTACAAAATGATTTCTTTTATTCATTTTTGGTGGGGGATGCCATTTAGAGCAATATATAAGAAAGGAACTGTTTTTAAGATTCAAATACACCTCATACATATTTTGAAGAAATCTTACCTTTGCCTACAAGGCACCCACAATAATAGGCATATATATTTGTTCACTATGGTCTCTTGTTATGAATTGAATTTCAGAAAACATTTTCTTGAGGACTTAATATTTATATATTCCAGCTTGGTTACTTGATAAAGAGTAAATTATTCAAAAAATGTCCTGTAAGGGGCATTCTAAAAAACAGAAAATAAGGTCAAGAGAGAGAATCACATAAACATGCATATGCTTTAAAACAATGTGCTGCACTATTTTGCATATTCATTTGCATATGTATACATGCGTGCATATATGTCCTTCTCCATTTAAAATATTGCAACTGATGTTCATCCATATGTGTAACTGAGGTTAAAAGATTGGCACATGGTCCTGTTGCATGACTACACTGAGGATATGTCAATATCTCTACTTGCATGTGCAAGATTTTAGCACATGTATACCAAGTCTAATATTGTCTGTGAATGTCAGAAGAGGGTCTGGCTACCCTGGCATAAATGATAATGATCATAATAATATTCATATGGAGCTATATACCTTACAAATTAGCTTCTTCGTAACAGCCCTGTGATGTAGGCAGAACTTCAGAATGGTTAGTATCACCATTTTACAGATGAGAAAATTGACGCCTATTGATGTTAACTGACTTATTTGCAATTAAACTGTAAGAGCTAGAACCAAAATTCTAACTCATGATAGCTAATTCTAAATTTACTACAGTGTAGTGCTGATTGATGGAGGACAACATAACCTGTTGTACTTAATTCAGCCCCCATCCCCTAGTTCCTGTGATGTTCCAGCTTGTGTACTGAGGCTATTGGATAAATCTTTTTGCAAAGATAACTCTAAAATCTGTTAAACATCAACTTTGTTCATTCAATATCAGCATTCCTGTACTGCTCTAGTGTTCTTACTTGTACTGCCTACCTTTCATGAGTTGAATTATGTTTTTTTTCTATCCATGGCCTTAACTTCAAAGTGTAATTTTATAAGTGCTTTATTAATTCCAATATTGATTTGGCACAGGGCTATTCATGTCATAGGCACTCTGCACACAGTTGTTGTTTTCAGTCATGTCTGACTCTTTGTGACCCCATTTGGGGTTTTCTTGGCAAAGATGTTGGAGTGGTTTGCCATTTCCTTCTCCAGCTCATTTTACAGACGAATAGCTGTGGCAGACAGGATTACATGACTTTCCCAGGTTACACAACTAGTAAGCATCTGAGGCTGGATTTGAACTCAGGAAGATGAGTCTTTCTGACTTCAGGCCTAGTCATTTTATCTACTGCTTCACGTACCTTCCTTTCCATGTTTAGTGATTATGTAGCGCCCTTGGACTGTGTGTGGTTTTTACACACCCTTTACCTGCATCCTACTTTATATTCTTGACCTTGAGCCCCAGGTTGGATTCCTAATTCCTGCCTTGCAGGGCTCCAACCTAGGTGCACTCTTCTGTAACTGACACTCAGATCTGAGCCCCCAGAAGGACTCAGTCTCACAGACTGTATCTTCCAATAACAAGGGATTGAAATGTGTGAGCAAACCTGCTATTCTATAGAGGACCATCGTGTTATGGGTAATATTCAGGGTCCAAAAATATGTGTTTGTTCCATTAATGACTCATTCACAACACCAAATTTTAGAAACAAGACCCTACCAAAGGGAAAAGTCTAATCATATCAGATTGTACCTTTTCATTTACATTCCAATTCATGATACTCTCGTTATCTATGGAAAGAATTCTAAACTTAGAATCAGGAAGACATTGTTTCTAATCGTATTTCTGACATCTACTAGAGTGTAAATATACATAAAGTTTACCTTCCCTCTCTGAGTTTCACTTCATCCTTTGTAAAATGGAGATAATGACACCTACATTACTTATTTGACAGAGTTATTATATGAATTGAACATAGAGAACTTAAAAAAATTTTTATCTCCATATGAATATCAGTTATTCCTATTATTCCTATTATTTTTAATAATTCCTATTATTATTTTCTGCATTTGGTACTTTGTCATGAGTATAATAGGGGCAATGAGGTAGGACAGTGGATAAAGCCCTGGGCTTGGAATCAGGAAAACTCGTCTCCCCGAGTTCAAATCTGGCCTCAGACACATACAGCTGTGTGACCCTGGGCAAATCACATCACTTAACCCTGTTTGCCTCAGTTTCCTCCTCTGTAAAATGAGCTAGAGAAGGCAATCACAAACTACTCCAATATCTTTCCCACAAAATCCCCCAAATGGGGTCCTGGAGGGTCAGGCACAACTGAATTGACCAAATTGAACATTTGTATAATCCCTCTATGTATGCCATCATATATGCTAAATATTCTCATTCTCATTAAAATATATTTTGACCAATTGTGAGAATAAAAACAAATACTTTGAGTTGCTGGTAAGTTGATGGGGATAATCACCTCACTTTAAATAAAGTGTGCTAAACTTACTTATAAGAACCAGGAAAGTGAAGCATTCAGTTAAATGACATTTTTGCAACATACATACATACATACATACATACATACATACACACATACACACATACACACATATTTTATCCCCTTTCTTCCAAAAGTGCACTGCTGTTGGTTTTGTATTTTTTTTAGAATAACATTCCATTACTCCTTATCTGTCCCTAACCCTTCTGTACTCTCTAGAAAATCCTTTCATATCTATGTGGAATGTTATTTTGAAGGTAATGCAAAAGCAGAAAACCAGATAATTTTGTAACCTTAGTTCCTGTGGCAAAAATAGCCACATTTAAAAAAATTAGCATAGAAGCAAAGAGTATAAGAATATCAAAATCTCAGTTTGCAGCTATCTTCAATTTCTCTTTTAGCATCTTCTGAAGTTGAAGTCAAGGACAAATGATCCTTCTTCCTTCTTGCAGGACATCAAATATCTTCATACTGATACACATCACTGTGATCTATCTTCCACAAAATGCCTAGAAGCTATAGATAAACAATTGATCCATATTTCAACGTGGTATTGCAAAGCCAAGGAACCATCAAATAGGAGCACACACATAGTTCTGATCATTTTCAGTTGTCACTGTTTATATTGCCATTGGTTGTTATAATGAGCACTTAGCTGATACTGGCTTCTTTTTTTATTTACACCAAAAGGGAAAAGTTCAAGAGAAAAAAAATTTGGTGATATTGAGCTTTGATTTTCGTCCTTAAAACCCTTCTCTGGAGTCTTAACTGAATCTTGCTTTGTTTGCCCTCCATAGTAGATATTTGCCTCTAGCAGTTCTCGAAAGAATTATAATAAGATTGTTATTATGTTGGACAGACAGATTCCTTGTTTATCCATGTAGGAGCTTTGTCTCTGATAAGGGTATCAAGGAATGATTTGGGGGAACGTGTAGCTTTATTCTACAGAATTAAGTTCAAGATATTTTAATTATATCCCCAAGTCCTAATTTCTCATTAATAAAGAATTAGGGAGTCTATTACTCATGAATTTACCTAAACCCTTTTGCAATTTAGATATATTCTCATTCTATGAAGTACTACTAGGTTGGATGAGTTCTAGAAATATACTCACCTTTTCCATAAATATACTCACTTTCTGCTTTCATTTGTTAATAACAAATTCCAACTCATACATTTGGCATAGCTACTATATGAGGAACACAGGGCTAGACACTGAGGGAACTGTAAAAGTTGATAATTCATAGTCTCTCATTTTATGAAATTGACATAATAATAGGAAGATATGGTATTCATGACTATACATCAAAATATAATAGCAAGTTTAGAATGTTCTGTGAGTCCTAAGGTAATATTCTCCCTAATTCTAGTCTACTAGGATTGATGAAAGAGTCATTGTTAACACTTCCCAAGCTCTGCATAGCCTGGTAGGCTCATGCAGACCAAAAGACCAATAGGATATTTAGAAGCAAATGACTTAATGACATCAATAACAGCAGGATATTGTGGTGGTGGAGAAGATGAAAACCATTACGCATTGCCATCAAAACTATACCAATAATGACGATGATAATAATAGCAAAACAATGGTTAGAATTAACGTCGTTCTTCAAGACTTTAAAATACTTCACAAGTACTATCTCATCTTATCCTCACAGCCATCTTGGTATATAGGTGCTGTTACTATTCCTATGTCATAGATGAAGAAACTGAGGCAGAAAGAGGTTCCATGACTTATCCAGGGTCATGCAATTATTAAGCATCTGAGGCCAGGTTTGAATTCAGGTCTTCCTGACTCCAGACCTAGCACTCTATCCATTGAATCCCGTCCTTACCTAAAATACTCTGTCCCATTCATAGGTTGAGAAGTAGTAAATGAAACTTCACGGAATTCCAAATATATATGCAGAAGTAAAAGATTGTCATTTTGGGGAAATTTTAAATGCTTGGAACCTAATTCTTGAATGATGAAAGCATACTTTAAATGATGGACTTCATAAAATCTAGAGGATGATGGACAAGATGGATAAAATGAATATAGATTTTTATTTTGTCAAAGCACTAGTTCAAGAGTGGGAATAGACCTGGATCAAAGTTTGGTTTGGAAGAATAAAAAAGAAGTGAAATGGTCTCCACTCAGTTAGTCACAAACTTACTTCCTCTTTATGTCCAAGAGGAGCATCTGCAAGAAAACTTAAGAGGTTCAAGTAGGATTTAGGCAAATTTATAAAAAAGGGCCATAACTGGCTATGAAGAGATGAGAGTGTGGGCCTAAGTTTTACATTTGTCTTGCCCTGCTACAGTGTACCCCTTGGGATGAACTTTAATAAAAAAAATCAGGACTCGTGAACTGTAGGCAAGGCCTATAACAAACAACTTCTATGATCCAATGATAAATACTTCCAAACTCTTTGTGATTTAATAGATTTCCATTATTTTGTTTTAGATTATAGATCATAGACTTAGAGCTACAAGTGACTGCTGAGATCCTCTATTCCAAACCTCACCTTTTATGTTTGAGGAAACCAAAAAGGTTAAGCAACTTGTCCAATGACACCCAGGCAGAAAGTGGCAGAGTAAATTTTAGAACCATGCTTTGACTCCAAATTCAGAGTTCTGTCCAGTGCATTATGGTTTTAGCTTTTGAAATTTCCGATGAGAATACTAAGTGATTTTATCTTGATGCATAAAGACTCCGTCTATGTTCTATATTTAGATTTGTGTGTGTATGTGTGTGTGTGTGAGTATTTTGAGACTTATCTAGGATGAATATTTTATAGTGAATAAAATACTGGACTTAGTGTAAGAAATGCTTGGGTTCAAAGCTGTTTGACCTTAGGTATGATACTTAATCACTATGTGCCACAGAAAAATCTCATAAGCAAAGTTGTAGATGGGCTATGATATACATTCCTGGAAAGAGATTCCACATAAGTAGTTCCCTACAGTGACAGGTTTTACATATACACACATGTATATGCACACATGAATATACATATATAAAAGGCATATATACATACATATACACACATACGTATTTATATATGTATATGTGTGTACAAATATAAATATATATGTATATATATACATATATATATCTTTCTTGAAGTACAGCCTTCATGACTGAATATGTCAAGTATAGATGCAATTTTCTTCCAAAACAAAGGCAAAAGTGAATAACAAATATTCATAGTAAAACATCTAAAGTTTTTCCTTTCTTTATATAAACTGGCTGATATTATTATATATATATATGTATATATGTATGTGTGAATAATGAACGTTTTTATGCTACTTTACATTTCTTAAACTCATTTAACTTAGATTATTTAATTTAATTCTCACAAGACCTCAGAGAAGGAGTTACTAATTTTTAGCTTTATTTTTAAAAATAATATTCTATTTTTTCCAATTACATGTTAAGACAACATTCAAATTTTTGAAATATTTTGGGTTCCAATTTTTTCTTCCTACCTCCCGGCCCACTCCCCAAGGTGTCAAGATATTGGGTACAGGTGCAATCGTGTAAAATATAGTTCCATATTAGTCTTGATGTGAAAGAAAAAACAAAACAAAAGGGAAAAAAGCCACAATAATCACCCCCCCCCTCCAAAGTGACAATAATATGCTTGATCTGCATTCAGATTCTATCGGTTCTTTCTTTGGAAGTGGATAGCATTTTACATCATGAGTTTTCTGAAATCGTCTTAGATCACCACATTTCTGAGGAGAGCTAAATGAATCATAGCTGTTCATGGCACACTGTTGTTACTGTGTACAATGCTCTACTGGTTCTCCTCACTTCACTGAGCATAAGTTCATGTAAAATCCTTCCAGGTTTTTTTTTTTTTTCCTGAAATCTGCTGGTTTAGATTCATTTTTAAGATTAGGAAACAAAGGCTCATTTTCCTGCTTGTTCGAGTAGTAAGTGTCATAATCTAGATTCAAACAAACGTCTTTTCTGACTCCAAGTTCACTTTTCTTTCTTCAGTGCAATGGTGCTTTTACTGGTGTGTTGCTTTAACACCTAATATTATTCAATCTCGTCCAATTCTTCATGATCCCATTTGAGCTTTTCTTGGCAAAGATACTGTATTGGTTTGCAACTTCCCGTTCCAGTTCATTTTATGGATAAGGAAAGTGAGGCAAACAGAATTAAGTGACTTGCCCAGGGTCACACTGCCAGTAAGTGTCTAAGACCACATTTAAACTGAGCAAGATAAGTCTTTATGACTTCAGGTCTCATATTGATGAGGTTTGAAAAGTGGGGGGATTCAGGGATCCCACAAAAACCAGAGCAATGGATAGGATCATCTGGAATGAATTCACAGACTTTTTGCTTTTGCTTCGAAAATAATATTTTTTTTGCTTTGAAAATAATATTCAACTTATATACATAAAAAGCTACATATATATGAAATCTGAGATTTCAAATACAATTTCCTCTATAATCTACAGTATATATAACAAAGTGATTATTTTAGTTGATGTTCTAAATTCAAAATAAAAGGTTGCTTATTTATTTATTTTTTATAATATAAATTTGTTTATTTAATTTTTAATATTCATTTTCACAAAATTTGGATTCCAAATTTTCTCCCCTTTTCTCCCCTCCCCCCACCACAATACACGGAGCATTCTAATTTTCCCTATCACCAATCTGCCCTCTCTTCTATCATCCCTTCCTTCTCTTGTCCTCATCTTCTCTTTTGTCCTGTAGGGCCAGATAACTTTCTATTCCCCATTACCTGTATTTCTTATTTCCTAGTAGCAAGAACAATACTCGAAAGTTGTTCCTAAACTTTAAGTTTCAACTTCTCCCCAACCCTCCCTCCCCACCCGTTCACTTTGGGAAGGCAGGCAATTCAATATAGGCCATATCTGTGTACTTTTGCAAATGACTTTGATAATAGTCGTGTTGTGTAAGACTAACTCTATTTCCCTTCATCCTATCCTGCCCCACATTGTTTCTATTCTGTCTTTTGATCCTATCCCTCCCTGAGTGTTGACTTCAAGTTGCTCCCTCCTCCCATTGCCCTCCCTTCCATCATCCCCTCCACCCTGCTTATCTCCTTCTCCCCCACTTTCCTGTATTGTAAGATAGGTTTTCATACCAAAAAGAGTGTGCATTTTATTGCTTCCTTTAGTCGAATGTGATGAGAGTAAACTTCGTTTTTCTCTCAGCTCTCCTGTTTTACCCTCCACTAAAAAGTCTCCTGCTTGCCTCTTCTATGAGAGATAATTTACCCCATTCCATTTCACCCTCTCTCCTCCCAATAAATTTCTCTTATACATTTACCTTAATTTCTTTTAAGATATGATCCTATCCTATTCAATTCACTCTGTGCTCTCTGTCTCTGTGTGTGGATGCATATGTGCGTGTATGCATGCATGTATGTGTGTGTGTGTGTGTGTTTAATCCCACCAACTACCCAGATACTGAAAAGTTTCAAGAGTTACAAATATTGTCTTTCCATGTGGGAATGTAAAGAGTTCAACTTTGTTACGTCCCTTATGACTTCTTTTTGCTGTTTACTTTTTCATGCTTCTTCTCATTCTTGTGTTTGAAAGTCAAATTTTCTTTTCAGCTCTGGTCTTTTCATCAAGAATGCTTGAAAGTCCTCTACTTCATTGAAAGACCAGTTTTCCCCCTGAAGTAGTATACTCAGTTTTGCTGGGTAGGTGATTCTTGGTTTTAGTCCTCTTTCCTTTGACTTCTGGAATATCACATTCCATGTCCTTTGATCCCTTAGTGTAGAAGCTGCTAGGTCTTGTGTTATCCTGATTGTATTTTCACAATACTGGAATTGTTTCTTTCTAGCTGCTTCCAATATTTTATCCTTGACCTGGGAATTCTGGAATTTGGCCACAATGTTCCTAGGAGTTTCTCTTTTTGGATTTCTTTCAGGCGGTGATCGATGGATTCCTTCAATACTTATTTTGCCCTCTGGTTCTAGAATATCAGGGCAATTTTCCTTGATAATTTCATGAAAGATGATGTTTAAGCTCTTTCTTTGATCATGGCTTTCAGGTAGTCCCATAATTTTTAAATTGTCTCTCCTGGATCTATTTTCCAGGTCAGTTGTTTTTCCAATGAGATATTTCACATTCTCTTCCATCTTTTCATTCTTTTGGTTTTGTTTTGTGATTTCTTGGTTTCTCAGAAAGTCATTAGCCTCCATCTGTTGCATTCTAATTTTGAGAGAACTATTTTCTTCAGTGAGCTTTTGAACCTCTTTTTCCATTTGGCTAATTCTGCTTTTGAAAGCATTCTTCTCCTCATTGGCTTTTTGAAGCTCTTTTGCCAATTGAGTGAGCCTATTTTTCAGGGTGTTATTTTTTTCAGCATTTTTTGTGTCTCCTTTAGCAAGGTGTTGACCTGCTTTTCATGCTTTTCTTGCATATCTCTCATTTCTCTTCTCAGTTTTTCCTCCACCTGTCTAACTTGATTTTCAAAATCCTTTTTGAGCTCTTCCATTGTCTGAGCCCATTGGATATCTATTTCGGGTGTTTGGGATACAGGGGCCTTGACTTCTATGTCTTTACCTGATGGTAAGCATTGTTCTTCCTCATCAGAAAGGAAAGGAGGAAACATCTGTTCACCAAGAAAGTAACCTTCTATGGTCTTATTTTTTTTCCCTTTTCTGGGCATTTTCCTAGCTAGTTACTTGACTTCTGAGATTCCTCTCCACCCCCACCTAGATCTGCAGATTCAAATGCTGCTCCCCAGCCTCAAGGCTTTCAGTGGCATGTGGGGCTGCTATTCAGAGTAAGATTAATTTAAGGTTCTCAAGTGGGGGCAGGGCCGCCTCCCAGGCTCTGTTACCTCAGAGGGTTTATGCGGAGAACTTCACTAATAGATCTGAGCTCCTGCCTGCTTTGGGAGCTCCTGTCCACTGCTTCCCCCCACTGCTGCCTCCCGAGTGAGCCCGAGTTATGGAGAAGCCCTGCTCCCCTCTCAGCTAGCCTAGAAGTCTCTCTCACTGACCTGTGCACCTGTGGGTGGAGGGACTTTCGTGGCCACCAGACATTCTGACCCTCAAGCCTGCTCTGATCTGCTCCTCCGGAGGCTGAGCGGCCAGGGCAGGGCTGGGCTCTGCACTGGGTTTGGTGCACGATGAACCTTTGGTGCTGGTTTATCAGGGCTTTCTGGATCAGAAATATCGTCCAGTCCATTGCTGTGTGGCTTACACTGCTCCAGAATTTGTTGGGAATTCCTCTTTACAGGTAATTATGGGCTGTGGGTTCGGGGCTAGCATATGTGAATCTTTCTACTCTGCCATCTTGGCTCCTAGACTCAAGTATTCTTGAAGGCAAGGTGGCAAAGATTTATTGTGATTTTCAGCAGGTAAGAGTTCTTAGAGAACCTGCAACCTTAGAGGGGTACAGTTAAAATTTATATAGGATAAACTATAGTAAAACATGTGCCAAATATACTAACTAGGTGATTCAGGGTGGGATTAGGGAGAAGTTAAGGAGTGGTCAGTGGTCAGGAACATGTACTTTTAGCATCTACTGTGCAGGCATTTTACCCAGAGTTCGCTAGGTAATAGCCCCAAGCAGGGCTACAGGGAGGTGTTGCTTTAGGCCTGAAAGGCACTAAGTCAACTAACTTATGGTCAGGGCTGACTGAGAAATACCCAGGCTCTACCCTATCAGTGTCTTGTTTTGGCAAGATAAATATAGGAAGTATATATATATATGTCTAAGTCAAAGATGCACATGAGGAGTCCAGGATGCATATAATGAGGTAGGTAGGTGGTATAGATAATCCAGTGAGTAGTAAATATCTTTATGAGCCAGTTCAGCCAGTACCCAGCTAGTACAAACTAATACATTCTATAGGTGCAGCTGGCTACTGTATCAGAAAGAAAGAGAAATGTTTTGCTAGGGCATGTGGTCCTACGGCAGGGGAGAAACTGCCAGGGACAGTGTTTTGAGGCTAGGTAGAAGTGTGATTTTGGAATTCGGATACTCAAGCACCCCATCAGTATCTGCTGTACCATGCAGCTGCTTCAATTCCTGATGGGTGGGGGTAGGGGATCAAATCCTTGGAATTGGCAATAAATATTTCAGGAATTCAGAAATGCATGATCATTGCAAGCTAGAAAGTTCAAGGAAGGCTTTAAGAGAATGGTAACCTTGAGGTGGACCTTGAAAAAAGGATAGATCTGAAATAGGGATAGTGGCTGGACTTGTGAATTCTCTGGTAAGTAGAACTCTTGGGTGAGGAAATTTCCCCAGCAAATACAAGAAAGCAGCTTCCTGGTAACTTAATCTTATTTTTTAGACAGTTTCCCCAGGCAGTAGAGCCAAATTCATACAGAAACAGGTCCCTGTGGGTCACTTATGGGCTTGGAAAATAACAGAGTAAACATTATCTTTGCTATATTTTTTTAAATGATGAAAAATTTCCCAATTATAATTTTGCTTGGATTGGGTTTATACTCAGGAGCTTTGCTTACCTGGAATTTGACACCACTATGCTATCTAGTTTCATTGAGAGTGGAAATAACTTGCCCAGAATAACAGGATAACTTGCCATTTTGTTTTAGAAGGGGGAGGTTGAATCTAGGACTTCCTGGCTCCTAAATCTGTTCAGTCTCCCCTCTTCCTCTGCTAGATTAATCCCAGAAAAACATTCCTTACCTTGTGGGAGGATGTAAACAAAGCAGAGGAGGCAGGACCATATGTGTTATATCAGGGAGAAAAGAGTAGACCACTTGAATGAAAAGAAATACTCATCCAGAAGATAGTGTTTCCATTAGAAAGTTGAGGGATAAATCAGGGTCAAATCAGGGAGAGCCTTGAATGCCGAATCAGTAAGTTAGATTACAATGTCTTAGGCAATGGTGGAAAAGATTTGAAAGTTTTTGAGAAGAGGTTGTGTGAATTTTGCAGTATGTGAAGATAAACAGAATTATGTAGAATGGTTTGCAGTGAAAAGAAATTGGAATTGGGGAGACTAAGTAAGAGACTATTAAAATAGCTCAGGGTCACCTTTTAATCCTTCTCATCAATAGTTTGTAGCAGACTTCTAACACAATAGTTATTTATCATAACAGGCTACACACTTCCTTAATTTCACTCTTCAGTTCCTCCAAAACTTTTGGGTAGATGCCATCCAGTCTCTTGATTTATCTATGTAAACAGATGTTTCTAATAGAAACATTTCATTTTCATATTTACTTTTGCTGTGATGCAATAGAATCCTTTTTTAAAATGACTGGCATCCTGCTCAGGAAATATTTTCATATATAAATATGTATTTAAAGATTTTCTTAACTTATAAAGCAATTAGAACTTGGGCATAATTTTGCAACTAGGATTTTATCATAATATTGATCATGAGAATCTGATAGGATTTCCTTTAAGCTTTTTTGTAATCATATTGCAGATTCTTGGTGACAATATTAGCATGGCTGTAAGGTCCTCCCCCAGAGGAGAACTGACCTCAATGTAATTTTCTTAGTGGGAGTGGGTTTTTCCTTTGTGTCTCATCTCCTGTCAGAGATAACACTTTATTGCAAGGATATATTTTCATCCAGAAAGAATTACATAGACAAAAAAAATCCTGCTTAGGTTGAACCTGCACCTGTAGGACTTGGGGTGTTTACCTGAATGACAATTTAACATCCGCATCTGTCAATACAGTCAAAGATTGAAGTGGTCACAGGGATGCAAATGGTATCATCAGTATTAAAGCTACAAGTTCTCTCAGTACAACTCGTCATTTCTCAAAGGGGGAAACTGATATCCCAAAAAGGAAAGTGATTTGCCTATGACCTGTGGCTCCAGATAATTAATCTTTGTCCTCTGATACTTCTGATGCCTTGTTCACTCCTCCATATTCCTTGCTACAAGTTTTCCAGCAGTTTCAGAAAATTTTATTTTTTTCTTATAAGTCCTGTATGTTCTAAGGTGTTGTGAGGTCTTTGTGCAATAATGATAGCTATGTTAAATATTTTTGGATATATTAGGGTCATGTAAGGACAGACCTCTAGACAGTAGTGTACAGTAGTGTATCAGGAGATGGGACTGGAAACAATGAGGGCAGCAAAAGTCAACATATTGTGGGACTTAAAATGGATTTCCATTCATTGTACCTGGATCAGAATCCCAAGGTACTCCATTAATTAGCTGAGGTGACTTCTGACTCACATAGGAAAACTTTTACATACTTGCTACTCTAGCAGGAAATAATGAATGAATTGCCAGGGCCTGAGAATCTCTCTTGGTTAGATTATATATATAATTTTCTTAAATTCTTATTTGCCCATTTTATGAAATAACTAGAAAAGTGATCTTTGTTCTAGAAAATGATGGACAAAATAGGGAAGGAGAGAGGGAAGGAAAGGAAATATAGAAGTAAGCAGGCATTTAGTTTTTTTCAATTACATGTAAAAAAAAGTTTTTAACTTTAGTGTATTTTTTTCTAATTTTGAGTTCTAAATTCTCTCCCTTCCCTGAGATAGCAAGCAATGTGATATAGGTTATACATGAGCAATCATAATCATATAAAACATATTTCCATATTAGTTATTTTGTGGAATAAAACTTGAACCAAAAAATAAGAAAGAGAAAAGGGAAAAAATGTTATACTTCAGTTTGCTTTCAGACTCCATCAATTTTTTGTTTTCTCCAGAGATGGATAGCATTTTTTATCATGAGTACTTTGGGATTGCTTTAGATCAATGTATTTCTGAGGATAGCTGAGTCATTCACAGATGTTCATTATACAATATTTCTGTTACCGTGTACAGTGATCTCCTGGTTCTGCTCTCTGCACTCTGTATCAGTTCATGTAAGTCATTCTAGGTTTTTATGAAAGCATTGTGCTTATCATTTTTTACAACAGAATAGTATTGCATTTTTGTACAATTGTACACAACTTGTTTAGCCATTCCCTCATTGATGAGCATTTCCTTAATTTCTAATTCTTTGCCACCACAACAAGAGCTGCTATAAATACCCTTGTACAAATAAGTCCTCTCCCCCACCACACACCTTTTTTGTTTTATTTCTTTGGGATATAGACCTAGTAGTGGTATTGCTAGATCAAAGGTGTATGTAGAGTTTTGTAGCCCTTTGGGCATAGTTCCTAATAAGCAAAGATTTATTAATCCTCTGCTATTGGCAAATATTATTTTATTTGTTCCTCATAGCAATCTTGGGAAGTAGTTTATATTATTATCCCTATTTTACATTTGAAATAACTGAGGCAGACACAGTGACTTGACCAAGGTTACACAGATAGTAAGTGTCTGAGGCCAGATTTAAATTTAGTTCTCCCTGACTCTATGACCAGCACTCTACTATACCACTCAAAACCTCTGTCATACATTCTCCCCTTCACCTCCCACTCAAATTCCTTTGCAGAGGTTGGAAGGTCCATGAATGTGGACCATTGTATATATCATCAGGTGTATTGACTGGTCTTGATTACTTTTCTCTCTCTTTTCCCCAATAGCTTTTTACTATATATAATTGCCTGACAATATATTTCAATATTTGTTTAGTTATTCTCTGTGAGCTATAGCTAATGGAAAGCATCCTTTGTGTCTAAACACTATCAAAACAACTGAATAATATTTGGATAAAGATCCATAAATTTGGAGAGAAAGGACCTAATTTCAAAATACTTCTAAGGTTTAGGTAACCTTGGGCAAATCCACCTCTATAAGCTTCAGTTTCCCTGTTTGTAAGATTATGAAAGAACTAGATGAGATGGCCTCTGTATTGTTAATGTATTTTTACTTAATTTGAAGATCTTTCCCACCCATTAATAGGCCTATGTGACCTGCTTAAATCACATGGAAGCCTAAGTCACAGGTTGTAGAAAGAGCTTGCTGACCAGGTAGAATAGGTGGAACAGAGTAGAGAGGAAGTTGGTGACAGCAGTTAAGGTGGAAGAGAGGGAGGACACAGGCAGGCATAGTTAGTTTGATGAGTGTTTACTTGTAGGAAGGCCTAGGGCAGGGGGTGGGAAAGGGAGGTTTAGGAATGGCATTGTCCCCTGCATTCCTAATGTGTATTGACTTCTTGGTTACTACAATGAATTTGGCTTTCTGGTGTTGGGATTTGGCTTTCTGATATCTGAATAGATGTTTTTGTTATGTGTTCTATATGGAGAGTCTGTTATACTCTGAGATTCAGAAGTACACCAACATATTCACAGTCACCTAAGGTACTGTGAATATTGCCTTGACAATACATTTGGTGTTAGAAGCAGGATTGTAGAGTATAACATTTCTGTTTGGTGCCAGAAAGGCTTTAGAGGAAGAAACAGATATCCTATGATGGGGGGATTTACATTATTCCTCCCTAGCAAGGGAATGGGTTAAAAGAACTGGACCTTGTGAAAACTGGGAACTAAAGTTAAAGGAGAGAGAACCTAGTGATTTGGAAAGATGTTTGCAAGGAATACTGATAAAACCAGGGAAAGAGCTGGCTGGAATGTGTAGGAGAGGTTGGAGTTTATCAACAGGTTATCATATTATGTGTCAGAGCAGAGACAAGCTGCTGGAAAAAAAAAACAGATGGAAAAAGAGCTAGCTAGTTTGCATGGGAATTCTCAGCGTTTGAGCTTTCCTTTATAAGAGCAAACTGGAGGTCTCAGTTGGTAGAAGAAAAAAACTGTTCATTTAGCTCAGAAGAAGAAGCAAAAAGCTGGCAAAAGGAGTGTACATGCAGCCTTGTACAGGCTGAGCCTAGTTGCCTTGGTGACTGCTAGGAGAGTGCATGGGAGGAAAATTTAACACAGTCGGAGGAGGAAAATAAAACAATGTTAGAGGAGGAGGCATATCAGGCAGAATCACGCCCAATACTAAGATGAAAGCAGGAGAACCAAGGGGACAACACAGTGTTTAGGGAGATAATTGAGGATTTTACTCAGCAGTAGGTCACAGATATTTTGAGTCTGTTCACACAAAGGAGGGGAGAATTGTTAATATCTTGGATGGTGAAAATTAGTATAATGTTAATTAGAGTTAAAGATCTTCCCCTCCCATTAATAAGGCTCACCTGGAGCCCAATAAGGGAAGCTTGATTAGGAGAGGTGTGTTTTGTAAGAAAATCTACACCTTTTGTTAATCAATGAGGCACTGTGTCAAGAGGGTTGTGCCCTCCAGTTCTGCAAAGTGTATACATGCAAATATATATATATATATGCGCATATATATACACATATGTATATATACATGTGCATATAACATATATATATACATTATACATATACATATATATATGTAAATTCTGAAGTGAGGTTTTGCTTTTGGGGGCTTACTCTTTGGAAGAAGGATCATGTGCCAGATGAGATTCTGGGCAGCCATTATGGAGTCTCCCTGACTTTGAAAACCCAGATGTTGGTGGTTTTCTCTCTGGTAGCCATGTATGTATGTATGTAATGGTTGATCTATGATGTATGTATTGCTTATGGTCAGATAGTTAGAAGTTTTGTCTGTTGGTCTTTATTTCTCTGCTTGTATTTTCTCTGTTTATGAATGTAATTAAAGTAGATTGTTGACCCCCTTTTAACTTGCTTTCCTTGGAAAAGCAGAACTATGAACCTATGCCAGCAAGTTATCCTGAATGTATATTAGGGTGCTTGCTACTACAATCAGTGATGAAGAGGCTAGATGAATATCAATAGATATGAAATTCATAGGTATTAGTCAGAATACTTTAGCACAGCAAGCTTTTAGAGATTACCATGTGCAGGGAGGTAACAATATGGCCATCTGTTAGCTTTAGCAGCAGATGGATATAATAGACAATATGTTACTGACTCTATGTGGTCTAGTAGACATAGACCTTGTTATTCACTTAGGGACTGCATGAGAAAGCTAAAGGAGTAGATAATGAACACTGCTATAATGATTGGGAATGTAGATGCATACTATGATAGTTTCTCATAGAAATATCATGGTGGAAATTGCTCCTTCTGCTTATAAATGTACTGACTCGGATAGGGCACCCTCTTTTGGAGATGCTGGATGAGATTTCACAGTTAAGTGACTTAGGTGACTGGGGAAAAGATAAATTTCCTCAAGAGAGAAGAGTAAGTAGCAGGCAGATTTAAAATCAGAATAGGTTGACAAGAAAAGAATTGTTTACTGCTCCATTGAGAGCAGGGGTAGATTTTGGAAGAATAGATATCATGGCCTCCTTAATCTTTGATCCTCCATTGGCTCACATGAACCAACTGAAAAGGAAAAAATTCAGTAAATCTCTTGCTTTATCATCATAAATTTTAAAATGGTTTGACAAATTCATCTAAAGGAAGACATTCAGAGAAGTTTCAATGCTTTTGATTTGTTTTATATAAACACAAGATACTTAGAGCAAAAAAACAGAATTCTGAGTTACTAAAGATATATTGACTATCATATTTTAATAATTAACTGATGTGGGAGAACTTTGGGAGTAATTTGTAGTTTTGACCCTCATATGAGAGCTGCAGATGAAAAAAATTTAAAAAATAAAATAGGAATATATTATTTTCCTTGGGTTTATTAAATGACAAAAAAAGCATAATAAAAATCAACAGAAGACACTTAACTCTCCTTTGGATGTCCATAATATTCCAAGCACTATGTTTGATGGTGACCTATTCTCAGTGCATATTATTTTCATGTTCTCTCCTTCATTATAACAGAGACAAGGTCAAGAAATATTTCTGACCTAACTAATATACTCATCGACCCCCAGGAGCTTTTCAAAATAAAATTTCAAAAGGTGAGAGTCACTTATAAATATACCCAGTAACCACTGAACAATTATTTGTTTCTGTCAGGCTTATCTCCATGAATTCAACTATCTGTCTTCCTCTGCCTGTGTGTCTATTTGTTTGTTTTTCTTCACTGGAATTAAGTAACCATGAAGGTGCAAGGGAAGGACCAAGAAAGGGGTGACATTTTCTAAAATCCTGAAATTCAAAAGTATTGAAGATTTAATTATTATAGTAAAAATATACCCACAGAGAAAAATACAAAGTCTTCTGTTTAGTATTTTAAGCCTTTCACAATTCAATCTAATTTAGCAGGAGAGGTAGATTTTGCTATTCTTTCCAGGCTATATACATACATACATACATACATATATATATATATGCCTTTTAAAAGACCCTACTAACAACATTACTTGACTTCATCCAGCCTGTCCCCTTGTCTACAGTGCTTCATGCTCTTACCTCTACCTTTTGAAATAGCTATGTCTTTTCTAAGCTCATTTAAAAGTTTATTTTCTTTATAATTTATGGAATGAAACAAGCATTTCCATAGCATAGAATGATTGCACATGAAATTGCAAATCTATTACAAACAACTTGCCATTCCTTTTAAATAAATTACAAAATTATCGTATACATTTCTTTTTTCATTTTTTTCCTTCCTCTCCTCCCCCCTCCCCCCTACCCTAGAGATGGCTACCATTAGACACAAATAGGTGTATGTGTGTGTATGTATGTATATGTGCATATATGTGTATACATATATGTATGTAAAACTATTCTTTAAATATTTCTATGTATTAGTTCTATGGGTGAAGATAGCATGTTTCTTTAAATTTCCTTTATTTTTAATTTGTATATTTATAATAGCCAAAATAACTTAGTTGTTCAAAGTTGTTCTTACAACAATATTACTATTACTGTATACAGTGCTCATTTTACTCTTCATCATTTTGGGCAAGTGTTTCCATACGTTTGTAAGATCATTGAACTCATAGTTTCTTGTACCATAGTAATATTTCATCACAACCATGCACCACAACTTGTTCAGCCATTCCTCAATTAGTGGAGATTCCTTCAATTTCCAGTTCTTTGCTGGAATAAAGAGAGCTGTTATAAACATCTCCTTTACCTTCAGTTATAATTCCATTTGTGAATTTCCCTTTATCTTATTTTGACTCACTAGTTTCTCTCAGTCTTTTTTTACTGTCTTTGTTACTGTATCTTCTTCCTCCACCCTCTCCATCACTCCAAGACTCTCCCCACCCTCTACTCTCACCCTCCCAAATGCTAATCTACACATCCCTTTAAAAGACCGTTTCTCACTCTGTCCTCCAGTTTTCTTACCTCTCTACATGTTCAGAAGACTTCCATACTCTTCTAGATAAACACTTTGTTTTCTCTTCAACCTAGCTGTGAGAGTAAGTTTCATTTGAGTAAAACTTATTTAAGTGTAAATCCTATTAGAAGTCTTTCTTATTCTCTCTTCCCAATAACCTAGGTGTCAGATCTTACTGTTCAGGAAATAATCTTGTATTTCTCTGTATGTCTTGTTCCTTGAATTTAAGCTCCATGAGGTCAGTTACTGTTTCTTTTTCCTATTTATCCTACTTCCCCCTTCCTTTCCTTTCCCTTCCCTTCCCTTCCCTTCCCTTCCCTTCCCCTTCCCTTCCCTTCCCTTCCCTTCCCTTCCCTTCCCTTCCCTTCCCTTCCCTTCCCTTCCCTTCCCTTCCCATCCCTTCCCACAGCTACCATTAGACACAAATAGGTAAATGTGTGTGTGTGTGTGTGTGTGTGTGTATGTGTGTACCTTTCCCTTTCCCTTTCCTTTTGAAAATAACTTTCCAGCTTGGCACAAAGTAGGCGTTTAACAAATTCTCATTGCATTCTTAGTTTTGTGACAGGGAAAAAAACACATGCAGAAACAAACAAAAATTTTCTTTTTACTATCCTGATGCAGAAGTAAGGTCATATGAAATACAAAGCATTAGTGATAAGTGGATTTTTAACTTTAATGACTACTTCTGTTGGGAATTTTACTCTCAAATAGCTACACTTAAAACTCAACTGGTACTTTATCCAGAATGAAAACTTACTTCTAAATAATTTCTTTCTTCTAGTAATTCAATGTAATTATATTCATAACAAAGTTTTGAGAGGCACAGAAGGTGACAAGCTCAAGTGGGAAAAAAGTAAGAAATGGAAAGATAATAGATTAAAAAGAAGAATTCAAGGGGGGAGGATTTATTCACAGCTGAATCATTTCTAACCTTACAAAGCATTCTCCTTCCAAAATTTCAGAAAGTGTCCCCTATGTTTTTGAATAGACAAAGCAAATAAAAGACTCCTGTCACTGTATTAACAATATTTAACACTATTACATGGGATTTAAAAGAAGTACTTTTTCCAGGAGGCTTCTGAAGAAAAGTCAATGTTATATGTAGGAAAAACCGACAAAAACAATCTCCTTTTGCTTCCTGGGTGTGTTTCTGTGGATTTTATCATCAATTTTAAGATTGGTCGCTATGTGAAAGAGAGGTAAGCGGAAATAGTCATATTTCATTTTGCAAGCCCCTGCCTGAGCAATATTCTTGTGAAATTTCTTTCTGCTCTCTATTTCTTTTACATCCATTTTCATTAACTACTGGTCAGTTGTTAGAGGTTGGCTTTATTTTTCCCAACACTCTTTACTGTTAGTCATTTCTTTCCAACTGATTTCTCATCACTTTTCAAACTGACAAGGCACATATATTCTGGAGACAAGAGACATATGCCACAAGCCGTTACTGCATATAGCAAGGAAGCTTATTTTTATAGTTCACAATTCTTTATATTTATTATCTGAATCTACAACCTGGTAAGCTGAGAGAATCTGAGCTAAAACAATACTGTTCCAATTCATACATAGATTTTTTCTTTAATGATTATTTTATGAGACAGCATACTGCAGTTGAAAGAATGAAGGATTACTAACCAGAGAACCTGAGTTCAAATCCCATTTTCACCATTTCCTGTGAAATCTTGATGAAGCTCCTTAATTTCTGGAGACCTTAGTGTCTTTGCTTGCAAAGTGAGAAAGCTGAACTACAAAATCTCAGAGATCAAAGATTCCCTGATGTAGAGTCAGAAGGCACCATAGAGGTCATTTAGTTCAATTATCTCACTTTACAAAAGAGGAAACCGAGGCCCAAGAAGGGTAACTGATAATGGGGCATTACCCCTCAATGTAATGTCATCAGGTAGTAAGTGGATAGGATTTGAGTCAGCTCTTCTTCAATACTCTTTCCAAAGTATGCCCTTTCATTTCTAAAACTATGATTCTCAATGTATTCTAAAATTCTTTCTAGTCCTACACCTATGATAGGGTAAAGTAACGAAGAAGTCAGTCAGCAAGTAATTACTAAGCAGTCACTATATACAAAGCATTCTGTTGTGTGCTGGGGATACAAAGAAAGATTAAAACAGTCCTTGGCATCAAGTAATTTTCATTCCACTGGAGTAGACTAGTGTAAATAATTAGGTGCATGCAAGATGTTTACCAGATTGATAGAAAGGGATCTGAGAGGGAGGGGTTACTACTTTGAGGGGAGGTTGGGGGAAAGGTGAGAGGGAACTAGGCAAGGCTTCAGGAAGAAATCAGAATTTAATATGAATCTTGAAGGAAGCCTGGGAACCTGAGAAGTGGAAATGAGATGCTAGAGTATTCCAGGCTTAGAGACAGTCCAGTGTAAAAGCAGAAACCAGGGAATGGAATGTTGGTTCCATGAATTCCAAGTTGGTCTGCAGAGGAATGAGTGTAAGAAAAATGGAAATATAGGAAGAGTCCATGTTATGGAAAGATTTAAAAACCAAACACAGGAGTTTATGTTTGATTCTGTAAGTAATAGGGGGATCCACTGGAGCTCTATGGCAGAGGTATGGAAAAAGAGTCAAAATGCCTTTTTTAATGTGAGCAATCACAAATCAAATAAAATATACCTTAGTTTCACTTAATAGAATGTACAAAATATTGCCAGAATGAATCATTTTCATATCAGTCATGGAAAACACACACTCATAAAATGTAGTCAAACTGAAATTTAGATCTCCTAAGTTTAGAAGTGGAAGGTTCCTCAAAGACCATTCATTCAGTCTAACACACTCATTTTATAGATGAAGAAACCAAGGCCAGGGACAGTTAGATGGCCTGCCTTTGAAAGTTGCAAAGGCAGTAATTGGCAGAGGTAGGATTCTAACCCAAATCTTCTCATTCCAAATCTCATGCTCCTTCCTCACTCTATGTTACTCCCTCCCCAATTAAAGCCTCCAACACTCCATATTTCCAGGTGGTCTCCTATCTGAGGACTAACCAGACCCAAGCCTCCCTGCATTTAGAGATCAGATGTGAGCAGGAACGTTCTGGGTGGTATGCCCATAGACCTGACCTTGGTCTTAAGAAAGGATATCTTGAATTGTTATTTTTTGAGCAATATCATGTTTCCAGAAACTTTCAGTTAAAATCAGTCCTAAAATCATGTCTCCTCCATAGCCTCTTTTCACTTCTGACATCAACACTGTCCTGTCTATGTCACAACTGGCCTACTGTAATAGGCTGATCACTGTTCGCTCTGCTTTAAGTCTTCCACAGGCCAGTCTATTTGCCATTTAGCTGTCAAGTTCATCTTCCTAAAGAACAAGTGTGAACATCACACAGATGCATGCGCACACCACCCCCACATATGCACTCTGCCATTCGTTCAATTCCATAAAGTCTTCTGCTATTCAAAGATCTTCCTAACCTGGCCACCTTCCATCTTTCTAGTCTTTTTAAACCTTATTCCCTCCCACAATATGTTCTGTTCTGTGATACAGGGACACTGGCCTCCTTAGTGCTTCTTGAACAAGAGGATCCATCTCCTGACACTGTACATTTTTACCACCTCTCCTTCACGTCGGGAAATCTCTCTCCTTACCTATCCCTTTTGGCTTCCCTGGTTTGTTAATGGTCCTATCTAAAATCCCACCTTTTATGATAATCCTTTCACAATTCTACCTTTTATTCTAGTACCACCCCTCTGGTGATTGTTTCAAATTTGTCCTGCATACAGCTTATAGAAACCATGTCCAGAATTTCTTGTCTCACCCATTAGACTGGGAGCTCCTTAACAAGAACTGTGGTTTGTCGTTCTTTGTATCTTCTGCACTTAGCACAGTATCTAGCACTTAGTAGGAGTTTAATAACTGCCTATTGACTGACTGATTGAGTGAGGAGGAACTTAAGGCAGGGAGATAAATTAGAAAGCTATTGCTATACTACAGGTCAAAGGTAAAGGGGTCTGCTGTGATTGGTCCTGGTTATATCAAAACAAAAACAAAGGCATATCACTTCCTGCCCTGATGAAACTTACATTCTGTTTTATAATGGTACACATGGATTTTATTTTGAATTTCAAATATATATTTACATTTTTTTTCTATTTACCACTGTCAGAGATAACATTTTATTCATCAGGCTTTCTCCAATCCCTTCTACTCCTCCTTAAAATTACCCAAGAGGTAGCGCATCATAAAATAAATTGGAAGCAATTCATCGAACAGTCACAGAGGTTTCTGTAGCTAATTAGACTTGGGCTAGTTCCATCCTGTAACTTGCAAGTTCAGAGACAAGTAATATTTCAGTGAACCATGCTGCTCAAGTGAGAAGAGTTACAGATAAAGCAAAGGTGGGGGAGTATTAAGCAGATATTTTGGATTTTTTAAAATTTCCAATGCTTCCTCTAAGATCTTAACATATGGGCTATTTATGCATAATGAAATAAATTGGAGAACTAAGTACCGCCAGAGAGTACAGGAGAGTATGAATGATTGTAGCAGCTGCATCTCTCTTACTTCTCTCCAGACGTGTGGAAAAGGACACTCAGAATGCAAATCTGTGCTTTAGTGGTTGAGCAATTGAAACAGTCAAAACATTTAGAAAGTTAGAAGGATTCTTCTAAAATTACCATTTAAATTATAGGCCTAACTAGCTCCTTGCAGGTTTGCTGGAAACAATTGCTGTCTCTCCACTTTTGAGATCAACAATCGATGTGTAAATCATTGAAACTAACGAGAATGCACTTCATTAAGTTGTTCCTGCATATCTGTTATCTGTATCTGTGGAGGAATCCATCCCTGCAGGCGACGTTTTGGTAGATAAGTACTCACACAAAATAGCTTCAGCCCATAAATAGCCTTTGTAGTAAATGATTGACAAGGGCCAAGGCAATTGAATATGGAACATTGCCATATTGGTTAGAAGCTTCTTTGAAGGAAAGCTAGGTTTCTTTCATTTTTCGTTAGGAACATAATGGTTGTTGTGAAGTCTGCACACAAAATAAGCTTTAAAAAAAATGATTTAGGTCATTTCTGTGGCCTACATACATTGGAATTTACCTACTTCAATTCAATTCCCTTTCTAAACAGCAAAGGCACTAAGTCTGAGAATCGGGTTACAAAGATAAAAGGCGAAGAAAAAAAAAAAACGTCCTGCCATCAAGGAGTTTGTGTTTTACTCTAAACAGTGACTTTATGACATCTCCGAAGTTTAGTGGAAATATCACCTTAAAATCAAACAATTGTATTGAAAATTCATTTTGAATCAGCTATGTGCTAGAAGATGAATAGTAATCAAATATGGGAAGCAGTTGTCCATCCTGCTCACTTAATTTTTCCTTTAAAATAGTGGCACAAAGAGGAATAAAGGGGAGAAATTTTAAGGATCTTTCCTTTCTGCTTATAGGTATCAGTTCATATTTCTGAAGTTTTGATCAGAGGGTTTGAGGTTAGAAGAGATTAAGTACTGTTCTATTTACTTTCATCAAATAAGTTTTAATTAAACAGTTTTTGTCTCCTTACCTACTCTTATCAAGCCTTCAGAAATTCAGAACTACATCTATCAAGAAGAAAATCATGTGGAGGGAGAGAAAATTCTTAGAATTTACTCCTTAAAATTTTCAGGGATGGGAAAATGAAAAAAAATCAAAAATATTCAGTTGTGGTCATTAAAGACTAAATACAGCACTTGGGGACCTGCCATCCGTGTTTGAGTGCAGCATCTGACCATCCTTTTTGCCAATCTTATCCTTTTCAGTAAGGTAAATAGGAAAGACTTTTATGACTATATATAATCAGTGGGGGAAAAGATCAACCAAGCAGAGAACAAACAACAGATTCTATTTTTTGGAAAATCAACCAGATAAATTAATAATTTGTGTTCACTTCAACTTAAAAAAATCATTATTAACTGCCCTCTAAAAGCAGCAATAACTGTCCTTGGTGCTAGGGAAGAAAAGCAAGATTAGCTAAGAGAAAGTTGATGCCTTCATGATATTTTCAGTCTATTAGAATAGCATTTTGTATTTCAAATGGAGATTCACACCATCTAAAGATAGAATGATCTTCTTCAGATTCTAGTTAGAAGAACCCTAGGGATAATGTGCTGAATTTGGAATCAACAGACCTAGGAAGATCTTCCATTTACTACTTCTGTGACCTTGGTCAAGTCATTGAATCTCTTTAGGCTTCATTTATAAAACGAGGGTAGAATGGTCATGTGTAGCATTTAAATTGTGATCTTGCATATGTCCATATTTATGTGTTCATATATATATAAATGTATTCATGGACAGAGATTATAATATTATTTTATATACTTATATATGTAAGTATGAGTATGTATATCTGAATATATGCATATAAACATCTTTGCTATAGCTCCATATCTGTGTGTTTGTATACACACATGTATACATGGAGAGATATTATCTTTTATATGTTATATATCTACATATTTAATTGTGAGTATGTATATATCTGAATATATATGCATATAAACATATATTCTATAGCTCTGTATCTGAGTGTTCATAGATATAGCTAGGGATAGATTCACATATGCATAATTCTTTCTCCATTTATACATACACACCCATACACATACATATATGTACATATACATATACATAAATACACACATATATACACATATGCATATAAACACACTCATATACACATATATATATATACATGCATATATGTATGTATACACACACAAGTACACATATACAATATATTCTAGAGCAAGATAGAGAGACAACTCTCCAGCCCTAGTTTCTCCTCTTTGTTCATTGCCTGTTTGCTTTGGGATATTTTATCCTGGAGATATTTTAAATACCTCATGTTAAAAATGAGAATTATTCTCTTTCCCTAAAACTCTCCCATTTACCCTACTTTCCTAATTCTCTCAAAGGCACACCACTCTTCCAGGCTCCCAGGTTTATAACCCTGGCACTATCTTTATCTCTTCAGTGTCCCTTGCATCACATATCAGTTGGTACCCAGATGTTGCCATTTCTACCTCTACGATGTCTCACAGCCAGTCCCTTCACACAGGCTTTTATTAACTCTTACTTAGATTATTGCCTTCTCTTTGGTCTCCTTGACTCCCATCTCCCACCACTCTAGTATTTTACTTAAGTGAAGATATGACCATGTGAATTTCCTAAAAAAACAGCTTCAGTGACTTCCAATTGCCTCCAGAATCAAATATAAAGTCCTCTGTTTAGCTTTTAAAACCAGTTCCCTTTTTTTAAGCCTCATTGAACACTTTCCTCACTTATTATTATCCTGCCAAATTAGCTTTCTCTTTTTTCCTCACACACAGCAGTCCATCCTCAGTCTAATTCTTTTAACTCTCTGTAACACCTGTACTTCCTTCTTGTTTCTCTCTCTCTCTTTTCTCTCTCTCTCTCTCTCTCTCTCTCTCTCTCTCTCTCTCTCTCTCATAAATCCCATCCTTTTCTTTAAGATGAAGCTCAAGCACTATCTTTTGCTTGAAGCCTTCGCTCAGTTCTAGCTTTCCAGTTTCTCAATCTGCCTTTTACTAAATTCATTATTATTTTTTTTCATTTTATATCTGTGCTGTACATACCTATAATTGAACTTTTTGTCTCTCTTGTTAGGTTGCAGATTCCTTGCAAATAGGAAATGTTTTATTCTTTGTACTTGTATTTTTAGTGCCAGATAAATAATAGACTTCTAATAAATACTTGCTGATGGATTTATTATGCTTATGTGATTGCTTGGGAAACTAGTTGGGTAGTCTAGTAGTTGAGACAGAGCACATCAAAGTATTCTCAAATGCACAGCAAGGCAAACATCTCTGGAATGCAAACAGAAACTGAGGTTGAGAGATATTGAGTGTGCTTGTCCTTTGGTGCCATGCCATCAGAAAAATAATGACATGACCTGCACTTGATTTTGTTTTGAGTGAGGGAGGGCTGTGCAGGTCAGCAGCCTCACTTCTCCTCTAGAGCCATTTGAATCCAGTGACCAGATATTCATCAGGATGACTGGAGGTGACCCAGGATGAGGCAATTGGGGTTAAGTGACTTGCCTAAGGTCGCACAGCTAGTGAGTGTCAAGTGTCTGAGGTAAGATTTCAACTCAGGTCCTCCTGACTCCTCCACTGGTGCTCTATCCGCCCCTTGAGAGAAATTAAGTTACTTATGGATGGTCATTGTTGTTTAGTCATTTTAGTTGTGTTTAACTCTTCATGACACAATGTGGGGTTTTCTTGGTAAAGATACTGGAGTGGTTTGCCATTTCCTTCTTCAGCTCATTTTACAGATGAGGAAACTGAGACAAATAGGGTTAAGTGACTTGTTCAGGGTCACACAGCTAGTATCTGAGCCTAGATTTGAACTCAGGAAGATGAGTCTTCCAGCATCCAGGCCTAGTACTCAATCAATTTCACAACTCCTTTGCAACACTCCACTCTGCCACCTAGTTAATCCTGTCTACGGTCTCACAGCTAGTGTTTGAATATAGAATAGAATATGAATCGTCCTGATTCCAGGTACACTACTCTGTCTACTCTACAATTAAGCACCTCACAATTATGTAATTAAAATGTTAGTTTTTGAAAAACATTTGAGAAAGATCACATAGATACAAAGGTTTTTTTTAAATTTATTCGTTTATTTTTAGTTTTCAACATTCATTTCCACAAGCTTTTAAGTTCCAAATTATCTCCCCATCTGTCCCCTGCCCCACCTCAAAACACCATGAATTCTGATTACCCCTTCCCCCAATCAGTCCTCCCTTCTATCATACACCTCCCTTTCCTTATCTCCATCTTCTCTCTTTTTTTGTAGGGCAAGTTAGATTTCTATACCCCATTACTTGTATTTCTTATTTCCCAGTTGCATGCAAAAACAATTCTCAACATTCATTCCTTAAACTTTGAGTTCCAACTTCTCTCCCTTCCTCCCTCACCACTGATCCCTACTGAGAAGGTAAGCAATTCAATATAGGCTATATATGTGTAGTTTTGCAAATGACTTCCATAATAGTCATGTTGTGAAAAATTAACTATACTGCCCTCCATCCTACCCTGTCCCCCATTTATTCTGTTCTCTCTTTAGACCTTGTCCCTCCCCTAAAAGTGTTTACTTCTAATTGCCCCCTCCTCCCATTTGCCCTCCCTTCTATCATCTTCCCACACCTTACTTATCCCCTTCTCCCCTACTTTCCTGTAGCATAAGATAGATTTTCTTGCCAAATGGAGTGTGCATGTTATTCTCTCCCTAAGTCAAATGTGATGAGAGTAAGCTTCACTTTTCCCTCTTATCTCTCCCCTTTTCTCCTCCATTGAAAAAGCTTTTTCTTGTCTCTTTTATGAGAGATAATTTGCCCCATTCCATTTCTCCCTTTCTCCTCTCAACATATTCCTCTCTCACCCCTTAATTTTAATTTTTTAGATATCATTCCTTCCTATTCAACTCACCCTGTGCCCTCTGTCTACACACACACACACACACACACACACACACACACACACACACACACACACACACACATATATATAATTCCTCCAACTACCCAAATACTAAAAAAAGTTTCAACAGTTACAACTATTATCTTTCCATGTAGGAATATAAACAGTTGAACTTTACCAAGCCCCTTATGATTTCTCTTTCTGGGTTACCTTTTCAAGTTTCTCTTGATTCTTGTTCTTGAAAGTCAAAATTTCTATTCAGCTATCGTCTTCTCATCAAGAATGCTTGAAATTCCTCCATTTTATTGAAAGATCATTTCTCCCTCTGAAGTATTATACTCAGTTTTTCTGGGTAGGTGATTCTTGTTTTTAATCCTAGTTCCTTTGACTTCTGGAATACCATATTCCAAGCCCTTAAGTCCCTTAATGTAGAAGTTGCTAAATCTTGTGTTATTCTGATTGTATTTCCACAATACTCAAATTGTTTCTTTCTGGCTGCTTGGCATATTTTCTTCTTGACCTGAGAACTCTGGAATTTGGCTATAATATACCTAAGTGTTTTTCTTTTTTCTTTTTGGATCTCTTTCAGGATGTGATCAGTGGATTCTTTCAATATTTATTTCACCCCCTGGTTCTAGGCTATCAGGGCAGGTTTTTTTGATAATTTCATGAAAGATGATGTCTAAGGTCTTTTTTTGATCATGGCTTTCAGGTAGTCCCATAATTTTTAAATTGTCTTTCCTGGATCTATTTTCCAAGTCAGTTGTTTTTCCAATGAAATATTTCACATTATCTTCCATTTTTCATTCATTTAGTTTTGTTTTGTGATTTCTTGGTTTCTCATAAAGTCATTAGCCTCCATCTGTTCCATTCTAATTTTGAAAGAACTATTTTCTTCAGTCAGCTTTTGGAACTCCTTTTCCATTTGGCTAATTCTGCTTTTTAAAGCACTCTTCATTGGCTTTTTGAACCTCTTTTGCCAATTGAGTTAGCCTATTTTTCAAGGTGTTATTTTTCTTCAGCATTTTTTTGGGTCTCCCTTAGCAAGCTTGCTTTTCATGACTTTCTTGCATTGCGTTCATTTCTCTTCCTAATTTTTCCTCCACCGCTCTTACTTGATTTTCAAAATCATTTTTGAGCTCTTCCTTGGCCCAAGACCATTGTATATTTATTTTGGAGGTTTTGGATGCAGAAATCATGACTTTTATGTCTTCCTCTGATGGTATGTATTGTTCTTCCTAATTCCAAAGAATGGAAGAAAATACCTGTTCATCAAGAGAGTAACGTTCCATAGTCCTTTCCCTGCCACACCATGCTGTGCTCTGCTCCAAGCCCGGTGCAATAGATCTTTCCCGTCAGCCTTCCAGGCTGCCTTGGCCTGGAAATCTCTTTCACTCTGTCATTTTGTGGCTTCTGCTGCTCCTCAATTTGTTTAGAGTAATTTTTTACAGGTATTTTGTGGGCTATGAGGGGAGAGTTCCTACAGGTCATCCTTCTACTCTGCTATCTTGGCTGCACCCCCCAATAGAAAGGTTTAAGTTGATGAGTTGAATTAAAATAATTAATTTTGAATTGCTCTATGAACATATGAATAATTTGATTGTTGACAGGTAAATAGCATGGACTTTTAGAACAGAAATAAACTTTTGTGTAATGAAAAAGACATCAATTTGTGAATGATGTAATATATGGACTCTTTTATACATGAAAAATTTGTTTAAGGAAAAGGGGCAGAAAAGAACTTTTGTTTATTAAAAATAGATAAAATTAAAGTGTGAATAAATAGTTATTTGGATAAAATGTGAAGAAAAATAGGGTGTTAGGAAAACCAAGTTGAAAACTAAAAGGACCAGTTTGAAGACAGAGAAATTACTTGCAATCACTGTTTCATCAGCTCATGAAACTTGTTTTTTTCTTTAAAGTTTGAGATTAAAACTTCCAAAGTGGCAAACCAAACATCTGTTTGGAGAATATTAAATAGATTAAATCAGGATTATTGCTTTCAAAATGAATATAAAGGTAGATTTAACAAGTTTAATTCAAAAAAGAAAGATTAATCATTGAGCACCAGGAGGCTCTTATTTTTGCCTTTCAGAGTGTTGAAAAAAGCAGCAGGAAAAGAGTGCAATAACCAGCTGGAGAAAGTTGAGTTGAGTAGACAAGAGGTTCTTAAGATTATGGCTGACAGGAAGGCTTTAGCTTCTGTGTTGTGATTAACTGATTGGCAGGAAGGAAAAGGATGAAGTTCATTGGAAGAGAGCTGAAATCTTATTGCCCTTTGGTACCTGTTATAACTTTAGATCGGTATTATCTCTTAAAAAATACTGGTTGCTATCTATTAACCTCTTTGGTTTGATAAAGAGAAGCAGGTGGGAAAAACAAAAACAAAAACAAGGTCTGAATTTGCTTTGCTGTCAGAAAAGCACTGAAACTGATTAAATGACCCTGGTCACAATGAACCAGGTGGGATGGTTTTCATTGCCCACAGAGCCAATCTGATGAGTTTCACAGTTGTCTTGGTTACAGGAGCTACTTATCATTATGATTATTTGATATTTCTTCAATACTTTAGTGCATGGCTTGTCTTCACTCTTGTTTCTCCCTGTTAAGTTTCTGTAAATATATGCCTTCTCTCCCATTGACACTGTGCAATTTTGGGAAAGTAGATACAAGGTTATATGTGCACAGTGACATGCTGTCTTGTATTAAGTAAATGTGGCATAATGGTTATTCTTACTTTTGCTTTATTGTTAAGAAAATATTTTACATTTAAGAGTTAATGGCGTCACCACTGTGTCTAGCTGATTGTGCAGGACTAGAAACCACACTTGTGGGAGCTTATCAGCTACAATGGTACATATGAGTGTATCTCCAATAGAGTCACTTTTAGCATATACAGAAAGTTTGTTTGTAAGTTTGAAAGTTGTAGTTTGGTGGTGTTTCTTTTCTAGTAACCTAGACCTGGTAACCTAGTCTGATAATGTAGACCTGCCAGTATCAAGATGACTAAGTCAAACAGAATGCAAGAAAAACTCTGTACAGGAGAACATGTTGCATTTCATTTATTAACAAGTATATAGTAGGTACAGAATATAATAGGCATCATGCATGTGCTCAATAAATGTCTATTAGAAGAAGGAAGAAATGTATGAAAGAATGGAAAAGAAAGAAATGAAATATTTGCACAGAACATTAAAATACATACTTTACGGATTTATTTCTTTCCTCACCTTTTTGGAAAAGTAAGTTTGGTGGTTTTTGTTTGTTTTTCCTTTTTTTTCTGAAGTGTGATGGTTCATATTTATATAGCATGTTAGAGATTACAAAGCACTTTTTATCATAACAACACTGTGAGGTAAGCAATAGGAATTCTCTAAGTTTTAATACCATGGAAAGAATAAAAGAAAAAAGTAGAATTTGGACTTTAACCCTAAAATTGTATCTGAAAACCACATGTATGCTTCAGAAGAAGCATGCCCCTTGAGATGCAGAGGCTTGTGGAAGAATATTGTATAATGGGATATTTACACAGAAGCCAGATGTGCTTGTTGGTATGCAGAATCATTTGAGTTTTCCTGTCTAAACTTTTAGTGACTACATGGCTAAAGATTGCTTTCTATCACCTAAAATAGAAAGCAATCAGCAGGGAGGATCATGAAATAAATATGAAAAAGCTGAAATGCAAACCAGTCTAAAAGCGGACCCAATGAAAACCATTGCAAATGCATTGATTTAAAGGGAAGGTTTTTATCTTTGAAAATGCATGTTTCAATATCTAGTCTTCATAAGTTCTTGGTAAAATTCTTTGTTCCTTTAAAATAATGCTTGCTAATAATTGAGTTAATTTTGACATGAGCTATATATTTTGCACATATCTTAGAGGAGTTCATTCATCTTTAACTACCTTGCTTGCTTCACATTTGAAATCATTAAAATTCTAAGTATAGTACAAATAAAACATGTATTTTAAAAATTACTATTATTCTATAGGGTTAAGATACCCATCTGTTAGGATAGTAACCTGAGTATTTGAACTAGAGCTCAGGAGTTGAATATTCTAGTCTAGGATTGACTGTTAGCTATTTGTGTGAATTTGTAAAATTAAAGTTGTGGGATATGTTTTATAAAGTTTCTCAAGACTTGCTGTTCTATGATTCTGCTTATCTTTATCCTCTGATGATTGCTAACTATCTTAATTGTTGAGACATCTTGACTGCCAAACTGTGAACCAAATATCGAATATAATTCAATGCAGAAAGCATTTATTAACACACTACTAGATATCAGAAACTGTGCTAGGTACTTGTTACACAAAGATGAAAAGGAAAGAGTTCCTGCTCTCAGGTAACTTGCATTCTGTGCATACATACACACACACACAAGCACAAACGCATACACAAATACTTATATAAGTATGAATCCAATGAAGTAGAGGTAATTAAGCATGTTAGGCATGGAGGAGAGCTCATCCAAAGAATGGAAATAGGAGATGGAATTTGTATATGTGGCATAGCATGCGGGTCAGTTTGGTTAGAGTGTAGTTTACACATAGGTGAATATTGTTGAAATCAATTTTGAAATATAGAATTCAAAATATTTAAAATACAAAACAGAGAAGCTTGTTTTTATCATTCTGGTAGAGAAATAGTATCATGAAAATCTAAAGAGATGATTCCTAGAAGGAAGGGGGAGGGTTGTCAGGCAAATACTGAAGAGAATTCAAGAAGGAGGAAAGCTGTGAAAAGTGACTGGATATAGTAATAATAAGAAATACTAGCCTTGTCAGTAGTTTGAATCATCTTCCTTCCCATTGTCACGCATGTATGTATCATGTATTTATCTTAACATTTTAATTTGTGGGAAAAATGTATCATAGCTGAAACATCAGGAAATCAAATATTTTTAATTAAAAAAAAGCAAAGAAAGTCTCAAAAAGGTCAACATAAGTGATTCAAAGGGGCGCCTTCCTATATTGATCCTATCTGGCTGATGACACCCTTACCTATAACCATTCAGCTCAAACAAACTCACTCTTTGCCTTGGTGTTTGTTGGCATGTTGGACTATTCTAAAGTAAGGTACTTTGTCAAGCCAGCTTGATTAGAATTGCCATGGGGTCAGGAATTCTTACCTTTTTTTTTCCCCTTGTGACAGTATCTAGTGATGTTTTAGAAAAGGGTTTATAGATGAATGCATATATGTCCCTTTATCATCAGTAGAGACTATGAAGTTTAGTTTTTGTAGATGAAAAGTTGATGCTGAAAGATGTTCAGAAGGAACATATATCTATATCTATCTTTCCTATATGGAGAAGCAGAATATACATGTATATGTGTGTGTATATATATATATATATATATATATATATATATATATATATATGTATATATATATATGTGTGTGTGTTTGTGTGTGTGTGTGCGCACGCACGCATGTGTGTGTATTGAGAGAGAGGAGTGTGTGTGTATTGTGTGTCGAGCTGAGGACTCTACCCTATATAGATTATAACATCAACTATACTTGTGAGCAGTTAATTGAAACATGTCCAACTCACTTATCTGCCTGAAGCATGATCTACTGAGATAGAACTTGCCGTTTGCTTGACTCTACCTTCCTTGAAGTGTTAATGGAACATGATGAATTGATATTTTCCCTTTGATTAGGCTGCCAAGCCATATTGTCAAGGAACATCTTTTTTTTATTTTTTTCTCCATCATTCCTTTTTTCCGATTAAGTTCAGCTAAAAGCAAACAAACAAAAAAAGAAACAAATGACAGCAACAAAAAACTAATATCCTATTTTTCTATTTGGCTAATGTCATTTTAAAAGTTTGATTCTCTTTTCTTACAAATAAGCTTGTGCTCACTTCTTGGACATATCATTAATTAAGATCAGAGGGCATAAGGGAAATGACCCTAACAATTTTTTTATTCTTGTTATTTGTTTTTATTTTCTCTATTTCATGGAATATCTGTTCTAGGACCGTTCTGACATGGAAAGTTAAAATATCTTCCTGAGAGCTATTGAGTCACAGATTCATTTTATAAACGGTCCCATTTCTCTCTTGCATTGAACCCTAAAACTTTAACATATAGTTACTCTCCTGAAAGAGTGAGCCAGTTAGGACAATGGTGCCTCTATGGGTGTGCGATGAGTGGTCTCAGAGGCAAAACTGCCCCCTTTATGTGGGTTGAGGTAGGAACAACCAGAGGACAAAGACCTACCTCCATGAATATCCAGTAGTTGTGGTCACTAAGGATTTTTGACTTTGCATTCTGATTCAGGGGGAGGGTGGTGAGAAAAATCACACACCTCTTCATTTACTAGAGATACCTAGTTTATGTAACCATGCATGAAGAAAGAAGGCACGTAGAACCTATGACTAGTGTTACATAAAATATTTCCCAAGTACAATTACATTTATGATGCACTACAAACTTGTGAGATGAGTTATAAAAGGTATTATTGCTCATAATCACACAATCAATGTCCAGATCTCTTTTAACCCCATGTCTACAGGTCTGCCACTGTACCGCTTGTGCTAACTCTCAATGATTTAGATTGTTTGATCCAGAGGATATCAGTCTTAAAGACCACTTTATAACTACCATTCAAGGATATTATAAAATGATAGTGAAACAACCTAAATCCTATTTCATCTGCCCCTTTATTATTATAAAAAACAAAACAAGAAAATGGGCTGTTCTTCAGTTACTGATCTTTGTCATCATAGCCATTGAGGGGGAAAAAAGAATAAATAGACATCATTCTGAGAGTTTTCATAATCAGAAATTAGCCTCTGAAAGAAAGATTAAATCCTAGAATGGGAATCAAAGAAATGTCTCGATTTTCCCTTAGAATTCAAGCTTAGGTTAGCAATATATATCTCCAGTGGTATGGCATAGCTCTCTTGATAAGCAAAAGGATGAATTAGTTGCCATTGTGGGATCTGTTCTACCCTCTAATTCTAACATAATCGCATAGATGTAAAAATTGTGTCTTCCCCATCACTATTAGACTTATGTTAGTAATTTAAAAGATTTTTAAGAGAAATGTAATTTTTTTACATGATAGTAGAATACATTTTATCACAAAACTTTTTTTTTCTTTACACTTAGAAAACGTTATTATCTACTTTGCTCATTACTCATTAACAGAACTGATGGTGTGTTAATTCCACCAAGCTTTGACAACTTGTAATTGGAAAAAATAAAGGTAACTGTGCACATAACTGCTTTAAAAAGGGACAAATAAAATAGAGTTTGGGCTGTTGCAATCCAATATCCCACTGGCATTCTTAGATGACTAGTGATGGTGGAAATGAAATGCTAACCCATCCAGATAAAAAGTGGAAAAATTCATTAAGTTCTTCAATTGTCTTTCCCATATAGTACTGAGTATCATATAACTGGATATATTTAGGAGGTTTAATAGACAAGCAGCATGAGATAGAGGGAATACTGACTGTGTTTTCTAACAAAAAGGGTTCGAGTCCTGGGTCCTGAATTTGCTAGCCCTGTGACTTTGGGCAAGCCATTAGCTACTCTAAGAATAAATTTCCTTATTTGTACAATGGAGATAGTATTATTTTTTACTCACATTTTTTTTTACTAGGCTTTAATCAGATATTTTATATGAAGTTCTTTATAATCAGAATTCTCTCTATAAATATGGATAGTTATTGACAACATTTTTATTTGAATAATTTGATACTGCTCAACATACTTGAGTTTAAAGACTGAAGTAGGATAAAAAAATCAGAGGATCACGGATTTAGAACTTGAAGAGATCTCAGAGGCCACCTAGTACAACCCATTTATTTTACAGATAAGTCAATTTAAGGCCTAAGGAAGCTAAATTATTTAGGTAATGTCACATAGGTAATAAATGTCAGAAAGGAGATTCAAATCCCAAATCCAGAATCATTACTATTTCCATTCCATATGTGTATGTGTCTTTCATTCACAGTCTCCATGTCTCAGTGTCTCTTTAAGAAGTGGAATATTGTTTCAAAGTTGGATAATCAAGAAAAATTTCATGTCAGAAAATCATGGGTGTTGCCATGCTAGAGGTTATATAAGAGCAAAGATTGAATGGCCACTTGTTGGACACATTCTAGCAAAGGTACTTCTTAACTACCTGTAATCTGTGAAGCTTTTCATGGATTCTTTGATTCTGGAGATTCTAAGGAAATTTGTATTGTGTCAACCTTTTGTGAATGGAAAGAACGCTAGAGGAATTCAATCTGAATCCTGCCTTTAACCTTTAATAGGTGTATCTGTGGACAAATTACGTGATCCTTTGGAGTCACAATTGCTATCTCTGTAAAATAGGGGAAATAATATTTACATTACCAAAACTGAGTTGGACAAACATAAATGATTGATTATTTTTAGGGTTGTTGTTAGGAAAGTGTTTTTTAACATGTAGAAGGCTGTATAAATATAAACAATAAGAAAAGAGAAAAAGATATTGAGTTCTGTTTTGATCACATTGAGTTTCAGCTGTACCCAAGACATCCATTTTGAAAATATTCCTTGGGCTATTGGTGATGCTGGATTGACAATTGGGACTGGTTGTGTGTGGGCATTTGCATGCCTGTGCATGTGTATAAGTATAAATATCTATACAATTGTTGAATACAAATATGAAAATACCTAATAGTCATATAGATATATTCATTGGATAATAGATTATAAATAAATATGGATATCATGGACCATATTTAGAAGGATTTTTGTTGTTGCTATTGTTTTAAGATCATTTTTTTCAAAACATAAAACACTGTACAAATAGACATTAATAATGGTGGTGGCAATAATCACCTTATTAAAAATGATAATTTTCATCTCCAAGATAACAAAAGTGGTACAAAGCCACCCAAGTTGCATTATGGACACTTCACATACAAAATAAGCAGTTAAGATTACCTCAATATATCTCAAGGGATTGTGTGTGTATATATACATATATATATGCACATGTATGTATATACACACATATAGTATACATATACAAATAGTATATATGCTATAAATGTATATAAAATATTTATACATACAAATATATCATGCATATGTGTATATACATTCATGGGCTTAGAAATATAGGTATATTTTAATATCTACACATGTGTATGTATATGTGTATGCATATATGCATACACATGAATATACACATAAAGTATACATACACAAATAGTATATACATATGTAACATTTATACATTCATCATGCATATGTGTACATACATTCATATGCTTAGAAATACAGGCATATCTTAATATCTATACACATGTTTGCAGGCACACACATATGGAATATGCACACGTGAGAACCCACTTGTATTTATATGTACATACATGTGGTGAATTGTAGTAATGATCAGGATTTACATAGTATTTTACAAATAACCCATTTTTTCCTCACAGCAACCCTGAGAACAAATTGCTATGGTGATCTTCACTTTTCTGATGAAGAAATCCAGGTCAAAAGTCATTAAATGACTTATCTATGGGTCTAATTTCTAAAATTAGAAATTTTAGTCTAAATAATAGTCTGATAATAGTCTAAAACTGAATTTAAACTCATACCTTCCTGACTCCAGGTTCAGTTCTCAATCCTCTGTGCCTCCCAGCTACCTACAGTTAATCTGCACAGAGCTAATGGTTAAACCCATGGGTGTTAATGAGGTCACCAAGGAAGAAATACTGTATAGGGATAAAAGAAGAGTGGGAACACCAACACTTATTGAGAATGATATCAATATGAGCCCTCAGTGATTGGTCAGACAATTGGAGGAAATCCAGGGACTAGAAATTGTTGGAGTGAGGTGTAAGTGGTAAAAAATGTCCAATATAGCATATAGGACTAAAAGTCAGAAAAGATCATTAAATTCAATAATTAAGAAGTCATTGATAACTTGGAGAGAGTCTTAAATATTGAGTTCAAAAATCCATTTCAAAAAGTTGAGTAAATGAGAGAAGGGGAAGTAGAAGTATTGAGTGTAGAAGCTTTTCCTAAGAGTCTAGTTGAGAAATACAAGGTAAATAGTCAGTCAATATTCAATAAACATCTGTCAAGTGCCTGCAATGTGCCAAGCACTGTGGTAAGTGCTGAAGATACAAAAAAGAGGTAAAGAACTATGTACAAACAAGTTAAATACAGGATGTACAGGAAATGGTTAGAAATGGGACAGCATTAGAATTAAGAAGGATTGGAAAAGGCTTGTTATAGGAGATGGGATTTTGTTTGAGACGTGAAGGAAGCTGGAGGAAGACAGGAGGAAGAGATGAAGAGGGAGAACTTTTCAGGCATGAAAAGTCAGCCAGAGAAAACATGTATAATGGTAACCATGAGAGTTTAAAGATCTTCCCAACCTATTCATGGTGCTGCCCATTAAGGAAAGTTTCATGGGGAGGACCACACCTTTTTAGAATTTTCTAATGAGGCACTGGTTCTCAAGAGTTGTGATGACCTCTGACTTTGAAAAATGTATAAATACTCTGAGATGAGGTTTTACTTTGGGCATTAGTTTTTGGAGGAAGGTGTGTGTGTCAGATGAGACTCTGAGAAGCTGCTAAGCAGCACCCCCAGCTTTGAAAACCCAGATGTTGGTGCTTCTTTCTCTGATAACTGTATATATGGTCAGATAGTGATCTGTCTGCTGATTTGTGATGTATGTATTGTTTACTGTCAGACACTTGAAAGCTCTGTCTGTTGATTTTGATTTCTCTGTATTTTCTCTGAAGTTCAGGGTGCTGACTTATTCCCCTGAACTAAGTGAATGATACATGCACTTGATTAAAGTGATTGTTGACCCCTCAAAAGTTGCCTTTACTTTTAGAAATGCAGATCTAAGAACCTGTGACAGCAGGACTTCCTATGTATGTCAGGTTGCTTGCTTTTACAACATGAGGGGCCAAGAGATGGAGTGTCTTATTCATCGAACAACAAAGAGACTAATGTCCCTCTAAGAGTATGTAGTAGAAAGTAAAGGATAAGAAAACTGGAAAGCTAGAAGTGGACTAGGTTAGGAAAGGGTTTGAATGACAAAGAATTTTTTATTATAGCCTAGAGACACTAGGGAGCACCTGGAACTTTTTCAGTAGGGGGTGTGTGTGTGTGTGTGTGTGTGTGACAGAGAGAGAGACAGAGACAGAGAGAGAGACACAGAGAGACACAGAGAGACAGAGAAAGACAGAGACATGGTCAAACCAGTACTTTAGGAAAATTACTTTGGAGAAGTGTTAAATGCTCTAAAAAAATATGGTTTTCCCATAAAGTGTTGCCTTCAGAATGCCAGTCATGCCCTTAATACAATCAATCTCACCTTTCTTGTCCATAACCTCAGTGTGTCTTGCCTAGATAAGACCAAGATTTTTGTAAATAGAACTTTTATCCCTTGGTTCAATTTTATCCTTAGATTTAAACTCAAAGTCTTATCTGTTCTTCCTTGACATAGTAAATAAATAACCAAACAAACAAATAAATAAAAGTTGAAATGTAAGAAGGAACTGAAGACAAACAAAAGAGCTCAGTTAACAATTGTTCAATATATTTTAGGCAAAACAATATATAAAGGTATGGTTCCTGTTCTCCTACTTGGAAGTTATCTTTTGAAATTGCTACTAACTTTCAGTTTCTAAAGATTTCTTCTTGAAAGTATGATATGAAATGATGGAGAATATGCAAATGCTCATTGATAAAGAACCTTTCAAGCCATCAGTACTTGTGATAATTTCTCCATGTTTTATGAATTGCCATGTTCTTTTTTTTTTCAAATACTTAAACTTCTCATGATGACCTTTTATTCACTTAGCTAGAATGTTTTTCTGTGTCAGTCAATAGTCAATCAATAAAACATTATTAGGGAAGTTAGGTGGTGTAGTGGACAGAATGCTGGGTCTGGAGTCATGAAGATTCATCTTCCTGAGTTCAAATCTGGCTTCAAACACTAGCTGTGTGACCCTGGGCAAACACATACTCCTGTTTCCCTCAGTTTCCTCATATGTAAAATGAACTGGAGAGAGACAAGACAAACTACTCCAGTATCTTTGCCAAGTATACCCCAAATAAGGTCACAAGGTGTCAGGCACAACCAAAAAATGATTGAACAATAAACGTTTTAGTGCCAGGAATTGTGCATTGGAAATATACAGCGGCAAAAGACAGTCCCTGTCCTTGAAAAGCTTATGGTCTAATGGTGAAGAAAACATGCAAACAGTTATATACAAATAAGATTACTCAGGATAAAATTAAAATAGTTAACAAAGAGAAGGCACTAGGATTCAGAGAGATGAGAAAACTTTTTAAAAAATGTAATACAGGATTTTAACTGTAAAGGAATTTAAAGGAAGCCAAGAAGCAGAGATAAGGAGCAACAGTCTGGCCAGTGAAACTGCCCATTATTGGGACATAGATCTTGTTCAAGGGACAGAATGGAAGTCAATGGCCCTGGATCATCAAATGTGTGGGGATTTGAAAGTTGTAAGAAAACTGGAAAAGTTGGGAAGGACTTTGAATGTTGGACATACAGAAGGGGGTAGGAACAGGCATTTATAAAGTGTCTACTTTGCATTGAGAAATTTTCAAACGTAATTCATTTTGTATTTGATCCTGGAGGTGTTTTAGAGACAATGAAATCTGTTGAATAAGGAAGTGATGTCATTAGGTCTATTTTTTAGGAAGATCATCTGACACTAAAAAACTTACTCATCTGTTGAGGTCTTTTAGAACTCATATTTTCCTCAGTTAGAATTTTAGAACCCAAGTTTGCCTCCATGTCATAATGAGGTATCAGTGGAGAGAGATTCAATGTCACTATTGATGTTTTCAAATGTGGTCATTTTATATGTTCAGAGAATATTATTTTTGATAATCTCTCATTGTGATGCCTTAGAAGAGGAATTCATATCCTGGAATCTGTGGGTTGATTTCAAGATGTGTGTTTGATGGGAAAATATAATACTTCTTTATTTACATGAACCTTTGGTTTCTTTGTCATTCTATGTATTTTATTTTTTTAAATATTCTGAGAATTGGATTTGTAATTTTCCCCAGATTACCAAAGGGGTCTACAAAAAAGTTTAATAATCCCTTTTGTAGAAGGACAATATATTAAGCAATTCATTTATAATTCATCCCAATTAAATATTTTGATCTTTTGGTATGACTTTGAGGGGAAGGATTTAATTTTTTTCCTAGCTATTAGTATTATGTCTTAGCAATATGTTCTGGAAACATTTCAAAACAGAGCCCATGGACTACATTGAACAGCTTGAAGGTCTTTATAATCTGTTGCGCAATCTTTGCCCTTTTTTTTTTCAAAATAATAGCAATTGACTAAGTCTTTGTGAAGGAGAAAAGAAAGGCTCAGATAGCGGTTGTTACTGCCAGGTAGCCCATTATATGCAATTACTTATAATTCTTTAGACACATCCAAGACTGCTGTGCTCCCTCATACTTTCCTACTCCATTTCAGTAACCACCTATACCACTCCATCCCGCACACAAGAACAAGACAGGAATTATTCCTGTACTTCTGTTCTCTTTTCTTCCAATTTTTCTTCCCAGGATAACCTTTGTTCAAACTTGTCTTTCATCTGTTGTTTAATTTTCTGCCAGTCAGTATCCTGGCCAGATGTTTCAACCATTACAAATTCACATTTTCAATCACATTGATTTGCACAGAATTCTCAACATGTATCTTATCTTCATCAAAATAAAATATAGAAAAATATGTCTTCAAAAGAATTTGGAGAAAGGTCAGTTTTTGTCCATCATCACCATATTATCATGTTATAGAAGGAGGGTCCTAAGAGTTAAGTCCTTAGGGACTAATGATACCTGAAAATGATCATATTTTGCTACTAATGTGTCAAACATCCTACCTAGGAGCCTATATGCAAAAAGTCAATGAGCAACTGTTTCATTTCTCCCTGCACTCAGACCACTTCTCATGGAAGAAAGTAGCATAGAATTAAAAATAACATTACTATACCACTACTTTCAAATTATCCAAAATGGAACAAGCTACCTTCTAAGACAACAAGATCATTGTCAGTGAAAATAATGTAGTAAGGAATGGGAAATCACCTCAAAAAACACCTCACAGATGCTGCAGGGGCCATGCTTTCATTGGATATTAGTAAGATTAGATAGTTGGCAGTTGGCTACAAGGGAGGGGAAGTGATGGGAAAAGAAAAGAAAAGTAAATAAGAAAGATGGATATAATGCTACTATGAACCAGGCTCTGTGATAAGCACTTACACAAATATATTATTTGTTCCTCACAACAACCATGTGAGGTGGGTGCAGTTATTATTCCCATTTTACAGTATTAAGATGACTTCCCCAGGATCAAACACCTAGGAAGTGTCTGAGGTCAAATCTGAACTTGTATCTTCCTGACTAGCCATAGTGCTCTATCCCCTGGGCCAATAACTGGCTCATCTCCTTTTTAAAGAGGCCTTAGCAGCAGTCACTTAATCCAATCCCTTCATATTATGAATGAAGAAAATGACTTCTCAGGAAAAAAGCAAGTCACACAGCCAGTGTGTGCCACATCAGACCCAAGATATGTGCCCAGTTCCTCTGACTTCAGTCAGCCCCTTTTCCTTTCATTATGTGGTCTCTTCATGGAAGATAGCTTAGATGATGGTCTAAGTTCTCTCTCAAGCCTGGAATTTTTACGATCCCATGAAAGCTTGATGATTTTATTTGTGCTATTGCCTTCAGTATAATATTTAAACCTATCTATTTTGTATCCACTTTCATTGTACCCATAAATTTATCATCTCCATTTTATTTCATATAATTTTTAGTACAACTTTCCTTATACTTAGAATAAAATGTAGGTCATGGATAGTGTCTGAAAAAAATGACAGTATTAAAGTCATCTTGAAGGAGATATAAAATCACAGCTTTTTCAAGATATGGCACAATAACAGGGAACTAGTAGAGATAATATCTTTGAAAGTAGTATTTTCCCCCTAGGAAATGATATTTTTCCTGGCCCACATTCACCTAGTGTTTGCAGAATAATGATTAATCTTTTCTGATCACATAGAACATAGAATTTTAGAGCTGGAAGGGATTGCAGAGATCATCAATGACGGTGGACATTTCTTGGAAGCTTTAAGCTAAGAACAATGTCAAAGAGGAAAAGAATTCATGAGGGGCTTAAATGCTGAACTGAATGTCTCCAGATTTTGCGTAATTGCTGAATGTCGTTGTAAATGTGTATTGACTTCTCTAGCTATATCTAGCTGGTATTTCCTTTATTAGTGAATTTCATTGACAATATTCTATTAAATGATGTTTGGTGACATTATGTTGAAGGCATTTTCTAATTCTGTCCAATTTCTCTGATTACTAAAATATATAATGTTTTCTTTTGTGCCTTGAAGAGCTGGCATCATTGTGGTTGACATGTCTACTGCTGTACTACCGCATGACATGTGGGTAGTCAATACATATGGATCAAGAGACATTTATTTAAAGAGGATTCCAACAAAAAATGTTGTTTTATTTTTGGTTGATTGTTTATCACCATTGCTATTTTCACAAATGTCCCAAATAATACATTCTGCTCGTATGACACAATCTGTTCCCTTTGAATAACACCCCTTTTATAATTCACAGCATCTTTACATAGCACTACTTTTAAATAAGCCTAATTATAATCAGAATGAGGTATCTGGGCTTTAGTTGCAGGATGCTGACATTTTGAATGCACTTACATTCCTTTACAGCATAGAAACTTCTGAGGTTGACATCTGCTTGGCAAAAAAGCCAAACAAACAAGGAAACACTATTAAACTTCCTCCAATTGTGTCACGTTCTTCTCCCAATCGCTGACCACATTGTGGAGGAATGGGTTATATATGACTTGGATTTTTTGTACCTCCTTCCCCCACGGGTCTGTGTGTGTGTGTGTGTGTGTGTGTGTGTGTCTGTGTTTGTCCTTTGTTGCTGAAGAAGACCATGCCATCAGAGAAATGATGACATGACTTGCACTTGACTTTGTTTTGAGTGAAGGAGGGCTGTGCAGGTCATCGGCCTCACTTCTAACTTCAGAATCTGAATCCAGTGACCAGATATTCATCAGGATGACTGGAGATAACCCAGGATGAGGCAACTGGGGTTAAGTGAGTTGCCCAAGGTCATACAGCTAGTGAGTGTCAAGTGTCTGAGGTAAGATTTGAGTTCAGGTCCTTCTGACTCCTGCACTGGTGCTCTATCCACTGTACCACCTAGATCCCCCAGGACTAATAACCTGAACCCTGTGTCTTCCAACCTCCAGCAGACTTAGTCTTGAATGTCAATTTGAGGCAACATTTCACACTGCTTTCTTAAATCAAGTTTATGAAGCTTTCCTCAGAAATAGACACAGTTGGGAGAGAAGAGAAACCTGTTGAGCTTCTACATATAAATGGGACTGTAATCTACTTCTCTTTTTATAATCCACATTATATTTGATTAGATGAATAACTGTTCTATGATAGCAGATTTTTCCCCTCACCACCTTGGAGTAGCCTAAGAAATAAATAAATATACATTTAATGTGGGAAGACCACATTAAATGGCAAGAAAGGATCCTTTCTGTCTCTTAAACATTCAGATAAGTTTTCAGTGTGCAATATGAGACAAAGGCAAACAATCTTCAGAAAAGATTTGATAAAGTTTGAAAAAGATAACTTGGTTATCAGATATTTAACTGATTAATTAGATAGATTTTTTTTGTAGCATTATTTGCTTTCTCAGAGATTTATTTTACCTCTGAACTGTAGTTAGAGGAGTAAGGACTGACCTGTACTCAAATACCTTACCACAACAATTTATGTTACCAACCTCCTAAGGCAATCTACATTATAAAGGAGATTATTAAACATATAATACCTTAGCTTAAAGAAATGGACTCCAATTTGAATTTCCATCATCATAGGAGAAATCTTTGGGATCAGAGTCCTTAAGTGAGGGGCCCTCGGATTACACTGCTAGGTGATCAGTTACTCTTTTTTTAAATTTTTTTTTTAAATTTTAGACTTACATATTAAAACTTCAGTACACAATAAGAAAAAAAGATGAAACAAATAGAAAATAAGAAAAAAATGTCATGTGCACAGCAGAATGTGAGAGGATTCAAAATATATAGCAATAAATTTCCATTTTAAGAAAGCCTATATAATAAGTACTATGAGTTGTGTTGAGAACTGTCCTTTCCTTTGCTTCCTTGTAAGTTTTCTTTTGTTCTCTGCTGGGCCCTTTTTACTTCATTCTTCTACCGTCCTCCCTGACCCCAGGCTACAATTAAGCATGGATATATTCATAGATAGATATAAATATAAACATATACATATGTACCTACATATATAGATATATACTTTCCCTAACAAATTCTACTCCAGATCTTTGTTTTTATGTTTGTGCATATCTCTTATTTCCTATCCTTCCTGATTTCTGTGTTTTATTACTATTCACTACTTTGCCATCTTATTGCTTAACGCCCCCAACCTTCCCTTATGCTCCCATTCCCATTAATCTAAGCACCCTTCTATACCTCCTTTAACCTATTTCCTCAGCTTCTCCTCTAGATGTTCCTTATCCTTTTCTCCCTCCCTATCCCCTTACCACTTTATTTCTTCTGAGTTTAGAAGACTGTTATATACTTCTAGGTATATATGTATTGTTCCCTCCTGAACCCAGACTCCTCATGTTTATCATTCTTAGTTTATGGATTAATTTTTTTTAAAATGCCCACTGGTATTCCTAACTTGCTTTGTGTTCTTGAGAACTTACAGACCTCTTTGTACTTCAGTTTTCCTATAAGTAATTGGATCATATGCATATTGTGTGTGTGTTATGTGTGTCTATAGAAGGTTTTCTAAGTGTGACTTGCAGAAAGGATTTGACAGATATCTCAGGAATCATAGCCACAATTTCATGAATAAAACTATGATTTTCATTTGAAGGAGAGCAGTAGAAAAGGCTAAGAGGCTTCCCTTTCTGTTTTCTTTGGGAGGAAGGAGATAGAAAATTAGAATTATATTTCCCTCATGCCCTAAATATTTCTCATCAAGGCAAATGATTTCTGACCCTCTTACATTCAAGTAGCTTTTCTGGTCACTCTCTATTAGGGAGGAATGATACTGCAAGGTTCAACTTCTTCCTATCAAATGTTACTTATACAAAAGAACATTACAAATAATACATAGCAAAAAAACCTAATTATCCAGTAAAATAGCAAATAGCAATCAGAGAAGTTATAAATATTAGAGTATATAATACACAAAGTGAAAGAAAACTCTGAATAAGGTTGAAATATACAAGCTTCATCTAATGAGAAAAATCCTGAGGTCTCCCACTGGAAAATTCTCTAAAATGCCTGGACAAGCAAGCTGGACATCAGAGACACATTAAGGAGCTGGCTTCCTCCTGCATTTCTGCCTTCCAAAATCTATTCTTCTTTAGGGATTTCTCCCTGAGACAAGTCAGGAAGCATGTGGGCCCTTTCTGGAAGCAGGGAATAAAACTTCATTCTTCATTGATGTACTCATACCAACTCTGACCTCACACAAACATGCGGTATCAAGTCATCATTATTTCCACCAATGAGGAGAGCTTGATGCAAATGCTTCAGGCATGAACCTGAATTCCATATAGAAATCAATAATGATAATGTAAAACCCCTGATAATAGTGCAGGTATAGAGCAAAGATAAGCCATTATGCAAATACTATATGCAAGACATGCTACAAGTTGCTACAGATGAGAGGACACTTTTTTTAAGTCCCTTTTCCTAAGAAGTGACCACGTAGTAGTAGATACTTAATAAACATTACTTGAAAGTAAAAGTTGGAAATAAGGGAGTGGACTCAATAGGTGGGCAAGGGGGGGATAATTTGTAAGTCAAAATTTTCAGAAATGAATATTTATTTTTTTACATGTAGTTAAGAAATATTTTTTAAAAATGCAAATATGAATAAAAAAGAAATAAGGGAGTGGGAGGAGGATTTTTCCCTATCTTTCTGAGACCTAGACAGGAATGTAGACTATGAGTTTTTTTTCTTCATCTCCTTGATCTTATTAATAATTTTTTCACATAATGTAACTAGAAAATATAGACACAAATGAAACGTCCTTTCCCTTTAGTCAGGATGAGTAGAGCTATCAATTATCTTAAATACAACGCAATATCCATTGTAAGGTAGGACAATAGGAAAAATGAATTCAGAAGTAAAAGAAAACAACTATAATCAAGAAATCAGAAATAATTACATGTATAGGACTAGCCAAGTATTATGGCCAGATTTTGTTTATAGCTTTATTCAATTTCATGACATAAAAAAGTGGTGATTGAATGAGTGAATAAATGCCCTTGTCACAAGTAAGTAAAAAAGAAATGTGACTTAGTGTTTTATCATTGATCACCATTCTGTGAAGCAGGACACAACAAATAAACATGCAGGAAAATAGAGGAGGTGGGAGCCCAACCAGTGGCCAAGAGCAACAGATTTTTAATGAAAGTGAGATGAGCAAGAGTACCCAGAAGGGCAAACTGGGTGCCAAAGACCATCCACTTTGTTAGCCTTATTTCATTACAAAATGTGTCTAAGTGGAGAAAGGCATAAAAATGAATGGCCAGCCTGCTGGGGGAAAAGAGGCACCCAGCTGCTGATGAAGGACATTTTTCATTTAAGTGTGCACAAGCACACACACAAGTATGGAGTTAATGTATTTAACACTAACCAAGGAACAATATTCTTATGTATAAAAAGATCAACGATGTCATGGGTAGAATACTAGGCTTAAAGTCTGGAAAAATTGAGTTTAAATCCAGTCTCAGATACTGAGTAGCTATATAACCCTGTGCAAGTCACTCACCTACTATCTGTCTAAGTTTCCTCATCTGTAAAATAGAAGTAAAAATAACACCTAGTTACCGGAGTTGTAATGAGGATCAAATGAATTAATAGTAAAATTGATTAGCATAGGTCATGGGTACTGTATAAATTCTTTCTTCTCTCCCTTCTTTCTCTTCCTCTTTCTCTCCCTCTCTTACTCACTCTTTCCTTCCTTGGCTTGGAGACACAAAGATCTGTGTTCAAATCCTTCCTCTAACATGTACTGCCTATGTGGCTAGAGTAAAACTCTTAATCCCCCGAGCTTCTGTTTTATCATCTATAAAATGTGCTTTGCCCACCTTACTGTTCAGTCCTGCAGTGAGGGTCAAATGAGAACATGTGATCAACGTGTTTGGCAAACTTTAAATCACTATAATGATATCAATTAGCATGCTGTGTTGGCGTCCGGTGATGAAGTGGGTATAGAGTACAGGACCTAGAGTCAGGAAGACCTGTTTTCAAATCTGACCTCAGACATTTACTAGCTGTGTGACCCTGGGCAATTCATTTAATCCTGTTTGTCTCAGTTTCCTCATTGATAAAATGAGCTAGAGAAGGAAATGACAAACATTTTAATACCTTTGCCAAAAAAACCCCAAAGGGGTCATGAAGAGTTGGACGTGACTGGAATGACTGAACAACCGTTAGTATGAATGTATTGTATTACCCATTTTCAAACAATCTTTGATGAGTTTATTTAATTCTTCTCCTTCATCTTCCTCCTTCTCTCTCTCTCTGTCTCTCTGTCTCTCTGTCTCTCTCTTTGTCTCTCTCTCTGTTTCTCTCTGTCTCTCTCTCTCTCTCTCTCTCTCTCTCTCTCTTTCTCTCATTTCTTGGTATAGAGAATTCCTGGATTCCTACAAAACAAACCTTTACCATCCATGTAGATCAGTAATTGTTTTACAATTCATAGTCTTAGTCATCTGAGACAATGAGAGTTCAAGTGACTTGCCCAGGGTCACATAGTCAGTTTATATCAGAGCAGGAACTTAAACTCAGGTCTTTCTTACTTTGAAGTTGACTCTCTGTCCCCCAACTTATTCTGCCTCTAAAACTCTTCTTAAACCTGTAGTTTCGGCATGCATCACTTCCTGCCATAATGAGTTTGTTTACCAGCTAGACCATGTATTTTCATGGTTTAAATTATACTAACACTTTTTGAGTAATTTCCATGTTAACAAATGAGAGTCCCAATAGTGGTATGATAGTAATGTCACATAAATTTGCAACTAGTTGAATGACTGGACCCAAAGACTAATCATTCTTAGATTAGAATCAACCTGGGGAAAGACTATAGTTATATATCTGAAGTATATTTCCTGGGCCCAATGTTTTCAATATTTTTACTCCTAGCTTGTTTGGAGGCATATGCTTCGAAACTTTGCAAATGATGTAATGGGAAGAGAGTTAGCTAACATGTTAGATGAGAGACAGGAGCTGCAAAGGTCTTGACAAGATGTAACCATGGACCATATCTAATAAAATAGAATTTAGTAGGAATCAATGTCAGTGTCTACATTTGCGGTCAGAAAAATCATCTTGTCAGTGCAGGGGAAATGTAATTAGAAAAGCAGTTCCCAGGTGAGTGATCTAGGGATTCTATTGGAGTACAATAAGCTTCGAAGCATGTCAAAAAATCCAAACCAAAACACAAACAAGTGACGAAAACAACAACGAAACAGACCCTGTAAACTAACGCTGCTGTGGATTCTGTGAAGAAAGTCCATGTCCAGGAGGAGGGAATTAATAGCCTGACCGTACTGGTGCCTGGGCTGTCACAGCTAGAGCACTGCGACCAGTGCTGGGAAGAGTGTTTCAGAGACATCAGGCAACCGGACCGTGTCCAAAGGAGAGTTCACAGGTTGAGAAGTCTCTGATGACTGTTGTGAAAATTTGTTAGGATGATGAAAAAAAGTCAAAAAATGACTCTGAGATGTCAAGCCTGGGTGCCTGGAGGAATTATACTATCATCAATGGAAATAGAAAAAATGAGAAGGTGGAGAAGATTATGAGGCTGGTGGTGGTGGAAACTCGAGAAGATAAGCTCAATTTTGAACATGCTAAAGCTAAAGGTATTGGTGAGCTGTCCTGGTATGTTAATTAATCATGGAATTATAGCTTTAGGTCTGGAGGGGATGTTTAGAAGTTATCTAGTTTAACTTGCTCATTTTATACTTGAGGAAACTGAGGCCAAGAGAGACTTGCCCAAGGTAGTAAATGTCAGAATCAGGATTTGAACTTGACACTTTTGATCACACATCTCTGACTCTAATGTGCCACAATTTCTCCATGCCAGAAATGTATTTTTGAAAGCCTGGTGTCTAAAGATTTTTTCTTTTATAAAAGTTTTATTAAAACATTGACACTACCGCTAATCAACCAAACTTGCCAGCAAGTGTTAACCTTTAAATGAATTAATTAAATGTTTAAAGCATTAAAGCACTTTTTCATTGATTTCCTTATAAAATCCTTATCTCAGTTCTTTGCATATTCATTTTTATTTCTTTTTTCTCTTTTATTTAGTATGTACTACAAACAGCCGATTAGGTTTTATTTTTTGCCTTAGTTTTTTTGTTTTTCTTTCCAGACTATTTTTTGTGTAGATCATACAACTTAGTTTTAATTTCATTAGGCTATTGCGTTATATAAATATGCTACAATTTACCTAATTATTCCCTTATTTTTTATATGACAATTCTTTCCTTTTTTTGTGATTGTGCATAATTCTACTTCAAAAATCTTCCTACAAATAGGCCCTGTTTATTATTTATTTTATTCATTCTCCATGCCGCAATTAATAGACAAAAGTTATTGTTATGATGTTTACTCTGTAATTCCAGCTTGCTATCCCTCCAAAATAGTTTGTTTTAGAAGTTTTCAGATTAATGAGCAATGGATCATTGTACTCTTCCACACAATCTCATCAACATTGAATTTTGTTGCTTCTAATATTTTCTGCCTATTTTATGGGTGACTGGTGTCTTTTAACTTTAACTGCAATGTAACTTAAATTACACTCAGTCTGCTTGATCTTGAGAGCAATAATGTAAACTGATTAAACATACACAATTAAGTTATACATTGATTTATTTAGGAAAATATAACTAAAATAAAGATGTAAATCATCATTTATCAATAGGATAAAATTGTCTTGAAATGTTCATAGGGTGGAAAGCATATATTCCAGTGGAGAAATAGTTTAGATCCACATGAATCAGAATTGGTATAGGGCTTCTACAAACAATAACATATGAAACCCAGGTCTCAGAGGCAATGAGATTTCTTGAAGGAATGAAGTCTTCCATCCTATGAATTCCATGAAAAAATACAAGTGGGTTTGACATAAAGAGCACTTTGGGTGATAGACAAATATAGAAAGTTCCCCAGATGGGGATTTGAGTCAGTTAGAGCCAGCCAAGACCAAGATAACCTTGATATAAAATTGTTATACAATTTTGCTGGTTGAATGTGACAAAATACTCCTATTTCAACTACCTCAAACTCCTATCTTTCAACATTGCACTTTGTGGCTTAAAAACAAAGGAAAACAAAGCAAAAACCATAACAGCCACTGAGATCAGACTTCAAGTCCAGCAGAATGTTTTGCAGTGACTGGTGTCTTTGCCTAATTGGTATCTGAATTCCCCAAGACCTGACTTAATATAACTGGGTTTTAGGATTTATATTTTTGAGTTTCTGGTTTCTGGGTTTATAGTACCTGCTTTTAGATTTCTCTGCAGTCAACTGTTTTATTTCTAATTATCCAATATGCCTTCTGTGTGTCATTTCAAGCCAATTGCATATCATTCTTTCTCATCTACCCTATGCTCCTGGATTCTTATGTTCTTCCCAATATATAACATCTCATCCCCTACTGCTGGGTCTTTGCACAAACTGCCTTCCATACCTGGAATATGTTCCATTGTTATCCCTGCCACTTAAAACTATCAGCTGCCTTCGTATGGGGTACAGAGACCCTTGACAGTAAATCAGAGACGCAGAGATATTAGCAGAAAGAATAGTTCATTTATTGACTTTCTCAAGAAAGGGCTCCTTCAGAGCATGGCACCAGAGGATGGCACCAAGATATTTATCAGCAGATTATATAGATCCTAACCGCAATCCCTTCCTCCCTAACCCCCTTCCTCAGAGCTCATTGGTGCAGGCCCTGAGAGTACAATCTAATCACTGCAAACTACCTCAGCGACAGAGAAGAAAGACAGTTTTCATGGGTTTTTGCAAGAATAAACAGTTTTACAAAAAAAAAAAAAAGAGAGGGGAAGATGTTATTCCTCTCCTGCTACCTGCCTAAAAATAGGGTGGGGAAGTCTGGGAAAGTGTAGAATACGCTGAAAAATATTTCTCTACAAGGTCAACTTACTGCATATGTTTCAACAGGACAAGAAACAGTGAACTCTTTGGGGAGGCTTCACTCCTGAGAGATCCTCACAGATCATCTCTAACGCCTTCAATGCTCTCTACTTATGTGTCATCTTCAATAGAACTTTTCTGATTTCCACAGTTGTGGAGATCCTTCCACCAATAAAATAATTTTATATTTATTTTGTGTAAATCCTTTATTAATTTACCTGTGAACATGGTGTATGTCTCTACTTTGAGCTTCTTCCCAACAGAATTTGAGTGTTATATTTGTGTCTCCACCTTCCACAGTGCCATTGTAGACTGGCACCCATTTCACAACTTTTAGTTGTAGAGAGCTTTTGGGAGGTTGGATGACTTGTCTAGGGCAGCTAGGTAGCACAGTGAAGAAAGCACTGGGCCTATAGTTAGGAGGATCTGGATTCAAATTCAGTTTCAAACATCTACAAGTTGTGTGTCCCTGGGCAAGGCATTTTTACCTCTCTTTGCTTCTGTTTCTACATCTGTAAAATTAGGGAAAATAACAGCACTTATCTCCCAGGATTATTGTGGGGATCTGATGAGATATTTGCAAAGTACTTAGCACAGTGACTGGCACATAGTAGGGACTATATAAACGCTTATTCTTCCCCTCCTTTCCAAGGTCACATGTCAAATGCAAGATTTGAAACCAATCTGCTTAACCCTGATGCCAACATTGTCCATTGTGCCTCTCTCTGTTGCTTAATAAATGTGGATGGATGGTTATATCTACTTTGTAACAAATAAATTAGGTTAATTATTTCTAGCAATAACTTTCACATAACATGGATAGGCAGAGAATACACACACACACACACACACACACACACATACACACACATACATATACACAAAGGAGATCAAAGGATCCTGAGGTTTATGAAAGGGAATGATGAATGCATGTACCAATATTACAGTAGATGTAGAAGTCAAATCTACATCTTGCAGTTAATGCACCTCCAGAAAGACAGGTATCAGAGAAGTAAAAATATCTTTCCCAGGTTTTCATTGGATGATTCTTGTTTAAGTACACTGGAAATCTAAAAGTCAAACCCCTCAGGATCTCACTGTCAAAGCAACCATTATGTTTTTTTCTTTTCACTTTTGTTTTCAGTCATTTTTCAGTTGTGTTGGACTCTTTATGATCTCATTTGGGGTTTCCTTGACGAAGATATTGAATTGGTTTTCCATTTCCTTCTCCAACTCATTTTACAGATGAGGGAACTGAAGCAAACAGGGTTAAGTGACTTGCTCAGAGACACACAACTAATATATGTTTCAGGTCAGATTTGAACTCAGTAAGTTGTCTTCCTAACTCCAGATTTGACTCTCTGTCCACTGTACACCTAACTGCTCTCAACTATCATGTATCAGGAAAGAATAAAAACACCATCTGACTTTCTTATCAAGTTTACCATCCCTAACTCCTCTTCAGTTTTACATTTTCCTCTAAAATGTATCACAGATATTACCAACACCCCTTGTTTTGTAAGGCACAAATATTTTAATAGTTTGTGACTTTAATAATTTTCTACTCGTTGTATGGTCCAATAAATATCTCCTTATCTCTTCCAATTATTATTCCTAATTATCTTGGAACTGGTAATTTGATACATTTTCAACCTCTGCTTGATTTGTTTTGCTATATAGATTTTAGGGATGAAAAATACCTCAGAGATCATTAAGTCAGACTCCTTCATTTTACATATGAGGAAACTGAGATCCAGAAAGGCAATGTCACTTGTTTATGGTACAAAAAATATTAAATAGTAAAACAGGGATTCAAATGTAAACGCTTGGACTCCAGATCCAATCTTTTTTCTCTTATACTACCTTGCCTCTAAAGAAGCAACTTATCAACTCTTCAAAAGCTAAGCTATATTCTCAGCCTCTTCACTAGCTTCTAAGGTGTAGATTGACTTGTCTAGTTTTTGGTGGATCTAGTATCTTTCAGTCCATTTCGATTCAAAACAGCATTTTTTGTCCCGGAACTATCAGAATGTCTTCAGTTGTCAGACTTGGTCATCTATATACATTTTTCTTATTAAATGTAAGGACTTGAATTTGGAATGAAAGGGTGTGGTTGTGAATATCAGCTCATTTTAGCTTTCAACCCAGTTCAAGTAACTTGCCTCTTGAGGGCTCATTTTCTTCACCTGTAAAATGAGATGGCTGGATGACATAGTCTTTCTGGCCCTGTCCATCTATAAAACTCTATTATGTGTATCCTGTAATTTAATGAAAATACGATTTATCTTCCACAGGACAGACCCTTTAAACACTTGAAGACAATTACCATGTCTCCTTGAAAGCTTCTCTCCTCTAAGTTAAGCATGCCCACTTCCTTCAACTGGGAATTTTATAGTATATTCTCCCAGTTCTCTTGCAATGCTGATTAACACCTCCTGAATATGCCCCAATTTGTCAGTATCCACCCTAAAACTACTCTTAAATAAACACTGTAAACCTTATATCTTTTGCCCTGGGTATATGTGCTTGAGAAAATTGACTAGGCTCAGACTTTCGGGATGAGGCTTCCCTGAACTGCACAGCCCATATCTCAAGAATTTTGCTCAGTTCTGGAACCTGATTCCAGGAAGGACATTGATAAGCAAGAGAACATCCAGAGAAAGGCCACAAAGCTGGCAAAGAGCCTAGAGTTTGTGCCATATAGAAATGTTGAAAGAACTCAGAATGTTTAATTTTAGGGAAAGAAGGCTTACATAAGGATTCAGGATTGCAATCTTCAAGTATTTGAAAGGTTACAATATAAAAGACAGTTGATTGTTTTTTCCTAATTGACTCTAGATGGGAGACCTTTGATCAATGAATGTAAGTTGCAAAGAGGCAAAATTATGCCTTTTACAAGGAAAGAGCCCTCCTTGGGCTCATTGGGAGGATGCAGCTTCTCTTATCGGAGAACTTCATGCCAAGGCTGGAGGGTCACTTGGTAACCTGTGATGCAGAGGGGAACTCTTGTTCAGCTACTAGTTAGTAATGACTTGGAGGTCTCTTTCAACTTTGAGATTCTATGGTTCATACCATAAATAGCAGAAGAACTGAGAATATTTAGCCTGAAGAAGATAAAATGGGGGAGAAGGGTGGTAATAGCTGTCTTGAAGTACATACAAGATTTGCTGTATGGAGAAAAGATTAAACTTTTTTCTATTTGACCCCAGAGAAGCTAAAAACCATAAGTGTAAATTGAAAGAGCAGTGTTTATTTCTGTTTAAGGAAAAATGTCCTAACTGTTGAAGCTGTGCAGATTAGACCGCCTTAGGTGGTAGTAGACTCATTCTCACTGAAGGTCTCCACTCAGAGGTCACCCTTTCTCAGATACAAATTGGAGTGGATCATTAAGTCACAGATTTTGAGCTAGAAGGGATCTTAAAGGTCATCTGGTTCCATGCCCTCATTTTATAGGTGAGAAAACTAAGATCTTTGATGTCCCTTCCAACTATTACTTTCTGTTATTCATTATTTAGTTATATTTTCTTCTCCTTGTACTAGACATTATCTCTTTATTGTATCTTTTGATGAAGTGATTTATTTTTCTTTTTATCTGCCATAACAGTTTCTATATTCATATTGAATTTGAAATTCACTTATACAAACATATGTGTGTGTTATATATGAAATTTCATACTTTCTAACACACACACACACACACACACACCAACACTTTAAGCTTCTGAACCTATCCTTTCCACTTCAACATCATTAACCACCATTTCCTCCTAGAAATTCTCTCCTCTCAGGTTATCGTGACACCATTTTTTCCTGGTTCTTCTTGTATTTTTCTGACTGTTTCTCCTAAGAATTCTTTCCTGATTTAACATCCACATCACAACTATTAACAATGAGTATGCTTCAAGGATTTATCCTGGGTTGTCTTCTCCTATTTCTCTATATTCTCTCAGTTGGTGACTTCTGTTACAGTCTCCTTATGAATGCTTACCTTAGCTTAGTCTTATATTGAATAGGGTGTTGAAAAAAGAGTCAGGAGGATCTGAGATTGAAACGTGCTTCAGACCTTTACTATAGGTGTAACGCTGGGCAAGTCATTTGACCTTTCTAAGCCTCAGTTTCCTTATCTATAAAATGGGGATAATAATAGTACCTACCTCATAGAGTTGTGAGGATCAACTGAGGTAACATAGAAAGTACTTTGCAAACCTTAAAGCAGCACATGAATTCTTTCATCATTTTGTTTTCCGTAAAAGAGGGTAATAGCATCTAACTCAGAGTATTATTGAGAAGATCAAATTATATAACACATATAAAGAACTTTGCAGATCTCAAAGCATTATATAAATACTAGGTGCTATATTTATTATTATCATCTCTTCATATATGGCTCCCAGAAGTACTGATCTGCCCTAGTGTGTCTCTTGACCAGAAGACCTGCATCATTAACTGCCTACTGGATATTTTGAATTGGATATCCAAAATTCATCTTTTACAAAACAGAATGCATCATCTTTCCCACCAGACCCACACCCTTTTTTAACATCTATACTGTGGTCAAGAACTCGATCATTACCACAGTCACCCTGGTTCACAGCCTTGATTTCACTTTTGACTCTTCCCTCTCACTAATGCTGTATTAAAATTACTTGTCTAATGTTATCGTTTCAGTGTCCACAACATCTTTCCAGTGTAACCCCTCCTCTGCACTCATGCAGTCATTATCTTAGACCCTTAGCACCTCTGACCTGAACTCAATGACCAAACTTCTGCAATAGACTACAATTTGGTTTTCCCATCTCAGACTTACTCCCATTCCAATTCATTCTCCTGGTAACCTAAGTGATTAAAGCCCCCTCAAAAAATAAAAACACATTTTTATGTTTATTCAATAAATTCCCATCCAGGAAGCTAAATGGCATAAGGGGTAGAGTGCCAGGCTGGGAGTCAGAAAGACTCATCTTTGTAAGTTCAAATCTGGCCTCAGACACTTATAGCTGTGTGATCCTGGACAAGTCACTTAATCCTGTTTGCTCCAGTTCCTCATGTATCAAATGAGCTGGAGAAGGAAATGGCAAACCACTCCAGTATCTGAAATACAACCACCACCATCACAATCAACAACACCCACAACAACCGCAGCACAACCACTCTTGTCACTCTCTTGTTACCTCTGGGATTAAATATGAACTCCTTTGGTACTTAAATCTCCATAAATTCTGGAACCTTCCTTTTCAGTTTCTTACTTATTACCCCATTCCTCACACACTGGCGGTTCTACATACATATATAACTCTCCAGCTCTCATCTCTGTACCTTTGTCCAGGAGCTCTCATACTTGTGCCTCCTCTCTTTTGCCTGTTTTCCATGTTTTGCATGCTTTCCTTTGAGACTCAGTGCATGCACCACCTGCTACATTAAGCCTTTACTGATCCCTCCCATGCTGGTGTACTTCCTCCCTAATCTACCTGGCATTCATTTTGTATGTATCTCATATACATATACATATATACATATACACATGAAAATATCATTTAATTTCTTCCTCTGTTAATCCATGTCAGCATGCTTTAACCCATCCACTACGCTTTCCCCTCCCAGTTTGCTAAACATAGTGAATTTCAGTGTACAATTCCTCCCTGTCCATTCACTTATTATTTTCCTCTTTAATAAATAATACCTATCTAGAGTCATAGACCATTCAAGAGTTTTGCCTCATCAAATCTATGCTAAAAAATGAGAAAATTTTTGCTTTCTTGGATCCATGAATTTTTTACATGCTTTTTACAAATGCACATGTACATCTGAGGCCACTGGTTTATTGTTCTTTGCTTAAATTATTTTCTATGAATTATCTTTCTCTGCTGTTCTTCCTATGTTTGTATGTCCTTTGACTTTCAATTATATCAGACCTTTCAGGTACAAATGAATAGTTTACTTCCTTTAATTCCTTTTCTAATTGAATATCATTTCATAAGATTTACAAAACTTTAAGAAATATCATTTTTATTAACTTCCTATATAGTACTCTATCCTTGACCAAGACTACAACATGCCTACATTTTAAACCACTTCCCATGTCTTTCTTTTCTTAATCCTTTACTTTAACTCAGGAGTAGTAATTAAAACAAAGCAAAACATCTGTACCTATATGGTCTTCAGATTTTGGCCCATGATTTCTTAATTTTTAGTAATGCTTTCTAGGTTCCTTTTGTTGGTATCATTTACTACCATATGAATCACCCAGGGTGGGCAGTGGCCACAGGATGTGACATCCATCAGCAGAGTCTTCTGGGGGCATGTCCCAGATACTTGCCCTGGAAAGAAAGCAGACCTCTCTTTTGTTCATGTCAGACTGACAAATAGTTGCCTCTCTGCCTCTTAGCAGGGAGTCACCTATCACCACTGTTCATTTCCCTTCATCCTTTTCTCCCCATCTCAACCCATTACTCTGGAGTCTGGATGACCTCTCTTTTGCCTGGATTTATGGATGTATATCCTTGTGCTCCAGAGCACAGAAAGATGCTTTCTCCTAAGATGATCTAGTTCTCAGTTTAATAGAAATAACTTCACAACTCTAATTTACTTCCAAATGTTCAATGACATTTCTTCTTGCTTTCATCTACTCGACCTTATAGTCTTTCTCCTTTCAACTTTATGACATAGATTCAGGTCACCTTCTGCCTTTTTTCTTCCTTGATGTCCTTCTTCCATTCTTTTAAGAAATAGTGATGAATTGGGAGGCAGAGTAGAAGCAGGGACCTGCTAGAACTCTCCCTCCAAGCCCCTCAAACAAACCTTTAAAAATGACCCTAAACAAATTCTAGAGCACCAGAAACCAAAAAAATGACAGACTGAAGTAAATTTCCAGCCCAAGACAATCTGAAAGGTCAACAGAAAGGGTCTATAGCACTACGCTGGGAGTGGTATACAGTATGGCATGGGTCACACTAGTGAAGCTGAAGCTGGAGCAGGTCTTAGGGGACTGAATCACTGGTGACTGCCATGGTTGTCAGACTTATCTTTTATTTTTATTTTTTTAAATTAATTTATTTGTTTTCAGTTTTCTACAGTCACTTCCATAAGTCTTAGATTTTCTTCCCCTTTTTCCCCTTTCCCTCCTAGAGAAGGCATGTAATCTTATGTGGGTTCTGCACACACATTCTTATTAAACACATTTTCACATTAGTCATGTTGCACTGAAGAATTAAAATGAATGGAGAAACCATGAGAAAAAACAAACAAAACAAAAACATAACACAAGAGAAAATATTGTGCTTCATTCTGCATTTCTGTCCCATAGTTCTTTCTCCGGATATGGATAGCATTTTGCCTCGAGTCCTTTGGGAATGTTTTAGGTCCTTGCATTATTGTTAAAGGCTAGGTCTACCAGAAACAGTCCTTGAACACTGTGGCTGTTACTGTGTACAATGTTCTCCTGGTTCTGCTCCTTTCACTCAGCAGCAGTTCATATAAATCCTTCTAAGCCTCCCTGAAGTCCTCCTGTTCATCATTTCTTATAGCACAATAGCATTCCATTACATTCATATACCACAATTTGTTCAGCCATTCCCTCAATTGATGGGGATCCCCTTGATTTCCAGTTCTTGGCTGCTGTAAAGAGAGCTGATATAAATATCTTTGTACATGCAGGACCTTTTCCCATTTTTTTAATCTCTTTCAACAAAGACAGTTTCTAAGGTCAGTGGAAAGGGTCTCTCACCTGGTTAAGAGGGGAGTGGAGGAAGGTCTCTGGGCCCAGCCCTAGGGTTGCAGCAGCCACTACTGAAGCAGAAGCTGCTTCTGGAGCCCTCCACTTCAATAGAGCACAAAAGTCAAGTAATTGGCTGGGAAAATTAGCAAAAAGAGGAAAAAGTAACAGATCAGAGAGTTTTATTTTCTCAGTGAAGAGGTATTTTCTTACATCATTGGCAATGAGGAAGATCAAAACATACAACCAGAAGAAAACAAATCTAAAGCTACTGTATCCAAAGCTTCGAGAAAATATGAATTGGTCTCAAACTATGGACAAGTTCAAAAATGATGAAAATCAAGTAAGATAAGTAGAGGAAAAATTGTGAAGAGAAATGGGAGTGATACAAGAAAATCATGAAAAACTCGTCACCAGCTTCCTAAAAGAAACCCAAAAATGCTGAAGAAAATAACATCTTTAAAATTAGACTAACCCAAATGCAAAAGAGGACCAAAAAGCCAATGAGGAAAAGAATTCCTTATAAAGCAGAATTGGCCAAATGGAAAAGGAGGTCCAAAAGCTCACTGAATAAAATAAATCCTTAAAATGTAGAATGGAGCAAATGGAAGCTAATGACTTTATAAGAAATCAAGAAATTATAATACAAAACCAAAAGAATAAAAAAAAGATGACACTGTGAAGTATCTTTTTGGGACAACAACTAAACTGGAAAATCGATGCAAGAGAGAAAGTTTAAAAATTATTGGACTACCTGAAAGTCATAACCAAAAAAAAAGAGCCTAGACATCATATTTCAAGAAATTATCAAGGAAAACTCCTCTGATATTCTAGAACTAGAGGGCAAATTAGAAATGCAAAAAATTCACCAATGACCTCCTGAAAGAGTTCCCACAAAGAACTTTCCTAGGAATATTGTAGCCAAATTCTAGAGTTCCCAGGTTAAGGATAAAATGTTACAAGCAGCTAGAAAGAAACAATTCAAGTATTGTGGAAACACAGTCAGGATAACACAAGATTTACTAGCTTCTACACTAAGGGATCAAGGGACTTCCAATACGATATTCCAGAGGTCAAAGGAGCTAGGATAAAAACCAAGAATCCCCTATCCAGCAAAACTGAGTATAATACTTTCAGGAAAAATAATGGAACTTGAATGAAATAGATGGCTTCCAAGTATTCTTGTTGAAAAGACCAGAGCTGAATAGAAAAATGTGACTTTCAAATACAAGAATCAAGAGAAGCATGAAAAGATAAAAAGGAAAGAGAAACCATAAGGAATTTATTACAATTGATATGTTTACATTCCTACATTGAAAAATGATATTTGTAACTCATGAGACCTTTCTCTCTCTCTCTCTCTCTCTCTCTGTCTCTCTGTCTCTCTCTCTAATATGTAGAGAATATATAGATTGTTATATAGATTATATATGATATATATAATATGTAGACTATATATAGATTATATATATGATTTTATATATATGTATGTATGTATATATGTGTATATATATATAGAGAGAGAGAGACAGAGAGAGAGAGAGAGAGAGAGAGAGAGAGAGAGAGAGAGAGAGAGAGGTACAGCAAGCTGAATATGAAGGGATGATATCCAAAAAAGAAAATGATGTATAGAGAGGAATATACTAGAAGAAAGAGAGGGAGAGGTAGAATGTGATAAATCATCACACATAAAAGAACAAGAAAGAGCTTTTACAATGGAGGGGAAGAAGGGAAAGATGAGAGGGAATAAGTGAGTCTTCTTTCCTCTTGATTTGGCTTCAGGAAGGAATGACATGTACACTCCATTGGGTCTGGAAGTTTCTCACCCTATAGGAAAGCAGGGGGGAAAGGGATAAGAGAGGGGAGATAATAGAAGTGACAGAAGATTGGGGGAAGGGGTAATTAGAAGCATACATTCTGGTAGAGGGACAGGTCAAAGGAGAGAATAGAATAAATGGAGGGTGGGACAGGATAGAGTCAAATACAGCTAATCTTTCACAACATGACTACATATGTATAACTTGTATTGAATTGCTCGCCTTTGCAATGAAGGTGGGTAGGGAGGGGGGAAGGGAAAGAATGTGGAATGCAAAGCTTTAAAAAGGAATGTTAAAAATTATTTTTACATGCAACTAGGAAATAATATAAACAGGCAATGGAGTACAGAAACCTCTCTTACCCTACAGGAAACTAGAAGGGAAAGGGGATAAGGAGGGTTGGTGATAGAAAGGAGGGTAGATCTGAGGAAAGGATAATCAAGATACAAGCTGTCCTGGAGTGGGGGTAGGGGGGAGAAGGAGAGAAAATTTGAAATTCAAAACATTGTTGAAGTGAATGTTGAAAACTGAAAATAAATTTTAAAAAAGAAACAGTAGATACAGGTATGAGTAGTTAAGATTTATATAACACTTGCTATGTACCAAGCTCTGCACTAAGTTCTTTACAAATATCTCAGTTGATCCTCAGAACCCTGTGAAGTAAATGTTATTGTTGTTACCCCCATTTTACAGATAAGGAAACTGAGGAAAATGGAAATTAAGTGATTTCTCCAGGTTCACACAACTAGAACATATCTGAGCAATCAGTTAAACAATTTATCATGCATTTATTAGGCATTTACTATAGGTGAGACACTGTACCAAATAGTGTTCATGTAAAAAGCCCCCAAAACAAAAGTTTCTTTGCTCAAAGAGCTTACATTCTAATGTAGAGTCAGCACATAAATAAATAGGTACATACATTGTAGATAGAAACTTTCAATAGGTAGGCTGCAACAACCAGTGGAGCAATATTGCTCATGAATGGTAGATTTCCTGCCCTGTATAGTACCGGTACACTAGTTCCCTCTCTCAGGGTCAGGCTACTACATATACTCATGCCCCTCAGGATTATAAGGGATAACCCTAAAGGTCTGGGGTGGTCTCTTTATTGCATTGGTTTGCATCTGCAAACTATTTCTTCTAAATTGTTAGGGATTGTGAGTAATAACCCAGTTACTTCTTAACATTAGGTAGTTTCTTTTTTTTTTCCCAAAGGGATATTTAATTCAAAGACATAACAAGGATGAAGTACAGATATTTTCCCCAACATCTTGGCAGCATAGTCTCATCTAAAGCACCTTGATCTCTTAGCAGGGGAAGAAGAAGTAGGTTAATTATTTCAGTTTGTAAGTAGCATTGCTCCCAACAAGTTCATGTCCAGATATGACATGACTGCCAAGTGAATCTTTCTGCTTGGCTATGGTCCTGAAGGTCACTGCTGGAGATGGTTCTTGGCTTGGATGCCAATTTCCATACTCCTGTGGTTTGTTTGTTCTCCTGAACAAGGTGAGAGAAGAGATTCCACTTCCTTTAGCTAGCACAGGAAAGAAAAAAAGGACAAAGTTAAAGGCCAAAGTCCATTTCTGAGTGAGTATGGGTAGCGTATGCGACAAGGGGGAAGATGTTAAGGCTTTTCACTTTGCTACATGGTTTCTCACTAGACAATGTTAGTAAAAGAATCATTGAACTACTCTAGCCACAAATACAAAATACAGAAATTGTAAATACAAGTACAGACCCAGTCAAAGCTGAATATGACTAAGACGTTCTGAAGATGTCAACAATTCTGGTCATGCAATGGGGGAGAAAATAAAAATCAAAAGACCCCTCCTAGTCATGTAGTTAGTCAGCTGATTCTAGAACCAGTTACAGAACATCTCCATAGACTTCATTATCTCAAAGAATTTCCTTGAATATAATCAAATTTTTTTTTCCAGAAGTAAACTCCCTAGCATCCTCACCATGCAGAGTTTGCATCATCTGAGCAAGCTGATAGTATGTATGTCAGACACCCATTACCCATTGACTGGATGATGTTATCTAGTCTGCAACTTGTAAGAACTAACACATTCTTGCTATGATCTGACAAAAATATAAGTTGCTTTATAAGTCAAAAGCCATTTATCTAACTATACCATATTTTTCCTTTCCCATTGAGCTCCAGTACCTTCTTGTACTTTTTTTGACTAATTCACAGTCAGTTGTCTTTTGATACTTCCCTTTCCTTTATTCTAAATGTTGATTCATTTGTTCAATCTCATTGATCCTGTGTTCACTCTGCTTTTCATATCTGTCTACACTTTTCTATTCTACTGTCACCATCCCACTCTAGACTTTTGCAATAACTACTTAGTAAATCTCTCTATCTCTAACCTCATACACTCTGTGAAGGGTGACACTTAAGGATTCAGTAGGAAGAAATGCTGTATTCCATTTTTGTGCTCAATGGTTTCTCGTTGTTACATGATTCTTGATAAAGACAGAGTCTTGTTACAGTTCCCAGTTAGTATCATTGGATCCAAGAATTAGAGGAGATCTTAGAAGTCATGTAGGCCAGCCTCTCATCAAAATATAAATCCTATCTATTGTTAATGATTCATGAAATGAATCAGTCTTATTTGTCCCTAATTACATTTATCTTAAAGACCTAACAATCTTCAATTACAGATCTTTGTTAATGTCAGCAGTCTTATCTTCTAGTCCTCATCTGGTTAAGTTTCATTGCTTAGGAAATGTGTTAATATTGCAGAGCTAATCATCATCTAATATGCATTAAACACCCTGTGTGAGTGGGGCACTGTTCAATTATAGCAACATATCAGTTAACCCAGATTCAATGAAATTGTTCAGGGCCAACATCTTCCTTCTTTGGACGTAGGGAGATGGTTCTTATTTACCTCTAAAGCTCCTTAAGCCCAGTTCCAAGGCTCATTGGCCCTCTTAAGCAATTTTAGACATATTGCTATATCCTAACCACTAATCTCACTACAGTCACCAAACCATTGATTGCAGTGTCAACATACTTTGAAAAAGACCTCTATAAAAATACAAAGTAAAAGTTTATCTCTGATGACTTTAGCTAAATGCAATAAACCTAGAAGGGTAAAACATAAAATCTTTCCCTAAAACTTCACAGGGCTAAGGAAAAATCTTCCTGAGTCTCTGAAGAATAACTTTATTTAACAAAATAAAGGTTGTTTAGATATATGAGAAGCTAGAGGTGACTCTGAAGGGGAAAACTGGGATATTCTAGAAGTGCTGGTTAATGAGAAGGGAAATAGTTAAAAAGTATAGATGTCAAGATATATTTGGTTGTCTTAGATATTAGAATAAACTCAGACTAAACAAACATTTTCATCAGATCAAAACTGCAGGTTTTAAAAAACAGAAGGGAAAAAAACAGCAATACTTCATGTGTTCTTGGAAAATGACAATGAATGGGTTCAAAGCCCAGACATGAAGTTATGCTACAGTGCCCTTTATCATATTATCTCCTTTTAGCTCCTACATCTTGTGTCTCTACCATACATTAGCCTGTACTTTCCCTTCCCCTTGCCGAGTTATGCAAAGTCACTTTCATCCTTCAGCCCTAGTACTCTGATGAGTACTTTACAATTGCCCCTCTGCTATCCCTTATGCACAACATTGGTGTAACTGGTTTTAAGTATCGTTAGGTTCCTACCATTATTTTATGACAGGTAATTTTTTCTCCTATCCAATGTTTTTCAAAATTACTTATGAAAGATTTCTTTTCTCTGAAATCTTAACCTAAAATTATTGGAACATAGACATTTTGATGTGCTTACTAACCACATGTGGTTTTTTTGGAGAGGTAATGGCTTGAGAATTCTTGTTGACTATGAGTCAATTGACTGAGTTGACGCTATTTAGGAATGGTAACTTAGAATTAAGCCATTTCCTATCCCCAAACATTGCCAAACAGATCACCTTTCATGAAACAGGTTAGTCCATGTACAATATGCTAATCTCAGGATATATTTCCATACCACTTTAACACTTCAGTTTTAGTCATCAAGTTAATAACTCGGGTTATCTCATTTCCACAGCAGTTATTACTTTCCCTTCCCCTTGCTGAGTTATGAAAGTCCCCTTCATCCTTCAACCCTAGTACTCTGTTGAGTACTTTACAATTGCCCCTCTGCTATCCCTTATGCACAACATTGGTATAACTGGTTTTAAGTATCGTAAGTTCCTACCATCATTTTATGACATTAGGTAATTCAACCCACCCCAAAAGGTCTGTGAAGCCTTGCTTGTAAGACCTTTGGCAAGTCAATTAACTTTTCCAGGCCTGTTTCCTCCGGTCTAAATTTGGGGTGGGTTGAATTACTTTGCTGCTCTAGAAACAATCTTGTTTTGTCATCAATCTGACCATGTCCATTTATTGGGAATGGGGGAGCAATAAAGATAAGAGTGTATTACTGTTGATATTGTTATTTGCCCAAGAAATATTCATTTGCAGAATTTAAAAGCATATATTCTTCATTGTTGGCGTAGCCAGGTGGTGTAGGGAATAGAATGCCAGGCCAGGAGTCAGAAAAACGTATCTTCTTGAGTTCAAATCAGACATCGGACTCTTATTATCTGTATAATCCTGGGTAAATCACTTAACCCTGTTGCCTCAGTTTCCTCATCTGTAAAACGAGTTGGAGAAAGAAAGGTCAAATCGTTCTAGTATCTTTGCCAAGAAAACTCCAAATGGGGTCACAAAGAGCCAGACACAACTGAAACTACTGAACAATAATTCTTTATTATTCACTACTAGGCTTGAACAACCCAAGTATGGGTGTACTGAGGCAGAAAAGAGTTTAAAATTGTGGGTGAAATTAAAAAAAAATGGTATCCAATATCTTTGTGAGCCTAGACTGTGTTTACTGGCTTAGGTTGTGCAGTAAGTGAAATAGGATAGGACCGTAAGAATACCCTGTGTTAGGAAGAGAAACTATCTTACTCTGGACAGGAAGTCATGCTGAACAAGGAAAGGAGAATTCAAGGTTCATGGAGGGTAGAAACATAGAGGCTTAAAAGGGTCTTGAGTCTAGGGTCCTATGTTCTGAGAAGAGTTTTTCCCAGTCCTTCTTGATCTTAGTGCCTTTCCTGAGACAACCCTCAATTCATCTTGATTACAGCTTTTTTGGTACATAGTTGTTTGGATGTCATCTCTCTCTTTAGACTGTGACCTACTTGAGAGCAGGAATCAGCTTTAACTTTTCTTTGAATCCTCTGTGTTTAGAAGGAGAAAAGCAGTCTACACACATCAGCGTGGATAACACAGTCCAAAGACTAGTTAGACTAAATACTCCATTGTCAGTGAGAGAAAGGGAAAATTGTACAGATCTCTATCCAATGTCCAGGATGAAGAATTTAAAAAATTAAACAAAGGAGAAGATAGTAGGAGGAAAAATGATTTCTAGTACTAAATGTCCCCATAAAATCATTGATAGGTAAATTGCAAGAGTCATATACACCTTGCAAATCTAAATCCGCAAAAATTACAACTAAGCTAAACAAAGGAAAACAAACCTCCCTGTTTGTCCTTAGAACAAATAGTAAACCACAACAATCTACTAATACGCAAATTTATTTTTATATCTATTGGTGTTCCTACTCTCCTATGGCTTTCCTGTACTACTTTGTAGTAAAAATTATTTTTTAAAGAAAATACTATGTTTACTTTTGAAAATTCATTAATTTTTTTTGATTCTCAAATTTTTTGTCTCTCTCCTGTTCCTCTCCCACTCATTCAGAAATCAAGAAATGTGATATAAATTATACATTTGAAATCATGCAACACATATTTCCATACAGCTGTATTACAAAAATAAGCAAGGAAAATAAAGTGAAAAATTAGGCTTCAATCTGTATTCAGATAGCATATGTTCTTTCTATGTAGGTGGATAGCATTTTCTTCATAAGTCATTCAGAATTGTCTCAGATCACTGTATTGATCAGAATAGCCAAGTTATTCACAGTTGATCATTAAACAATATTGATGTTGCTGTTTAGCATCTTCTCCTGGTTCTGTTAGCTTCACTTTACATTGGTTTATGAGAGTCCAGGTTTTTCTGCAACCATCCTGCTCATTATTTCTTATAGGACAGTAGTGTTCCATCACAATTACATACCACAACTTATTCAGCCATTCCCCCATTGATGGGGATCCCATTAATTTCTATTTCTTTGCCATCACAAAAATAGCTACTATAAATATTTTTTGTACCTGTAGATCTGTTTCCTTTGATCTCTTTGGGATACAGAGCTAGTAGTGATATTGCTGAATCAAAGGGTATGCACAGTTTTATAGTTCAAAATTGTCTTCAGAATTGTTGCAACACTTCACAACTCCACCAATGATTCATTAGTGTCCCAATTTTTCACACCCCCTCTTAACACTTGTCATTTTCCTTTTCTGACATGCTAGTCATAGCAGTGAGGTGGTACCTCAGAGTTATTTAAATTTTCATTTTTTCTAATCGATAGTGATTTAGTGTTTTTTTTTATATGACTATAGATAACTTTGATTTCTTTTTCTAAATGTTATTTGTTTGGATCCTTTCATCATTTATCAATTGTGGAATGACTCATTTTTTTTAGGAATTTGAAACTTTTCTCTATATATCTGAGGAATCAACTATTATTAAAGAAATTTGCTATAAGCCCCCCCACCCCACCTTCCCCATTTTTTGGCTTTCCTTCTAATCTTGATTGCATGGTTTTGTTTTTGCCAGACTTTTTAAATTTGATATAATCAAAATTATCCATTTTACTTTGTGTGATCCTCTCTGTGTCTTGTTTGGTCATAAATTCTTCTCTTATTCATAAATCCTACAGGTAAAATTTGCCATGCTCCCCGAATTTGCTTATGCTATCACCCTTCATCTTTAAATCATATACCCATTTTGACCTTACTATACCTAGTTTCTTCCAAACTCCTTTCCAGTTTTCTCAGCAATTTTTGTCAGATTATGGATTCTTGTTCCAAAAACTTGAATCTTTGGGTTTAACAAACACTAAATAATATAGTCATTTACTAATCTATTTCACTGATCCACTGTTATTTCCAGATTGTTTTCATGATTTCTAATACAGTTGGAAATCTAGTACTGCTATGTCTCCTTCCTTCACATTTTGTTTCATTGATTCCCTTGACATTCTTGTGAAAAAATATGCTTTCAAATAGACCTAACAAAGTAATGCCTTTTTGGGGGGAGGGAGGGGGTAAGCAGAGAAAAGGAAGGGTAGAAGAAGAAGAGGCTTTTTGTTTTTCACTCCAAATTTTAGCATCTTTTTTTTTTGCAAGTATCTGGAAATGGGAAATATCAAGCATCTGGGGAATATAGTAGTAGCTGGAATCCAATTTAGGTCTGAGCTAGCCAATTAGTAGGCAGCCTCATACAAACATGAAATGGAATTCCACAGCAGGGGTAGCTGTGGCAAATAGGGTCTACATATCTGAGTATCACAATATCCTGTAATACCCTTGAAGCAATCTTCCAGGAATCAGCTACTGACTCAACTGCAAAGAAACAGAGTCAGAGTGGCTTTTTCTGAGAGATGTCAGGCAGATTGTGAGGCCAGAAGACAAAGATCCCCAAAGCAAAAGATGTTGCAATCTGGCCAAATCAGAGAGACAGATTTTATACTCAGCATGGCAAGGACTATAGGTCACCCACGATTATTTTCAACCACACTTATGGTACAGCCAGAAGTAACACCATCTGTAGCACCAGCTTTGATGAGGAAGGATAGAACACTGTCACCATTATCCCAATAACCACTTTTATCCACTAATAATAATATCCACCCTTCTCAGACTACACAGTTTATGCTTGTAGACAAGATGAGGTTGTCACAAAAAAGAAAGGGCTGTATCCTTGTCAGTCAAACTCGGCATCCCATTTTAGTTAATAATGTCTCTACTTCTATACCAACCACCACATTGATGTAAGATTTTAACTGTTATATTTATGTCATAAACATGGTATCTATCATCAGTAGAAAAAAATATGAAAATGATATTCTACAAGTTTTATAAGTGATCTACCTTGTTCTTGTGGAATTATATTTTGTAACAGGCTAAGCACAGCAGGTAATATATGCCTGTATATGCAATTAACCTTAATGCCTCACATATATGAATAAGTAGTTCTCAACATAATTTCTAACTTTGAAGAAACATATGAAAGAATTATCTAATTTACTAATGATAGAAATGCAAATCAAACCAATGAGAGTTCATTTCATACCTTGCAAATTGACAAAAATGAAAAAAAAATGGGAGCAGCCATTGTTGAGGTGAAGTGTAGGAAGACACCCACACTAGGATAGTGTTGGGTAAAGCTGTGAAATAGTGCAACAATTTGGGAAGCAATTTGGAATTATGAAAATAAAGAAAGTAAAAGGTCTTTACCATTTGAGCTAGAGATTCCATGTAGCACGTATGTGTGTATGTGTATATATAGTATATATATGAATGTGTGTGTATATATATGTGTGTGTAGCACATACACCATGAATACCAGTAATAACAATATCATCATATGTGACAAAATACTTTTATCAATAAGTTTTGCAATAACACAAAAATTGGAAATAAAGTAGAAGCCTATCTTTTAGGCAACTGACATACAAATTGTGTATGAAAGTAATGGAATATTACCATACTATAAAAAATTTGATGAATAGAGAGAATCATGGAAAGGTAAATGAAATAATGCACAGTCAAGGGTGAAAAGTATAGAAATGTACATAAATAGAACAGTACAAATGGGCAGAAAGATCTCTACCAAATAAAGTAATATTGGAGATTGACAAAGAATACATATGACCCCAAAGAAGAGATGGAAGAAGTCATTTTTCCCCACTCCTTTGGAGAGGTAAAATTTCCAGGGGTTTGGAAGACTGCATTTTTTTTTCAGATTTTATTGATCATCGAATTTTCCTCCCCTCTCCTTCCCCCCCCCCCCACACCTTTTTGGACTCATATTATCAGTTCTTAACACAGTGCAGTCACTCAGTAATTGACTGATGAATGATTGATTAATATGATCCTCTTCATGATACACTTGCAAGTAGACAGTATATGTATGTAATTCTCATTTTTTACAAAAGAGAAAACAGACTCAGAAAAAATGACTTGCTGAAGGTTACTTGGTTATTAGTTTATGGCCAAATTGATGCCTGAATCCAGATCTTCTGTTTCCTAATTCAGTGCTCTCCCTACTACTCAGGATTTATCTGCTATAGTCATTGTTAATTCCTTTTGACCTTCTAATATCAACAATACAAATAATAATAATTTACATAGCACATTATAATTTTTGAAAGATTTTGCACACAAAAAGCCTTTGGAGGTAGGAAACGTAGATAAAATTCATTTCTTAGATGAGGAAACTAACTAAAGTAATTATGGCATTTGACTTTGGTTCCAGAGGACAGAGAGAGCTGTGACGTATATTTTCTTTGTCCCAGCATTTACTTAATTGTGGAACAGGCTCTTCAGAAATACCACCTGAACCCCGCCACACATATAAAAGCCAGTGCTGATTCACCTTTCAAAATCTGACAGAGACCAAGATGACTTCAATACAACATTTTCACCTTGGGATAGCACAAGTCAGATATGACCATTCCTTTTTGCTCTTGCTGAATTCTATTTTCCATAACATCATTTACACCCTAGGTAAATATTGAGTTGACAGCAGCACACTGGCTGCTCTGACATTGGCCCATCGACATCGGTGTGCACAGGGCATATATTCCCCTGGTATCTTGCATGGTCTGGAATGGAAAATTTAGAATGCCTCTGGATAAAATTGTGCAGAGCTGGAAATGCATCAGGGACCAAACAGGAGAAGGGGAAATCACAGCCAAAAGTCACAGATGAACAGTCGGGTACATGTACTCAAGAAGTATAAGGAAATCAGGACACTCTGCTTCTTTATTCATTCAGTATTCATGTAATATTTCTTAAATGTATACACAATGAAAAGCAATGTTTTGGGGACTTACGACGAGGGTATACACATAATTTAGATAAAACATTCTTTCTGACCTCATTTATCTTATGAACAGAGAAACTGTAATGCACAACATTGTAT